>CM046661.1:12522035-13240045 GCA_025594165.1 Tamias sibiricus | reverse complement strand
CCTCCTGAGCCACTGGGATTATAGGTGTGCACCACCTTGCCCAGATAAGCTTCTTGATAAAAGAAGATCCTGTTCTTTGCTTTTATAGATCTCCCAACACCCACCTCTATTGCCTTGCAATCAAGCAGGTACTCAAATATTTTTTGAGATTATAATCATATATATTTCTAATTCTAATGGAATAGGTAGGTAACTAGGAGAATTGGGACAGTGAGACTGGTATAGTTGCATGGTTAGGAAGTTTTCATGAAGGGGGTGAGGACTCTGATTCTGAAAGCCTAGAATGAGTTAGGGGTTCAAGAGAGGCAGGGTGGTCATGGCTGTAGCACATGCATATTAAAGGTGGTGGCACCAGGGTGCCCAGAACCTAGGATCTGAGGATGGGCCTAGGAGGGCAGGGTGGAGCCAGAATCCCCTGGGGCAGACTTTGGGCCAAATGTCAGGAGCCCAGCCCTTGCCAAAGTCTCAGTCTGCAAGGCCAAGTCCTATCTGTCCTCCCAGCTCCTCTTTCAACACCCTGTGCCAGTTAGGAGGCCTGGGAGTAAGAAGATTGACTGAGGGTACAAGGAGCTGGAGTCCAAAGATCAAGGCCAAGTGTGTGAAAGGCCTGCATGATCTCTCCACAGCTTTATTTGACATCCCCCCCCCCCCCCCCCCCCGCAAACCGCCCAGGCTGAGTTGAAACACTGGTCTAGGTGGAGAAGGGGCCACATGTTCCCATGCCTCTGGCAGACCTGTGTCATGATATCTATCATAAAGGAAAATGGAGTACAGAATTTCCCTCCTTTTAAAAAAAAATTCTGATTTTTTCCCCTTTTCAGTGCTGGAGATCAAACCCAGGATCTTACACATGCTAAGCAAGTACTCTACCACTGAGTTACACCTCAGCCCTTTTTCCCCTCTGTGGTACTCTCTGAAAATCTCCATAAGGAGTATATCTTCCTCTCCTAGAGAGTGGGAGCCAGATATTTCCTTTCCTCTGTGTTTCTTCATAGCATCACTTTCCATGAGTGTTTGACACACAATGGATGGTCTTCCTGTCTCTGATGCAAAATAACCAACATAACTGTTAATTACATTTCCTTCTTTTTCAGACAGGGAAAGGAAAAAAACATAATCACAGTAATGTTTATACAGTAAGTATGAATCCCTAGCCTACTTACTGTTCATGTTTAACTTATTTGATCCTCACAGCAGTCCTATGAGGTAGGTATCATTGTCTCCATTTTTCATATGGGAAAACTGAGGCCTTAAAGTTGAAGAACTTGCCTAAGTTCACACAAGTGGTAAATAAGTTACATGACTAGCTACCTGGGATTTGAATCTTACTCATGATCAGTCCCCATATAATGCCAGCTGAATGAAGCCAGCAAAGGTCTGATGAGGGGGGAAAGCAGGTCAAAACCCAGGAACCCTGCCTCCCAGGTCCTTCCAAGCAGTTAACCTACTCAAGTCTTCACAGATAGTCCAGATGATGAAAACCACACTCGTTAGTCATGGCTGTCCCTGAAGTCCCACACCAGTTCATGTCCTCAGGTAATACAAGATGGCAGGATGGAATTTTACCAGACCACTCCCAGGTTCCTTCCTCAGGAGACTGGGAATACTCTGGGGACTGCCTGCCTTTAGACAACTTTTTTATTTTTTCCATTTTAAAGAAAGTGGTAAACACCTGAAAATAGAGTTTTCGAAAGAAAGTGACTCTTCAGTTATAATTATAGCAGAGAAGGCCACTGCTTTCTATAAGCAGGGAAACTGCTTCTAAATATAGCCTGCAAAATGCAGCCTCCAGCCCATTCCTTTCCTCCCTGGAGGGCTGGGGCCCGCACCCTGGGCTGCAGTCTCCCTCAGCAGTGGCCCCACTCAGCCTCATTCCCCGCCCCAGCAGTCTGCGGGGCTTTTTCCACCCACCCAAGTGTGGGGTGGGGGAGAGGGAAGGGCTAAGCTTTTTGCCTAATGTTCTGGAGGAGAAAGAGGGGCTTCTTAAATATGTGCCAGGATTAAGGATGCATTAAAAACATTTAAAAATGCCTTCCATCTTTGACTGAGGTAGGAGTTAAGCCTGTGGGTTCTGAACTGGAAGAAGTTGAGGCATAAAGAGCAGAAGGCCCCTTGCAGGAGGACTTAGCAAAAGCCCCTGTCACAGTCTGAGGACCAGGGGCCTGCCAACTCATTTTCTATTTCTAACCCAATGGCAGGCACTTGAGTATGGTACTCAACCTAGCAATTTGGAGATGGCAGTGAGTATGTATGTAACAGAACAGGATGCTCTCTGGACAAAAGTTCAGAAAGAAAACCAAAACGGAAGACAGTCCCCTACGCCTCCTCTGGATAATCTCTAATGACCCTTTGTAAATGTTCCAGCCATGCCTGGGCATCTGTAAAGTTACTCACCTGAGAGTTGTTTCACTTCCTGATCTGTGGGATCAAAATGGGAAACGCAAAGACGTGTGTGTGTGTGTGTGTGTGTGTGTGTGTGTGTGTGTGTGCGCGCCCTGTTTTTTAATCACTCTAATTTATAATCCCCTTTCTTGGTCTTCACCCCAATTTCAGTTATGTGGAAAAGAAGAGAGTGAAAAAACTAAAAAACAAAGCCAAAAAATAAAGAAAAACAGTTTTTAGGGCTGGGGATATAGCTCAGTTGGTAGAGTGCTTGCCTCACATGCACAAGGCCCTGTGTTCAATCTCCAGCAAAAACACACACACACACACACACACACACACACACACACACACACACACACATAAATAAAGCTACTGACTCATTCAGATTCTGACAAGAAAAACAGTTTTTAGGAAACTTCATCTGAAATACCTGGAAGGTTAGAATTAGGTATGAACAGTGTAGAACTCCATATATCTGAGTTTATAGCATGGCCTTGAAAATTATGGATTTTTTTTTGCCCCTTTATGATTATTCCAGAAAGGCATGCATATGAGAACATAACCAGATTGTGAGAATGTCCAAGATATTTGGTAAGGATGCTCAAGTTTGGGGGAAGGTCAGCTGAAATAGCAATTTGTGGGTGGAATATTAGCAGGCTGCAGAATTAATCATAGGAGGAAGGGACTTTGAGAGACAGAGGAGGATGAAGACTGAACTCAGACTCAAGATATGGAAAAAGATTCAGTAATGCTAGAGTCCTGTGTGCTCAGGGTTTAAAGTCTTCACCAGCCCCAGGGCTTCTAAGGCACTACCAGTAAGTAGAATCAGATTCCATTCAGCAAAAGCAGATAGGAAAACAAATCTCTCTTCTTTGTTTTCCTGGTTTAAAACCAAACACAGTAGCCATTTGATGAGATTCCAGTGTCAGGAAAGGAAGATAAAAAGGCAGCCAGCCTCTGACCACAGGGAAAATCAGACTAATGGCTCCTCACATGCCTTCCTCCAATACGGCACTCTGGAATGTTCTCTGGGGGTCTGTGAAGCTCCCCTGATTCTAGCCTGCAGGAGACTTCCTGCCTACTGTCTCTTTCCTGTGACCCCAAAATGTCAACTGGCAAGGCCCAACATTCCTGTCTGGAACTGAACAGCTTAAACCACTTGTGTGAGTCACAGGTAATTTTCAGCTGTTGTGGGAAGGATAGAGTGAAGACAAAGTACAAGGTCCTGATGAATCTTAGCTCCAGGGGAAAGGAGCTGGGGCAGGGAAAGTAGGCTCTAAAGGGCAATTGCAATGTCCCCCAGTTTTCCTGCACCTTCACCAACATAGACAATTCCCATTGATCCACTAATAGCTTTAGAAAACTTGACCTTTTGTAAAAATGAGGAAACTAAAATTATAGCCCTGCCTGTAGCTTGAAAGCTTGGCCAGCTGGGGAGAGTGCCAACCCAAACCAGAATCAAGCTTGGAAATTTCATGACATTAGCACAAAAGGTTAGTGGGCCATGTTGAATTTGGGCAAGATCTCACAGGATCTTAGATCTGGGGTATTTTCTGATAGTAGATTCTGAACAGAAAGGTTGGGAAATATACCTCAGACTGGCTTTGGGCACGGGGCAAAGATCTAGTTCTTTCCTTTCCAAGGAAGTCTTATAAGAACTGAGTCTAGTCCTGTCTTGTAATCTATTTTGCTACTACTGAACTACACATTCCTTTGCTTATTATTTTTAAATCCTCCATAATTTAGTGTTACCCCACCTATTGACTAGTACACTTTCACACACATGCTCTGGTCTAGTGAGGCGGGCCTTTTCACAGTCCTCAGGTGGCTTCCTCATACCTGCCTTTGGGTTTCAGTACTCAGCATTCTCCACCTTCATCCCTGAATCTGTGTTTACTCATAACTTCTTTAATAATCCCCAAAGACCCCTCCATTGGAGAATTTGCCAATTATGTCAATTTTCATCTCTCCATCTCCAAGTAATTACCAAGTCATTCCATGACATATAAACCTCCCCAGTAGACTGTAAGTTACTGTGACTTTTATGCTACAGTGCCTTGCTTAAATTGTGCTTGATAAATAACTGTTTTGATTTTTGTTTTTTTGTTTGTTTGTTTTGTTGGGTACTGGGGATTGAACCCAGGGCACTTAACCACTCAGCCACATCCCCAGCCCTTTTTTGTATTTTTTAAAAAAAAATTTATCTATTTGCTTTAGTTGTACACAATGCGTTTATTTTTATGTGGTGCTGAGGATTGAACCCGGGCAGCACGCATGGTAGGCGAGTGCTCTACCGCTGAGCCACATCCCCAGCCCATTTTTTTTTTTTTTTTTTTTTTTTTTTTTGTGGTTACCGGGGATTGAACTCAGGGGCACTCGACCACTGGTCACATCCCCAGCCCTTTTTTGTATTTTTATTTAGAGACAGGGTCTCACTGAGTTGCTAAGTGCCTCGCCATTGCTGAGGCTGGCTTTGAACTCGTGATCCTACTGCCTCAGCCTCCCAAAGTGCTGGGATTACAGGCATGCGCCACCACGCCCGGCTTCCTTTTTTGTATTTTTAAAAAATATTTATTTATTTGTTTTAGTTGTACACAATGCCTTTATTTTTATGTGGTGCTGAGGATCCAACCCCAGCCGCGCATGTGCTAGGCAAGTGCTCAACTGCTCGCTGAGCCTCAGCCCCAGACCCCTTTTTTTGTATTTTATTTAGTGACATTCTCACTGACTTGCTTAGGGCCTCACTAAATTGGTGAGGCTGGCTTTTTGTTGTTGTTGTTGTTGTTTGTTTGTTTGTTTTTAGTTGACAATGGACCTTTACTTTTTATTTACTTATATGTGGTACTGAGAATTGAACCCAGTGCCTCACACATGCTAGGCCCTGAGGCTGGCTTTGAACTGGTGATCCTTCTGCCTCAGCCTCCCAAGCCACCAGGACTACAGACATGTGCCAGTGATAAATTTAACTGTTGACTAATTGTAGTTCTTCTTCTTCTACAAGTTAAAGGCTAAACAGACACAAAACAGAGACAAGGATCTCATTCCAATCCTGTGAGATTTCAAGACAACATGATGTGGGACCTCTAAGCTTAGAGAATACAGAGAATGGTTGTGCCTCAGATAGTGAAGGGATGAGTTCAAGGTAGAATTAAATGCCTGCCCAACCCTGATGTTTTAAATGCTTATCTGAAAATTGGGCATCTTCAAAATGCTGCACTCTTCATGTCATCCAAATCCAGGTCACCGTAATTTCAGATTCCTGTGTGCTTAAGATGTTTCCTTCTCATTCTCTTTGTCTTTAGCAGAGAGTAGGTAGACAGATAAGACAGAGGTTGGAAGAAACCACATGCTGCTTCTTTTTTTTTAATATTTATTTATTTACTTTAGTTGTACACAACGCAATGCATTTATGTTTACGTGGTGCTGAGGATCGAACCCGGGCCGCATACGTGTGAGGCGAGCGCTCTGCCGCTGAGCCACAACCCCAGCCCCCGATGCTTCTTTTTTTCTTTGGTATTGGGGATTGAACTCAGGGACACTCAACCACTGGACCACATCCCCAGCCCTTTTTTTTTTTTTTTGATATTTTATTAGAAACAGGGTCTCACTGAGTTGTTAAGTGCCTTGCCATTGCTGAGGCTGGCTTTGAACTTGCGATCCTCCTGCCTCAGCCTCCCACGTGCTGGGATTACAGGCATGCACCACTGTGCCCGGCTCCATATGCTTCTTAAAATGGAAAAGAGCAGGGTTGGGGTTGTAGCTCAGCAGTAGAGTGCTCACCTAGCACATGTGAGGCCCTGGGTTTGATCCTTAGCACCACATATAAATAAACAAAATAAAGGTATTATGTCTACCTACAACTAAAAAAAAAAGAGCAGACATAAAAGCTAGCAGGATACAATAGAGAGTCCAGAAACAAACCCTCACATAAATGGTAGATTGATTTTCAACAAGGGAGCCAAGATCATTCAATAGGGAAAGAGTGTTTTTTTCCAACCTATGTTGTTAAAAAATTGGATATTCTCATACACAAAATAATGAAATTGGACCTTTATCTTGTAAAAATTAACTCAAATTGGATCAAAGTCCTTAATTTCAGAGCTAGAACTATAAATCTATTAGAAGAAAATATAATGGAAAACATCCACCACGTTGGATTTAGCAGTGATTTTTAGACTATGTCAGCAAAAGCTCAGGTTACAAAAGATAAAACAGAGAAACTGGATTTCATCTAAATGAAAACTTTTTTCCATCAATGGACACTATCAAGAGAGTAAAAAGAGGGATGGTGATGTGGCTCAGTGGTAGTCTACATGCTTAGCAGTCACGGAGTCCTCGGTCTAATCTTTAGCAAGAGGTGGTGGGAGAAAATACATATAAGGAAAGAAAATGTTTACAAATCATATATCTAACGAGGGATTCACAAAAAGAACTCCTACAACTGAACAACAAAAACACCAAACAATCCTATTCACACCTGTAATCCCAGCTACTCGGGAGCCTGAGGCAGGAACATCATATGTTCAAGGTCAGCCTGGGCAACTTAGTAAGACCCTGCCTCACAAAATAAAATGCAAAGGGCTGGGGATGTACCTCAGTGGTGGAGCACTTACTTAGACTGTGTGAGGACCTGGGTTCAATCCCCATTATTACAAAACAAAATACAAAAATGGGCAATGGGCTCAATAGGCATTTCTCCAAAGAAGATACACAAATAGCCAAAAAGCATATAAAAAAGTACTCAACATTATTAGTCATTAGAAAAATGAAAATCAACTGGGCACAGTGGTGCATGCCTGTAATCCCAGCACTTGGGAGGCTGAGGCAGGAGGTATCACAAGTTCAAAGCCAGCCTCAGCAATGACAAGGCACTTAGCAACTCAGTGAGACCCTGTCTCTAATAAAATACAAAAAAGGACTGGGGATGTGGCCCAGTGGTCGAGTGCCTCCGAGTTCAATCCCCAGTACAAAACAAAACAAAACAAAACAAAAAAAAAAAAAAAAGAAAGAAAGAAAAATGTAAATCAAAATCATAATGAGATGCCATTTAAGGAATTGGCAAGGATGTAGAGAAATTGGAATCTTTACACGTTGCTGATAAGAATGCAAAATGATGTAGGCATTGTGGAAAACAGTTTGACACTTTCTGAAAAAGTTTAACATAGAATTACCATATAATCCAGCAATTTTAAAAAAATATTTATTTATTTACTTTAGTTGTACACAATGCAATGAATTTATGTTTACGTGGTACTGAGGATCGAACCCGGGCTGCGCACGTGCAAGGCGAGTGCTCTGCCACTGAGCCACAACCCCAGCCCCATAATCCAGCAATTTGACCCTAGAGATATTCCCAAAAGAATTGAAAGTAGGGATTCAAACAGATAGCTATATACCAATGTTCATAGCAGCATTATTTAGAATAGTCAAAAGTTGGAAACAGCATATGCCTATAATCCCAATGGCTTGGGAGGGTGAGACAGGAGGATCACAAGTTCAAAGTCAGCCTCAGCAACTTAGCAAGGCCCTAAGCAATTCAGCAAGACCCTGTCTCAAATTAAAAATTAAATTAAATTTAAAAGGGCTGAGGGCGTGGCTCAGGATAAGTGCCCCTAGATTCTATCCCTGGTACAAAAAAAAAAAAAAAAAAAAAAAAAAAAAAAGAAACAATTCAAGTGTCCATCAACAAATAAGTGAATAAACAAAATGTGGTACATACATACAATGGAATATTATTCAGCCTTAAAAAAAGAAGAAATTCTGATACATGCTACATCATGAATAAAGCTTGAAAACATTGTGCTAAGTGAAATGAGCCAGACATAAAAGGACAAATATTGTATGATTCTGCTTATGTAAGTTACCTAGCAAAGGCAAAAACAAAAACAAAAACAGAATTCCCTAGGTAACATTTCTAGGGGAAAAAAATGGAAAAGAGGAAGGAAGAAAATAGAATAGAGGCTACTTAGCTGGGGAAAGGAAGAATGAGGACTCATTGTGCAGGAGCCCTGTTTGGGGAGATGGCTTAAATTGCGGTTGACTATGGGCCATGGAGATTTGGGCATTGCTGCCTTCCGTAGTCTCATGGGACTTGGCCCGGGATCTCGCGGGACTTGAGCCGAGATTGCTGATCGGGTCAGCACCATTTTTTGGTGGTGTGTGGTGTGTGTTAGTCGTTGTTAGAGCCAGAGAGAAAAGTTATCAGAATAAAAAGCTGTTTGTTTCCAGTTCACCTCTGAACTTCTTCCGCAGTTTCGTTGCTCCAAGCGGCCATCGCTTCAGGCGGCAACATCATTGTTTAATGGGTACATGAATAACATTTGGGATAATGAAGTTCTGGATATGGATATTAGTGATGGTTGTACAACACTGTTAATATAATTAATGCCACTAATTTTTTTTTTTTTTTTTGGTGGTACCGGGAATTGAACTCAGGGGCACTCGATCACTGGGCCACCTCCCCAGCCCTTTTTTGTATTTTATTTAGAGACAGGGTCTCACTTAGTTGCTAAGTGCCTGGCCATTGCTGAGGCTGGCTTTGAACTCGCGATCCTCCTGCCTCAGCCTCCCAAAGTGCTGGGATTCCAGGCGTGCGCCACCGCGCCTGGCTAATGCCACTGATTTATATACTTAAAAATAGCTAAAATGATAAGCCTCGTCACTATATTTTGCCACAATTTTTAAAAACGGGAATAGAGCCTAAATCCAATAACAAAGGAAAATATCAGGCAAATCCAAAACAGTACATCATTCTCTTTAACTGACCTACACTCTTCAAAATGTCTAGGTCATAAAAGGATAAAAACAGGGAGCAGGGTGCTGTTACAGATTAACACAGACTTAAGAAAAAGGACAAGCAAATGCCATGAGTAATCCTTGATTACATTAAAAAATTTTTTTTAGTTGTAGGACACAATATCTTTATTTATTTATTATTATGTGGTACAGAGAATCAAACCCAGGTAGAGACTAGGCAAGTGAACCCAACCCTACATTTTGATTTAAAAAAAAAAAAAAGCTATAAAGGGTATTGTGTGGACAGTTGGGAAAAGTGAATATGAATAATGTTAAAAAATTAATCTTTTTTTTTTTAGGTGCTGAGGATGGAACCCAGGACCTCATACTGACTAGGGAAGTACTCTACCACAGAGACATAGCCCAGCCCTACAACATGCTTTCAAATAGAAAAATAAATAAATAATGTATTTCTAGAAACAGAAAAATGTGGCAACATCAATGAATGTAGGCGAAGAGTTCAAAGGTATTCATTGTACCCGTCTTTCCATTTTTCAATATTGGAAACAAAAAGAAGACAAAATGGGTTACACGTTTTGATTGACAAGTGACCAGGGAAGCACTGGCTTTCTGTGAATCAGTGAGCAAAATATTGATCTTGATGCCACATTGGTTCATCCTCTATTGAACTCACTTGGCTGACAAGGATTATTTGGGAGGTGAAAATAGATGCTTCCTTCTGTCAACTGTGACTCCCCACTGTGGCCCTGGACTCCCTCCCAGGGCTTGCTTCTCTGCCACCCACAGCTCACTGTGCCACCTACCTTAACCACTTCAGGATCTACAGGGCTGTATCTTGTGTGTGCCCAGGTTTTCAGCTCCCAAGGGCAGGGCCGTGCTAATTTCTTTTAACCTTCCCCTTGCTTTGTACAGAAGAGCTAAATACATAGTGGGTGCTTAGTAAATATTCTTCTATTAATTGATTATTAACTAATCAGTGTAAAAAAGAAAGACATACATGGACAAGGTTTGCCCAAGCTAAGTTACTAAAAGGCTATTGGGTAGGACCTTGTGAAAAGAATGCCAAGAGTAGGGTTTGACACAACCTAATTCTCTGTGGCAAACAGATGTTACTGGCTTAGGTAGTGATTAATGCTTAGGGGTGGGGTGAAAGACATACAGCCTTGGCAAAAGCTTATGAACACCTAAGCACAGTATGTCCCCTGCTTGGCCCTATAGGGCAACTGTTGTCTCATCCCCATGAGTTCTTCCCAAGGAATCAGGGCCAAACCAAAGGATTAAGGACCTCAAAAAGGGAGTTCTCATTCTGGCTCCTTGAGTAGAGAGACACTGCCTTGGGGGATCTGCACCAACTGTGATTCAAGGAGAACAAGGCTAGGCTGTATGAGAAGGTGGGAGCAAGACCTGCCCCCTGCTTTGTTCCAGAAGGAAGGTGCTGCCCACACGCTGAGCAACCTGCAGAGCTCCCGGGCCTGCTGCATTCCACCTACAGCGCAGACACCCTGTGCTGCTGTTGCAGCTTGTTAAGGGAGTGTAGACTTGTCCTTCTTGTCTTGAGTAATTTTTTTAGCAAGGCTGGAAGACCTAGAGGGTAAATTTCCTCTCTATTCCAACCAGGGCTTCCAGGAGACAGACCCTCATCTCTATCTATCCCCAGTATCTTGTTATTTTCTATTACATTAGATCTTGTCACTGGCCATCAAGTATCATACTAGCATTGACACTTAGTTTCAAATCAAATTGAATATTTTTTTTACATAGATTCTTTTATTGGTCTCTGAAGATTTCATACAAGTCCTGAGATTCCCCTCCAAAATTACAAACTTTTTGGGGAATGATGCTGTGTGCTGTTTTATGAATATGTAAATTGTCTAGTGCATATTCATGGTATGCAAGTCTCTGCAACAGTTAAAAATAATAAGATGGGCTGGGCATGGTGGCCCATGCCTGTAATCCCAGCAGTTTGGGAAGCTGAGGCAGGAGGATCATGAGTTCAAAGCCAGCTTCAAAGTCCTCAAAGGCCCTAAGCAACTCAGCAAGACCCTGTCTCTAAATAAAATATGAAAAAGGGTTGGGGATGTGTCTCAGTGGTTAAGCACCCCTGGATTCAATCTCCAGTAGGAAAATAATAATAATAATAATAATAGGGGCCAGGCACAGTGGTGTATACTTGTTTGTAATACCCACAATCTGGGAGGCTGAGACAGAAAGATTGCAAATTTGAGACCAGTCTCAGCAACTTAGTGAGATCTCAGCAAATTTGTGAGACCCTGTCTCAAGATTTAAAATAAATAAATAAATAAATAAAAATAAAAAGGGCTGGGGACGTAGTTCATTGCTCAATAATAATAATAAGAGTAATAATGGGCTACAGATATAGGTCAGTGGTTGAACACACACAACCCTGGATTTAGTCCCCAACAACAATAAGATGGATTTATATATTCTGACATAGGGAGATTTCCAATTCATATTATTATTGTGAAATATAAAGGAAAAGACAACACCAGTAGGCACAGTAGGAAACCCTTTATGTAGAAGGAACTAGTAAAAGACACAAGGGCCTGGCCCATCCTTCCTCACATACTTCTAGTCACAGACATTTGTTACAAATTAGTGTGGTATAACTCAGTAATTTCTTGTATTTTCCTTTTTTTAAAAAATATTTATTTATTTGCTTTAGTTATACACAATGCAATGCATTTATGTTTATGTGGTGCTGGGGATCGAACCCGGGCCGCGCACGTGCTAGGCGAGCGCTCTACCACTGAGCCACAACCCCAGCCCTCTTGTATTTTCCTTTTTAAAAGGAATTGTAGTTAATGTCAAATAATATATCGGGCAGTTAGCATAGGACTTGTCACAATAAGTCACACTTACATAGCACTTACACGGGGCAGACATTGCTCCTAGTGCTTTACATGAATTATCATTTAACCCTCACAATGGTCTTATGAAAAACTGAGGCACAGACAGATTAAGTAATTTGTCTTAGAGTAGACAGCACAGAAAGAAAATGGCAGATCCAGAATTCAAACCCAAGTCCAGCTCCAGAGCCTCTATGCCTAACCACTGTGCTGAAAGGTGCTCAATAAATGTACTCCTTTCCATAACCCCTGTTGTTGTTGTTGTTGTTTGTTTTGTTTTGGTACTAGGGATTGAACTCAGGGGCACTTAACCACTGAGTCACATCCCCAGCCCTTTTTTAATTTTTTATTTACAGACAGGGTCTCACTAAGTTGCTGAGGCTGGCTTTGAATTTGCCATCCTCCTGCCTCAGCTTCCCAAGCCACTGGATGACAGGTGTGTACCACAGTACTTGGCCCTTTCCACACTCCTTTCCTCCCTTTTCTTTGTTTCCATATCTTGCATGTGCCTCCATGATAGCACTCTGAACACTGTGAGAAATAGTGGGGAAAAAAAGAAAAAGAGCCGGGCGCGGTGGCGCACGCCTGTAATCCCAGCACTTCGGGAGGCTGAGACAGGAGGATCGCAAGTTCAAAGCCAGCCTCAGCAATGGCGAGGCACTTAGCAACTCAGTGAGACCCTGTCTCTAAATAAAATACAAAAAAGGGCTGGGGATGTGGCCCAGTGGTCGAGTGCCCCTGAGTTCAATCCCCAGTACCACAAAAAAAAAAAAGAAAAAGAAAAAAAGAAAATCCCCAGCCCCGGCCAAATATATGGCTCCATACTTCTATGGACTTGAAGGTCTGAGGTTGTAGGAGGCCTGTTTGGGGAGATGGCTTAAATTGCTGTTGACTATGGGCCATAAGGATTTGGGCATTGTCGCCTTCTGTAGTCTCACGGGACTTGGCCTGGGATCTCCGGGACTTGGCCCGGGATCTCGAGTGACTTGGCCGAGATTGCTGATCGGGTCAGCGCCATTTTGGTGGTGTGTGTGGCGCGTGTTAGTCGTTGTTAGAGCCAGAGAGAAAAGTTATCAGAATAAAAAGCTGTTTGTCTCCAGTTTGCCTCTGAACTTCTTCCCGAGGCTTCGTTGCTCCAAGCAGCCATCGCTTCAGGCGGCAACATGAGGTACCTCTACGGAGCTACTGATGCCTTCTGGAAACTATGTGAGAGTTGTTACTGACCGCAGTGTTCATAATCTGTCAGCCTGGCTGTGGCTGGTGGGTTCCACTCCGGTGCCACAGCATCTCCAGCAACACATGACTGACTGACCAGTGGCTCTCAGTTTCAGGTCTTGGAGACAGTGTTTCACGAGGGGCTGTGGGTTAGGGATCTCGGGAGCCTGGGACCTGGGACTGGCTGTGTCCTGCCCTGTGCGGCCTACCTGGCCTCCGTGACTTATTTTAAAGGCAAGACCCACTAAGTATGGTGGTACATGTCTAGTGATTCTGGAGGCTGAGGCACGAGGATCACAAGTTCAAGGCCACCTTGGCAACTTAAGGAGACCCTAAGCAACTTAGCAAGACCCTATCTCAAAATTAGAAAACAAAAAGGGTTGGGGATGTGGCTCAGTGGTAGAGCATCCTTGGGTTCAACCACAGCATTGCATAATAAAAAAATAAATGTAAGTTTCTTTGGGAAAAAAAAAAAAGAGAGAGAGAGAGAGAGAGAGAGAGAGAGAGAGAGAGCTGTTACTGAGAGAACATGACCATTCGTCATGACTGTATTTAGTCATGTAATATATATAGATCTCCAGGCAAGGACCCTGATGAGAGGTTTTAGCTCAAGTAGAAGCTCAGCTTAGTAGACAAGGCTAATGATGGTACAGACATACTAACGCACTACAGGTGAGAGGTCGCCCTGATAACTTTTTTGAGAAATGTAGGCATAAGGACCCTAATTCTTGGCTCCTCTAACCCTGAGAAATTAAGATCGATGCTTTCTGAAAACAAAATAGGAAGTTTTATACAGGCCCAGATCCCTAAATGGTTGCTGGAAATGACATTGTATTTAGTGCTGTTTGGGATTAAATCAATATTCCTCAAATTTGCCAGACTTATTGTCACAGCAATATGTATTCCCCTTTCACACATGGAATGTTTTTTCTCTGGAAGCTAAATGGACTTGGAACTGGCAAATGATGACCTCATAAAGCAGGAAAGCTGAGCAGTTAGTCAGATGATTAACACATTCCTGAAATGGAGGAGCTGAACATCACTTAATGAAAATATCTGAGCATTGAAGAATCAGGAGTTTCCAAACTCAGAGGCAACTTAGGAACCATCATAACCAAAGTCTTTCATTTTGTGAATGGAAAACTGAAGCTTTTTTTTTTTTTTAAAGGGAGATGTCAGGACTTCTGGACTAAGAAAAATTTTAAATGTAATTCATTCAATATAGAGTTCATTCTGGAGCAAAAGTACTGTGGGCTTCTCCCTGACTCCAAGGCCTTAGTAGCAGCTATAGTCATCAATTCATCTCAGGTGCCTGGTGACTTCTATTCTCATCTTAACAATCAGTTTCAATTTTTATTTTAGTTTTCAGATTGGTTTGGTTTGGTATGGTGTTAGAACCTTATACATGCTAAGCATGCGCTCTACCACTGAGCCACAGTCCCAGACTATTTTATTTTTCTTAATTGGCTTTATTTTCTATTCTCGAATGGAACAACATTTTATTAAAAAAGTGGAATGTGTTCCCGATTTTATTTTTAAGTGTCCTGTATTGTGTTTACTTATATGTAAAAGAAGACTCTTCCCCATGGCTCCAATGTTGCAGACTGCTCCTAACATCAGAACCAGACAAACAGAAGGCTGTACTACAGTAGGAGGTGGGGGTTAGATGTGATCTGCATAAATCATCTGCGAACTTCATGTCTAGAGATTTTAAGGTATGGGTCCTCCAGGTGGTTTTCACGCCTTTTTCTACATAATCATGCTCAGGAGATGAAATTATTTGACAATCTGCTTGTACTATTTTCAAATAATAAAAACCCAACTATCACCCTACTGATAATTCAGCAAAACAAAAAAATCCTGCCTCCAATGTGTACAGTGTTTTCTGGCTTGCAAAACCACCACTTACATCTTCTCAAACAGACCCACCTTCTCACTTGAGAAGAGATGTTCTAGGGACATGGTTTCTATTATGTCCTGGCAGGAAGGATAGGACCCAGGAGACTATGGTCCTTCCTGAGCACTACAAACCCGGCCCCCTTTTCCCACTACTGGCTTTCTCAGTTCTCCAAGTTAGGCTGATTTGCGGGTACGTTCTGGACAAAAGCAAAGCCTCAATTTTCTGTAAAAGGCTAAAGAGGGCCGGGATTGTGGCTCAGTGGTAGAGCGCTTGCCTAGCATGCATGAGGCATTGGGTTCAATCCCTGGCACCACATTAAAAAAAAATAAATAAATAAAATAAAGGTATTGTGTCCATCTACAACTAAAAAAAAAAAAAAAAAAGGTTAAAGAGGTGACCAGGGATCCAGAGAAGGGGAGGAAGGTGTGCCCCAAGCCAGGATGTTTCTCTTGGAATTCAGGAAAGAATTCCAGATTGCTAGGTTTATCAGACCCTAGTGCTAAAGACAGTCTGTAGTGGAAATCCTAACACTACCTTAGAGGTAGGTTATTTCCTAGTCTGGCCCAGAAAATATCTCTCTTGGAGGACAACGCTAGAGTCGACAGTGTTAGAGTCGAATTTTAGTCTCTGACATGATCCTGCAGAGGTCACACCTAGAGTCAGACAACGTGGGCTGCGAATCTCCCGTGAGTCCCTTGCCAGCTATAAATTAACTTTTCTGAACGTCAAGTTTTCTCATCAGTAAATTGGGGTTAATTATATTTCACCCTGAAAAATCAGGGGGAAAAAATGTAAAAATGCTTGCTCAATACAAAGCGCTCAGAAAGTGATAGCTGTCATTATTAATCACCTAAGGGAAGCCTAGGGGAAACTCAGCAGGAAACCAAAAACTCTTCTGCAAAAAAGGAACCGAAATAGCCGGGCTGAGCTCCACCCACCCGTCAGCAAGCTTCGGCCGCGAGGGCCAGGCAGGAAGAGGACTCTGCCCTCCCCCAGCCCCGCGGCTCGGTTCTGTGGCCCGCCCGACTGTCAGTGGCGAGGTCGGAGCGGAGGGCTGGGAGTGAGCTAGGGCTTGTTTTGCTTTAGAAAAGGGTGAGGGGTGCCCTCGGCCTTCCGCCGGGGGAAGAAGGTGGCGTTAAAGCCGTGTAACCCAAGCGCAAGGCCACCCCCCTCGGCCCCAGGGCGGATGGGGGAAGTGCGCCCTTGGCCGACTTCCCCTCCTCTGCCCTGCCTCGGTCAGCTGGCCTTGTTTTGCAGGCTCCGACCCTCCTGGTCGGGACTATGCGGGCCGCAGGTCCCCAGACCCAGCTTCACGCCGACCGGCGGGTCCTGAGCCCGGCCCTGCCTCCTCCTCCTCCTCCCTCGGCGCGCCCTAGGCCTCCGCCTCCCGGGCCAATGCCCTGCGGCCTGGCCGCGGCCTCCTCCGCCCTGCGCCGGCCCTTGGCCTTTCCCTGCGCCAGCGGGGGCAGAGGGAAAGCCTGCTCTCCCGAATAAGCCTTCCGAGGCCACGGCCTCCTCCTTATGAAAAGAATATTCATATTCCCAGGAAGACCTTGGCGGTGGATAGGCCACTGAAGGGCAGGCAGGCTGCCCGAGGCGCACCAAAGCCCCACAGTGCTGGGTCTGTCCCCTGGGGGCTTTCAGAACCTCTATCAAGGTTAGGGCTCCAGGGAAACAGTGGGCCTTTTCTTTCTTTCAGAACCGCCCCACCTGGGGCCCTAACTGACCCTCCTCCCTTCCAGCTTGTTCAGTGGCCTCTACTGTTTGCAGACTCCACAGGAACACAGCCTATCTCAGTATTTGTAAGTACTCAGAAGAAATGTTTGCATTTCCAGAAATTCTAGCCTTCATGCCTAAGTCAACCCAGCTACACAGTTCACAAACTAAGGGGAAATGAGAAGGAACCCTGGATTCAAGAACACCGCTGTGCAACCGGAACTTTACACAATGTCTTCTCTCTTTAAACTCCCAAGAAATTGTGGGGGTGTGTAGCATATTCCTGGCCTGGAGAAACCAAGGCTCTTGAGAGATTAAGAATACAATAGTTGGTCTGGGGGTGCAGCTCCTTGCAGGACACTTGCCTAGGATGCCTGAGGCCCTGGGTTCTATTCCTAGCACCACCACTACCCACCCCACTCCCCCACACCCCACCCCTACCCTGCAAATCACAACCACTGAGAGTCTGGTTTGCAAGCAGCCAATTCTTGGTGACTCAGCTTCATACCAGGACACCAAGTAGTGTCCAGATTCAAATCCCCCTGGGTTCCCTTGTTTGCTTGGGGAGCAAACATCAAGGGCAATAGATGTTCCTGGAGCAAGGTTAAAGTTCTTTCTAGCAGAGGGTGGGAAGAAAGAGGTGGGTACTTCCCACACACAAAGAAAGTCCCCCTTGTGGGACAGTCCCTCCTATGGAATAACAGTAGTTTGAGCCACCGTTTTTCACAAGCTATTGCCCACCCACCACCCCAATCTGCCCCCCCCCCACCTCCCACCTCCAATCCTGTTGCCAGGAATTGAACCCAGGGCTTTGCCCATTAAATGCTCTACCAACTGGGCTACATCTCCCAACACTGCATGCTGCTCTTTGTCATCAGCTAAGTGTGTTCTTACTTTCCTCCCACATCTCTTCTGGAACTCCCTTCCCCTCACATCATGGGAGCAGTCTGAGGATTCTGACACTATTGTGGGGAATCTTAAGGTACCAGCTCATCTCTCAGGTCTTAATTAACACTTTTCTTTGACTCCACAAGTCTCCTGCAGCACTTCTACTTCCTTTTTTTTTTTTTTTTTTTTTTTTTTTTGATAGCCCTCATAACACCACCTATTGAAACTGTTTATTTTCTCATCTTTCACCCCCTGTGGAGGTAAGTAGTTATCTGAGTGCAGGAGCTGTGTCCTGACTCTAACCTCGGCATTAAGCTGAAATTCCATGGTCCAGCTCCCAGGGTGCCAGTGTTCCCCAGAATCACCATTTGAAAACCATTGAACTAGTGTTTGCAATTGAAGAAGGGGAAAAAGGAAACTTAGAGGCAACTGTAAAAACCTGACCTTTAATCATCCTAACAACTGCTGGGTGTGGTGGTGTGTGCCCATAGTCCCAGCTACTCTGGAGGCTGAGGTAGGAGGATCACTTGAGCCCAGAAGTTCAAGACCAGCCTGGGCAACACAGCAAGACCCCTACCCCCTAAAATAATAATCCTGACAACAACAATGGTGGTTATCATTTAATCAGTGCTGATTATATAACAGGTATTGTTCTAAGTATACCAGTGCATCTGAATCACCTGGAAAATCTCCTTAAAATGCAGGTTCTGACTCAGTACATCTGGGGTGGGGCCCAAGATTCTGCATTCTTGAAAAGATCCCAGGTGATAATCCATGGATCATAATTTGTATAGCAAGGCCTTGATGTGTGAATTTATCTATCTATCTAGTTATTTATCTATTTATTTATTTGTTTTTGCATTTGGGATTGTACCCAAGGCCTTGCACACTACCACTGAGTGACATCCCCATCCCTGATTTTATCCTTTTAATAACCTATGAGGACTGGGATTGTGGCTCAGCGGCAGAGCGCTCGCCTAGCACGGGCGCGGCCCGGGGTTCGATCCTCAGCACCACGTACAAATAAACGCATTGTGTACAACTAAAGCAAATAAATAAATATTTTTTAAAAATAACCTATGAAGTTGGTTAATTTTACAGGTGAAGAAACCAAAAGATTACATATATGTGTCAAAATAATGGTCTGGGTGTGTAGCTAGCTCAGAGTTAGAGTACTTGCCTAGTTTGGACAAGGCTCTGGGTTTGATCCCCCACAGAGTAAATTAATTAATTGATTAATTTTAAAATATTTAAAAGACTACAGGGCAGTGAGGGAAGGAAGAATATGTGGGTAGTGTACAATTGTAGAAAGAGAAGGTTCTAGGTAGAGGAAACAGTATTTACACAAAGCCTGGCATGCAGAGGAGGTGGACAAGGACTACACACAGGCCTGTTCCATCCAAGACACACTGTGTGCCCAGTACTTGGGGTTATAAGCTTTCCAAAGGTCCCCAGTATTTGAGATCTGAGGAAAAAAATACGGGCACCTACATATAAAAACTGAAATTTAAATTAATAATTCCAAAATTCAAATCATTAAAGATCCTTTTAAAACTTTTACATTGTAAAATCATATGAGTATACTTGAATACATTTGATAAAAATAGGGTAGGGCAAAGAACAGACTAGGCCAAGGCTATGTTGAGTTTGGATGTACTCCTGAGAGCAGCTGAGAACCACTGATAGAAGCAGAGTAATGTTCTCTGTGGCTACAGTGAGGAGAATGAATTGGAGGCAGGCCAGCCTGGAGGCCCAGCGGCTAGGGACCAGATAGGCAGTTAATGTCTTCCAGACTGAAAGAGAATCTCTCCTCGGTGCCAAGATTAGCATAAAATGATAGCATTATACAACCCAATTATTATTTTATTTCTCTAGCATCAATCTGACTCAGCATTCTAAATTTACTTAGGATTTGAGGGTGAGGATTTTGCAAATCCTTCCTCATTAAGGCCAATGATATTACAGTCTAGAAGAGGACAGGGGAACATGCTTTAAGTCAGATAGGCATGAATTTGAACCTCAGCTCTGCTAGTAGCTACCTGCGCAACTTTGTACAAATGACTTCTCTGGGTGTCAGATTTCTTACTGATGCAGTGGGCATAATGCTCCCCTCACAGAATTAAGGGAGATATGTTGATGCAGTGCCTCTCACAGCACAGGTACTTATAAATAAATGGCATCATCTATATTGCCATTGTTCTGAGACCTAGTCTAGTTTTCTGTAGGAGGGAACAGAGAATGGGGTGAATAATTTAATCTTTTATCAATTGAGGTAAAATTAATATTCCCATTTTGTAGATGAGGAAAAGGAAACTGAGGTCAGAAATTAGATAATAGCTCATTGAACTAGGGGCAGAAAGTGGTAAACCTACAAGAGCTGGTATTTCATTTTATTTTTATCTGGTATGCACTCTCTCCAGCAGTCAACATCTGCTGTTTCCAGCACTCTTTGATGGGTCCAAAACCTATTCCCCTTAGTCATGGCACAAATCAGTCACGAGGATGAATGGCCTATGGCAGGTCACCAAATACTGTCTTCTGACTCCAGTGAATATCATTTTCCCTCTCTCCCCAACCTTTCACAATATTTCTACAATATTCCTACTACCCCCCCCCCCCCGATTTTACAGCCTCCAATTTTCCCTTATTAAAGAATTTACCTCTTTGAAATAAAGATAGAACCACCCTGGATTGGGATGCCTTCCAGGGTTCCTCCCTTTAAAAGGAATAGATAGATAAGTAGGTCACATTGGGATGGTGGGGGAGGAAGGCAAATTCTTATGGGAGGAGGAAAAATACTGTAGATCACATAATACTGCAGGAGAATGGGAAACAAAATAAGACGGTTTCTTACTCTTTCATTTACTCCCCCTTCACAGTGACGGTCCCCACTAGCCACTATTACAGTGGAAAGCATTTTGGAGACTGCACGGGCAATACTGAGTTCTTAGGGCTTGGAGATATTAGTGAAAACCGTATTGAGCAGAAAGCTTGTCTACCTGTTACTTATTTACCCACCTGCCTCTTCTTCAAGCTACCCCCCCTCTACACTCAGGATGCATCTTTCTCCCGTATGGAGAAGAGAAAGCACAGCTTTTCTGGAGCTTCAATGACTATTGTCGGAAAGTTCAGATCTGTGGAGCTTGGAGGCTCCCCAATGCCAGAGAGGCATGGGCTGTGATTGCCTGGAGTAGCAGCCTGAGATCCCGTTTACCAAGATGCTGTTGTGGCAACCAGAACAAGTCATGGGCTTTGCACGATTTCACTTCCCCGCCCCAAACCCTCTTGACAGCAGTTTGCAACAAGGGGTGTGGATGAGCATTAAATTACACAGATTGCTGTGAAAAACAGAGACAGAGACAGGGACAGGGACAGAGGCAGGGTGTGGCATTAAAGATCCAACAGTACCAACTCCACCCTGACGCACTGTCCCTCGGGACTGAACCCCACTTGAATCATAACACTGGGCAGTCACATTTCTAGGAAACTGCAGCTGGAGGGGAAAGGTCCTGGCTGAGTGAGTGAGGCTGTGTACAGATCAGGACTGAAAGCATGCATCCGGGCAGACAGTTGGTCCTTGGACTCAATGCCTAGGGCACAAGGCAAGCACACAAAAACAAAACAACCAAAGGCTGACCCTCTAATCCGGGGTCAACAAACCCTCTTCCCTGCATGGTGGTTGGAGGAAGCAGGAGGTTCATATCTGGCGAGGTTTAGAGGTTTCCACTTTCCTCACCTGAAGCCTGGTGAACTTCTAGTTCAGAATCTCACTGTGTCAGGACACTGGCAGCTCTTTTGCAGAGGCTTGGAAGTGACACTGCAGACTTTGGGGTATGATAATCTCCCGCCTGGCTCATGTTCCCATACTCCTTACCCTGCCTTCCCTGTTTCCAAGGTGCTGGACAGATTACACAGGGATAATAAGCCCTTTTGCTCTTCCTCCTTCACTCTGTAAGAAGGGAGTCCCTCCCACCTCTTAAATGTCAGTGCCCAGGTGCTCTATGAGAAATTTTCATGCTTTTAGTGGCTCTCTTCTCTCCCACAGATCACATTAAAAGCAGTACTGGGTGACAGGCAGGAGAGAGACGTCCATCTTCACCTGGGCTCTTCATTATGTTTAATCTCCCCAGTGGGGTAGACCTGTCAAACACACCTCGTTCCCAGGCTGGAGTAATCCAGAGCCGTCTCTCAACAGAGTGGGTGTAAATCCCCACAGGTATGTAGCAGGCAAGTAGCAGCAGTGACAGTATGGTGGTGCCTTGGATTGAAACAAGAAGTTTGAACTTGTGAGGCTTAAGATCCTTTGTGTTCTCAAAAAGCCACTGGCAGCTCCTTCTCCTGCCGGGACTGCTCGACTGGCCAACATCTCAACCTGGTCCTCGATGGGCTGCCTTACCTAGGTCTAGTATAAGTGCTAGCCCTGGGCATATCTAGGACTACCTGGGAGAAAGGGGCCAGTCTTGAAGCTTCCATATCCCCCATCCATCAGCAATTCATGCATCTTAAGAAGAAGTTCTAAAACTTTAGTATGCATTGAATCACCAGGGAGCTTGTTAAAATATAGTAGTCCCCACTTACCTCTGAGGGATGTGTTCCTAGACTCCTAGTTGATGCCTGAGACTGTAGATAGTACTAAGCCCTATATATACTAAGTTTTTCCCGTATACATACATATCTATAATAAGCTATTATCTGTTCACTTAAAGGAAGCACTGTATGGATTCTCTTTGGCATATCTGAATTACCAGCATCACTACTCTTGTCCTTTGGAGCTGTTATTAATTAAAATAAAGGTTGCTTTAACCTAACAACTGTGAAACCGCAATAGTTAGCCAGCATAGATAACCAACATGGCTACTGAGTGACTAATAGACAGGTAGCCAGCCTAGACACCATGGAGATGCTGGACAAAGGAATGATTCACATCCTAGGTTGGAGGGTGTAAGCTTTCATCATGCTATTCAGAAAAACACAACTTAAAATTTATGAATTGCTTATTTCTGAAATTTTCCATTTAAATTTTTGGACCATGGTTGACCTCGTGTAATTAAAATCTCAAGAAGTAAACCTTGGATTAGAGGGTAGGTACTGATTGCTGGGCCTCATCCCCAGGGTTTCTGATTTGATAGGTTTGGAATGGGGACTGAGATTTATATTTCTAACAATTCCAAAGTGATAGGATCCTGCTATTTTAGAGTCCACATATGAAAACCAGTGACTTAAGAGTATAACAAAAAGAAAACCTAGGATTGATCCTAGCCCTGCCATTTTCCGGTTCTGAGAGCTTATATTTGACTTCTTTAAGCTTCATTCAGTTCCTTATCCATCAAATGGGTGGGGACATAGCTTAGTGGTAGAGCACCCCTGGATTCAATCCACAATACCCCCAAAACAAAACCAAGGGCTTTGTTCTATAACTAGTTCATTGGGGAGAAACTGAAAAATAACTCTGGTGACTAATGTTCTTTGCTCTGTAGAGGCACCTGGGCTCTCAGATAAAGGTCCTGGAAAGGGGTGAACACTGAGTTAAGAGGATTCAATTGCATCACATGTTTGCTTTTGTTTTGTTTTGCTCTACCACTGAGCTACATTCTTTTAAAAATCTTTTATTTTGGGGTTGGGGTTGTGGCTCAGTGGTAAGAGTGCTCGCCTAGCACGTGCGTGGCTCGGGTTAAAGGCATTATGTACAACTAAAACAAATAAATAAATAATTTTTTAAAAAAATCTTTTGAGACAGGGTCTCACCAAGTACCCAAGGTTGGCCTTGAAATTGTGATCCCTTTGCTTTAGTCTCCTGAAGAGCTGGAACTACAGGCATGTGCCACTGTGTCTAGCTAGATTGTATCTTTTTTTTTTTTTTTTTTTTTTTTTGTGGTACCGGGGATTGAACTCAGGGGCACTCGACCATTGGGTCACATCCCCAGCCCTTTTTTTGTATTTTATTGGAGACAGGGTCTCACTGAGTTGCTAAGTGCCTCGATATTGCTGAGGCTGGCTTTGAACTCGCGATCCTCCTGCCTCAGCCTCCCAAGTGCTGGGATTACAGGCGTGCGCCACCACGCCCGGCTTAGATTGTATCTATTATTTGAAAGACCCTTTCACGTGCAGGGGAAATTGGGTATCAGGGCTGGGGATGTGTCTTCGTGGTAGAGCACTTGCTTCACACGCCATAGCCCTGGGTTGGATCCCCAGCACCACAAAAATAAATAAATAAATAAATAAGTCAACAAACACATTTATTGAGTGTGTTTGTTTCCTGTCCATCAGAAATCCTACCTAGTGCTGAGGCAGACTTTGGGCAGATCATATGTGAGGATTCTAAGGCCCACTTAAACTCATCTCTGGACTTCAGTTTCCTCTATAAAACAAGGGCTTTGGGGCTGGGGTCGTGGCTCAGTGGTAGAGTGCTTTTCTAGCACGTGTGCGGCCCGGGTTCGATCCTCAGCACCATGTAAAAATAAAGGCATTGGGCTGGGGTTGTGGCTCAGCAGCAAAGCGCTCGCCTCGCACGTGTGCGGCCCGGGTTCGAACCTCAGCACCACGTAAACATAAAATGCATTGCATTGTGTACAACTAAAGTAAATAAGTAAATATTTTAAAAAATAAAGACATTGTGTACAACTAAAGCAAATAAATAAATATTAAAAAAAAAAAAAAAAAAACAAGGGCTTTGGGTCAGGTGTGGTAGTGCACACTGCACACCTGTAATCCCAGCTATTCAGGAGCCTGAGGCAGGAGTATCACAAGTTTGAGGATGGTCTGAGCAACTTCATGAGACATATACATATATACATATATATAATGTGTGTGTGTGTGTGTATATATATAATATATTTAATATATATACATATATTAAATGTCCCATATTCAGAAATATATATATGTATATAATATATATACATATATTAAATTAATATATATATTAATATATAATATAATTGATATATATTAAATTAATATATTAATAATATATATTGATATATATTAATATATATGTATATGATATATATACATATATTAAATGTCCCATATTCAGATATCTACTCATTTGCATGTAGACACAACTGCTTCTCTAATCTTTTTTAAACTACAGGGTTTTTTTTTCTATTCTAAATATATTACATAGGTTGGTAGAAAATTTGCAAAGGAAAAAAAAAGTGGAAAGTAAAGTAAAAGAAGAAAGTGAGTCATTCATAAACCCAGAAATAACTAGTAAACATTTTGATATATTTCCTTCCAGTTGTTAAATTCACATATTTATTCTACATAATTTTTAAAGGAATTCAAGATTAACTGTTTATGTAATTCTATATTAAACTTGACATATGATTAACGTCTTGGTATTCCTTTACGTGTTCTTCTAAAACACAAAAAAAATATTCCATAATATCCATTCACAGTATCCTCAAACTTTAACCATCCATTTGTTATTATATGCTCCAATTTTTTCTATAAATAGTATTTCAGTGAACATCCTTGCATATCTGAGCACATCATCTCTGATTTTCTTAGAAAATAAAAGTCTCTTGAACACATACTACTAAATTGTTTTCTAAAAGTCCTATTTGAAAAATACTTCCAGAAGAGACTTCTGGTTTCTGGCTCTGCATGTAAGGAGCTTGGGAATAGCCATTTCTGTCTTAACAACTGAGCAGACTGAAAAATCAACAACTCTTCCTGGATCTAACAGACAGCTGGGAACACAGGGCAAACCAAAGCCTTCAAGATTGGAGAGACAGTCAGGTGAATACGGGGAGTCATGGCTAAACAGAGCAGACTCACAGGTCTCCACAGAAATCAGCACCAGGTAGGAAACGCTGAACTGTATTGAATGAATTGCCAGAGGCTCAGAGTGGACAGATCTGAGAGGTAAGAACTCCAGATGCACCCAGTCATGGGGTGAGAATAAGGGAAAAACTTTTGTGGGTTTTATCTCTAGGAAATTCACAAAGTTCTCACAGTAAATGTTGGAGTAAAGTCTCATGTTTCTGGTAGAAAGAGGGAAAAGGAATCATTTTGAAATGCACTAGAGCATTCTGGTATTTTTATTTATTATTTTTGTGTTTTATTTGTGGTACTGGGGATTGAACCCAGGGGCACTCCACCACTGAGCCATATACCCAACCCTTTTTATTTCATTTATTTTGAGACAGGGTCTCAAAGTTACCCAGGCTATCCTCAAACTTGTGATCTTCCTATCTCAGCCTTCAAGGTAGCTGGGATTGTAAGTGTGCACCATGATGCCCAGTTTATGTATGTTTATGTATACATCACATATGTATATGTTTGTATGATAATAAAATGAATGATAACATGATATAAGGAATGGGAGGGAGGGTTGGGGTTGTGTTATTATTACAAAGTACTCACACTACCCATAAACTGATATGGTATTATTATTATTTATTTATTTATTTATTTATTTATTTGGTACCGGGGATTGAACTCAGGGGCACTTGACCACTGGGCCACATCCCCAGCCCTTTTTTCTTTTGTATTTTATTAGAAGCAGGGTCTCACTGAGTTACTAAGTGCCTCGCCATTGCTGAGGCTGGCTTTGAACTCACGATCCTCCTGCCTCAGCCTCCCAAAGTGCTGGGATTACAGGCGTGCGCCACCGCACCGGGCTGGTATGGTATTATTTTAAAATGCACTTACATTAATTGTAAATGTATAGTACAGATGCTAGGGCAACTACTGAAAGAAGTTAAAAAAAAATAGGCACAGTGGCATACACCTGTAATCCCAGTGGCTCAGGAGGCTGAGGTAGGAGGATCACAAGTTCAAAGCCAGCCTCAGCAATTTAGCTAAGCCCTAAGCAACTTAGTGAGACCTCATCTCAAATAAAATATAAAAGGGCCGGGGATGTAGCTCAGTGGTTAAGCACCCCTGGGCTGAATCCCTGGTATCAAAACAAAAGCAAAAAAAAAACACAAAACCTTCAACACACCGTATAATCCAGCAACTATACTCTTTTTTTTTTTCTCCAAATGAGCTGAAAACATATGTCTACACAAAAATCTGCACATGGATTTTGTAGCAGCTTTATATATAATGTCAAAATTTGAAAGAAACCAAGATATCGTTCAGTAGGTGAATGGATAAATAAACTGGTAAACCTAAGCAGTGGAATGGATAAATAAGTAAGTGAATGGATAAATAAACTGGTAAATCCAAGCAGTGGAATATTATTCAGGGCTAAAAAGAAATAAACTATCGAGTCATGAAAAACATGGAAGAAAGCTGGGCACGGTGGCACACGCCTGTAATCCCAGCACTTGGGAGGCTGAGGCAGGAGGATTGTGAGTTCAAAGCCAGCCTCAGCAGTGATGAGGCACTTAGCAACTCAGTGAGACCCTGTCTCTAATCAAATACAAAAAAGGGCTGGGGATGTGGCCCTCTGGTCGAGTGCCCCTGAGTTCAATCCCCAGTACCAAAAAAAAAAAAAAAAAAAAACATGGAGGAATCTTACTTAGACTACTAAGTGAAAGAAGCCAATATAAAAAGCCTACGTATTGTGTGATTCCAACTATATGACATTCTTCAAGAGGTGCACAACTACGGAGACAGCATTAAGATCAGTGGTTGCCAGGAAGTGGAAGAAGAATGAAGAATGAAAATGTAGAGCACAGAGAATTTTTAGGGCAGTGATAATGGTGCCATTATGCATCTGTCCTAACACACAGAAAGTACAACACCAAGAGTGAGCTCTAATGTAAACTATAGACTTTAATAATGTGTTAACATAGATTCATCAATTATAAATCAATAACCATTTTGGTGAAGGAAGTTGATTATGATGGAATCTATGCATGTACACGTGCATAAGATTTTGAGAGTTCTCTGCCCTTTCCACTTTGCTGTGAACCTAAAAGTGCTAAAAATATATGTATATATATTCAAAAGATGCAGCCGGGAGCAGTGGTGCATGCCTGTAATCTCAATGGCTCAAGAGGCTGAACCAGGAGGATGGTAAGGTCAAAGTCAGCCTCACCAACTTAGTAAAGCCTTAAGCAACTAAGTGAGACCTTGAATCAAAATATAGAAGGGTCTTGGGACATGACTAAGCACCTGTGTTCAATCCCCAGTACCAAAAAAAAAAAAAAAAAAAAAAAAAAAAAAGAAAAGAAAAAAGAAAAAGGCAAGGACTGATGATGCATCCCAGTGGTAGAATGCATGCTAAGTATATGCAAGGCCCTGGGTTCTATCCTCAGCAGCATGAAAAGAATATATACAACATATCTGTGTGTGTCTATTAAAATAAATAAAACACTTTCAAAAAAGATACATGTACAATGTATTTATGTGTGTCTATAAAAATAAACAAAAATACTTTCAGAATACTTACTCTATAGCCCTTCTATTCATAAGTAATTTATACATCCATACCCATCTCATTCTGTGTTGCTACACTTAACCCTATCCATATTGAATCTACACATTGAATACTGATATATCTTCGGTCCTCTTCTAGGAGACCATTTTACACCTCCTTCTATACCCAGCATGGGTGGAAAAGGGGGCTATGTGTGAATCTGGAAGCAGAAGAGGAGCTCCACTTTGAGAAGGAACCAGACTGCAGGCTTGAACTCCATTCTTGAAGGACTAGAATGTGATTTTACTCAAGCTTTCTCACATCCATACTTTGGGAGGTGGAAAAGATGGAAAACTAATCAAGTCCAGAGCATGGAAGATGAGTAACCTGAACAAATGGGAAGGGCTTCCACCAAGGGCAAGGAAAAGGGCAGAGGCTTTTGAAGACCACAGTTGCAGAAGGACAGCAGGAGTTCCAGGTATTTAGTTGATTGAGACAGCCACATGTCACTCTTACACCCAGTTGTACCACTACTAACATCCCAGTCTCACAGGTCTTGGCCTGAGCAGACAACCTAGAACATGATTGTTGACACTCAAGTGAATGTTTTTAGGATTGGAGTTTCCCAGACTTTCATTGTGCCATGTCCATGATTTCAATGTCCTAATGAAAAGAAAGCAGCAGTATGCACAGTCACGTATCCCCGTGACCCTTATCAGCCAAACTAGCCACACTTCTGAACAGTTAAGACAGACATAACTGTTCAAAGTATGAAGTGTGTGGCCCATGTCACTCTCGAGGATGGCATAAAAGTGTTAAGTCACATTATATCTCTTACTTTAGCCTCATTCTAAGCAATAAAAATCTTGAAATCACAGGTTTGATGCATTAGTTACACTTTTCCAACACACATTAAAACAACAAAGGTAACCATTATAATACAAAGCTATCAGTCATCAGTAGCACCTTTACTAATTGCACCACATTTTCGGAAAGAACTGGTTTAACTAAATAGTTTTTTAATGTTATAGTTAATTGTGTATATTTTTTCCACTTAGTTATAAGCTTCCTAAGGTCAGGTACCATGTTTAATTCAGTGCTTAGTACTGTGTTGAAGCTCAATAAATATATGTTCTTTCTTTAGTTTGTTTTGTTTTGGTGATGGGGTTGAGATTATTAGGAGTTGATCTATGTACTTAAGTGACACCTACAAGATCAGAATCACAAATGGGAGAGCAATAGTTATATGGTAAAAGAAGTTGCCCTGGTTTCAATGCTATGCCTTCATTATTTGAACTTGGATTTAAAGGTGTTTTTATAATAACAGGATTTTTTAAAAAAATTTTATTTATTTGCTTTTAGTTGTACACAATGCGTTTTTATGTGGTGCTGAGGATCGAACCCAGGCCGTGCACGTGCTAGGCTAGCGCTCTACCGCTGAGCCACAACCCCAGCCCCAATAATAACAGGATTTTTAAAAAATGAACCACTCACATACCTTCTCCTTGTTCTTCCTGAGATGAATAACACACTTACAAGTTTAAGACTTCATCTTAGACTACAAGATAGAGCAAAAGTATATGCCTAGCAAGCATGGAGTGAAATGTATAATCATTGATCAGTAAATATTAGTTGAGTGAATGTATGAAGTCACTTAGCCACAGTCAATTTACCACCCCTGGAAAACCATCAAAGGAAAATGGAGGAAGAACTAATAGTTATTCAGCATGTAATATTCTAGAGCCTTTATGTCTTTCCTCTGGATTTCATGAGGATAGACACCTCCACCTGTCTTTAACCAAAGTTTGACTTCTTGGAAGTTCACAGTCTCCAAAGGATTTGAGTTCTAATTTATCAGAGAGCTGGACAGGAAGTATAGTGAATAATGGACACCTTCTGACCAACCAAACTAATAAATTACCAAAAGAAGGTATGAATAAAGACTGAAGTAAGCCAGGCATGGTGGTGCATGCCTGTATCCCAGGGACTCAGGAGGCTGAGACAAGGAGTTTCGCATATTCAAGGCTAGCCTAAGCAACTTAGTGAGTCCCTGTCTCAAAATAAATTTAAAAAAGAATTTTAAAGGGGAGGCTGTGGGTGTGGCTCAGTCGGTAAGTGCCCCAACACCAGTATAAAAAAAGACTAATAAGCTAGTTTATTATTATTATTATTATTATTTTGTGGTACCAGGGTTTGAACCCAGGGCCTCACACATGCTGGGTAAGCACTCTGTCACTGAACTACTTCCCCAGCCCTGAGCTAGTATATTGAGAGAATGACTCTAATGAAGAAGAGAAAGCTATACTAAATTTTTAGTCACATGATAGAGGTAGAACACTGATCAAGTCTGGTCAGTAAACTTTTTCATTCTACCTATCTCTTTCCTCCTAAATCAAATTTAAGTCCATAGGTTGTAACTCAGGATTGTTTTACTTATTGGCACATAAGAAACATGTTCTTCAGACACTGGAAATGAACAATACTGTTTCTTAAGCTACTTAGGAATGGAGGCAAGAACTAAGTGGAGTAAAAAGAAAATACACCTTAGAGGACCTGGCTTGGAGTCCTAACTCTGTCAAGGACTTGACTGAGTGTTCTTATGCCTATTACCGATCTTTTCTAACTCATGGTTTCTTTAACTCATTCATTTAACAAATGTTTTCCAAGCACTTACTGAGTACCAAGCAGTGCTCAATGCCCTAGGGATCCAACAATGAATAAAACAGAGGCAGGCCCACTTAAATCGAGTGTATCTTCTAGTGAAGAGTGACAGGTAATAAATGATTAAATAACCTCAAATGGTGAGCAGTGCTATGGAAGAGATAAAACAGATGATAAAGACAAATGGGGAAAAGGGGTCAGGAAAGGTCTCCCTTTGAGCTGAATGTTCTAGAAGGAGCCAGCCAAGAAACAAGCCAGGAAAAGAGTATTCCAGGAAGAGGGATCAGTAAGCCCTACAGGAAGACCACATTTGGGGCTGGCTGATAATCCAGGAAAATGATACTACATATGCAGTTGTATCAGGTGAATGATTTTGAGGGTTTTTGTTTTGTTTTGTTTTGTTTTGTTTTTTTGGTATCGGGATTGAACTCAGGAGCCCTCACTCACTGAGCCACATCCCCAGCCCTTTTTTGTATTTTATTTAGAGACAGGGTCTCACTGAGTTGCTTAGCACCTTACCATTGCTGAGGCTGGCATTGAACTCACAATCCTCCTGCCTCAGCCTCCCTAGCCATGAGGATTACAAGCATGCACCACCATGCCCAGCCTCAGGTGAATGATTTTGACACAAGACACCAAATAATCCTACAAGTCTCTGGTGTTGTGTCAGGGGTAGACTAAGGATAGAAGCTCACACCATTCTAACACCCCCCGCCCCCCACCCAACACACCCTCTCTGATATAACAAAAGCAACTCTTCTTTACTCTAAAGCATATCTTATATTGCTGCTTTAAGATTTAGTTGGAAGAAGACCAGGTTCCAGGATAAAAAATTCTTGATCTCAAAAGTCATTTTCTGGACCGGGTGTGGTGATAGACACCTGTAATCCCAGGGGCTCAGGAAGCTGAGGCAGGAAGATCTCAAGTTCAAAGCCAACCTCAGCAACTTAGTGAGGCCCCGAGCAACTCAGCAAGACCCTGTCTCTAAATAAAATACAAAAGGGGGGGGGTGGTTCTGGGGATGTGGCTCAGTGGTTGAGTGCCCCTGAGTTTAATCCCCTGAGTTTAATCCCTAGTACCACCCCCACCCCAAAAGTAAAAGTCATTTTCTGCTCTTCCTCAAGCTCTATGAAAAGTTTTCATAAACCTCTGTGATGGCTATATGAAGATTGATTCTACTTTTTTAATTGACAGAGAGTCAGGGAATGCAGATTCCAGCAACCTGACTCTGCTCTCAACCAGAATCTTCCATTCCCTTCCCCTGAGGTGGTGGGTTGGACTCTCAGGTGCCCTCTAAGCATGTCCCTGGTAGGGACGGACATTGACTCTGCCTCTTTCTAATAGCTTTATGCTGACTTCTTAGTTTGCTCTGTCTGAATAAGATTCTGTCTTGCACAGGAGAGAGCTCTGTTCAGGTAGCTGAGGAAGGACTCTAGTTTTTTTCCAACCTGTAAAATGCAAAGTTGGCCAGCTGCCTCCCTTCCAACCCCAAAACTCATATCTTCTCTTGTCTCCAGAGAGCTGCCTGGCAGCTCACAAATCGTCTCAACTGTCCTGGGGTTTTGGGAAAAGCACTGCACAGAATGTGAAGTCATTTTCTGGTAACACAGATCTAATTAGCTCTTTGACTGACAGGAGGAAGCGGAGGCCAAGAGGGATTTAAACAATTCAGTTCTCACATATCTCAAGACAAGTGAAGAACCAGATGGGAAAATGGAGAAAAAAGGGGGAATAAAGAGGAAAAAAAAAAAAAAAAAAAAAAGCCTAGGGTGAATATGGAGAAGGGGGAGGGAAAGAAAAAGAATGGGGAAGGGGAGAATATCAAATGACCAAAATACCAGTCCTTTGTTCTTGGAGCTTCACCTCTGTTCCCAATTTCCCTTCTCTCTCTCCCAGACAGAACTTACTTGAAGGTTGATGATCTCTCTCTCTGATTCCATGTTGCTGCCCTCCAGTCCCTTCACACACACGGGGTGCCAGTAACAGACTGCGTGGGCTCCTCCAGGCTCTGCTGTCTGTCTCTGCTGCTTTCCTTGGGTGGGAGAGAGCACACAGCTGGCAGGACAGACCTGCTATTCATCCGGCTGATGCGGGATGCCCATCCTGGCCTCAGCTCCTGGGGGAGGTGTACACTTGTCCACACGTGCAAGCATGTGTTTCTCTGTGTGTGTATGCATGTGGGTACGCTCCAGAGGCTGGCATGGGGCACATTATTGGACAGCTTTTTGAGTTGGTGGTGACAACGTCGTTTTCACCAGCATCTCCAATGCCCCTCCAGTCCCAGCAGAGCCATCTGAGGTCACCCAGCCAGCTTTGAGTAAGTGGTTTTACTACTAGGAAAGAAATCCTGCCTATTTATCAAGGAATTTGAAAGTCAGCCTGAAGATGTTTTTTAAGTTCACATTGGTGGAGCTGAGCAAGGTCCCTAGTCCAAGGGTGGGGTAGCCTTCAGCATAGCCTCAAGACTGAATTTAGGAATTTTTCTGTTTCTTTGCTTTGAACAAAACCTAAAAGTTTTATGTTTTCTTTTTAAATTGTAGTTTACTTTAATAGGCTCAAAGCATAAGCCTTATTCTACAAAGGGGTTAAACAACAAATTTTTGTTGTTACATTGTTTGATACCCTTAACGTCTCCCTTTATGAAAGAGAGAGAGAGGGAGGGAGGGAGGAAGGGAGGGAGAGAGAGAGAGAGAGAGAGAGAGAGAGAGAGAGAGAGAGAATGAATTATGGAGAAGGGAAAAGTTGTACCTTCAAATCTTTTTCATGAAACTGCTTGCATTTTCTCTACTTTTTAAAGAAAGCTACCAGGACTAAGTCTTTTTTTGGAAAGTATTTCTTTCTCCTGTTTACCTAGAGCCCAAAACTCTCCTGAGTTGTTCCTAAAGCTCATTTTAGACACAAGCTGGTGTGGGTGTGGGTTTGTCTGTGAATGTGCATGAAGGAGGAGTTTGTCAGGGAGAAGTCTCATTCAGAGTTTAAAGAGGTGGTGGTGGTAGGGGAGAAGTGGAGTCACAAATTTACCCTCACCACACTTAAATGCATGGGGTTGGGATGCAATTTCTTTTTAAGTATTTTTAAGTTCCCACCTTACTATTCACTGGTGTGAGAAAGTGTTGGACGATGGGATGAGAGCTCAGCTTTAGTACAATCTAATAAGTATAGTTGAATCCAATAATTTAAATGGTAAGTAGCCCAGCTTAGATAAAATAGTCTTTAAGATTTCCACCTCTTTCTCCCAAAGAGGGCATCTAGGCCCAGGGAGATGGGTGGATGAGGGATGGTTCTTGGACTTATCCCATGGCCTCTCTGTCTAGTTTCTGTTATTTTCTGCTATGGTGCTGCTGTCAAGGGCAGGGCTTCCCCATGGCTGCATTTGCTAGCTGCTGAGGAGAGTCTGGTCCTACTCAATGCCCTCTTGCTGACACTGGCAATGATGTCTATAGCCAGGAGAACTCATTCTCTTTCTCCATGTAAGGACTAGTGGTCTCTCTAGTTGAACGCCCTATCTTCACCTTTGTGGTGATATAGACCTCATCCTGTAACCTGGCCAGGACTTGAAAATATCCCAGACGTACCAGCTCAGCAGTACACCTCTCTAAGATGGCCTCCTCTGGAAACTCTCCTGCCAGATACTCAGCTAATGCTCCTGATTCCTCCCTGGGCTTATGGGAGCTGAGGGATGCTAAGGAAAAACTAGAGAAAGGCAAGCCCAGTACCAAACCTGGCAAACAGTCTTCTTGTATGGCTATGCAAGGTGGGTGCAGGACAGTTTTTGAGGTGACCTCCTTCCAGATTCCCAAATCGGAGTGAGATGTAGAGCCCATTCCTTTCTTAGCATTCCTTTGAAAATCCACCACCAGTATCTATCACCCCACTCCTCATAACAATAACTGTGTTAGTCCGTTTTTGACCACTGTGACACAAAACCTGAGAAAATCACCTGAAAAGGAGAAAAGGTTTATTTTGCTCATGGTTTCAGAGATTTCCGTCCATGGTCATGTGTCCTGTTGTTTGGGGCTTGTGGCAGCATAATACGTCATGGCAGGAATGCTTGGTAGAAGGATGCATGGCAGCCTCATGGCAACCATGGAACAGAAAGGGGCTGGGTTCCTAGTATCCCCTTTAAGGGTGTACTCAGTGACCTCACTTCCTCCCACTAGGCCTCACCTCCTAAAGGTTCCACCACCTCCCCAATAGCACCACAGACTGTGACCAAGCCTTTAACCCCTGGGCCTTTGGGGAACACTTCAGATCCAAATTACAGTGATAAGCACTGTAGCTCATACTCACCTTATTTAGTTTTCATGACAATTCTGGGATATAGATACTGTTATTACCACTTTATAGAGGAGGAAAGAGAAGCACAAGAGGATAAGTAGTTGCCCAAGGTTAAACCAAGGTTTGAACCCTGGCATTCTGGATTCAGTCTTTTCTTACCCACAATTTTGGCTTAGAGAGGAGAGATTGAACCACATCTCGGAACGCTTGCTCTCTCTACCTCTGCTATATTTCTTCCCATGATCCCCACAATCTAGGATTAAAACAGAGGGGGCCTTGTCTTCTTTCTTCTCCTGTTTGGAATGTATCTGATGTGGAATTATATGACAATGATCTAAAGGGGAAAATAAAGAAATTTTAAAAATTCTCTTTCTCTCAACAAAACCTGGCTACTAAACATATTGTCTTAGCTAGCCATGGTGGTGCATGCCTATAATCCCAGCAACTAGGGAAGCTGATGCAGCAGGATAGCAAGTTCTTGAACTTGTCTACCTGGACAACTTGGACCTCATGTCAAAAATTAATTAAAAAAATATTAAAAATAAATATTTTTTAATTGGGGATGTAGCTCAGTGAAGTGCTTCTGGGTTCAGTTCTAATACTGGGAAAAAATGTGTGTCTGTGTGTTTGTGTGTGTGAGAGAGAGAGAGAGAGAGGGGTGGGTGGGGAGAGAGTGTAGTCTTGCTGGAAAATTTTAATTTGGGTCTCAGGGCAAAATATTAACTGTTTTCTTTTTCTTTGCATCCTTGTTGTGGTAACTCCCACTAACCTGTAGATAATATGGATGCATCTGGATGAAGAGAGGGGAAACCAGAAAAAGAAAATGCAAAAGAGAAAAGCATCTGAATATATTTTCAAAGAAATTTCCCTATTAATAAGCACATTGACTTCAAAAGGAAACAGCTGTGATTGGTTATAATAATGGTGTTTGTTGCCAAGATCTTTCTGGATTTGAACCTTTCCTATCTCATAATCACCGTTTGGAAGTAAACAGAAAGCAGGATTTGGAAAATGGTTTATCTACCCTATCACACTCTGACTCTGGACCAGGGTCAGCAAACTTTTTCTGTAAGGGGCCAAAGAGCAAATATTTCTTTTTAATTTTTATTTATTTGCTTTAGTTGTACACAACGCATTTTTATTTTTATGTGGTGCTGAGGATCGAACCGGGGCCGGGCACGTGCTAGGCGAGCACTCTACCGCTGAGCCATAACCCCAGCCCCCAAGAGCAAATATTTTTAAATCTTTGTGGGTTATGTTTTTAACTGCAATTATTTATCTCTGCTATTTCCTTGTAAAAGCAATAGTAGACAATATATAAATGAATGAGTGTGGCAGTGTTCCAATAAAATTTATTTACAAAAACCTGGTAGTCATAGTTATAAAAACAACCCCTGATTTGGCCACACAGGTAGTCTGCTGACCCCCACCCCAGAATTTAAGCAGAAAGAGTCTTTCAAGTCTAATTCTCACTTGAAAGTTAACTGTGGAACCCCTACTGGATAGATATTATGTTAAGCTCTGCAGGGACATCCAGGCATCCAATGCAGCCCTGGTGAAACACAGGCTTGTAAATGAGGCTGAGGTAGAGAGTGCTTCTGACATTTGGCTGAGGTACTGAAATTGTACCTACATGAAGGCTATTCAATCTAGAGGGGAAAGGTTTCTGTTTCTCTTTAGTGGTAGGGTGATTTTTGCAGCGTGAAGCCCAAGGGAGATTTTTAGGGAAACTTGTCTCTTAAAAAAGTGTATGTTTAAGAACACACTTAAACTTACAGACAACTTACAGAGAAACTTAGAAAGTAGCTGTAGGGGGTGGGGCTCAAATTAAACCCTATATTTGTCTATGCAGGAGGAACAGAATTGTAGAATGTTGAAGAAGCTGAAATAAGAGCACTTTGCCTGGTGCTGGGGTATGCCCCTGTCGTCCCAGCTACTAAGGAGGCTGATGTGGCAAAATCACTTGAGCCCAGGAATTTTGGTTTTCATTTTTCTTAAAAAAAAAAAAAAAAAGCAGAAGATCCTTAATTTTTAATTATAATTCATTTTTAGAATTTTATTATTTTTAATCAATATAAAAAGCGTAAAAGCCAGGTATGGTGGCACTCCCTGCAATCCCAGCAACTCCAGAGGCTGAGGCAGGAGGATTACAAATTCAATGCAAGCCCCCATATCTCAAAATAGGAAATTAAAAGGACTAGGGATATAAAATTAAAAAAATAAAAAATGTATGTATTTATGGGGTACCATGCAATGTTCCACTACGTGTATGCATTGTATAATGTTTAAATCAAGGTTAAGCGTATCTAGTACCGGAAACATTTATCATTTTTTTATGGTGAAAACATTCAAAATCCCAGCTTCATGGAAATATGTAGTATATTATCATTATTTCTAATCACCCTAAAGTCTAAGATCCCTTACTTTTATTTTGAGACAGGGTCTCCCTAAGTCACCCTAGGAAAAGCCCTAGGGTGAAATCAGTTGACCTGATTCCTTTGTCTGCTGAGTCATTGTGTGTTCTTAGGCAAGTTATTTAACTCCTCCGGATTTTATATTCCCTTTTGTGAAAAGTAAAGCTGTCAAGAGGTGATTCCTAAGGTTATTACAGCTCTTAAATCCTTTTTCTAATATGTGTTTATTTTAAATCCTGTTTCTAAGTGTGTGTTTAGATTCAATACTTCCTAGGTAACAGTGAAGTTCTCAGATCCAGTTATGAGCCAGGTGCAGTGGAACACACCTGCAATTCCAGCTACTCAGAAGGTTGAGGCAGGAAGATCACAAGTTCAAGGCCAATCTGGGCAACAGTGAGACCCTGCTAAATTGAGCTGGTGAAGTGCTTCTTTAGCACGCATGGGTTCCTAGGTTCAATCTTCATCACTGAAAAAAAAAAAAAAAATCAGATCCAGGTCTAAATTTTAGTGTATCAAAGTTAAGGCCAGGCATGATGGTGCACACTTATAATCCCTGTGACTCAGGAGGCTGAGGCAGGAAGGCTGCAAGTTCAAAGCCAGCCTCAGCAACTTAGCAAGGCCCTTAAGCAACTTAGCGACACCCTGTCTCAAAATAAAAACATCTAAAAAGGGCTGGGGATGTGGATCAGTGGTTGAATGCCCTTGAATATATGAATAGAGCAAGAAGAATCCAGTACCTTCAGTTTGATATTACCAACAAAACCCTCTCTAATGGAATATTTATGTAATTAGAAAAATTTTAGGGGAAATTACCCATTACCTCTGCTAGTGAGACACACGCCAAACAAGATACAGAAGTGAGAATAAAAGCAAACTTCAGAACATGCTTACAAACCTACTTATGATCATTTACAAATTAACTCAGCCACTTCCAAATTCACCGTTTGGGAATACTGGGGCCAGGATGGATGGCAAAGGGAAGTTTGGGGGGGCCTGAGAAAGGAGCTAGCAGAGTAGACAGTGATGGGGTCCCAGGTTGGCCAAGGGGATGAGTAACAATTAGATTGTCCAATAGAACTTTCTGTAATGATCAAAATATTAGAGCACATTTCCGTCTTCACTGTTCAACACAGTAACCGTTAGTCACATGGAGGGTGTTGAGCAAATGAAATGTGGTTGGTGTGAGTGAGGATCTGAATTTTAAATTTTATTTAAATCTTTATACGTTCACATGTAAATAGTTAGCTACATTTAAATAGCTAGTAATGACCACTATTGACCAATGCAGCTGTAGGCCAAAATTGATCTATTCAAAACATTGTTTAGGAGTGGCCAATTCATATTTACCACTTCTTTTCTTGTTGCTCTCAACTTGATGGATGTTCATCAGGCCCAAGCCTGATTGGTCATAAATAGGAACTCAGGGCACACAGCTCTCGTGGGAATGCCCCGTGAGACCTGGGGATGCTCTTGGTTGTGGTAAGCAAAATTTCCCTTGGTTCTTTCGAATTCAGAGTAGGGGGATTTGAACTGTGACTCACTCTTCAATGACTGATTAGAAACAGAGCCTCCCTCTGTTGATGTGGAACACTTCTCACCTCTCACTCCTGCGATGAAGTTCAAAGTCGCTTGGCACACTCTTGGTGGCAAGTGATAGGGTAATGACTAATCTCAGTAATAGCAGAGAACAAAATCTCAGTGGTTTTCAAACTTTTTAAACTTTTGAAACTCTTTTCTTAAATGTAATCTTAGGTGGAACTTAATATAAAGTAGATTAAAATGAAGCTGCTCAAATCTGTCCTGCTTGCTCACCATCCATTTCTCAAGCCAACCCTTAAGATACCTTTGGGTACTTGAATTCTGGACATTCTTCCAACTAGGATTCTGGACAGGTGACATGGTTTATGTCTCTAGGGACCTTCGATTGTGTTAGGGCTAAGGATCACAAGTAACCCAAAATTATATGGAGTTTTTCAAGTCTTGAAGTGAGGTATGTAAGAGATACACGTCTCAATATATGTATAGATAGACATATCTCACATGTATATATGTGCATATATATATATGTATATATGCACATACACTTGTGTGTGTGAATAAGAAAGTTTAAAGAGCAGTCAAATTATGTTCACTTAGCCGGGCGCGGTGGCGCACGCCTGTAATCCCAGCACTTTGGGAGGCTGAGTCAGGAGGATCGCGAGTTCAAAGCCAGCCTCAGCAATGGCGAGGCAATTAGCAACTCAGTGAGACCCTGTCTCTAATAAAAAAAATACAAAAAAGGGCTGGGGATGTGGCCCAGTGGTCGAGTGCCCCTGAGTTCAATCCCCGGTACCAAAAAAAAAAAAAAAAAAAATTATGTTCACTTATTTCAGCAACAGATGGGATGCTTGCCCACAGGGTCTTTCTTACTGACAAAAGTTTCCTCAGACAGAGGAATCTGAATGTCCCTGTTGCACTATTTCCCAAAGAGCACAGGGGACTCACAGTTGGGGTGTGGGTAGGATGAACATCAGAAGGTGACCATGGGATGGTCCTTATGCTCTTCCAACATAAAAGGTGTGAGGACAAAGAGATCATGCACAAGTCTCTAGAGCTGGTAGGATAGAGAGGGGACACAGTGGTGGAGTTCTGAGTGGAGTGGAAATCAGAGATGAAAAATCCAAAAATGCCTCCAAGATGAAGGTACCAGTCCAACCCCTTCAACACAGAGATGACAGAAGCAGTTTTAGTGGTGAAGGTGGAATTAGAGATTTATAATCGAAGTTTCCTGGTCACCCCTTTAACCACATGGATACATGCCTGTGAATGTGTGAGTATAATAACTCATTAGTGAGCATGTAATAACTAATCTGGAAATAATTTCTTACAGGTTCAAAGGACTTTGTACATGATTTCATTTGTCCCTCACAATGGCCTAGTTGCAATTCACAGAAGTGGGATCTAAAACTAGAGTGACCTGTCCAAGATCACATAGCTGGTGATGGAACTAGGACTCAGTATGAAAATTCTTTCTTCCTACTCTTATTTTTCTTCACATGATGCTACTTAACGTATATCCTTAACTCACACCAAACACACACACACACACACACACTCTCTCTCTCTCTCTCTCTTTCTCTCTCTGTGTTATTATTGCTGCTATGCAGTGAAGCTTAATAGGTTGTTGATAATAATAACTCATTGTCTCCCAAAGATGGTGGTCCTGCTGTTTTCCTAGCCATGTTGTTGTTGCTTTGTGGTGTTGGGAATCATACCCAGGGCCTCATGAATACTAGGCTAACACTGTAACTGAGCTACCTATGCCATCAGCCCCTATTGCTGTTGTTTTAATAGACTTTATTTTATAGAGTAGTTTTAGGTTCTCAGTAAAATTGAGCAGCCAGTACAGACCGTTCTCATACACCCCTTTCCCATCTGCCAGGCTATCAAACATCCCACACCAGAGGGGCATATGTTACAACCAATGAAACTTGACACTTCGTTATCCCCTAAAGTCCATAGCTTACATTAGGGTGCACTCTTGGTATTGTATGTTCTGTAGGGGTTTTTATTTTGTTTAGTTTTTGTTTGGTGATTGTTGGTTATTATTTTGTTTTTGGTTTTTTGATGCTGGGGATTGAACCCAGGGCCTTGTGCACATTAAGCACAAACTCTGCCAATGAGGAACACCCCATTCTGGGGGTTTTGACAAGCTATGTTTTCAAGAAAGTTATTTTGCTTCTTTTCACCCTGTAAAAATGGGGACCACAGCATCTAATTTATAAAGATCATTGTGATGATTAAATTAAATCAGATCATGAATGTCAAGCAAATTACCTGCCTGACACAAAGGAACAAGAACCCAATACATGAAGCTAATATTAATAACATCGGTATAAGCCTGGCTGTTTTACCCTCCTGAATCTTTCTTTTCTTCTCCTTTACATCAGCCCAACACACACACACACATACACACACACACACACACACACTCTCTCTCTTTCTCTCTCTCTCTCTCTCTCTCTCTCTCTGTTAAGATATCTGCCAGAGATATCATGAAAAGTTCCTTAAAGGTACTAGTCTTTGAAGATTTACTGTGATGCTGAGAGGAACTTGGATTGTAAATGCAATTCTTGGAGGAGGAAGGAAGGATTAGGGAAGCAGGGATAAAATGCATGGATGTTCACAAGACCCTCAAGGTGGGTCACAGCACAAATATGGTTCAGATTTGGACTACCAGCCAAAGGAAACGGGAAGTGCAGAGGGAAAATGCCAAAGCATGGCGGTGAGCTGTTGCTCGAGCTACTGTGAAGGTAAAATAAACCTTTTCAGCAGTTTGTCAAAGAAGACCTTCAACATGTGAACTATGGAATATGCAAAATGCACACTCCCGGCCACATTTATATCTCCTTCCCCTTTGAACACCTTCACAGATGGTATTTGGGGGAGATTAAAAGGAACAAAGCTTTTAGCTTTGTGTGTGTGTGTGTGTGTGTGTGTGTGTGTGTGTGTGTGAATATCCTAATGAAAAGATTTTGTGTCAAGTGTTCTTGTTACTCGTCTGGCAACCTCTTCCTCTTCTGCTCCCACCACTGTTCTTACATTTAGAGTTTGTGTGTTTTACTGTTTCATATACAACTGTAAGAATCTGCTGGAAGCCCTATGAGAACAGGGATTGTGCTTCTACTTCTGACGGGTTTTTTTTCTTTTTTTTTTTTTCCTTCCGGTGCTGAGGATTAAACCCAGCCCTTGCACATGCTAGGCAAGCAGTCCACCACTGAGCTACATCCCCGGCCCTGTTTCTTACTTCTGTACCTCCCCTAGCAGTAAGTCCCAGCAGATGAGTACATAGTAACTGATCCTGGGCTTCCAAAGGGAGACCCTGTTCTGCAGAGTGTAGTGCTGGGTTGCCGAACTAAGCAGATACCCAAAGAGGTTCTTATTAGAAAAACTGTTGGTTACACAAACCTAAGCGAGTTGGTGCAGAAATGGAAGTACAGTTTCCTGAGCATTGTCATAACTAGACACTGATTGCTGTGTGATGTTAGGTGAGTCATTTCCTATGTGTTACGTTGGTTTCACTCATCTGCAAAATGGGAAGGATAATTTTATAAAAGAACATGTACATATTCACTTATTTTTCCTGGTCAGAAAAGTAATATACATTCATTATAGAAGATATAGATTATACAGAAGGATAAGGGAGAAGATAAAAGCCAGCTTTTATAAACAGTCTATATTTTGGTTTATTGCTTTTTAATGTTTTCCTGCACATGCAAATGCATGTGCATGAATAAAATTTGCAGACCTCAGTGCAAAATGAAAATATAGGTCTCCTTGTTCAAAAATTATTAAAAGAGGGCAACAGCAGAGCATTAAATCAAGTACAGAGCCCATGCAACTGCACAGTCTTACACACAGGAAGCTGACTTTTTATATTTTCTATCCAAAATAATAAGATCATTTATCAAGTGTTTTCTGTGTGTCAAGTATTATATTCAATGTGTTCTAATTTAATTCAACTTTCCTGAAATAAATGTGATCCTTTCCCTGACTCCCTTCTATCTTTCAGATAAAACAATTGGGGGTCAGAGATTTCAAGAAACTTGCCCAAGTTCAGACAGCTAGTAAGTGGCAGAGACAATATTCATACCCTTGTCTTTCTGACAGCAAGCCCATGCTTTTTTTTTAATATTTATTTATTTGCTTTAATTGTACACAATGCGTTTATTTGTACGTGGTGCTGAGGGTCGAACCCGGGCCGCGCACATGCTAGGCGAGTGCTCTACCGCTCAGCCACAATCTCAGCCCAAGCCCATGCTTTTTACATTACATTTGGCTCTTTACATTACATTTGGCTCATGCTAATTCTCATACTAATTTTTATAAATCAGTGAGTAATTTTAATAAGATCAAGATTATACTATATATGAATATTATATTTCATTCTTTTCTATTTTGTATCATGAGTGGCTTTTTCTTTATATGTCATTAAATACAGGAAAGCCAGGTATAGTGGTGGACTCCTATAATCCAAGGGACTTGGGAGGCTGAGGTAGGAGGATTACTAGTTTGAGGTCAGCCTTAGCAATTTAGCTTATCTCAAAATAAAAAGGGATGGGGGATTGGGCTGGGGTTGTGGCTCAGCGGCAGAGCGCTCGCCTAGCATGTACGCAGCCCCGGGTTCAATCCTCAGCACCATGTAAAAGTAAAACGCACTGTGTACAACTAAAGCAAATAAATAAATATAAAAAAAAAAAAAAAAAAAAGAAGGGCTGGGGATGTGTCTCAGTTGTTAATCACCCCTGGGTACAATCCCCTGTACCCCCCGCAACAAAAAACAAAAACAAAAAAAAAAACAGGAGAAAAATGTTCACTATTTATGAGAAACACTGAAGGCACAGACGACAACACATTGAGAATAACTTCATTGCAGGATTATGTTAAATACAAAGCACCAATGAGCCAAAGCAGAAGCACATGGCTAGCAGAGACTTGGCAAAAGCTAAGCTGGTGTATTTAATTCATATCTTCTGTCTGATAAATGGAACATAAACATCTCACTCTCCCTGCTCTGAATGCCCTGCACATTAAAGAAGAGCTCTTTGCATATTCCCGATAATCAAGAAGATTTTTTTTTTCAAATGTTGCTTTCTATTCCAGGATACCCTTGAACTTGGCCAAGCCACCATTTTCCTTCCTTGCTCCTTTCCATTCCTCCCCTGCCTTCACCAGTAATTTTTCAATACATTCTCAGTCTCAGCATTTGGCCAATTCTTCTCCCAACCTAGAAAAGCCTGCAGCATTGCAGCACTTTCAACTTTACTTTCAAATGCCTGCCAAGGGGAAAGATCCTTACACTTTTCTGCCTTTGATTTCTCCTCCCACTTAAGGTGAACACCTGCCTACTTGAGAAACTGAGAATCCTAATGGGTTACATTTCAGTTTTGGTTCTCTTTATGATTTTGAATAATTAATAGAGTATAAATCTATTACAGAATATTTGGAAAGTAGAGAAAGAAAAAAATACCACAAATAATTTCATGATCCTACCACCACACTTAGTCTATTTTAGTAATGTTGATATTTTAAGAAAAGTTTGACTCTCCACTCACTCCTATAATTACTACACTATTTTTGCACTTAGAATATCTTTTAAGCTAATTCTCCCTTTTTAAGATACTACTGCCAATTCATGGACACAGAGCACCACTGATTGCTTAGCCTTGGTCTGTTAGAAGGTGAAAACAAATCTGGTTTTATTTAAATAACTGGTCAGCTTATTTTTAACAGTTCTACTGGCTGATGGGTCAAAGACAGCCTCTATAAGGAAGGCACTGGACAGCCTCATCTTTGGACAACAATTTAACTGTGTTTCATCAAATGCAGCCTTATCCAGATCTGTCTATTCAAATGTCACTTACAATTTAGGCAAGATTAGAATATGACCTCTGGGGCCTGGGGCTGGGGCTCAGTGGTAGTGCACTTGCCTGGCATGTGTGAGGAACTGGGTTTGGTTCTCAGCACTGCATATAAATTAAAAAAAAAAAAAAAAAAAAGAATATGACCTCTGTTCACAGAAGCAGTTACTTAGGAATAGAAAGAATATATAAAATGCATCTAGCCAGGCCAAGCACAGTGACTCATGCCTATACTCCCAGCAGCCCAGGAGGCTGAGGCAGGAGGATTAAAAGTTCTAGGCCTGCATGGGCATCTTAGCAAAATCTGTCTCAAAAAGAATGGGGATGTAGTTCAATGGTAGCGCACCCCTGGGTTCAATCCCAGTACTGCAACAACAACAACAGTAAAAAAGGAGCTATATATTTAATAAAACTCTTTGTAGCATTGTTTAAAATTTCCTAGCTTAGATGGGGCGGGGGGAGAGAGATCACATGCACACATGTTCCTGGAAAGAGAGTCAATACATGGAAATACAAAATGTTTTGAGATAGAAGTGATGTCCATGGTGGTTGTGGATGATGTGTAGATGGAAGATATACCAGAATCACCTAATGATGACCATATATGTTACAGATTCAAAAAGTATAACAGAAAAAAAAAAAACATAACCCATCAGAGAAATGGACCAGACATTTGAACAGATAATGAACAGAAAAAGAAACTCAATGGTCAAATATGAAAAAATTGTTCCACTTCACTAGTAATCAAGGAAACGCAACCTCAACAGACAATGAGACACTCTTTCACACCCACGAGACTGACTAGAAGTAAATTGTCTGACAATAATAGGCATTGGTTCACACATAGAAAAATGAGAACTCAGGGCTGGGGTTGTGGCTCAGTGGTAGAGCGCTCACCTAGCACATACACGGCCCGGGTTCAATCCTCAGCACCATGTAAAAATAAAGGCATTGTGTACAACTAAAACAAATAAATAATTTTTTTTAAAAAAAAGAAAGAAAAATGAGAACTTATACATATCTGACAGTAGGGTAAATCACAAGGTCCATTTTTTAGAATAATTTGAAAATATCTAGAAAGTTTGGAAATATTTGTAGTTTGAGACCTCACATCTACTTTAAGATTCTGAATGACCTTTCTCAAACTGGCATTCTTCTTCTGAACTATAGAACATAGACCTAGAGTAACTATTTCCAAGGATGGCATAAAACTAGTATCATTCTAGTTGCACAGGAGAGAAGTTGATTTATTACATACAGTGGTTGCATTATGACATTAGCGTTCGTATTATTAAACCTAATTGAGAAAGAATACCAGGGAATTTCCCAAACATATTTTACAATACCACACTATTAGTAATATAACTAAATGCAATGGGTTTGCCCTTGGTGAATGCAAAGCCCATAAGTACAATCAGGAAATAAGTGAGTGAAGGAAGCTTTGTTACTTGCAGCAAGTAAGGGGAGCACTAGAGATATTTCTCAAGGCAGTGGCTCCTCAAGCAAGGGGCTTTTATTGGGAGACTTGTGCATATTCATATAAGGAAGACTCATTACCACATGTAGAGATGGGCACATTCCTGAGCATGCTCAGTTGGAGATAATATTCTTTATACACTTCATGTTCAAAAAATTGGCCAACAAGAATGCCTCTGGGTGGAGAGTTTAGTATTATAATGAGCAAAGTTTATTCTAGATCACACAAAAAGGGTGGGTGAGAATGACTCAGAAATTTTGGCTGGTTCCTTATAAGTTTCTTTGGAGGCTCTTACTTGAATAAAACAATTTAATTTTGAAGATTTGTTAACAGTTACTTAAAGGGACAGCAGCTTTCCACTCAGCCCTGCAATATAATTGGTGGTTGTCCCTAAAAATACCTCCTTAAAGCTAACAGTAATAATAAAAAAATTGGAAACAATTTATTTCCAATCACAGCATATTTATAGTATGTAAAGTAAATGAACCAGAACTGTATGATTCAACATAGATAAATCCTGAAAGTAAAATGTTAAATTAAAAATTTTTAAACATTACAGGGTGTACACTTATAATCTTAGCTTCTTGGGAGGCTAAAGCAGGAGAATCACAAGTTGAAGACCAACCTGGGCAACATAGCAAGACCCTGTCTTAAAACAAAAAAATTTTAAAAAGGGTTGGGGATTGTAGAGTGCTTGCCTAGCAAGTGCAAGTCCATGGTTTCAATCCCCAGTACCACACACACACACACACACACACACACACACACACACACACATAAAACATTATAAAAATATGATGATGCCAGGTGCGGTGGCGCGGCTTGGGAGACTGAGGCAGAAGGATTGCAAGTTCAAAGCCAGCCTCAGCAAAAGCGAGGTGCTGAGGGGGCTGGGGTTGTGGCTCAGCGGCAGAGCACTCGCCTCGCACGTGCGCGGCCCGGGTTCGATCCTCAGCACCACGTAAACATAAATGTATTGCATTGTGTACAACTGAAGTAAATAAATAAATATTTAAAAAAAAAAAAAAAAGCGAGGTGCTGAGCAACTCAGTGAGACCCTGTCTCTAAATAAAGTACAAAATAGGGCTGGGATGTGGTTCAGTGATTGAGTGCCCCTGAGTTCAATCCCCAGTACCTCCTCCCAAAAAAGTATGATGACATTCATAAATATTTCATAAAATACATAAATGAAAATTATATTATATATAATATAGTGTATTTATAGTAAAAATATATAATATGGTCTAAATATGCATCACATTCATGACAGTGTCAGCCTCTGTGTGTCAAGGGATATAGTTTGGGGCTATGGGATTCTGATAGTTATTGTTCCAACATTAGAACTCTTATGAAGCTTCTACATCCTTATATCCTTTAAAATGAGGCATGACCTGATAACTTACCTTGGCCAATAAAATATGAGTGGAAGTGTTACTTCCAGGGAAAAGATTTAAGAACTATATGCACAATTTACTGGGTTCTTTTTTTCTTTTGCTTTAGCAATCATCAATGTTTCCTATTTCAATAATAACAGTCTTCATCAGCGGGGTCCTAAAGTAAGGGCAATGTATAAAGGAATCCCAAATGACCCACAGTTAACATGAGGCATGATTCAGAAATAGATAAAAATCTAAAAGGCCCAGCACAGTAACTCATGTTTGTAATCCCAGCTGCTGAAGAGGCTAAGGCAGGAGGATTGAAAGTTGGAGGCCAACCTGGGTAACTCAGTGAGACCTTGTCTCAAAATAAAATAAAAAAGGTCTGGGGGTAGCCGGGCGCGGTGGCGCACGCCTGTAATCCCAGCACTGTGGGAGGCTGAGGCAGGCGGATCTCGAGTTCAAAGCCAGCCTCAGCAATGGCCAGGCACTTAGTAACTCAGTGAGACCCTGCTTCTAATAAAATACAAAAAAGGGCTGGGGATGTGTCCCAGTGGTCAAGTGCCCATGAGTTCAATCCCCAGTACCAAAAAAAAAAAAAAAAAGGTCTGGGGGTGTTACTCAGTGGTAACATGCAGGAGGCCCTTGTTCAATCCCCTAGTACTTCAAATAAAATAAAAATCTGATTCCACCTGTATAATATGCATGTTTTTCTTTCAAGATGTCTCAAACCTTTTCAGAAAGCAAAAATGCCTATAATCCCTGGCTCAGGAGGCTGAGGCAGGAGGCTCACAGCTTCAAAGCCAGCTGTAGCAACTTATTGAGGCACTAAGCAACTCAGTGAGACCCTATTTCTAAAAAAAAATACAAAAAAGGGCTGGGGATGTGCTCAGTGGTTAAGTGCCCCTGAGTTCAATCCCTGGTACCAAAAAAAAACAAAAAGCAAAAATGAACAAAGCTTAAGTCCTCTTCTAATCACACTATCACACTGTCTCTTTTTCAGGTTCTTTCCATTGACTTGCTTCATTCCTCTACTAACAAGGAAGCCTCACCTGCAGGAGAAAACTTCCTGTCAATCCTTAACATGGCCACTTTGCTAAGTAAAAGTCTGCTATAATCAAGGTGAGTCTATAACCTGGGATTAGTCCTGATCTCCCACTGTGGTATAATAAAGGAGTTCTCTCTGTGGTTATGTATTTTAGGATATGCTTCATATTTCTAAAGCAGATACTTCAATCCTTATCACTTTCTTTTGTTCCCACAAGGTGTTTTATATTAAACATCCAAATAAGGGCCAGGTGCAGTGACACACGCCTGTAATCCCAACATCTTAGGAGGCTGAGGCAGAAGGATCACAAGTTCAAGACCAGCCTCAGCAACTTAGTGAGGCTTTAAGCAACTTAGCAAGACCGTGTCTCCAAATAAAAAATTAAAAGGGCCAGGGATGTGGTTCAGTGGTAAAGCGCCCCTGAGTTTAATCCCCAGTACCAAAAAAAAAAAAAAAAAAACAGAGTCAAGATAATTCCAAGGACATAATACGCCTCACCTATAAACTAAAACAAAGGAGAACTGGGAATGTTGCTCAATTGTAGATTCCTTGCCTAACATACTCAAGGCTTTGGTTTGATCCCCAGCTCTATAAAAAAAGAACAACAAGCCAGGCATGGTGTCGCACACCTGTAATCCCAGCACTTAGGAGGCTGGGGCAGGAAGATTGCAAATTCAAAGCCAGCCTCAGCAATGGCGAGGCACTTAGCAACTCAGTGAGACCCTGTCTCTAAATAAAAATACAAAAAAAGGGGTGGGGATGTGGTCCAGTGGTGGAGTGCCCTGAGTTCAATTCCCAGTACAAAAAAAAAAAAAAAAAAAAAAGAATTCCTAAGTATAGCTGGGCATGATGGCACATGCCTGTAATCCTAGTGACCTTGGTAGGTTGAGGCCGGAAGATTGCAAGTTCAAGGCCCACCTGAGCAACTTAGTGAGACTCTGTCTCAAAATAAAAAAATAAATAAATAAAAAGGGCTGGAGATGTAGCTCAGTGGTTAAGCAACCCCGGGTTCAGTTTCCAGTACCCACCCCTTCCCCTCAAAAAAGAATTCCTAAGTAGGTATACTTAGTAGTCAGATTTTGAAAAATGATATATGCTTTCTCTCTCTATTAAAGAATCATAATGCATATCATTTTTATTAATGATTGACAAGTCTTGCAGAAATCTGTTTTAACTTTTTTAAATTTAGTGTCCACAAATTTATTTGCATACAGAACGCTTTTTTGTTCACTTCTATGAATACCTTCCAGGTCAATATCGGAATGTTTTAAGGCAATATCTTGGCCTGTGAACCAGGAGCCATGTAGAGTGTCCTTGGTTCCCCACGAGAAAAATGAGGACGTTACATTTGTCCATCCATACCTAATTGAGACATTATATAATGTCCACGAGGGTTCTGAACACCTTGGAAACTATGTAGAAACAAACTGCCATTATCTCAGCCACCTAAGCACAAAGGGATGATAAGTCACATCATTGGATACTACAAACCTGGAACTCGAGGATGCTTCACACCCAGATCTCTATGCTGAAGGGATTTGTACTCATTTCATATACTTCAGTAAACAAACCCATTTCATGCTGGTGTCTGTTTCGAACAGACTGAGAAGGGAATAAAGGAAATGCAGAGGAATAGACAAAGTGGAGCAGAGGGTATAGTAGTGCCAATAATCGTTAACATCAACTGTGGACTTACTACTGTGTACTGGGACTTGTGCTAAGCAGTGGAAACTCACTACATTTAAATTTATTCCATTTTTTAAAAATTAAAAAAGCTAGATGTGGTGCCTTATGCCTGCAGTTCCAGGTACTTAGAAGACCGAGGCAGGAGGATTACTTGAGTCCAACAGTTTGAGGCCAGCCTGGGCAACATAGCCAGATCCTGTTTCTTAAAAAAGCACTGAATAAGTAAATACATAAATTTATCCCACCTAACCCTCATCCTAATTTTAAGGAATACACGCTTATAGCAAAATTGTAATTTGTTTATTTTGTGGTGCTGGGGATCAAACTCTGGGCCTTATACATACTAGGCCAGTGCTCTATCACTGAGCCTCAAATTGGAGTCCAGAGATAGTGGCTCATCCAAAGACATATACGTGTTATGAGGCAGAGCTAAGACCTGAACCAGGTCTGTCTGGCCCTAAAACCCACACTATATTAATGTTTCTTAAGATGAGATAAATTGGGGGCTGAGGTTGTGGTTCAGTGGTAGAGCACTTGCCTAACACATGTGAGGCACTGGGTTCAATCCCCAACACCACATAAAACTAAATAAACAAAATAAAGGTATTATGTCCCTCTCCAACTAAAAATTTTTTTAAAAAATGATATAAAGTGGTAATTTTTTTTGTTTAATAGTGTTTCATTTTAATGTATATTAGAAAAAATACAATAGGTATAGCAAACCCATAGTGGTCTCACCACAAATGTCATAGGTGAAGATAGAAAAAAAAGTCCATTTGTTAAAGTAAGAAAATATTAATACAGGTATACTTGAAAATGTCAAAAATCATGAAGGTGGGGTGCTAGTAACTAAAGCTGGACCAATAACCCTTCTGCCTCCCAACAGGTAGGAAAAGGCAAAAAGCCAAAGGCCAGTTAGATTCACATTAACAAAGCTTTGAGCTTGTTTCTGTCCCCAAGGAAATAAGCCTCCTCTCAGTTCTTCTGAAGGAAGTGACTGAGAGGAAATGAAGTTAGTGACAGCTGAAGATTGGGGCTGGTTGCTGTGTTTGCCTGGATGGGGGATGGGACTAAGAAAAATAACTGTGACTGTGAGAGCTGATTCACAGAAGATCACAGAAGATTTCAGACTGACAAGCGCCATCTCCTAAAGAGAAGAAACAAAGTTCTTTTGAGTCCTTGGCAACCCTGGTTCATCTTTCAGCTCCATGGAGAAGATGAGGGCCTTAGTCAAGACTTCTTGTTTGCAAAAGAAATAGATTCAACTGGTTCAAGTGTGATGAAGGGAGAAGGGGTTTGGTGGATTTACTGGGTTTGGTATAGACCACACAAACAGGTGCTTTTCTGAAGTTCTGCTTCATTCTCTCATCTTCATCAATATAACCATCAAGGTCCTTGCTTTATATCACTTCACCAAGTAGTGGAGATGCCACAAAACAGTCATATTGGGCTAGATAGAGTCAGGAGTTCATTGCTGCCAGGTGTCTGATAGCCAAGGTTGTTAGCATAGCACCCTATCAGCAATTGACAGGCCCATCTGAATTCAGAATCTTCATACTCATGGGCTCCTATGACTTCTATTAGGCAAGAGTCGGGTCAAATTTCCTGATATTATGATCAGTGTGTTCCTCAGCTTTCCTATTCTTTCAGTTCAGTAAGTTGTATTTTAATATCTGACATTTCAGATGTAAAGCTTTGGATTTTCTCATCAATAGCTATGCTTCTTCCATTGCACAAACTCTGGCCTCCTTGAAGCTTGAGCATGATGAACACACACAGAGTGATGAACCCACAATCATTTGGGATATAAAGAAAAAGAGTTCATCTACTCAGGAGGCTGAGGAAGGAGGATCACACGTTTGAGACCAGCCTGAGCAACACAGTGAGAGCTCCATCTCAAAAAAAAATTTTTTTTTTGTTTGTTTTTTAAGGATCCAAGCAATCAGTAATGGTTATAAAGTACGTTACTCAAAACTGTGTGGAGAACACTGAAGGGATGGTGGTGATGATGGTGGTGATGGTGGTGGTGGTGGTGGTGATGGAGATAAAAGAAATCAGAAGGTTCTAAACTTGGCTCTGTCTCTTGACTAGCTTAGAGATCTCAAACTCATCACATAAAAACAAGATGATTCTCTAAGCCAAAAATTTCTATAACTCTACGCCTAGAGGAGAAAGATGATCTTGGAATAATTGGGGCAATTGGAGCCAGATAGGGATCAGCAAGATCTGGTTTCTTAGAGATGAATCTTTAAGAGAGATTTGAAATGTTTGAAGATCTGATGGAAAGAAAAAGACCAGGTTTGGGGTAATAGGAAGAGCCTACAATAATGTCTTGGGAGTGGGGATGCTAGAGAAAGAGACCTGGGCTAAAATATGATTTAGGTAAATTATTTCTCTTTCTCAGATCTCAGCTTTCTTCAGTTCTGTTTTTCAGAGAAGGAAATCACATGGGGAAGGAAATGCCCATCAGTTTGTCTAACTGAGCAGAATCTAAGTTGAAGTATAAATAAACAAAAAAATTAAGATGGGTTGGAGTAAGAGGAAGTCCAGGGAAGGCTAGTGAAGTGTCTTGAAATCTGTGTTGGGGAATTTCCCGGCTTAGAATAGGGTAAAAAAAAAAAAAATTTAACCATTAAAATCCCTTTGGTTTATCATTAAAATTCCAAAAGCATAAGCTTCTCTTTCTCATTGTAAATGTTGGTTAATCTATTGGTCATTGCCAGTGTTCAGGAGAAAGGAGTAGAGATTAAAACAAAGCCCGTTACACATTGGCAGCACAGCAAGTCTACAAGATGACTCCAGCAGAGTCTAAATAGCAGACAGGCTTACTGCACACAACCAAAGATGAACTACAGTCCTACAGAGAAACTTTATCTGTCAGTTTTCCATTACTATAATAAAAGACCTGAGGCTGGATAACTATAAAAAAAAAAAAGAAATTTATTTTGCTCACAGTTCAGGACATTCAAATACATACACCACAAATGGCAGGAGTGCAGAATAAGAGATCACTTTGCAAGACCATAAGCCAAAGAAACATAATCACTTTCAAAGGTATGCCCCTAGTTTACTTAAGGCCCCACTTCTTAAAGTTCCCATCACTTCAACCCTACCACAGTAAGGACCTCACACATAAACCTCTGGGAACACATACAAACCACATCCAAACCATAGCAGGAAGCAAGACAAGCAATTTTGAAGGAAAAAATCCTTCCAATATGGAAAATTCCAATCTTCAAATACAACCTGCTAGGCTCTATTTTTATTTTAGTTACTGCATGGTTCAAGATAAAGGGCTGACAAATTGAGACCTATGTTCTCCTTCAGCTACATGGCGGGGGCAGGCGCGGTGGGGGGCTGGAGACGTGGTTGGCAGTAGCCTGGTATCTACCCATTTTTCAAATAAAGTCTTTAAGACCCCTAGCAAGCCAGCTGAAAGGGATTCTTAGGGTAATGTGTGACGGCACACACCTGTGATCACAGCAACTTGGGAGGCTGAGGCAAGAGGATTACAAGTTCCAGGCCAGCCCCAGCAACTTAGCAAAACCTTGTCTCAAAATAAAAAATAAGAAGGAGGAGGAGGAGTGGGGGGAGGAAGGGGAGGAGGAAGAGGAGGAAGGACTGGGGATGTAGCTCGGTGGTAATGTGCCCCCTGGATTCGATACCCAGTACAGAGAGAAGAGAGAGGGAATGAATGAATTAATGAGAGAGAGGGAGAGAGACTCCCTAAGTTGCTGAGGGCTTTGCCAAGTTGCTAAGGCTGGCCTTGAACTTGTGATCCTGATGCCTCCGTCTCCCAAGTCACTGGGATTATAGGCATGCACCATCAGTCTGAAGAAAGTGGAATTCTTCTATCAAGCCCAACTCTGTCTACGTTAAAGGGCAATAAATCAGGCCTCCTGCAGGCCATTAACAAGAGGGAATAGGTAGTTGGAATGGCTTTGAGCTCCTGTTCTTAACCTTGAGCACAAGGCAGAATCTACTGGAGGGCTTTTAAAAACAGATTGTTGGACCCCTCACCCAGAGTTTCTGATCCTGTAGGTCTGGAGTGGGTCCAGGGAGTTGGCATTTATACGTAGGTGATTCTGATGCTGTGGGTCCAAGAGGACCAGAGCTTGGGAACAACTGGCTTAGAGCACATTTCCCAGCATTTCCTAGCACATGTTCTAATGACAGTGGATTAGGGAATGTGGGAGTGTCATCTTTGTATGTGAAGGCTTAATATATCCCGAAGCACCCTTAGAAAAGAATTTTCTATTCTTTGAGAGCTGATCGTACCATGTTTTCTTGATCTCTGCTTCCATTGCAAGATTTCACCCACAAAATATTCACATTATCTAATATGTTTAGTTACAGATGATCCTCATTATTCCCAGATTTGGTGTTTGTGAATTTGCTTACTCTTTAAAATTTAATTGTGATCCCCAAATCAATTCTCACAGTGCTTTTGCAGTCATTCAAGGACATACACACACACACACACACACACAAATTGACTCACCAAAAACACAGGAATGCACATTCCCAGATGAGGTCAGACAGAGCTCTTATACCATAAAAAAGGTCCTTCCAATGTATAGTGTATTTAATGCTATGTTCTTTGCTATTTGGTGATTTTTCTTGGTGATTATGCTGTTTTTAGTTTTAGTTCTTTTTTTTGGAGGGGGGGAGAGGAGGGAGTTCTGTAGATTTAATCCAGAAGTACTTTACCACTGAGCTACATCTCTAGCCTTTTTGTTTTTTATTTTGAGACAAGTTGCTTAGGGCAACTAAGTTGCTTACTAAGTTGCTGAGGCTTAGCCTCATTATGTTGCTGAGGCTGACCTTGAACTTGCTATCCTCTTGTCTCGGCCCCCAGAGCTTCTGGGATTACAGGCGTGCACTACCACATTGGGCTTGTTGTAGTTTCTTTGTTTTTTTGTTTTTCTTACTGCTGATGATTGAAACCAGGGCTTCATGCATGCTAAACATCTGTACCACCGAGTTACATCCCCGCCCTATTACACTATTGAAAACGGCTGAGGGATGTGGGTCCATGATAGAGCACTTGCCTAGCATGCACATGGTCCTAGATTCAATCTTTGGCAATGAAAAAAAAAAAAGTGGGTCTCTCCATTGTGGTGCTGAAGAGCTGTCTAGCATTTCTAAGTATAAGATTGTGATGTGCCTAACAGAGAAAAAAGGTGTTAAATAAGCTTCAGTTAGGCATGAATTATAGTGCTATTGTCCACAAATTCAACAGTTTATCACTAATAATATACATTTAAACGGAAATACACATAATTGGTTGATGAAAATATTATGACCTGAGGCTCTCAGGTATTGCCCCCAGGCCAATGTTTCAGTATTCAGAGTAACCTCATAGAAGAAGGTAAGTACTATACAATGTGGGCATCATATATTACAGGGAATCTGAGAGTTTAAAGCACAGAAAAGAACCACAAAAATCAAAACCTGAAAAAAGGGAAGAAAATCTTGAAAATTGACTCAAAGATTTAACAAATACATTAACCATCTCTAAACTATATGCAAAATGATGTTTCCCTACTTATTTCATATGCCAAAACATAGGAAATTGTTAGTGATAGCAATTATTTTGACAGTTCAACCTTCTCTTACTACCCCAGCAGATAATATTTTGTTTTTAAAAAGTGCATCCAATGCTCCCATCTTCATCAACACTGTCCTTCCACAACTGTTAGACCCTCTGTGCTAATAATGCCTATTTCTCATATTGAGTGCTTAAGACTAGTGGAGGGAGGGCCAGGGCCTCCCAGCTGCTGTTTAGCTCACTCTTGTTGTAGCCAGAGAACAATGGATCCTTCTAATGGAAGGATGAGAATAATACTCCCCTTGTTGACAGAGCAACTAAAAATGGGGCTTTGAACTTGGGGAACAGTTCTTGCTCTTCTCCTCTGGTTCTGTCCTTTTTCAAAAGCATGGGCACCTTTCAAAGATGTGCTGTTATGCTGGGAAGCCAGCAGAGGAATCCCACATCCAATGCAACCCCAGAACCACACACACACTGAGAAGGCAAATAAATGGCCTTGACATTTATTGACCAAAGACAACTCCATCCTCAACACATTTGGGTGAGGAATCGTACAGTCCTCAGGGTAAGCATACCAAGGCAAACGTGTTTGGAAAGAAGTCCTGCTCACATAGGTCAGAGAGTGGCAGGACTTTCATTCAGTCAGAACAGTTAAAGATCATTGTCAGTTAGATGGACAGAAACAGTCTAATTTTTCTCCATTTTTGTGTTATTGAAAAAAACGTGATTTTTGTGTACATCGTCAGGATCTGCAATCTGTGTTCTTGACAGTTCTATTACACTCCTGCCAGCTATTCTTTTTTCCCTCGGGACACTTGATGGTACATTGTGAAAGAGGATGGGAATGTGTTTTCTCAATAGTATGCTTATGGGTTTGTACTCTCATGTTTTCTCTTGCAGCACATTCTCTTTGTCTTCAGCCACCACTTGAAGGAATAATGTGTTTGTGAACATCTTTGGTGTATTGATCTGTCTCATCTTGACCTGCTTCAAGGCAACATTTACATTCTATTAATAGAGGGTACTATATTTGCATTTGAAACGTGCCTATAATGACAATTCCTGGCAGTTGGGGGGTTGGGGCTTGAATAGTGGGCAGGAGGAAGGTCATATATAATGGGATAAGGGAGTGGGAACCTGAAGCAATTTTGCTTCAAGTAAAATCCTTTAAATATTCACAATATTCAGAGAAACAACTTCTCAGTCATGTTTTCAACTTGTTTTATTTGTTGCCCTTTGATTGTAATGTTCAGTTGGACATTTTTTCTCACTGTCATTTTTATTACTTTCTCTGTGATTCTCATTTCTCATCCTCTAGTGCTACCTTGCTCATTTGCATTGTTCAGTTTACACACAGGTTGTCTGAACTCTTCAACTTCCTTTGGGTTTCCAACTGCTTCCACAAATTCTAAAAATCTTGTTTGCATTCAGAGCTTTCATAAAACTCTATATTTTTCAATAAGGTACATGCTATGTGCATGATACTATTCTAAACAATTTATATTAAGTCACTTAATTTTTATAACAGTCCTATGAAGTAGATTCTACTATGGATTCATAAAAAAAAAAAAAGCACAGGGAGGTTAAGTAACTTGACCAAGACCATCCAGCAAGGAAGTAGCAGAACTGAGGATTCAAACCTAGCAGTCTGGCTCTAGAATCTGTGCTCCTAGTGACCACCCCTACTGTCCTCTTATGTATGCATGGTGAATGACAAAACTTGTATTAGCACTGCAATATTTTCCCTAGTGCCTGTGGCCCATGATCTTCTGTCCTTCCAAAGCTTTCCCTTAGCAGGTTTTCACAAAAACTGCTGCAGTGGACATGGTATTATGCCACCTAAACCTGGCTTCCAGGGAAGGACTTGTGGCCCCACACTGGTGGAAATGTGACTGAACACTTCAGGGATTGTCTTAGCTATAAATGGCCCCCTAACCCAAGGTCAGGTCTTTCCCAAGGCAGCCCATATCCAATTACCAATAAAGGCAGGAGGTATAATGACTGTTGTTTCAGCCAAACAGTGGGATAATTTGAGCCGTTTTTCATTCCAGAGCTCCCCGTGGGGTTGGCTAAGGCTGTCTTCAGGGCTGCATGCTCCTGCCTCTACTCAAGCTGCTCTCCTCCCACTTCTTCAGTTGTTGGTCCTCAGGGAGTCCTTAATAAGCATTCCTTACACAAGTCTGTCCCAGAGTTCCTTTCCTTGAGAGCCCAGCCTGAGACTACTACATAGGCCTAGGATGCCCCAAAGAGTACAATCTTCACAGGCTAGAATGAAGGGAAAGAGGTATATAGAAAAGTCGGTGGGGAAGGGGTTGTGAAAAAAGAAAAGAAAAAGAAAACTGAAAAAAAAAAAAAAAGAAAAAGAAAAACTATTCAAGATACCGGATTTATCATCTCATCTCCTATCGTTTTAATCCTGCTTTTTCCACTGGTCATTTCCAGCTAATTTTTGTTTTCCTCTGAAACTTTTTTTTTTAATGGTGATTTCTCTTTTAATGCACAGGATTGTTTGCAACTCATCATGACTGGTGCAAATCCTTAGTCACAATTTAACATGGGACAACTAGGCAGCCCCTCCTGAAGAATCTGGGCAAGAGCAGTAGTAAATGTTCTGTAGGGTTAGCTCTGATCTGCTGTGAGAGGCTCTCTCCAGAGAACATGTACCTCCCAGCAGAATGGAGGCTCAGAGGTCCTCACTCTTAAAAATCTCAGTATTGAGGTAGTAGTTTACTGCTTATTCTCATCCAGCCCATTTGGATCTCCATTTTGGGGGCTGGGGGGGCTGAGGGGGCTTGGGATTGAATCCAAGGACACTTTATCACTGAGCCACATCCCCAGTCCTTTTTGTTTTTTATTTTGAAACAGGATATCACAAAGTTACTTAGGGCCTCCCTAAGTTGCTGAGGCTGGCCTTGAACTTGCAATCTGTTGCTGCCTGAAGCGATGGCCGCTTGGAGCAACGAAGCCGCACGAAGAAGTTCAGAGGCAAACTGGAGACAAACAGCTTTTTATTCTGATAACTTTTCTCTCTGGCTCTAACAACGACTAACATGGGCCGCACACACAACCAAAATGGCGCTGACCCGATCAGCAATCTCGGCCAAGTCACTCGAGATCCCGGGCCAAGTCCCGTGAGACTACGGAAGGCGACAATGCCCAAATCTCCGTGGCCCATAGTCAACCGCAATTCAAGCGATCTCCCCAAACAGGGCTCCTGCAGCAATCCTCCTGGTTTAGCCTCCCAAGCCCCTAGGATTACAGGGTGTGCAACACCACACCCTGCTGGGATAGATCCTCATCCTTTCTTAGGGTTGAGATTTACTCTAGTTTTCTGGCTACCACCCAGGCAGGGGGTGCTGGTGTCCTACTGAGGGTCTTCTCTCCACCAGGCTAGAGCCTAGATGGTCAGAGCATGGACCAGCCCAGCTAGCTCTTCAGACAGCACCATGTGGACAAGCTTTTGCAGGGGGCTCAGATCCTCGAAAAAAAGAGCTCACCATTGCCATGAGGAAATGCATCTTACTGCCTGGAGGGACAGTGCGACCTCCACTCTCATCACACAGCTCCAGCACCTTGGGGCTCAGGGCCAGCTCCAACTTTGCAGAATGGCTGCTTCCAGCGGACCTATAGGACAGACACAGGTAACCATGGAGATTAGGCACTGGACCAGTCAGTCACCCGCCAAGCCTCCACTGAAGTCTCTAAAATGTTTGTGTAGGGCTGGGATTGTGGCTCAGCGGTAGAGCGCTCGCCTAGCACGTGCGCGGCCTGGGTTCGAGCCTCAGCACCACGTAAATAAACGCATTGTGTACAACTAAAGCAAATAAATAAATATTTAAAAAAATGTTTGTGTAACGGCAGGGTGTTGTGGTCCATCCACATAATCCCAGTGATTTGAGGAGATAAAGCAAGAGAATCCCAAGTTCAAGGCCAACCTCAGCAATTTACTAAGACCATGTCTCAAAATAAAACAGACGAGCTGGGGGATGTGGCTTAGTAGTAGAGTACCTCTGGGTCCAATCCCCAGTTCAAAAAAACAAACTGGAGTAACAATGTAGTAAATCCTCATGATTACATGTGGACCAGCAATTCCACTTCTGGGTATATGCCCAAAGTAATTGAAAGCAGGGACTCCAAGAGATATTTGTATATCTAGCTTCATAACAGCATTATTCACAATAGCCTAAAAGTGGAAGCAACCCAAATGTTTACCCAAATGATGGATGAATGGATAAGCAAAAGGTAGTACATGCACAAATGAGGGATTATTCAGCCTTCAAAGGCGAGAACATTCTGAATATGCTACAACTTGGTAAAACCTGAGGACATTATGCTAAGTGGAATAAGCCAGTCACAGAAAAGACAAATGCTGTGTGATTCCACTTACATGAGGTACTTGGAGTAACCAAATTCATAGAGACCGAAAGTAAAATGGTGGTTGCTAGGGGCTGGGGACCTAGGAGAAAGGGGAGTTATTATTTAATGTATAGAGCTTCTGTTTTGCAAGATGAAAATAATTATGGAGATCAGTTGCATTCAATGTGTGTACTTCACAGTCCTGAACTACAGACTTAAAAATGATTAAGATGAGCTGGGTGTGGTGGCCATGGCACACGCCTGTAATCCCAGCAGCTCTGGAGGTTGAGGCAAAAAGATGGCAAGTTCAAGACCAGCCTCAGCAATTTAGCAAAATCCTGAGCAACTTTGTGAAACCCTGTCTCCAAATAAAAAATGATAAGCCTGGGAATGTGACTCAGTGGTTAAGCACCCCTGGGTTCTATCCCCAATTAAAAAATAAAATAAAATAAAAGGATTGGGTGCAAGGTGCGGTGGCACACGCCTGTAATCCCAGCATTTGGGAGGCTGAGGCAGGAGGATTGAGAGTTCAAAGCCAGCCTCAGCAATGGTGAGGCACTTAGCAACTCAGTGAGACCCTGTCTCTAATAAAACACAAAAAAGGGCTGGGGATGTGGCCCAGTGGTGGAGTGCCACTGAGTTCAGTCCCCAGTACACAAAAAAAAAAAAAGGACTGGGGTTATGGCTCACTGGCAAAGCACTCCTGGATTCAATTTCTAGTAACAAACAGAGAGAGAGAGAAAGAGAGAGAAGAATAAATGATTAGGATGTTTTGTTTTGTTTTGTTTTGTTTTGTTTTTGCACTGCTGGATATTGAACCCAGGGTCTTGATCATTCTACCACTGAGCTTCATAAGATGGTAAATTTTATGTTATATGTATGTTATCACAGTTTAAAAATGCAAACACAAAAACTTGGGGAACACTTAACATTTCTCAAACTTGTTCCTATGTGTGCAACTCTCTGAAGATGATAGTAGATTCAAAATCCTGCTCAGTGTCAGCTTTGGAAGGAGTGAGGTCAATTTTTCCCCAAAGTATGTGACCAGAGAAGATAAAGCCTTGAAGAACCAAGGAAGATTAAGTCGGAATCTCAGCTACATGGGAGGCTGAGGTGGGAGGACTAGAGTTCAAGACCAGCCTAGACAACTTAGCAAGACCTGGGAAGGGAGGGGAAGGAAGGAGAGGGGAGCTGGAAGTTCTTAGGGGAAATAATGTTAAATGCAGGAGAGCCTGCCACAGTGTTGCTATCTGGTGGCTGTGGGGACAGGCACTGCTTGTATCCTGCAAAGACAATAAAGCAGCAGGAGGAAGTGTGTTTGCTCATTAGCTGGAGTTGGGTATGTGCCACAGCCAGAGGAAACTGGAAGGAAAAACCATTTGTTGTGACTCTAAGAGGGCAATTACAATAGCAGGTGTTAAACAGGAAGAACCAGAACAACAGTCATTGAAGCCCCATTCATTCAGCAGCTCTGGAGGGGGAAAAAATGCCTAGAAGGGCTAGAAGACTGAAGTTTTGAAAGCAAAGATGACAGAGGAACAATAGGCAGGTGTCAGCCTGAGGATTCTAGCAGCCAGGGATAGGAGCTGAGGAGACACTGTGACAGTGGATCAAAGTCTCTCTTGATTCCTTGGGTGCCAGGTGGTGCTCTGGCCATGGCCTTGGCTCATGACAATGAAAGAGGAGCCAAACAAACAATCAAGGAAGGAAACTTAAACTTCATTGGGGTTCTATTTCAAAGTAACCCCAGTCAACTACCACTTTGAGACTACTTCTCTCAAAGCAATGTCCCTACCGGGCACTATAGCCATAGATGCCCTATTTGATGCACAGGTGAGAACTACCTGTCTGGCTCATCAATTCAATTCACCTGATTCCCTTTTCCAGTGCCCCCCCCCCCAAAAAAAATTACCTTCTAAATTTAAAATGGTGTAGGTTGCCCTGGATGTTGCTAAAGGGGATTTCCTTTAAAGTATTTTCAATATTGTTTTCTTTCTCTAGTTTTTGTTGTTGCTGTTTTCAGTGTTATTTTTGCATTGTGGTCAAATATTTACAACAGTTAGCACTTTAACAATGTTTAAGTGTGCATTCAGTGACATTAAATACATTCACAATGCTGCAAAACCATCACAAATATCTATTTCTAAAACTTTTTCATGACCCCAACTAGAAACTGTACACATTAAATAGTAATAGTCCGGAGGCTGGGGTTGTGGCTCAGCAGTAGAGCGCTTGCCTAGCATGTGTGCGACCCGGGTTTGATCCACAGCACCACGTAAAGACCAATGCATTGTGTACAACTAAAGCAAATAAATAATTTTTTTTTTAAATAGTAATAGTCCAGGGGCTGGGGTTGTGGCTCAGCGGCAGAGCGCTTGCCTCGCACATGCGCGGCCCGCATTCGATCCTCAGCACCACGTAAACATAAATGCATTGCATTGTGTACAACTAAAGTAAATAAATAAATATTTTTAAAAAATAGTAATAGTCCAGGCCCCAGTAACCTGTAATCTCCTTTCTGTCTCTGAATTTGCCTATTCTACCTCAGATAAATAGAATAATATAATATTTGTCCTTTTGTGTCTGACTTACTTCACTTAGCATGTTTTCAAGGTTCATCCACATTATGTATAACATGTATCAGAATTTTTGTTTTTTTTTTAAAATATTTATTTATTTACTTTAGTTGTACACAATGCAATGCATTTATGTTTACGTGGTGCTGAGGATCGAACCCGGGCAGCGCACTTGCGAGGCGAGCGCTCTGCCGCTAAGCCACAACCCCAGCCCAGAATTTTTGGTTTTAACCAGGAATTGAACCCAGGACTTCATGCATTAGAGGCAAGCACTCTGTCACTGAGCTAAATCCCCAGCCCTTTTTCAAATTTTGTTTTGAGAAAGGGTCTCGTTAAGTTGCCCAGGCTGGCCTTGAATTTTCAATCCTCCTGCCTCATTGTCCCTAGCAGCTGTGATTATAGGCATGTGCCACCATGCCTGACTAGAATTTCATTCCTTTTCAAGACTGAACAATCTTCCATTGTATGCACACACCATAATTAATGTATCCATTCATTTATCCATTTATTCATCTAACCATTGATAGACACTTAAATTGTTTCCAACTTGTGGCTATTGCAAATAATGTTTCTCTGAACATTGGTGTATAAGTATCTGCTTGAGTCTCTGCTTTTAATTTTTTGGATATACACCTAGTAGTGAAATTGCTGAATTGTGGTAATTCTAGGTATAACTTTCTGAGGAACCACTGAAAAGTTTTCTATAGCAGCTGCACCATTTTACATTCCTACTAGCAATGCATGAAGGTTATAATTTCTCTATATCTTCACCACATTTGTATTTTTATTTGTTCGATAATTGCTATCCTTATGGGTCTGAAGTGATAATTCATTGTGAGTTTAATTTGTCCTAATGACTAGTGATCTGGTGCATCTTTTTATATGTTTATTGGCCATCTGCATATCTTTTCTGGAGACATTTCCACCCAAGTCCTATGCCTTTTTTTTTTTTAAATATTTATTTATTTGCTTTAGTTGTACACAATGGGTTTATTTGTACGTGGTGCTGAGGATCAAACCCGGGCCGCGCACGCTCTAGGCGAGCGCTCTACCGCTGAGCCACAATCCCAGCCCGCCTATTTTTTTTTAATTCAGTTTCAAATTACCAAAGAGGTAGTTCACATCCGTGCATCAAAGGGAGTGTTTTAGTCAGCTTTTTCACTCCTGTGACTGAAAGACCTGACCAGACCAACTGTAGAGGAGGAAAGGTTTATTTAGGGACTCGCACTTTCAGAGGTCTCAATCCATAGACAGCAGGTCCCATTCCTTGGGGCTCGAGGTAAGGCGGAAGAGTGTGGCAGAGGAACCAGCTCACATGATCATCAGAAAGAAGAGAGAAACTCCATTTGCCAGATATAATATATACCCCACAGCCACTGCCCCAATTCCCACCTTCTCAGCCACACCCTACCACTTCAATTACTAATCAGTTAATCCCAATCAGGGGATTAATTCACTGATTGGGTTAAGACTCTCACAATCCAATCATTTCTCCCCCAAACCTTCTTGCTTTGTCTCACACGTGAGCTTTTGGGGACACCTCACATCCAAACCATAACAGGAAGCATCTATGTTTACACAGATGGATAGTGACAACCCTTTGAGAAGTTATTTCAGGTGAGTAGTTGACTGAGGTTACTCTATTAAGTGGTAGAATTTCTTTGCAGATTCTGGTTATTAATCCCTTATCAGATATATGAGTTGCAATCTTTTCTCCTATTTGATGGGTTGTCTTTTTACTCACTTGATAGTGTTTTTTGGTGTACAAACATTTTTAATTTTGATGAAGTCAAGTGTTGTATCTGTTTTTTTTCTTGTATTGCTTGTGATTTTGGTGTCATATACAAGAAATTATTAACTAATCCAATGCCATGAAAATTTCCCCTATGTTTTCTTCTAAGAATTCTATAGTTTTAGCTCTTATGTTTAGGACTTTGATCTTTTGAGTTAATTTTTGTACATGCTGCAAAGTATGGATCCAACTTCATTCTTTTACATGTGGATATCCAGTTTTCCCAGTACCTTTGTTGAAAGACTATTCTTTCCAAGGCTTCTTTTCTTTCTTTATATATGTAGAATATTTTATAAATATACGTAATATATAATAAATATAATATATTATGTACAATATGTTATATTGTATATAATATGTGATAAATATGTAATATATAATTATACATCACTATAACATATATTAGTTGTAGATGGACGCAATACCTTTATTTTATTTATTTTTATGTGGTGCTGAGGATCAAACTCAATGCCTCACGCATGCCAAGCAAGCATTTTACCACTGAGCCACAAAACCAGCCTGGCTCATTTTCTTTTATGTTTGCGATTTTAGTCTCACTGTTAGTAAGAAAAGTGTGGTTTACTTAAATTACAATATATAAGAAACACATATTACAGTTAAGTAAATATAGTGATAAAGCCATTTATAGAACACTATTAATATTGCAAATCCGGTTTTATCTAATTGATAATGTCCTATTGCTTCAGCCAAAATAATTGCCTTCTATCATTGACCTCTTACATTGATCTCTTAGTATTCATTTTCTATAATACTTTTTCTTTTTTGGCGGGAGGGGGTATTGGGGATTGAACTCAGGGGCACTCGACCAGAGCCACACCCCCAGCCCTATTTTTGTATTTTATTTAGAGACAGGGTGTCTCACTGAGTTGCTTAGTGCCTCGCTTTTATATATATTTGTTTGTTTTAGTTGTACACAGTGCCTTTATTTTTACGTGGTGCTGAGGATTGAACTGGGCCGCAGGTGTGCTAGGCAAGTGCTCTATCACTGAGCCACAATCCCAGCCCCTAGTGCCTCGCTTTTGCTGAGGCTCACTTTGATTCTTCTGCCTCAGCCTCCCAAGCCACTGGGATTACAGGCATGAGCCACTGCACTGGCTATAATATTTTAAAGTTATTAATTGGTCTACTATTAGTCCAGATACTACTGAGACAACCAACTCTATTTTTTTTTTTAAGGTACTGGGGATTGAACCCAGGACCACAAGCATGCTAGGCTTAGGCAAGTGCTCTACCACTGAGATACACTCCCAATCCAACAACCAACTTTTCTTGGGCATGATTGTTGTGTTCTGCCACAGAATTCAGAGTCCAAGGTAGGGGATGCCTGCAAAACCCACTCATCACTCATGCATGCACAACCTAGCAGTGCAGGGGGATTCAGTGCCTCATGGAAGCAAACCTTGACCAATGTGGGTGGGAACAAGTCTTTCCTTGTGTCAAGGGGGAAATTCTGAGGCCATTCCACTTGGCTCCTCGCAAGGTCCTAAAGTGATAGAGTGTGTTTCCTAAATGATCAATGTGAGAATACACCTATATACTGGTTTTCTCTTCTTCCCCAGTTTTCAATCTCCCCAGTTCCATGGAGTTACCCTCCCCCAAATACTTTTACTCAAGTCTTGGTCTCAGACCTTGTTTTCCAGGAACAGCACAAGCTAATATAGTAACTTTCACCTTTTGATATTCTTTGTTTTGTCATTGTTATTATTTTGTTTTGTTTTGTAATTCTTCAAAGAAATTATTTCTTGCAATTAGGGTTATAAGACTAAGAGGAATTTACTCTTGGGACTCAGTAAGGATTTGGCAATGTGATTAAGATAGAGACACATAGTTTCTGTATTGAGCTAAGAGCAGGCAAGGGTCTGAAATAGCCACTCTTATGGGATCAGCTATTTTATTTTTTTTAATTTTTAAAAAAATATTTATTTATTTCCTTTTAGCTGTACACAATGAGTTTATTTGTACGTGGTGCTGAAGATCGAACCCGGGCCGCGCACATGCCAGGCAAGCGCTCTACAGCTAAGCCACAACCCCAGCCCGGGATCAGCTATTTTAAAGTCACTGTCCATTGACTGGGAGCCATAATTTCTCTTGTCTGTCATTATCCTGCCTCTTTTACAAAGCATTGCTCTATTGGAAAGCTGGTGTGATAACTTTGCAAATATAGCTATGTCATATTCCTTCCCTTGCTTTATTTTTTAAAGTTTGTTTGTTTGAAACATATACAATTCGGTGGATTTAGGTAGATTCACAAAGCCATTCTATCACCACCACTATCTAATTTCTAAATTTTTTTTTTTTTTTTTTTTTTTTTTTTTGGTACCAGGGATTGAACTCAGGAGCACTTGTCCACTGGGTCACATCCCCAGCCCTTTTTTGTATTTTATTAGAGACAGGGTCTCACTGAGTTGCTAAGTGCCTCGCCATTGCTGAGGCTGGCTTTGAACTCGCGATCCTCCTGCCTCAGCCTCCCAAAGTGCTGGAATTACAGGCGTGCGCCACCGCGCCCGGCTTTTCTAAATATTTTTATCACCCCAAATAGAAACCCGTATTTTTGGCCAGGCACAGTGGTGCATGTCTGTAATCCCAGCAAATCAGGAGGCTGAGGCAGGAGAATCACAAATTTGAAGCCAGTGGTCTCAGCAATTTAGCAAAGCCCTAAGCAACTTATCAAGACCCTGTGTCAAAATGAAAAAATAAAATAAAGTGAAAATGGCTAGGGATATAGCTTAGTGGTTAAAATGCCTCTGGGTTCAAACCCTAGTATGGAGAGGAGTAAGAAACCATATTTATTTGTAGTTACTCCCTTCCAACCCCCCAACTTCTACTCTGCTCCCAGTCCCTGACAACTACTAATCTGCTTTCTAACTCTACAAATTGGTATGTTCTGAACTCTCAATGGTAACATAATTGTATCATTCGTGTGTGGCCTCTTATGTTTGGATTGTTTCACTTAGCAGAATGTTTTCAGGGCTTATTAATGTTGTAACATGTATCAACACTTCTGAGGTTCTCTCTTCCTGACCTCAGTCCTTTGAGATGAGCTGGATGTCCTACAGTTCATTTCAATTCTGACCTAATTCTTGGAGTCAGCACTGGATCCCACAGGTTAAGGGCTCAGTCCAGAGGTCTGCCTCCACTTCAGATGCTGGCTACAAATGGGGTGTCCATGCTACCCACATTTCTTCCTGACCAACCACAAATTCATGGGTTCCCATGATGTCCCATCAGGGTCAATAATTCACTAGAATGATTCATAGACTCCAAAAAGTATTTTATGTACTGTTATTAGTTTATTATAAATGATACAACTCACCGGGCATGGGGGAGTGTGCCTGTAATTCCAGTGACTGGGGAGGCTGAGTCAGGAAGTTTGCAAATTTCAGGCCAGCCTCAGCAATTTTGCAAGACTCTGTCTCAAAATTAAAAATAAAAAATGGTGCCGGGTGCAGTGGCGCACACCTGTAATCCCAGCACTTCAGGGGCTGAGGCAGGAGGATTTCGAATTCAAAGCCAGCCTCAGCAATGGCAAGGCACTTAGCAACTCAGTGAGACCCTGTCTCTAAATAAAATACAAAAAAGGGCTGGGGATGTGGCCCAGTGGTTGAGTGCCCCTGAGTTCAATCCCTGGTAATAATAATAATAATAATAATAAAGGCTGGGGGAAGTAGCTCAGTAATAGAGCACCCCTGTGTTCAATCCCTGGTACCATATAAATGAATGAATGAATGATGCAACTCAAGAATATACAAGTGGAAGAGATGTATAAGGCAAGGTAAGGAGGAGGGTGGTTCTCCAAGACACCTTTCTCCCAGCATTTTAATATGTTCACCAACTAGAAGCTCCTCAACCCCTATATTATAGGGGGTTTCATTGAGACTTCATTACATAGCCATGGTTGATTAAAGCATTGACCACTGGTGACTGAATTGAAATCTCCAGTCCTTCTCCCCTCCCTGGAAGTAGAATGTGGGGAATGAGCTGAAAGTTCCAACTCTCTGGCTTGTACACCAGCTCCCATCCTAAAGCTATCAATCACCTCCTTCAAAACAAGAGTCACGGGCTGGGGTTGTGGCTCAGCAGCAGAGCGCTCGCCTTGCACGTGTGCGGCCCGGGTTCGATCCTCAGCACCACGTAAACATAAATGCATTACATTGTGTACAACTAAAGTAAATAAATATTAAAAAAATAAAAATAAAAAACAAGAGTCACCTCATTAGCCGTAGTCTCTGATATGGTTGAAAGGAACTCATCATGAATAACAAATAGCACTCTTATCACCCCCATCACTTAATAATTTCCAAGGATTTTAGGAGCTCTGTTTCAGGAACTGGGAACAAAGACAAAATCTCTCCTTTCTCTCCCTCTCTGCCCTCCCTCTTCCCACCCCCTCTCTATCTCCCTTGTGACTGGAATTGTTGAACCTAGGACTTTGCAATATATTAGGTAAGTGCTTTGCCATTAACCTATACCCTCAGCCCTTTTTAAATTTTATTTTGGGGCAGGATCTCACTAGGTTGCTCAGACTGGTTTCCAATTTGCCATTCTCCCACCTCAGCCTCTCAAGTAGCTGGGCTTAGAGGAATGTGCCACCACACCTGGCATCCACATATGTTGCTCACTTAAGTTCTCCCTCAGTATCTATAGGCCAGGCACCCCACCCACCCACAACCCCCCACCCCCACAGTCAAGTTCTTTATATAAAATGGCATTGTATTTGTATATAACCTACAAAATCTTCCTATATACTTTGTCATCTCTAGATTACCTTTTTTTGGGGGGGTGGGTACTGGGGATTGAACCCAGGGGTATTTAACTACTGAGCCATATCCCCAGTCCTTTCTTGATTTTATTTTGAGACAGGGTCTAGCTAAAGTGCTTGGTGTCTTACTAAATTGCTGAGGCTGGCTTTGAATTCCTTATCTTTCTGCCTCAGCTTCCCAAGCCATTGAGGTCACTGAGATTATAGGTGTGTGCCACTATGCTTGGCTAGATTACTTATAAACCTCAAACAATGTAAATGTCATGTAAATAGTTGCTGTACTGTATTGCTTAGGGAATAATGATATAGGGGGGAAAGTGAGCACATGTTCAATATAGAAGCAATTTGGGGGGCAGGTATTTTCCACCTGTGATTGGTTGAGTCCATGAATATGGAAGCTGGGGATATGGAGTACCAACTATTTCATAATGCTTCATTTCTTTGGATGAATAATATCCCATGGAATAATATTGTTATATGGATGTACCACTTTTTGGGGGGGGGGTACCAGGGATTGAACCCAAGGGTGCTTACCACTGAGCCACATCCCCAGCCCTTTTCATTTTTAGTTTTGAGACAGGATCTCACTAATTTGCTCAGGGCCTCCTTAAATTTCTGAGGCTGGCCTTGAACATGCAATCCTTCTGCCTTGGCCTCCTGAGTCACTAGGATTACAGGCATATGCCACCATGCCTGGCACCATGTACCACATTTCCATTCCTTGGTTGATAAACACTTGGGTTGTTTCCACCTTTTGGCTATTGTGAATAGTACTGCTGTAAACACTCATGTGCAAGTTTTCATGTAGACACATGTTTTTGTTTCTACTAAATAAATATCTAGTGTCAAAGGATAAAATTACAATTCTAGAATCAGGCAACACTTTACTCCATAAAATAGACTAAGTATTCCAAAGGGCTGAGTAGGAAAAAAAATTGGTTTTATAGATAAAGAAAGGCAGAAACAAAGAACAAAATGTGATTTGGTCATTTCAAAGTTAATTTCCTTGTAAGGCAAGGACAGGGAGACAAAATAATAGAAAAATAATTGACTGCTTAACATCAGGTTACTTTAGGTTAACTTTTATGTGTAAGGATTATGGTAGAGGAAACTTCATTCTCACGCCAATTGAACTGGCCTGTTTGGGAAATTTGGCCATTATCTCTCTAACCCCAATTTCCCAATTTCTCAATATTTCCATTCCTTGGAAGGGCAGATGGACAAGTTAGTTTCAGTTTGGTGACATGGAACTTTGCACGAGTGGCTTTATTTTTATCTTAAGCACAGTCTGTGCAGGAGCTCAGTCCAAAACAATGGCCTCTTATAATTTTTATTTAACTCTAAAAATTGAATTGCTGAATCTAATAATAATGCCATGGATTTTTTGTTTTGTTTTGTTTTTTTAAATATTTATTTATTGGGCTGGGGTTGTAGCTCAGTGGTAGAGCGCTTACCTAGCACGCGGGCAGCCCGGGTTCGATCCTCAGCACCATGTAAACATAAATGCATTGCATTGTGTACAACTAAAGCAAATAAATAAATATTTTAAAAATATATATTTATTTATTTCCTTTAGCGGTACACAATGGGTTTATTTGTACGTGGTGCTGAGGATTGAACCCGGGCCGCGCACGTGCTAGGTGAGCGCTCTACCGCTGAGCCACATCCCCAGCCCTTGTTTTGTTTTTTGAGGGACCAAACTCTTGAACTACTTCCAAAGTGCTTGTATTTTCTTTTTTAAAAAACTTTTTTAGATACTAGTTAGGTTTTATCTCCTAATTCACTTTGTACACTCTTGAGGGAAGAGCTTCTTCTTCTATACATCTGCCATGCGTACTCTATAAGTGTTTGTGTGTGATCATGTAATTAAGACAATATGCCCTTTTTCTTGGGTCTTATTGTCAGTCGGTTGATGGATATATATATGTAGCTTTTCTTTGCTTTCCTAACATAACAGGAGAAATTCAGATAACTGATGGGGGATGGATGGTGTATTGATGGTAGCTGGCAGGTAGTGGTGTAACCAAGAAAATGTCTGATTCTGCTGCTGCTTGATATAGCCAGTGACTCAAAGAGAAAGTGCTGAGAGAATAAATTTAGTTGTTTATTTTAAGTTGCTGAGGCTGGCCTCAAACTTGTGATCCTCCTACCTCAGCCTCCTGGGTCCCTGGGATCACAAGTGTGTGCCATTGGGCCTGGCAAGAAAGTGATTGATTCAGTGGCCAAAGAATGAAGAAGCAAGAGCTCTCCTGGCAAATCAGCTTCTCCCCTCCAGGGAATTGAAGAATCACAGATATGGGATAGGAATAATGAGGAAGAGAGAGAGAGAGGTGTTAATAAAGGGGAGGAATAGTCACATTCTTTCTGGGAATAGATGGAACTCTTTCCATGGTCTGGTGCTTCCTGTCATGGCTGCTGGTAGGTGTCTTTAGCCTAGAAAGGTGAAAAGGGAGACCAGGCAAGTCTAAGTTAGATTAACCCTGTATTATAGTTCTGGACAAAACATTTCTTAAATGATCAGCACATCTACCTGCAAAGCTGAGTACATTCTGACCCACTAAAGGTTAAGGCATAAAAGAAGAAAAACAAAATAAGAAAGCTGAGGCCAAGCCTTTTCATCCTGTTCCAGTCATCCTTCAGACATCTGCAGGCCCAATTAAAGAATCAGGGTTTTCAGCAAGAGTGGCCTTCAATCTCTGAAAAGTAACTAGGCAAACTGTTATCATCATAACTCACACGTCAGAGGTATTATCTACAACAAAGCCAGTTAGAAACTAATAATGTATCACCCAGCTGTGTGACCTCCAAAATTAGTCAACTAAGGGCAAGTGAAGCTAGGGGGTTTATTTAGGTTTTCCCTCATTAACAGCAGAGTAGGAAAGAATGAATGGAGCCAGGGTAGTGGTGCATGCTTGTTATCCCAGAGACTAGAGAGACTGAGGCAGGAGGATAGCAAGTTCAAGGCCCTAAGTAACTTAGCAAGACTCTGTCTCAAAATAAAAAAGATGAAGAACTGGGGAGGTAGTTTAGTGCTAAAGTATTCCTACAAGGGAAAGAAATTAGCTGCTAGGCAGGCACTTTAAATATATATATATATATATATATATATATATATATATATATATATATATTTTTTTTTTTTTTTTTTTTTTTTTTTTTTTTAGTTGTGGTTGGACACAATACCTTTATTTTAGTTTTTTTTTTTCTATGTGGTGTTTAGGATTGAACTCAGTGCCTCACATGTGCCAGGTGCACGCTCTACTGCTAAGCCCCAGTCTCAGCCCCAGCTGTTAGGCAGGCACTCTTAAGGGCAAGCTCCTAGGAGTTTCCTCCCCTCTTAGGAGTGGGAGGAAAGTTACTGTCCCTTTAAATGACTGTCTTAAAATACCTTCAACTAACTTACTTTCTTTCTCTTCCTTACTTCCTTACTTTCTTCCCTCCTCCCTTCTTTTTTTTTTTTTTTTTTTTTTAGATAAGGCCCTTTAAAGAAACTTACAAGGAACTAGGCCAGATTGCCAGGTCGCTCTGACTTATTCTTTTTAGGTGACCCAGAGTAAACTTCACTTATGATAATGCTAGATTCTCTGTCTAGAGGCATTTGCATCTGCCATTTTTTGAACATGGGATACATGACCTTGAACTGAGCGTGCTCAGGGATGTGTCCACCTCTGTAAGTGATGATGAGTCTTTCCTACAGGAATATGTACATGTTTTCCCAATAGAAGTCCCTTGCTTTCTTTATTGGAAGAAAATACTCCCTTTGAGAGTTAAGTTATGCCCAGTGCTCCTTATTGGCTGTAAGTAATATACCTCTCTCTGCTCTTTTATTTCCTGGTTATGGTTTTGTACTTACCAAGAGGTGAATTCATTGCATTTGGCTCAAGGATTAGAAAGAATGGTTTCTCCAACCCTTCTGGTCAGGTGCTCATATAGATTCTCCGAGAAGAGTAAGAATCAGTCCTTATTCAAAGTGACATACGTGATTCATGCCATCTTCACAGATGAGTGGTGATTTGTGTGTATCTTCCCTCTTCTACCCAGTTCATCTCAATCCTCCATGCTTACAGTTTTACTCCAGAAGTCATAATGACAGAAAACCAACTACGTATACAGTTTAAATGTCCCCCAAACCTTCACATATTGACATTTAATCTCCATTGTGAGCTATTAAAAGGATGGAAATTTTATCTGACTATAGTGTTTACAGGTGGAGCCTTTGGGGACTGATTAGGATTAAATAGAATCATTAGGGTGAAGTCCTATGACTGAATCCTAGTGACTTCTCTTTTTTTTTTTTTTTTTTTTTGTACCGGGGATTGAACTCAGGGGCACTCGACCACTGGGCCACATCCCCAGCCCTTTTTTGTATTTTATTTAGAAACAGGGTCTTACTGAGTTGCTAAGTGCCTTGCCATTGCTGAGGCTGACTTTGAACTCGCGATCCTCCTGCCTCAGCCTCCCAAGTGCTGGGATTACAGGTGTGCGCCACCACGCCCGGCTAGTGACTTCTCTTTTGCAAGCACTGTACAACATAGCTACACCTCCAGCTCCCTAGTGGATTTATAAGAAAAAAGAGAGACCAGAAGAGATATACATGCACAGAGGTCCTCCCTGATTTTGCTGTGTGGTCTCTGTGTTGCTTTGGGATTCTGCCTACAAGAAGGCCATCAGCAGATGCAAGCCCTTAAACCTCCAGAATCTTGAACCCAAATAATCCTTGTGGGGGGAGGAATGGGGGGGTGGAGCTGGGAATTGAACCCAGGGCCTGGTGCATGCAAGGCAAGTACTCTACCAGCTGAGCTATATCCCCAGCCCTAAACCTCTTTTCTTTACAACATATCTAATATTGTTAACAATAGTAAATGGACCAAATCACTAAATTAAACTAGAAAAAAAAAAAAAAAGTGAGGGAAAAGTTTATTAGCTCTATGTATCAGAATTCCTAAGCTTCAAGCAAGGATGGCTCCCTGTCATCAGATTGCTCATGTTCACTGTCTTCCTGAGTCTATTGGCTTTATTCTTTCTGGGCTTCATCCTCAGAAAGCTTCTTTCCAAGGCTTGGGAGGCTGAGGCAAGAGGATCACAAATTCAAACCCAGCCTCAGAAACGGAGTGAGGCCTCAACTAACTTAGTGAGACCCTGTCTCAAAAATAAAGGCTGGGGCTGTAGCTCAGAAGCAGAGTGCTTTCGTAGCATGTGTGAGGCACTGGGTTTGATCCTCAGCACCACATAAAAATAAACAAATAAAGGTGTTCTAAAAATAAGTAACAACAAGAAAGGGCTGGGGATGTGGCTCAGTGGTTAAGCGCCTCTGGGATCAACCCCCAGTACCAAATAAATAAATACATAAATAAGAAAGAAAGAAAGTTTCTTTCCACCTAGTTGTAAGATGTCCCCTGGAAGTTCCCTTTGCTCCTTATTACCTCTTTGATAAATACTAGAAAGCAAGACAACTATCAGGAGCTAAGTTCTATTTACCAACCTGCTGATGACAGTAGTAGTCTAACATTCTTTTAGGGTGGAAACTCAGAGCCATTCATCAAACTACCACTTCTCTCCTCACCTCAACTTCCTCTGGAAATTCTAGGCTCCACAATATGTACCTCATTGTTCGAATGCCTTGCACCTACTTCTGTCTGTTCTTATAAGCAACATAGGCTGATGTCACCATGGAGTGGTTAGAAAATAATAGTGTCTTGGGATTCATATTTCAAAACTTCCTGCTGGTCTCTGCTTCCCTCTTGAACCTTTGCTTTGGGTCTTGCTTTTTTGTCCTGAAAGGAGACTGGCACTGTGGGACAGCAATTCCTGGAAAAGAACATAAAGTGGCAGGTGAGAGTGAACCAGTGGTGTGCCTACTAGAGAACAGCCTGAGTTCTTTCTTCAGTTGACCCTAGACCTCCTGGTGGGGTTATAGAAGTCCTGACATAGGGCTTAGTATTTTCCAAAATAAATAAATGAATCCCCACAATGATAATAAAATCTAGGATGTCCTCACAAACCCAGCTTGGGTCAAGGATAAAATATAAAAGTTCTTGATTCCCTCTGCCTTCCGTCCCTTTGCAACTACTTCTCTCTAATCCTCTAAAACTTTCTGAGCCAGGGATGGGAAGAGAAGTGGACAAGATCAAAATCTGTCTCACCTCACACAATCATATTCTAGCAGCAAGAACTCCAAAGAGCCCTGAAATTCTCAATTATTTATTTTTGGTGTTGGGATTGAACCCAGGGGCACTTTACCACTGAGCTACCAACCCTTATTAATTTTTTTTAATTTTTCAGGCAGTGTCTCACTAAATTGCTGAGGCTGGTCTTGAACTTGCAATCCTCCTGTCTCAGCCTCATGAGTTATTGGGGTTAGACGCGTTCACCACCACACCCTGCCCAAAATTCTCAAAAACTTGACCAACATTAGGAAAACATATTTCTCAATGTTAAAGAACAGAATATTTTGTTAGATTAACATAAATTTTAAATATTAGGCCTATAGTTTGTTTTTTCATCTGTATTCGTGCCTTGGGCAAACTGGGTCTCTTTTTTTCTTTTTCTTGTTAATTGTGGAGCTATTGTTTTAGGCACTTTAATAATGAGAAGGGGACCCAAAACACATTCATTCCTCAATTGCATCTTGAATTTGTATCACCTCTTCCTTCCACATAGGGGAAGCACTTATAGATGTCGCGCCTGCAGCTATTGCCGCCTGCAGCGATGATACCTCGGGGAAAGAAATCGGAGGCAGACTGGAAATGAGTAGGTTCTTTATTCTTGCTTCTTCTCTGCTTTCTCCTCTGTTTTCTCCTCCTGATCCAACCACCCCTCTCACCAGCCCTACCTGGTTAAATACTCTTCACCTTAACAAGTATACACGTGTCACAAGCTCAACTTACAGGTGCGTCAAACAGTGTTCACAGGCACAGAAAGATTCTTAGTTGATTACATTAAGGTCAGGAGAAAACAATTAAACGCCTCTTCTTTGGCTCTCAGCCAGCCGCCATCTTAGCTACCTCCTCATTAAGGCTCTTACATATAGACTTAAACCCTAGTAAGCAGAGACCACATGGCAAAGAGCACAATGTGACTGATGTAGGTCTCATTTCAAAAAGTTTGTTGGGTATGAAAAGGAAGGGGAAAAAATCACATTAACGTTAGTTAAGAATAGGAATGCCTTGCTGGGACTATGACTCAGCAGTAGCACACTTGCCTGGCATGTATGAGGCACTGGGTTCGATTCTTAGCACCACATATAAATAAATAAAATAAAGGTCTATCATCAACTAAAAAAAAAAAAAAAAAAAAAAAAAAAAATAGAAATGCCCTGAAGGCTGAGGCAGGAGGATTGCAGGTTCAAGGCCAGCCTCAGCAATTTCACAAGACCCTGTCTTAAAAAATAAAAAGGAGCGGGCGCAGTGGCACATGCCTGTAATCCCAACACTTTGGGAGGCTGAGGCAGGAGGATCGCAAGTTCAAAGCCAGCCTCAGCAATGGCAAGGCACTTAGCAACTCAGTGAGACCCTGTCTCTAATAAAATACAAAAAAGGGCTGGGGATGTGACCCAGTGGTCGAGTGCCCCTGAGTTTAATCCCCGGTAACCACACACACAAAAAATAAATTAAAAAAAATAAAAAGGGCTGTGGATGTGGCTCAATGGTTAAGTGCTCCTGGGTTCAATCCCCAGTAAATCCCCAGCATCAAAAATAAAATAAAGTAAATGCCACACCAGCAGCTGCAAGAAACCACTGCATGATAAGTAGTGGTATGCAACAAGTATGAGAACATACCTAATGGAAAGAGTCACCTCATTGGAAGAGGTCACAGAACTTCACTTTCATTGTCACATGTCCTACCCAGGAAGTGAAATTTATTATGGTGCTTGAAAATGAGGAAATCAAGGCATAAATAATTCAAGTATTTATGGTATGTGAATTAATTATATCTCAATTTTTTAAAAAGTCAAGCAACTTGCCCAAAGTCATAATATATCCCTACAAGATCATTTTAAGACCAGTTATTGAAATTGCAGGGCCCAATACAAAATGAAAATGTGGGCCCCTTATTCAAATATTATGAGGAATTTCAAGACACCGACAGCAGGGCATTAAACCTAGCATTGGGCCCCAAGGTACTGTATAGGTCCCAGCCCATGAAGCTAGCCCTTTACATGGTGCAGGTGTAGCCAGACATTGACCGAAGGCCTCCTAGTTCCCAGTGAGGTACACAAATGTCTCAAGGAGCCCAGCAGTTCTCAAATTGGAGGACAGAATTTCCAAGGGTTCCTCTGATATATATTGTGTGCCTGTTAAGTAATTTTGGTTGTTTTATTTTCCTGTCATCCCTCAAGTTTGAGAAATACTGGGGCACTTGTCTTAATCAAAAGTCAGTCCTGTGTGGTGGCACATGCCTCTAGTCCCAGCACCTGAGAGGCTGAGACAGGAGGATCACGAGTTCAAAGCCAGCCTCAGCAATGGCGAGGCACTTAGCATCTCAGTGAGACCCTGTCTCTAAATAAAATACAAAAAAGGGCTGGGGATGTGGCCCAGTGGTCAAGTGCCCCTGAGTTCAATCCCTGGTACCAAAAAAAAAAAAAAAAAAGTCAGTCCTGGCCAGGTGTGGTGGTGCATGCCTATAATCCTAGGGACTCAGGAGTCTGAGGCAGGAGGATCACAAGTTCAAGTCCAGCCTCAGCAAATAAATGAGGCCCTAAGCAACTTATTGAGACCCTATCTCAAAATTTAAAAAAAAGAAAAGAAAAAAGAAAAAGGTCAGGGATGAGACTCAGTGATTAAGCATGCCTGAGTACAATACCCAGTACAAAAAAAATAGTCCTGGGTTGTGGGTGCAGCTCAGTGGTAGAGTGCTTGCTTGCATGCATGAGGCCCATGGTTCTATCCCCAACACCAAAAAAAAAAAAAAAAAAAAAAAAAAAAAAAAAAAATGTTGTGGAAAGGGGCCCAGGCAAGTGAGGAGCCCCAAGAGTTCAGTTTCATTAGCTTTGAGATGAATATTCCCCTCCCTATGCCCCAGTCCCAGTCCTCATCTCCTCTCCACTTCCCAAGAACTTTGTTCCTTTGGTATCCCTTCCCTTTCCTGTGTCATTAGTTCACTCCATCTCTTACTATTCCCTTACTCCTGTCCCTGTTGACTCCTTGTCTCTCTTTAGGTTTCTTCTTGTCTCTCCACTGAGAGATGGCTTTTGTCGTATTTATAAATAATATATGGCTTGAATATTACTTGAACATATGAAACATACGAATAGTGCTCTGGAATTTTTTTTCTTTTTTTTTAAAATATTTATTTATTTGTTTTAGTTGTACACAATGCCTTTATTCTTTTTTTTAATATTTATTTATTTGCTTTTAGTTGTACACAATGCATTTATCTTTACGTGGTGCTGAGGATCGAACCCAGGCCGCTCACGCGCTAGGCGAGCGCTCTACCGCTGAGCCACATCCCCAGCTCTGCCTTTATTCTTATGTGGTGCTGAGGATCGAACCTGGGCCGCACTCATGCTAGGCGAGCGCTCTACCACTGAGCCACAATCCCAGCCCTGGAATTTTCTATTTGACCTCTCAGAAGCATTTGTCATAATTGGGAATTCTCACCCTTTTTTTTTGGGGGGGGGGGAGTGGTACTGGGAATTGAACCCAGGGCCTCATGCATGCTAAGCAAAATTCTCTACCACTGAGCTACATCTCCATCCCTTTTTATTTTGAGACAGGGTCTCGCTAAATTGCCCAGGCTGGCCTGGAACTTGTGATCCTCCTTCCTCAGCCTCTTGAGTATCTGAGATTACAGGCCTGCGCCACCACACCAGGCAGAACTCTCACTTCCTTCAAGCTCCTTTCTTGGCTTCATTGATACCACAATCTCCTTGCATTCCTCCTCTTAGGTCTCTGAGTGTTAATCCTGCTAGCTTTTGACAGGCTCCTGGTTTTCTACTCAAACCCTAGTATGATATGTGAAGTACCTAAACCATGCAGGGCTCAGTCCCAGGACCATCTTCTCTACTTACACTGTCTTCCTACACTGATTGGTGACATTTCCATTAGGAATTTAAGGAGGTGAGAACATGTGGCTATCTGAGGTGTTCCAGACATTGAGGGAACAGCAAGCAGGCCATTGGGGCTAGAGTAGAGTGAATGATGGGGAGATTTGGAGGGCTGGTGGACAGATCACGCAGAACTGGAAATGGGCCACTGTAATGACTTCAGTTCTTCTTCCAAGGTGAAAAGCCAATGGCAGGCTGTGAGCACAGGGACGGCCAGGTTCTGACTTACACTATACTCTACTACCATCAGTCTCACGTGTGAATGAGCGAATGACTACATGAATGAGTGAGTGGAAGAAAATGGGACAGAGAAGGAAATACAGAAGGGCTGGGGTTGTGGCTCAGCGTTAGAGCGCTCACCTAGCACCACATAAAAATGAATAAAGATATTATACAACTTAAAAAAAAAAAAAAGGAAATACGGACGTTAGTTAATCTAGGAACCAAGAATTAAGTGACCTCTTGAAGAGAAGTGTAACTCTCAATGCGCTTCCTCACTTATGTTTTTTTTTTATTAAGTATCTATTTATTTTGCTTTCAGTTGTACACAATGTGCTTTATTTATTTATTTATTTATTTATTTTACATGGTGCTGAGGATCGAACCTGGGGGCCGCACATGTGCTAGGCGAGCGCTCTACCGCTGAGCCACAACCCCAGCCCTTCCTCACTTCTGCTCAAGACATAAAGACGGTTCAAGGTGCCAGCTTGCTGCAGATCTCCTCTTAGGCTTGCATGATGCAGGAGGGGCAGCAAAGACACTTTGAGCTGGGAGAGAAAAGCAGCTGGTTGCCGGTGAGACTGGAAGAGGATCCCAAGCAGCAGCTGCTTTGTCACTGGAAACCTGACCCCTTTCAGTTGAGCCAGACAGTGACAGCTTTGGCCAGAGATTTTTAGGGAAACCTGCCAAGTTCACAGTCAGCCTCAGCCTAGACAGCCTCTGAGAGAGGAGTGCAGCTTTTCAACTTGAAGAAATGAGACTGAGCAGAGGGTAGAACTAATATTTCTCATTAATATAAAATGCAGACTGTATCAAAATGTGCTTCTGAATCTATTTTGTTCTAACCACGAGAAAGCACAACTTACCTACAAATGAAAGAGAAGTTATAATTGTGGGGTGGAGATTTTAGGGAGTTCCAAAATGGCTTCACTAGATAAACTTACCTCTGCTAATCATTGTTTACCTCTGCCGTATTCCTTTATTTTTTATTTTATCTATATCTACTTACCTATCTATCTATCTATATATTTGTTTGTGTGTACTGAGGTTTAAACCCAGGAACTCACACATGCTATGCACATGTTCCACCGTTGAAGTAAACCTTCAACACTTTTTTTAATTTAATTTTTTTTTTTTTTTTTTTTTTTTTTTTTTTTTTGGTGTGCTGGGGATTGAACCCAGGGCCTTGTGCATGTAAGGTAAGCACTGTACCAACTGAGCTATATCCCATGCTGGTTGCTGTGGCATGAGCATGTAATCCCAGTGGCTCAGTAGGCTGATGCAGGAAGATCACAAGTTCAAAGCCAGCCTCAGCAATGGCAAGGCGCTAAACAACTCAGTGAGACCCTGTCTCTAAATAAAATATAATAGGGCTGGGATGTGGCTCAGTGGTTGAGTGCCCCTGAGTTCAATCCCAGTACCCTCCCCTGCCAAAATAAGAGTAAAAATGAATAGTTCCTACTCATAAAAATAATTCATGTAGGGTCTGGGGTTGTGGCTCAGCGGTAGAGTGCTCCCCTAGCACGTGCATGGCCCAGGATCGATCCTCAGCACCACGTAAAAATAAATGCATAAAAAAAAAATAATTCATGCAGAGTTGGAGTATAGCTCAGTAGTAGAGTGCTTGCCTAGCATGCATGAGGCCCTGGGTTCCAGTTCTAGCACTACACACACACACACACACACACACACACACACACACATAAACACATGTACATGGTTAAAAATTCAAGCATTACAATGCTGTATCTCAATAATATAAACAATGTAAAGTTTTCCTAAATTCATCGACTGAAAAGTAAACGTACAAAAGTAGTGATGAAAAACAGGGCAAGATATGATCTCAAAGATTAAAATATAAAGGAATTGTAATTAGAATTTGGTAATGGCACAAGAGTAAACCTATTAGTGGCATAAAATAGTGTCCATAGATAGATCCAAAATATATGAGAATTTAGTGTAAAACAAAGACAGCATTTCAAAATTGGAGGGAAGTAAATGGAGTAATAACATTTAGCTTGCTATCTAAAAAATAACAATAAAATCGGATTCCTATCTCATTTCTTATGCCAAAACAAATCCCAGCTGGGTTACTTATTTATTTATATATTTGAAGCAATGGGGTTTTCCTGTGTTGCCCAGCCTTGTCCCTGAACTCCTAGGCTTAAGGGAATTCTTCTGCCTCAGCCTCCTGAGTAGCTGGGACTATACACATGTGCCATCTTACTTTTCATGGATCATAGATTTAAAAAAAAAATTAAAAGTGCTGAAAGAAAACATGGGAGAATTAAAAATAAAAATAAAGGGGCTGGAGTTGTAGCTCAGTGGTAGAATGCTTGCCCAGCATGTGTGAGGCACTGGGTTCTATTCTCAGCACTACATACAAATAAATAAATAAAATTAAGGTCCATCAACAACTAAAAAAATATTAAAGGAAAAGAAAAAAGCCAAGTGCACACATTTGTAATCCCAGAAACTCAGGAGGCTGAGGCAGAAGGATCGCAAGTTTGAGGCCAGTCCCAGCAACTTATTATGACCCTAAGCAACTTGGCAAGACCCTGCTCAACAATAAAAAATAAAAAGGGCTAGGGAAGTGACTCAGTGGTAAAGCATCCCTGGGTTCAATCCCCAGTTCCACGCCCCCCAGCCCCACAAAATAAATAAATAAATAAATAAAATCCAAAGTCAGCATGAAAAATTTAGGGAGACCTTTTCTAAAAATAAAAAATAAAAAGGGCTGGGGATATAGTCAGTGGTCAAGTGCACAACAGAAATCAAACAAACAATCAAAAACCTTTGCAAAAACAAGCAAACGAAAAAACAACAACAATAAAAAAACAGCTTTCCAATGTTATAAGCTGAATTGTGTTTCCTCAAAATTCATATGTTGAAATATTAACTGCCCACCTCAGAATGTGACTGTATTTGGAATTAGGGTGTTTAAAAAGGTAAAGTTAAAATGAGATCATGAGGATGGATCTTTTTGATATGATTGATGCCCTTACAAGGGAATCAGGACACAGGCAACATCATGTGAATACGCAAGGGGAAGACCACTGTCTACAAGTCATGGAGAAGAGCCACAGAAGAAATCAACCTGCTGATACCTTGATCTTGCACTTCCAGCCTCCAGAACAATGAAGAAGTAAACCTCTTTCGTTTAAGCCCCTAGTCTGGGGAGCTTCAGTATGGAAGCCCTAGCAAACCAACACAGACAGCTAAGATCTTTCTAATATGCAAAAATCAGAACACGAGAGAAATGATTGATCAACTTTACTATATAAAAAGTTTTAAATTTCTACATAGAAGTAAAAACACACAAAACACAACAACAATAAAAAGTATCTCCAAGCTGGGCTCTGTGGCATATACCTATAATTCCAGCTACTAAAGAGGCTGAGGCAGGAGGATTGCTTGAGCCCAGGAGTCTGAGACCAGTCTGGGCAACAAAGCAAGACTCTGTCCTCTCCTTCTCCAAAACACACACCTCCAAATTTAAAAGACAAATAATAAGCTGGGGAAAGGGATCCCATGGGGAATGACATTCAAAGGGCTAATTTTATTTTTAAAAAAGAATTAAAGTTGCCAGATTTTCTCTCTGTTCTGCTGCCTCTCCTTCTACCCCTCTCTGTCTTTTTCTCTCAGTAGAAGCTAGAATTCCAGATTTTTATATCATATCTTCCAGTGGTTTCATGTTGAAAATTAATTAAAATTGTCAACACTACACAGGCCAACACTATGTGAGGCTCTTAGTTCAGGGCATCTGGTCTAGACTACCACCACAGGGGGCCTTCCCTTTATTTAGTAGGTCAGCAGGTAAGAAAGCAAAATGAGAATTTCTTAGTTATTCAGAATCCTGTACTCAAGCACACATGAACCTGCGCATGCATGTGTGTGTGCGTGCACACACACACAGGCATACCCAGCTGATAACAACTCTCAGATTCAGTACAGTTTGGGGCCTGGAGGTGTTGCTCATTGGTATAAATCTTGCCTAGTGAACTTGAGGCCCTGGGTTTAATCCCTGACACTACAAAAACAAAGACCAAAACCTACAAAACAACAACCATAAAATTTCAGTGCAGTTTAGAGCTACATGCACAGAAGAAAACCATTTTCCCACATGCAACATAATTTTTACTGACCCCTCCCCTGCCCAAATGGGAATGGAGCTTCACATTTTCTGTGGGAACTGTGTCAATCACTTCCTTTTTTCATCTCCTTACAAGGCAATGAACCCTACCTGAGCAAAAAAAACAGGAGTCTTTACAGAGCTGTCTGTTGATTGATGGCTGCACTGAGGACCTGGAATAGCTTTAAAATAACTCCCGTCTCTGTACTTTGAGCCAAATCACATTCCCAGGCAGACATAGCCAGAAGGGAAAGAGGAAATAGGAAAATGTATGATCTACTTGTCTAAGAACCTCCTCCTATGAATAAGTGTGAGGTGAAGATAGGGGTAATATGTTTGGGGTGAGGGGAGTAATAAAAGTTCGTAATCTGAACTGCTAACTATGATTAATCTTGAGTAGTAGGGTCTGTGATGGTTTCATTTGTATTCTATATCATTTCTTGAATTTTCTAGAGTGAACTTATATTGCTTTTATGAACAGGAAAAAGAACAATAACTGCTACAGAAATCATTTAGTATGTTAAGCTTACCATCCTAACTAGATTATACAAACTCCCCTGAGAGAGGGGTCAGTTTTGTGTTCCTGTGTGGGGAAGGGATTCCCATTTTAGAATTCATAGTAGGCACTTGGTAAATCCTTACTATACTAACAGACATTAATTTGGAGTCTTTTCCAGAGCTAGTCCTGATTAAGGCCACTAGTCATGAGGTCTTTGTCTTGCCTGGGTCAGGATAACCCCCAGGGAACTAATTGGGAAGCAGATCTATGGGCTGGACATGTATTGCCCTATGTTGAGCTTATAGGCACATCATCTTGTCCAACGGGCACACGGCCCCACAACATGGTACTCTGGATTGTAGTTTGTTATTTGCCTTTTTTTTTTTTTTTTTCTTCCCCAAGACAAGGTCTCCTGTGTTGCCTGGGCTGACTCAGAACTCCTGGACTCAAGTGATTCTCCCACCTGAGTCTCCCAAGCACTTGAGGGACTACAGGTGTGGGCTTCTGTACCCGGCTATATTTGGCATTATTTTAATCTTTAATTGGTGTTTACTGGTTTGCAACAGGGTTGCCATTCACAGATTTAATATTGCATAGTGTGGATATCATCCATCAACTTGAATTTATTTCATCTAGGAAACCTCTTCTGACCCCTTTACCTAGACATAAGGTTTCCTTCCTTTTAGTTTCATTTTACATGATTTTTACCTCTGCATCAACCATCACTTTCTAAATTGATACTATACTTACTTACACACATATCTTATCTCCTCTCCTAGACTGTGTTTCCTGAGATCCAGATCTATTCTTCAGTTACTTTGTTTGTCCTTTAATAAGATATCAGCTACCATTGATCAAGCAGTTACTCAAGTACCAAGCTCTTTATACAGACAATTCTATTTAAAACTCACAACTCCTTCCCATGAAGCAAGCATTTTTATCTTCATTTTACTGAAAATGATGTTTTCATTTTCAGTTTTTACTGAGAAACCTGAAGACAAGTATAAGGTCACATGGCCACTAAGTAATAAAGTCTTTTTTTTTTTTTTTTTCTTTTTCTTTGTGGTACTGGGGATTAAACCCACAGGCCCTCTACCACTGAGTCATATCCTAGCCTTTTTAATCTTATGTTGAGACAGGATCTTCCTAAGTTGTGGAGGCTGGCCTCGAACTTTTGATGTTTCTGTCTCTTGAGTCAATGGGATTTTAGGTGTGTGCAATTGTGCCCAGCAAGTCATCAACTGTTGTGCCCTTAAATCCCACCATAATGCTTCCTGCATACTGTAAGCAGTAAAGATGCAGTAAACATCTCTTTAATGGATTCATGAATCAGCTGGTGATACAAGAATGTTATAGACCATCCCACTTCAGATATCTCCTTTGACCCATAGCATTAGAACAGTTAAGGCTGTAAAGGATTCAAGAGTAAAATCAGTCGGACCGTTATCCAATCAAGTTCTACCAAGACTAACATTAGCAACATTGTAATTAAACTAAGACACTGCTTCACAGTCCCATAAAGACCTGGCTGAGTCTCACTTCCTATGGAGGAGAGGTTCCACATGGCAAGGAATCAAATTACATAACTCTTTGAATCTTGGTGTTGTGTGTGTGAGGGACAGAGGGAAGATGTACATACTTTGTGTGGTTATTATGTGATTTAATGAGATATTGTGCAGGGCCTAGGTCAGTGCTTGGTGCACGATAGGAACTTGCCACTCTCGGGTGAGAAGGAATTACCCTCATTCCCACTTTGGGACTAAGTTGAAAGAAGACAAAGCCAAGAGGAGAGATGAATGGATGACAGGTGGCAGTACAAGAGATGTTAGTCAAATTCCCTGTGGTGAAGTGGTTGTGAATCAGAGGTGTCAAGAATTCCACAAAGCACTTCCAGACTTGCAAAAAAATTGTCAGGAGAGGGATAAGTGAGAAACCTCATGCAAGGAGGAAGTAGGTATTCCTCACAGAGTGGAATTGGGTCTTAGAATCCCTTCTCTGTAATGAATGACTATTTTACTGGACAGGATTGGGCTAGTTTAAGGGTATTCAAAGATCTACAAATCTCCCTGGGTCATCTGTACTTTACTGAGGAATGGGAAGATTAATTGCAGGCACCTGCCAGTTTGATCATCCCACTCAACATAACCAACCCTGGAAAATTCCTCTCTCATTCCAGAAACTGCTCCTTCGTCTTCTGCCTCTGTGAAGTTTGCATGTCTGTCTGGAAAAAGGCAGACCTGTTCTCATTTTTCCCAAGCAGTAGGAAAAAGTCAGTCTCAATAAAGTTTCAAGTTTGTCCTAAGAATCTGGGAGGTTTCTTAAGAGATATTTCAACAACCTGTGCCTAAGGTAATGCTCCCCAGAAAGAGAACTCTAGACAGAGATGTGCAGGCAAAATTGGTTTTTAAAAATTAATTAATTAGGGGCTGGAGTTGTGGCTCAGTGGTAGGAGCACTTGCCTAGCATGTGTGAGGCCCTGGGTTCAATTCTCAGTACCATATATAAATAAATGAATAAAATAAATATCCTTCAACATCTAAATTTTTAAAAAATTAATTAATTAATGTATTTATTTTACGGGGAGTTTAGTTTAAGGGTATTCAAAGATCTAAAAATCTTTGAATATACCTGTAGGGAATAAGAGACTCAGAAGGAAGAAATTAAAGTGCAAGTTGTATAAAGGTTGCAGCCCATTATGTGGAGCTCTGAAAGGCAGTGCACATTTGCCCACAGTGAGGCAAAGTGTAGGCCTTTGTATTCCCTAGTGACCAGTCATTTGATGCTGGTTGCCCCCAGGGAAGGGGTGTAACCTTATGCAGGGTAGCTCCCTTGCTGAAGCCATTCCCAGAGAGGGACTCAGCTAGTGCTGCAGCTGTGAGAATCCAAGTATCTCCAATAACCAGCTGGGGAGCAGCCAGTCATGTTTAAAGTCTGAAATCTAAGATAAGTTTTGTTGCTCTCCAGAGGGTAGTAATGGGGGAAAGATGGAAGAACCTCATCTAGGAGCTGAAATTTAGAAAGGGGAAGAGAAAGGGATATATTGGTAACTTTCTACAATGGAGATGGGCGGAGCAAGTGCTGAATGACCCTAGAATAGAGGCCAGCTATGGTGGTAATAGTTAATAGAGAAATTTGTGTGTCTCTTTTTGAGCATAGGAAGTAAGTAGGGGGAATAAGAGTGATCCAGTAGCCTGGAATCATCCATTGCACAGTATAGGAACTTAGTGTTTTTTTCCCCTCTCCCTGGTGCTGGGGATAGAACCCAGGGCCTCATGCATGCTAGGCAGATGCTCTACCACTGAGCTATACCACAAACCCCAACTCTAAAAATGTCTTTTTAAATTGAATTGCATGGCATTGGCTCAAGCATCCTGAGAGATTCATTGACTCTCTTTGCAGAAAGTAGGCAATTTTTCTTTTTTTTGGTACTGGAGATTGAACCCAAGGATGCTTAATCACTGAGCCACATCCCCAGGCTTTTTTATTTTTTATTTTGAGACAGGGTCTTGCTAGGTTGCTTACAGGCTTACTAAATTGCTGAGGCTGGCTTTGAATCTATAATCTTCCTGTCTCAGGCTCCCGAGTCACTAGGATAACAGGTGTGCACCACCACGCCTGGCCTCCTGGGCAAAAATTTTTTTTTTTTTTTTTTTTAATATTTATTTATTTACTTTAGTTGTAGACAATGCAATGCATTTATGTTTACATGGTGCTGAGAATCGAACCCAGGACGCGCACGTGTGAGGCGAGCGCTCTGCCGCTGAGCCACAACCCCAGCCCCCAAAATTTTCTTGTATAGAGCACAAATATGTCCACCTCAATTTAATCCTACAAGAGTCTAAAAGTTTTACTCGTGAAGTTTGTCAAGCTGCTTGGCATCGCATAATAATAAACAAATAAAATAAAGGTATTGTGTCCCTCTACAACTATTTAAAAAAACAAGTTTATTAGACCTTGGCAAAACAAAAATAAACTCAAACAACAATGTCAACCCCACACCCGGGTTTCTTCTGTGATGGGTCCCCATATACCCATAGCACTTTCATTGTATATATCACAGAATCTGTTTCATTTAAATAACTTTTATATTTTGTTTATTTTTAAGTTGGGGTCTGGGGCTGGGGATGTAGTTCAGTTGTCAAGCATGTGTTTAGCAGGTATAAGGCCCTGGGTTTGATCCCCAGGACCAAAACTAAAAATAATAAAATAACATAGGTGTCTGAGTTTCCCACCAGGTTGTGAATTCCTAGAGAAGAGGATCTAAATACTTATTCCTCATTCTTGCCTCACAAGGAGGGATGATATTCAAAATAGTTAATATCTTAGGCTGAAGCTGGAGGATTGCAAGTTGGAGGCCAGCCTCAGCAAATTAGCGAGGCACAAAGCATCTTAGTGAGATCCTGTCTCAATATAAAAAATAAAAAAGGTTGTGGATGTGGATCAGTGGTAAAGAACCCGTGGGTTCAACCCGTAATACAAAAAAAAAAAAAAAAAAAAAAAAAAGTTTAACATCCAGTACAGCAAAGGCACCAACTAATTCAAGTGGACCAAGGTCTTAAGTAATTCTTATGTCCACACTAATGTGTGTGTAGCTAAATGTTTGTTCTCATGGAGAAGGTATCCAATAAACAATGGTCAACTGGAATTTCATTGCCTTAGTAGTGCGGGCTTTGACATATAATAACCTTCTCTTAGAAGTAAGGTGACTTTTCTTGCCAAAATATGATCATAATCTTTTTTCCCTCCTTGATCTAGATTCTGTAGGAGTTTGTGAATAACTCTGAAGAGCTTTGCAAGAAACAGGACACTCCATACCTATGTTATCCAACATGGTAACCACTAACCACATGCCAGATAAAAATATTAGATTCCCAGTTAAATTTCAATTTCAGATAAAAAAGAATAATTTTGTAGTATCATTGTGTTGCATGCAACGCTTGGGGTTTTCTTAAACTACAGAATTATCTATTGAGTATTTTTAATTGATTTATTATTATTATTAATGTTTTATTTTTTGAAGTACTGGGTATTGAACTCAGTGTTGCTCTACCATTGAGCTACAACCCAGTCATTTTTATTATTTTTTTTTTTTTTTTTTTTTTTTTTGTACCAGGGATTGAACTCAGGGGCACTCGACCACATTTGTGTGTGTGTGTGTGTGTGTGTGTGTGTGTGTGTGTGTGTGTGTGTGGTACTGGGGATTGAACTCAGGGGCACTCGACCACTGGGCCACATCCCCAGCCCTTTTTTGTATTTTATTTAGAGACAGGGTCTCACGGAGTTGCCAAGTGCCTTGCCATTGCTGAGGCTGGCTTTGAACTCACGACCCTCCTGCCTCAGCCTCCCAAAGTGCTGGGATTACAGGTGTGCGCCACCACGCCCGGCATTATTTTTTTTCTTTTTAAATTCTTTTAGTTGTAGATGGACATAATACCTTTATTTTATTTATTTGTTTTTTTAAAATATTTATTTATTTGTTTTAGTTGTATACAATGCCTTTATTTTTACATGGTGCTGATGATCGAACCCGGGCCGCGTACGTGCTAGGCGAGCGCTCTGCTGCTGAGCCACAATCCCAGCCCATATTTATTTATTTATTTTTATGTGGTGCTGAGGATTGAACCCAGTGCCTCACACATGCTAGGCAAGTACTCTACCACTGAGCTACAACTGCAACCCCTATTTTTTTTTTTTTTTTTTTTTTGAGACAAAATCTTGCTGAGTTGCTGAGTCTGGCCTCAAACTTGAGATCCTTAGGAAAAACCAGGGGTGGGATGGTAGATTATGAACTGAAATTGAATTCCATGCATGTGTGAGTTTGTTGGGATGAACCTAACTACTACATATAACTATATAGTTCTAATTTTAAAAAATAAAAACAAAACAGACTTGAGCCTTCTGTCTCAGCCTCCCATTTTGTTGGGATTACAAGCATGTGCCACCAAGCTGGCTTATAACTGATAATTAATTATGCACTCTGTACTTAATTTGTTAAAACTGGTAATCCTACACATGACTATTCCGATTTAAATTAATTTAAATAATAGCTACTAGTTACTTTATTTATTTATTTTTTTTAATCCTTGGTCTTGCACTATGTTGCTCAGGCTGCTTCAAACTCTTGGGCTCAAGGGATTCTGCTTCAGCCTCCCCAGTAGCTGAAACTACAGGTGTGCCACTGAGACCAGCTGATCTTCTCCCCCCAACCCCCCAGTGATGGGGATTGAATCCAAGATCCACAGATGCTAGGCAAGTACTCTCAGAGTTATCCCCTTAGCTGTTTAGTTATCATCTTGACTAGCACAGTTACAGAACATTTCCACCATCAAAGAAAATTCCATTGGACATCACTTTGGCTAAGCAAAAGTATTGTGTATTTTACAGGTTTTGAAAAATTATATTTGGAACCATGAAATTTGCAGCAAACCCCAGAATGCACCCTCTGACATAGCTAATAAGCCAGTCTTCCTATTCTGGTGGTTTCTCTTACTGGATATGCAAGGTATTTGATTAAAAGGTAAAAGCACCTTTGTTCTAGATAAATGAGTTGATAGGAGACAAACAGCTCTTACAGATGTGCATTGGCAGAGGAAACAGTTATGCTTTTCTTCAGAGACTACCAGGAAATAAGCTTCCTATCAATGACATTTTAAAAGGTCTTCAATAAGAAGTGTTAGTCGACTTATTAGTATTATCATTCAAAGATTTTCTTAATAATGAGAAAGCATCATCAACTAGACTATCTGGTTGTAACTCATGTTGTTAATGAACTTGGTAAACAGTAGAAGTACTGCCTCCTTAATTAGCCTTTTGGGAGAAATCATGTTTTGAATTGCCTACCTGCAGCACTGGGATTCTTACAAGAAGCAGGAATAGTTTAATCTCTAGAAGAGATATGTGCCAAAAGCTGACTTCTATACATGACGTGGAGAATCTTAAACAGAAACTGGCTGACATGCCAAATGTGACCAGCTGAAGTGTGTGAAGCCTGTATTAGCATCAAAGGCAGAAATCATAAAGGAAATGATTGATAGACTTTGCACAAAAGTATTAAAATGTTATATATCAGAAAGGTATGAAAAGCAAAATAAAGGCAGATGACTTAAATTTTTAAGAAATTGCTACATGAGGCAGAGTTGGCACCATGTAAATAAATGTGGCAAAATATTTGACTTCAGGACTAATCAAGAACTGAAGATTAAAATAACAGTGAAATACCACTTTTATCTGTTGGCTTGGCAACAGTAAAAACAAAAAACAAAACAGTGTTGGTATTACTGAGGGGAAATGTGTATTTTGATGGGAGAATAAAGTGGGATAAACTTTTTGGTGGACAGGTTGATAACATGTTAAAAAAAAAAAAAAAACTTTCCCTACCCACCCTTGTTTTTATAGGACTGGGGATCAAGCCCAGGTCCTCACACATGCTATGCAAGTACACTACCACTGAGCTATATTCCCAGGCCCATGTCTAAAATCTTTGACAGAGCAATTTCATTTCTAGGAAATTATTCCAAGAAAATACAAATTCTCAAACTTATGTTTATAATGGCAATGTAGATGATGTGTGTTTTTTGTTTGTTGGATCCTCTTTCTAGATGTACACTCTTAACCTCGATAATTAGTCCAAGACAGATGTGGGAGGCACACACATCAAGCCACTCTTTCTTTCATAGGGTTAAGTTGGAAATGGAAAAGGAGTTGCTCTTGGCTTTCTGGCTGTAAGGATGGGATTCTAGAACTGATAATGGCTATGCCCTCCACTGGAATGTGGCCACCATATTCAGGTAGAGAGAAATGAGATAGAAAGACAGAAAGTGAGAGAAAGTGTTCTGGTGCAATTTGAGCTGATAGATGTGGTTAACCTGATGGCCAGTGTACTTTCTTCCTTTCTATGGTTGGATTATGTAAACCAATTAAGTCTATCTTTTTGCTAAACACAGAGTGATTGTAGACTTACTTGTGGCCAAGACAGAATAACAATGACCAAATTTATCCAGCCACTTGAAATGACTAAAAACCTGGAAAAAAATATATTTTTTAATTTGTTTATAAAATTTTATTTATTTATAAAAAATATTTTTTATTAACTATGTTACTGTTGTTGTGTTGTTATTATGAGTGCTCAAGATTGAATGCAGGGATTTGTGTATGCTAAGCATGCTCTTATCATTAAGCTACATCCCCAGCTCATTGTGTGTGTGTGTGTGTGTGTGTGTGTGTGTATTAACCCACAAGGTCAAATTGAGTTTTTTTTTTTTTTTTTTTTTTTTTAGAAAGAACTAATAGAATTTGTTGTTGTTGTTGTTGTTGTTGTTAGTACTGGGGATTAAATCCAAGGGTTCTAATATATATATATTATATATATATATATATATATATAAAAAACAGATCTCTCCTGTTATTCTACCCTGCAAACCTTAGCTATCTGGGTTTCCCTGGACACTCAGCACCATCTCCTCATCTCAGGGAATCTGCCAGACTCTACTTAAGTTCTGCCTTTTGCCATCACCTGGAAACTCTCCAGGCAGTAACTGGACAATCATAGGGCTTACCTCATTTGCTTCCCATCTCTGGGGGATCACTGTCTGATGTCCAATGTCATTTTAAAAGTTATTATATATATAATTATATATATAATTCTCTCTATATATATTAGAGAACCCTTGGATTAATAATAATAACAACAACAACAACAAATTCTATTAGTTCTTTCTAAAAAAAAAAAAAAAACCTCAATTTGACCTTGTGGGTTCACACACACACACACACACACACACACACACACGAGCTGGGGATGTAGAATAACAGGAGAGATCTACACACAGAGAGAAAAAAGACTAGCAGTAACCAAATCTAATGATCTTCAGAGGGTCCTCACTGGGTATTCAGCAGAGTATTCAAGAACTCATGAATGTATGATACTACTCCAGGTCAGAGAAAGAACCATCTGAAAAATCAAACAATAGCTAGAAACAATAGCTAGAACTCATGTGGGGCCAGAAATGGTGCCTGTTCCCACCTGCCAGATCAGTACTCCTATCATTCTCAGGGCATTAGGTAAAATATTCAGAAGTGTCTTGCCTCAGTTGTGGGACAAAATTGGCCTTAGACTAAATGTTGTTGTGTTTCTGCCAAGAAAATATTAACCCACAAGGTCAAATTGAGTTTTTTTTTTTCCAGGAAGGTCAAATTGAGTTGGTTTTATTTTTTTTTTTTTTTTAAGAAAGAACTAATAGAATTTGTTGTTGTTGTTGTTGTTGTTGTTATTGGCACTGGGTATTGAATCCAAGGGTTCTCTACCATGGAACCATACCCCAGCCTTTTTTATTTTTAATTTTGAGATATGGTTTAAGTTGCTGACGCTGGCCTCTAATTTGGAATTCTCCTGCCTCAGCCTCCCAACCTATCAGGTTGCTAGGGTTATAGCCATGCACTACCACATCTGGCTCTAGAATTTATTTTTATAAAACCACAAAGACCTCTTAGGAAAAATGAAAAGACACAATCAGGCAATTCATAAATAGGACATGCATATAAGAAGATGATATACAAGTTCACAAGTAAATAAAAGTACAAATTAAAGAATCAGGACACAAATTTCCACTTATCAAATTAGCAAAGTTGTAAAACCTGAAGCTTCCTGCAGATATGAATGGGATGGGAAGGGGAATGCTTGGTCAGGTTGGTGAGACAATTGACTGGTCTGAGAAAAGCAAGATCTTAAAGGATCAAACTATTTCCAAATAACTATGTCCCGGAACAAAGTCAAGAATGCTAGTGGGGGTGGGTATGGGCCTGTAGCCCAGTGGCAGAGTGCTTACCTAGTATGTGTGAGACACTGGGTTCGATCCTTAGCACCACATAAAAATAAACAAATAAAATAAAGGCATTCTGAGGCTGCGGTTGTGGCTCAGTGGTACAGCGCTCACCTAGCTATGTGCGATTTTTGGGTTCCATCCTCAGCACCACATAAAAATAAATAAATAAAGGTATTGTGTCCAACTACAACTAAAAATTTTCTTTTAAAAATAAAGGCATTCTGTCCGTCTACAACAACTACAAAAAAAAAAAAAAAAAAAAAAAAAAAGAATACCAGTGAGCCAGGTATGGTAGTGCACTCCTGTAATCTCAACAACTCTGGAGGCTGAGGCAAGAGGATCACAAATTCAAGGCCAGTCTGAGCAACTTAGTGAGACCCTGTATCAAAATAAAAAATGTAAAGGACTGGGAATGTGGCTCAGTGATAGAGCACCCCTGAATTCAATCCCCAGTACTTTTCCCAACCACCCCCAAAAATGTAAAAGATAAAAAATACTAATTGGGGCTGGAGTTGTGGCTCAGCGGTGGAGCGCTCGCCTAACACATGCGTAGCCCAGGTTTGATCCTCAGCACCACATAAGAATAAATGCATTGTGTACAACTAAAGCAAATAAATAAACATTTAAAAAAAATACTAATTAGACTATGAAAATATCTAGTCCCTTTCAAAATAAATTCACAATGAATGTCATGAAATAAGAAATTACTGAGCACATAAACAGGAAACTATGACCTATAATGAGGAAAGTAATTAGTTAAACTAACTCAGAACTGATGGGGATATTAGATTTAGTAGGCAAGGACATTAAAACAGTTATTATAATTCTATTCTATGTGTTCAAAATGCTAGAAAAAAGATTAAACATGTTAAATAGAGACATGGAAGAAGTTTATCCATGTTTTAGTATTTACTGGTACTGCATTCTTTTTTTTTTTTTTTTTTTTTTTTTTGGTACCAAGGATTGAACTCAGGGGCACTTGACCACTGGGCCATACCCCCAGTCCTTTTTTGTATTTTATTAGAGACAGGGTCTCACTGAGTTGCTAAGTGCCTCCCCATTGCTGAGGCTGAGCTTTGAACTCATGATCCTCCTGCCTCAGCCTCCCAAGTGCTGGGATTACAGGAGTGTGCCACCGTGCCCTGCAGGTACTGCATTCTTTTAATGCCCAAATAATATTCAATGGTATGGATTTACCACATTGCATATCAATTCATTAGTTGATGGACTTTTGGGTTGTTTCCATTTGGGGGCTATTAAGAATAATGCTTCTGGGGCTGGGGTTGTGGCTCAGCGGCAGAGCGCTCACCTCCCACGTGCGCGGCCCGGGTTCGATCCTCAGCACCATGTAAACATAAATACATTGCATTGTGTACAACTAAAGTAAATAAATAAATATTAAAAAAAGAATAATGATTCTATGAGCTTTCATTTACAAGTTTTTGTATGGATATGTATGTGTTGTTATTTCCCTTGGGTATATATCTTGGAGTGGAATTGCTTGATCCAGCTAAGCTTGCTGGAATTGGATGGTAACCCTGTGTTCAACATTTTGAGGAAGTACCAAACTGTTTTCCAAACCAGCTATACCACTTTACATTCCACCAATAGTGAATGAGGGCTCTAATTTCCCCCCATCCTCACCGATATTTGTTATTATCTTTCCTTTTGATTATAGTCACCTCAGTAGATGAATAGTACCTCATTGTGGTTTTGACTTTGATTTCACAGATGGCTAATGCTATTTAGCAATCTTTTCATGCACTAACTGGTCTTTTGTATATTTTTTGTTGAGAAATGTCTATTCATATCCTTAGTCTATTTTAAAATTGGAGTATCTGTCTCCTCCACTCATTATTGGTATTAAGGATTAAACTCAGTGGTACTCTACCACTGAGCTACAGCCCCAACCCTTTTTAACTTTTATTTTGAGGCAGTGTTTTATGATTTTAGCTTGTACATTTAGGTCTAAAATCCATTTTGAGATTGTGTATAGTGTGAGGTAGGTATTCCGTTTCCTTGGTTTGCCTATGGCTATCTAATTGCACCAACACCATTTGTTAAAAAGGTAAATCTTTCCCCATTCAATGTACTCTTCACCTTTGTTGAAAATCAATTGGATCAAAAATATGAGGAGCCGGGCATGGTGGTGCACACCTGTAATCCCAGCACTTGGGAGACTGAGGCAGGAGGATCGCGAGTTCAAAGCCAGCCTCAGCAATGGTGAGACACTTAGCAACTCAGTGAGACCCTGTCTCTAATAAAATACAAAAAAAGCTGTTTATTTGTTATATAAAAAGAGATAAGAGAAAAAGAAGCTTAGGGGAGAAAATTGCAGGGAGTGATGGTGGGATAAAAAATTGCTGGCTAAAATTAGAATTTTAGATTATTTTTGGACTTTACTTTTCTGTTATCCCTTTCCTGTTATCAATTAACCCACAAAAATACAACACATATTGAGAACTTACTGTATACAAGGCATTATAAGAATCCAAAAAGCTATTAAGGGGATTATAAAAACGATGCCTTTATCAAATTTGCATTAAGTCTAATATAGACTTGTAGAAGTTTAGTGTAAATCAGAATATCTTTTTTTCTTTGTTACTGCCAGGATGAAATGGAAATAAACTTGTAGCTGGGCGTGGGTGTATGCACATCACATTCAGAGGACAAAACTTTATCTAGTCATTATGAATAAACAATGAGCAATTGAAAGACTCATAAATATGGGTAAAATATTCATGAATTGACAGGATGAAATTAGCAAAATGCTTAATTTAAAAAAATAACAAACCCATAGAATATTGTAAGAGACTATGTGCTTTGTCTAAGACCTGGAACAAGGGGGAAGGTCTGTGCTTGACAGTTGTATTCAACATCATATTAGAGGTTCAAGTGAGGGCAATTGCACAGAAAGAATTGGAAAGGAAAAAGTAAAACTATGTCTATTTAAAGATGGCATAACAGGGCTGGGGTTGTGGCTCAGCGGTAGAGTGCTCGCCTCGCACATGCGCGGCCCGGGTTCGATCCTCAGCACCACGTAAACATAAATGCATTGCATTGTGTACAACTAAAGTAAATAAATAAAAATTTTTTTAAAAAAAAGATGGCATAACATTGTATGTAGAGAATCCTAAGAAATTCACTGGGAAAACTATTAGAAGTAAAAGTAGTAAGCTAAGTAATTTTACAAAATAGGAGATTAATATACAAAAATCAGATGTGGGCTGGGGATATAGCTGGGAATGTAGAATGCTTGCCTAGAATGAATGAGGCCTTGGGTTTGATTCCTACAAAAAAATGCTGGGGATGTGGCCCAGTGATCAAGTGCCCCTGAGTTCAATCCCTGGTACCAAAAAAAAAAAAAAAGTGAGGAATTGTTTCTGGACTCTCAATTTTATTCTTTTCATGTATAGATTGATCTTTATGCTAAATACCACACTCCCTTGATTACTGTAGCTTTGTAGTATGTTTTAAAATCAGGAAGCGTGAGTGCTTCAACTTGATTCTTTTTCAAGATTGTGTTGACTATTCCCTTGAAATTCCACACTAATTTTAGTGTCAGCTTGTCAACTTTAGCAAAGAAGCCAGCTGGGATTTTGATAGGATCATTCTGAATCTGGAGTTAGTTTGGAAGTAAAATTGCCATCTTAATAACATTGTGTTCACACAGTGAACGTGAGATGTTTTTATCTAGGAATAAACAGCTCTAAAAGATGGGGAGGCTTAAAGGACACAAAGAAAGGTCTGAATAGTTCTTTTGAACCTGAATAACAAATGGGGGCTGGTATACAATATTGTGAATCCTTATCACCACAAAAATTCCCCAGAGTCTGAAGTCTCTCTCTCTCTCTCTCATATATCTTTTTAGTTGTAGGTGGATGCAATACCTTCATTTTATTTATGTGGTGCTGAGGATTGAACTCAGGACCTCACACATATCAGACAAGCATTCTACCGCTGAGCCATAGCCCCAGCCCCCTGAAGTCTTTTTTTTTTTTTTTTAAATATTTATTTATTTGCTTTAGTTGTACACAATGCAATGCATTTATGCTTACGTGGTGCTGAGGCTCGAACCTGGGCCGCGCATGTGCTAGGCGAGCGCTCTACCGCTGAGCCACAACCCCAGCCCCTGAAGTCTTTTTTAATCTGCAAACATTTGCCCTTTTAAAAAATTAATACTATAGCTTTAAAAGCCTAGCCAGTAGAAGAATGTCAGGATCTTAGGCAAATAATTTTGTTTCCTTAGGCCACAGTTTCCTCCTCTATTCTTAAAAGGGGGTGGGGATGGGCTCTCTAAGGGCTCTTAAGGTTTCTTCTAAGACACTATTGAAGTCTTTTTTTTCTATAGTAAGGTACTACTTTTATACACTCCATTGAACATAACCAAAAAACCCCAACCAACCAATAAACAAACTCTCACTTGGGGATGTGATGCTAAGGAATCTGGCCAACAACAATAAAGATGAGGGAATGACAGATCCTTAGAGTTAAAAGGGTCCTTAGTGGTCATTGATTCCAACCTACTGTCCAATCTGGAAATTTCCCTTCGTATCAGTGACCCACGATCAGTCATCGGCTTCTGCCTGAACATTTCCTGTTACAAGGAGTTCACTGGCTCACACCACAGTGGATTCCAATTTAGGGCAGCTTTAATCATTAGCAAGTTCTTGCTTACATTAAACTGAAATCTGTCTCCTTGTAACTTCCACCCTTATGCCCTTTGGAGTCACACGGAATAAGTCTAATCCAGTTTACACACACAAGTCCTTCAGGCATTTGAAGAATGTCATCATGTCCCCAATACAAATTTTCTTATCTATGCTGTTTCCCAGGTTTCTTCAACTGTTTTCATAGAAAATCTGCTTACTCATTTAGCCTAGTAACCCTATGAGGTGGGTGCTATTATCATCCCCACCTATGGATAAGACAAAAGGCTCAGGGAGGTTAAGGAACCTGAGGGAGTTAAATAGGTGTTAAGTGACAGAACCAGAGTTTGAACCCAGGTAGTTTCTCTAGAGGATTCATGTTCATATACAGCCTTGTATTTTAAAAATCCCAGGTTCAGTGTAGGGAACACTGAACCTTTGATAATCATCTGCAAGCTTAGTTGCTTCTCTCAGGATTTCTACCCTGGTTCCACACTATGTTTCAGTAGAAGAGAATAAATAGAACACTTTTAGCACTTGCTGTTTGTCCAGCAAACTATACTTTAAGATAAGCAAGCTTGGGGCCATGGTGTAGCTCAGTGGTAGAACACATCCATCCTTAGCATGCACAAAGTCTTGGATTCAATCCTCAACACCCACCCACCCACCTTCACCAGACACATACACACAAAAGATAGGTAAGTTTCTTTTTACTAGTAAATATAAGTGGAAACTAATCCACGTTAGATTCATTAACATGCAATGCCTTGGGTTTAGATAGAAGTTACATTTGGACTTAAGACAGTCTACTAGTGAAGTTTAGTCAAACTCTTCTCCTTTCTAAAGTGTTTCAGATTCCCCCTTCAGATGTACCCTAGCCTCCTTCCTTCATCAGAGGGATGGGAGGAGAAGGAGTTTAAGTGTATGACTACATAAAGAGCTTTGAATTTGAGAGAAAGAAATAAGGAAAATATAAGGTGTTGTCAGAATCCATTGAAGATCAATTAACACACATTAAGATGAAAACTACAGGGACTGGGGATGTAACTCAGTGGCAGAGTGCTTGTTAAGCATGCAGGGGCCCTTGGTTCCATCCCTTGACAACAAAAACAAATAAAAGTGCTGGGATTGTGGCTCAGCGGTAGAGTGCTCGCCTAGCGCGTGGGCGACCCGGGTTCGATCCTCAGCACCACGTACAAATAAAATGCATTGAATAAAACACATTGTATACAACTAAAAAGCAAATAAATAAAAATATATAAAAAATTGTGCTACAGATTTCACATTAAAAAATAAATAAAATAAAATACATTAGAACTACAGTAAAATAACCAATTTGAGTGTGCCATTGCAATACCCTTAAAAAACATTGACATGCAAGCCTGCTAGAAAACTGTTTAATCTTAAATTAAATGTGGGGATGACTGCCAGTCTCATTTATATTAAGTCACATAAGTCACCAGTTGTACATTCAGGAACAAGCCTTGATGAGGGATTTTTTTTTTTTTTTTTTGGGGGGGGGTACCGGGGATTGAAATCAGGGGCACTCGACCACTGGGCCACATCCCCAGCCCTTTTTTGTATTTTATTAGAGACAGGGTCTCACTGAGTTGCTAAGTGTCTCACCATTGCTGAGGCTGGATTTGACTCTCGATCCTCTTGTCTCAGCCTCCCAAATGCTGGGATTACAGGCGTGCATCACCGCACCCGGCTTGATGAGAGTTTAACTGGAGTGAACTCTTTTCAGGATTAGGCAAGTCAAACTTCATTTGACACAACACTGACAGTCCCTAGTTCTTTTATTTTTACCTGAAAAACTATAAAAAATGGACCAGGAAGGTCTTTAAAAATCCCCAGTTAACATTATATAAATGCTAAAAGCTTACAGTGTATTACAGGCTGACAAGGTATCATAATATCTAAATGGATTTTCTGACCTTTAAAATGCAGTTTGGCTCTCATGTCCATTTGTCATATTTTCCTACTTATTTCCTTCCCCACCTTTTTCCCATTGTCAACTCTTGTTATTCTCAGTGGCCATGGAACAAAAAATATTACTTTGAAGGCCTTAAATGTGACCAAGAACAACACAGACAAGCAGGTCATCTCCCCTCCTTACTGGGCTTTCCAACTGGGCTCATTACAGGGTCTCTAACAGTAAGAATAAAAGCCTTTAACACAGAGCTCAGACCCACAAGCAATCTCATTAAGAAGTTCATTTGGAGGGCTAGACTGTACCTAGCTCAGTGGCAGAGTTTTTAGGTAGCAGGTGCAAGACCCTGGGTTTCATCCCTAGAACCACCACCAAAAAAAAAAAAAAAAAAAAAAAAAATCTGGGTCTTCAATTTATACTCCTCAATAAAATGCTCTAGTACTTGTATCCAGTCCAATTATGGATGTTCTATATGCAATTGAAATGCCATGGGATTATCAGATTGCATAATGTCAAAGTGGTATTTTATGAAGCAAACTGTTATTGATATTAGTGTGAAAAGGAAAACAATTTTTGGAAAGGAAGAATGAATGTAAGATGGAGTGAGGGGAGATTGGATGACTGGTTGGCCAAGATAGGATGGAGCAATAAGGAACATAAAGTTCTGTGTCTTGTGTTTAGTATTTAAATAGAAATAGAACTGGGCACAGTGGTACATGCCTGTAATCCCAGCACTTGGGAGGCTGAGGCAGGAGGATCGTGAGTTCAAAGCCAGCCTCAGCAATGATGAGGCATTTAGCAACTCAGTGAGACCCTATATCTAATAAAATACAAAAAAAGGGCTGAGGATGTGGCCCAGTGGTCGAGTGCCGCTGAGTTCAATCCCTGGTACAATAAATAAATAATAATAAGTAGTAGTTTTTCCTCTCTCCCTCACTCCCTTCCTTCCTCCTTTCTTTCCTTCCATTGGGTCTTCCTATGTTTTGCAGGCTGGACTTAAAACTTCTGGTTTCAAGTGATTGTCCTGCCTAGCTTCCTCAATAGGTAGGACTGCAGGCACGCATCATTGTACTCAGCAGGAATAAATTTTCTTAAAGGAGGTCTACTGATGTAGTGAGTCTGAAGAGAAAGGAAGGAGGTCTCTGTAAATATAGTCAGTTCATATTTTTAACCCCAACTCTATTCCACACCAACAGAATTTCCACTTACAGACCTGGGATAATGACAGATCTTCAATGCATCCTGTTTATAATAATGAAATATGAGCAACAATTTAAAAATCCCCAGATGGGGGGGGGTGTTTAAATAAATTTTGGGTCAGCCATATAATGGAAGACAATGCTGTCATTTAAAATGATATTAGCAATAAAGTGTTAGTTATATGAAAATATTATGCTGTTAGGTAAAAAATATCACATAATGCCAATGGACAGGTTAAAAAAAGAGAAGAAAAATATGCACATACATAAAGCGTAGAAAAAAATACTAGAAGGAATTATATAAAATGTTAACGTGGGAGCTGAAAAGTTAGTTCAGTGGTTGAGTGTTTCCCTAGCATGTGTGATTTCCTGGATTTGACCCCTAGCACTGCCTACCCCCACTGCACCCCCAAAAATGTTAGTGTGGTAGAATTATGGGTTGTTTTTATTTTTATATCTTTGGCTTATCTTTATTTTCTGTATTAAAAAAGAGTATGCATTACTGCTGAAATAAAAAAAAAAACAATAGGGATTTGGTTCAGTGGTAGGGGGCTTCTCTGGCATGCATAAGGCCCTGGGTTTGATCCCCAGCACTGCAAAAAAGTAAATAAATTAAAAGAATATAATAAAACAAAAAGTGAGAAAACATGGTATTCCTGGCTTTTTTTAAATTAATATTTATTTGTATTTTAGTTGTCACAATGCCTTTATTTTTACATGGTGCTGAGGATCGAACCCAGGTCGCGCACATGCTAGGTGAGCGCTCTACCACTGAGCCACAACCCCAGCCCTTCTTCCTGGCTTTTAAAGGGATAATTTTATTTCATTTTGTTTTTGGTACTGAGGATTGAGCCCAAGGGTGTTTTACCAGTGAGCCACATCCCCACACCTTTTTATCTTTTATTTTGAGACAGGGTCTCGCTAAGTTGCTTTAGGGCCTCACTAAATTACTGAGGCTGACCTCAAACTTGCAATCCTCCTGCCTTAGCCTCTGGAGTCTCTGGCATTACAGGCATGTGCCACCATGACCGGCAACACACATAATTGTTTCAATGACTCTCTTCTATGAATTCATTAAATAAATATTGGACTCCTAAAAACAAACAAACAAAACTCCCTAGTTTGTTGTGTACGAGTGTGTATGAGTGTAGGGATGGACCTTAATACACAAAGTTAAAATTGATACACAACGTTAAAATCAATCACTTAAACAATGTCTACGGCGTTCAGCATCTTCTCATAGATATTATAGAAGATACAATTAAATATGAAGTATAGACCTTATTCTTAGCAGGCTTCCTTCCATCTGATTATAGAAACATGTGGGAATGTCAATAATAACCTCCTGTTAGTTTTTCTGCAAGCCATAATATCATTCATGTAACTTCTGACAGGAAGATATTTCTTGAAAGGATCTATACATTTGAAAACATCTCAGTTAATGTTATCTGTCCTTAGGTAATGGCCATGTATCAAAGGTATGTGAAGAAATAAGGTTTTCCTCCCCTTTAATGTATTTCTTTTTGTGGTTCTGGGGATGGAACCTAGGGCCTTTCACATTCTAGGCAAGCACTTTACCACTGAGCTACACCCTCAGCTCTTCTTTCCCTATTTAAAAATATTGAACAGTGCTAGGGATGTTGCTCAGTGATAGTGCAATTGCCTAGCATGTGTGAAGCTCTCAATTTGGTTTCTAGCAAACACACACACACACACACACACACACACACACACACAAAAAAAAAAAACTACAAACTTTTTTGCAGTCAGAAAAGGGCTAGCTAGCTCTTTACAGGGGCTTTGAATTTCTCTTTTGGGCCAGTGTTCAGCCTTTTGAGCCTACCTGTGAGCAAAGTCTGACAGATTTTGTTTTTCTAATCAAGGCTTAGCACTTATGTCCTGAATCTTTTCAGTAGCTAATCCAACACTTCAACCTGTCTTGGCTTGTTATAGACAGACACAAATGATAAGAGTCCCCAATCCTATTCTGTCATAACTTAATACCTCTGTCAAAGCTTAGTGATAAGAGTGGTAAAGATGCATAAAGAGCTAAACTCAGCCTGGCAGTTGAAAGGGCTCTAATTTGAGAAGCTACTTCCAACATGTACTCTGCTGTGAAACAATATTATCTTTTCTTTATCTAGGGACTCCCCGCCCCTTGCATTCCTTTCCCTCACTCTTCTTTTCCTTCTGTCCTGGGGATGAAACCCAGGGCCTCTAGCATGCTAGGCCAATGCTCTACCACTAAGCCACACCCCCAACTCCATCACCACATTCCTATTTTTAATATTCTTACACCACATGTACATCCACGACCTAGTTCCCTATTATCATCATGACTATTATTATTGTTTGGCATCATTATTAGAGAATTAAAATTACAAAATGTGAAATTTGCATGCACTTCCTCTCCACTGGAAACCTAAGCTACATATGAACATAATGGGAATTTAGAAGTTTCTTAGGAAGGGTGAGTGAGGGAAAACAAGAGAGGGGCAAAGAAATAATTTGAAGATTTCCCTGGAGAAAGCATAAAAGAAACCTTACAGGAAGTAAGTTTCAAAGGAAGCAGGTTGATGTACCTTGCCACAGTAAAAACTGGATACCACCTTATTACTAATTCAATTTAGTGAAGGGTCCAGGTCTATGCAAGTTTGCCCACCACTAACCAAGCTCTTATCTACTGCTGACCTTGGTGGCCAGGGTTCCTTTTTCTTCCTTTTCTTCTCCTATTTTTTTTGTATAATTTTGTGAATTATGTGATTAAATTGGAGAAATAAACAACTACTCTATGAGGACTATTATTGTATTAAAAGAATGTATGCTTTTATCTACTGAGGAGTACTGCCCACTATCATAGAACTTGGAGCTCTTTCACTTTTTATTTATGTATTGATTAATTGATTGACTTACTTATTTCTGTGGTGCTGATGATGGAATCTAGTCCTTCAAGCATACTAAGCACAGCACTCTACCACTGAGCTATACCCTAGCCTCTCTTGAGAGCAAGTTCACCCTACCTTCAATTAGTCCAAACACCTACAGACATTTGGAAGGTGATAATATTGCTATTGTTAGTGAATTGGCTTAGAGTAAACTTGACTGTGGAGTTTAATAAGCAAATATATTAGGTAAAATCACCATTATAAAATTCAAAAATGTAAGCTGGTAATCCCAGTGATTCCAGAGGCTGGGGCAGGAGGTTGGCAAGTTTGAGACTACTCTGGGCAATTTAGTGAGACCCTATCTCAAAATAAAAAATAAAAAGAGCTGGGATATAGCTCAGTGGTTGAGTGCTTCCCTAGTAAGCTTGAGGCCCTTGGGGTTTATAATTTTAAATTTTTATTAATATTGCCATTCTTGTTTTCTTTTCTTTTTGGGGGGAGGTGGGTAGGTACCAGGGATTAAACTCAGGGGCACTCAATCACTGAGCCACATCCTCAGCCCTATTTTGTATGTTATTTAGAGACAGGGTCTCACTGAATTGCTCAGCACCTCACCACTGCTGAGGCTGTCTTTGAACTCCCAATCCTCCTGCCTCAGGCTTCTGAACTGCTGGGATTACAGGCGTGTGCCACCATGTCCAGCTCTTGTTTTCTTTTTTTTTTTTTTTTTTTTTTTTTTTTTTTGTGGTACCGGGATTGAACTCAGGGGCACTCGACCACTGGGCCACATCCACAGCCCTTTTTTGTATTTTAAATAGAGACAGGGTCTCACTGAGTTGCTAAGTGCCTTGCCATTGGTGAGGCTGGCTTTGAACTCGTGATCCTCCTGTCTCAGCCTCCCAAAGTGCTGGGATTACAGGCGTGCGCCACCGCGCCCGGCTCTTGTTTTCTTTTGATTAGTGTTTTCATTCATTTACTTGTTTTAAATAGGCAGCATGTAGAAGGGTGTTACTTTTTTTCAATTTAGTACTGGGTATTTACCCCAGGGGTGCTTTACCACTGAGCTACATTACCAGAACTTATTTTTTATTTTTATATAGGATCTCACTAAGTTGCTGAGGATGGCCTTGAATTTTGATCCTTCTGCCTCAGCCTCCCTTGAGCCATTTATTTTATTTTTAAATTTTTGTAGGTGCATTATAATTATATATAATAGTGAGATTCATTGTGACATATTTGTACGTGCATATAACATAATTTGGAAAATTTCATTCCCTAGTATTTTTCATTTCCTTCTGTCTGTCTTATTTCACTTAACATAATATTCTCCAGTTCCATCTATTTTCCTGCAAAAATGACACAATTTCTTTTTTTTTTTTTTTTTTTTTTTTGGTACCAGGGATTGAACTCAGGGGCACTTGACCACTGGGCCACATCCCCAGCCCTTTTTTGTATTTTATTTAGAGACAGGGTCTCACTGAGTTGCTAAGTGCCTCGCCATTGCTGAGGCTGGCTTTGAACTCACGATCCTCCTGCCTCAGCCTCCCAAAGTGCTGGGATTACAGGCGTGCGCCACCGCGCCCAGCTCATTATTTTTTATGCTGAATAAAACTCCATTTTCTTTCATTTATACACATTTTCTTTATCCATTCATCTGTAAAATATTATTATTATTATATTGGGGATTGAACCCTAGGGTGCTTAACCACTGAGCTGCATCCCCAGCCCTTTTTCATTTTTTATTTATTTTTTTTAACCAACTGGATTTTATTTCTATTTGAATTTTACTTTTTTTAAAATTTATTTATTTTTTATTCTAAGTTGTTAGAAATGACAGCAGAATGCATTACATTTCATATTTACTTATAGAACACACTTTTACATATCTCTGGTTGTATACAAAGTATATTCACAGCATTCGTGACTTTGTACATGCACTTAGGGTAATAATATCCATCTCATTCTACCATCTTTTTTTTTTTTTTCTTCTTCTTCACCCTTTTATGCCCCCTCCTTCCCCCTCCCTTTCATTGGCCATTCCAGCGTTCCTCTAATCCTCCCATGCTCCCTGTCCCAACCCCACTATGAATCTGCCTCCTAATATCAGAGAAAACATTCGGCATTTGGCTTTTGGGGATTGGCTAACTTCACTTAGCATTATATTCTCCAACTTCATCCATTTATCTGCGAATGCCATGATTTTATTCTCTTTTATTGCTGAGCAATACTCCATTGTATACCATATTCTCTTTATCCATTCATCTACGAGGGGCATCTTGGTTGGTTCCACAATTTAGCTATTGTGAATTGTGATGCTATAAACGTTGATGTGGCTGTGTCCCTGTAGTATGCTGTTTTTAAGTCCTTTGGGCATAGACTGAGGAGTGGGATAGCTGGGTCATAAGGTGGTTCCATTCCTAGTTTTCCAAGGAATCTCCATACTGCTTTCCATATTGGCTGTACTATTTTGCAGTCCCACCAGCAATGTATGAGTGTACCTTTTCGCCACATCCTCGCCAACATTTATTATTGTTTGTGTTCTTAATAGCTGTCATTCTGACTGGTATGAGATGAAATCTTAGAGTGGTTTTGATTTGCACTTCTCTTATTGCCAGAGTTGTTGAACATTTTTTCATGTATTTGTTGATTGATTGTATATCTTTTTCTGAGATGTATCTGTTCAGTTCCTTGGCCCATTTATTGATTGGGTTATTTGTTTTTGTAGTGTTGAGATTTTTGAGTTCTTTATATATTCTAGAGATTAGTGCTCTATCTGAAGTGCATGTGGTAAAAATTTGTTCCCAATTAGTAGGTTCTCTATTTACCTCATTGATTGTTTCTTTTGCTGAGGAGAAGCTTTTTAGTTTGAATCTATCCCATTTATTGATTCTTGATATTAATTCTTGCACTACAGGAGTCTTATTAAGGAATTTGGGGCCTAATCCGACTTGTTGGAGATTAGAGCTTACTTTTTCTTCTATTAGGCGTAGTGTCTCCCAGCCCTTTTTTATTTGGAAACAGTGTCTTAGTGCTAAGTTGCTGAGGCTGGCCTTGAACTTGTGATCCTCCAGCCTCTGTCTCCTAAGTTGCTGGGATTACAGGCATGTACCACTCTGCTTGGTTAAAATATTTAATTTTAATGTCATTGTCAGTATGATTGAGTTAAAATCCTCCTGTTGGTCTTGTTTTCTAGTTGTTCCATATCTCTCTCTTCTCTCTCTCTCTGTGTGTGTGTGTGTGTGTGTGTGTGTGTGTGTGTGTGTGTGAGAGAGAGAGAGAGAGAGAGAGAGAGAGAGTTTGTTTCTGTTTTTTTGCAGTGCTGGAGTCAAACCCAAGGTCTTGCATGTTAGGCAAACACTCTACCATTGGAACTACACTCTTGCCTTCTTTTGAACTAAGTGTGTTTTTTTTTTTTTTTTTTTTTTTTAATGATTCAGTTGTATTTCTACTATTGCTTATTAACTATGCCTCTTTATTTTATGATCTAAGTGATTGCTTCAGTATTTACAACTGCATCTTTAACTTATTAGCGTTTACCATTGAGTAATATTATGCCATTTCTCATATAGTATAAGGCCCTAAGAGCAGTAATTTTTCATTACCCCCCCTCTCACCCTTTGGGCTGCAAGTGTTATATATTTACTTCTACAGATATTTATATATGAATATCCCTCATTATCATGCTTCCTTGAAACTGCAATTTACGTTTTTCTGGGGGATGGGTACCGGGGATTAAACTCAGGGGCACTCAATCACTGAGCCACATCCTCAGCCCTATTTTGTATATATATATATTTTTTTAAACATTTATTTATTTGCTTTAGTTGTACACAATGCGTTCATTTTTACGTGGTGCTGAGGATTTGAACCTGGGCCGCGCACGTGCTAGGCAAGCGCTCTACCGCTGAGCCACAATCCCAGCCCCCCTATTTTGTATTTTATTTAGAGACAGGGTCTCACTGAGTTGCTCATCACCTTGCCACTGCTGAGGCTGGCTTTGAACTCGCAATCCTCCCGCCTCAGCCTCCTAAGCCTCTGGGATTATAGGTATGTGCCACCATGTCTGGCTGTAATTTACCGTTTAACACAACTTAAAAAATGCTTTTTATATTTACCAATGCATTTATTTCTTCTGGTATTTTCATTCCTTTTTGAAATCCAAACTTCCTAGCCCATCTATAGCATACTAATACTACTACCCCTCTTTTAGAAGAAAACATTTCTTTTTTTTTTTTAAAGATATTTATTTATTTGCTTTAGTTGTACACAGTGCATTTATTTTTATGTGGTGCTGAGGATCGAACCCGGGCTGCGCACGTGCTAGGCGAGTGCTCTACTGCTGAGCTACAACCCCAGCCCAGAAAACATTTCTTGTAGTGCAGTTCTGCTTAAATGAATTCTCTCACTGGGGGAATTCTTTCTTGGCTGGAGGGTAGTGGTAAAACACTGCAGTGGGTATATTTTATAATATACGCTTCCTAGATCATTCTGATAAATATTTTCCTGCAAGAGTGTGTTAAAAGTTGGGACATGTAGGCTGAGGCAGGAGGATCCTGAGTTCAAAGCCAGCCATCAGCAATGGCTAGGCACTTAGCAACTCAGTGAGACCCTGTCTCTAATAAAAATACAAAAAAAGGGCTGGGGATGTGGCCCAGTGGTCGAGTGTCCCTGAGTTCAATAACTGGTACAAAAAAAAAATTGGGATATGTTATGGATTCCTATTTAAAAATATTTTCCCCAGCAAGGTGCGGTAGCACACGTCTCAGCTGTGGAGGCTGAGGCAGGAGGATTGCAAGTTCAAAGTCAGCCTCAGCAATTTAGTGAGGCCCTAAGCAACTTAATGAGAACTTATTTCAAAAAAATTGTGTGTGTGTGTGTGTGTGTGTGTGTGTGTGTGTGTGTATTCCTCCCAGGTGGGCACAGTGGTGTGTGCCTGTAGACTCAGCTATCCAGGGGATGAGGCAGGAAGGTCAGTCTGAGTTATACAGTAACACCTTATCTCAAAAAATTTTCCGCAATGTTCTTTCCAGATGATGTAATAAACTTACAGTTGGTGAGGCCATGTAATGGAATATTATATATGCAGTCATTAAAATGATCTTTCCAAAGAATGTTTAATGACAATTGGAAGTATTTACAACTTAATTATAATTTTAAAAAAATCTTTCATGGGAAGAAATACACTTACATATTAAAGGCCAGTATCTCTGGCTATGAAATTTGCTGATTATTTTCTTTTTTCATATTTTATTCTGAACTTTTCAAATTGTCTGCAATAAGTGAAAAACTATTAAGAAATTCATACAATGGTGGGGCATGATGGCTCACTCCTGTAATCCCAGCGACTCAGAGGCTGAGGCAGGAGGATTGCAAATTCAGACAGCCTCAGCAACTAAGCAAGACCCAGTCTCAAAATAAAAAAATTAAAAAAGGGGCTGGGGATGTGGCCCTTGAATTCAACTCTTAGTAAAAAAAAAAAAAAAAAAAAAAAAAAAAAGAAGAAGAAGAAAGAAAGGAAAAGAAATTCATACAACACAAATAGAGTACTCCTCATAAGTATCAGAAGTAGCCCTCCTTTTTCATTTTGGTGTGTGTTGCCTAGACTTTTTCTCTGTGCATTAAAGTGCACATAGAAACATTTTTTTAAAAACATAGAAGATCTGATCTAGTACATATTATCCTATAACTGGACCTTTTCACTTTTTTTTGGTACTTGGGATTGAATCCAGGGCCTTATGCATACTAGGCAAGTACTCTACTATGGAGATACATCCCCAGCTCTATTTAATATTTATACCATATGTGGGTGTTTCCAAAATTAGATATACTATAGTTTAATTATTATTTATTGATGGACATCTAGATTGTTTAGTCATTTTGTTATAGACAAAGTGAATAATCTTATAGATGTTTCTTAGTACACATGTGCAAGTATATCTCCAAGGTACTTACCAAAAAGGGAAAATCAAACTATGCGTATTGTACATCTTGATAATCACTAACAAATTGTCCTCAAAAATGTTTTATTAATTATGCTACCATTAAAGGATGAGTTTTCCCAATCCTTGCCAATACTTACTATGACAAATTCTTAAATTTTTGCCAATTTTAAGAGAAAAAAATTATTTAAACCTATACCTCCCTATTTACTGAGTTTCAACATTTTTTCATGCTTATCTCTGTCATTTGCATTTCCTCATTTCTCAATTATTTTTTCATACCTCTTTTTTCTATATGATTTTTTCTTTGTATTTTATGGTGTTATTTTTATATTTTGGATGTTGGTTTTTCATCATAGAGGCTCCAAAGTTTTTTCTGCCAGCTTGTATCAGCTTGTCACTTGTGTTTCATTAAATGTTTTTTTTTAATATTTATTTTTTTTTACTTGTAAGTGGACACACAATATCTTTATTTCATTTTGTTTGTTTGTTTGTTTAAATGTGGTGCTGAGGATCGAACCCAGTGCCCCACGTGTGCTAGGCGAGAACTCTACCCCTGAGCCACAACCCCAGCCCTCACTTGTGTTTTATTAAACAGAGTTCTCAATTTTGATTTCATCATATATTTTTCTTGGTTTTGTATTGGTTTTGTTTTGTTACTAGAGACTGAACCCAGGGATGTTCTACCACTGAACTTCATCCCCAGCTTGTTGTTGTTGTTGTTGTTGTTTGAGATGGAGTCTAAGTTGCCCAGGCTGGCCTTGAATTTGCAATCCTCCTACTTCAGCTCCCCTGTAGCTGGGATTATAGGTATGTGCCTATCACACCCAGCTCAAATATTTTTCTTTATGGCCCTTGGATTTATCTTTGAAGCCCTCTCCTATCCCATAGTCTATATTTTAAAAAATCCTTTTTAGCTTTTTAAAAATGTTCAGCTCTTTAATCCATTTGCAAATTAATTTGTGAATGGTGTGAGGTTGATATTGATCTAATTTGTTTTTCAAGTGAATAATTAAACACTGTTATCTTGCCTTACAGACTTGAAATGCTATTTTCCTAATACATGATATTCTCATACAGTTACAGGGACTGCTTCTATACCCTATCTTCTGTTCCATTATCTCAATATAGTACAAATTCTATTTCTGGATTTATTTATTTATTTATTGGTACCAGGAATTGAACCCAGGGATGCTTAACCACTGAGCCACATCCTTGGCCCTTTCTTGTTTTTATTTTGACACAGGGTCTCACTAAGTTGCTTAGGGCCTAGCTAAATTGCTGAGGCTGACTTTGAACTTGTGATTCTCCTGCCTCAGCTTCCTAGGCTCTTGGGATTACAGCCATGTGCCAACATACCTGGTTTCTTCAGGGTATTTTAGACATTGTCTAAATCAAAGCTGTCACTGACTTTCATTGCCAGCTAGTTACCAATGCAGGGACCACATAAACATCAAACGTGAATGCATGGGAAATAGTAACATCAAAATGAACAAAAACTTAAGCGAATAAAGACCATGATGAGAGAGAATAAAATACTTGTCTTCTTATGCATCCAAATGTCATAATATCAAGCCTCTGAGCTTAGTGCATTCACTATATCCTGGGTTGTTTCTGCTATCACTACTCTTTCACTTGATGCTTTATATGGATGATAGAGAAGGTGTTTCTTTACATGATAATCGAAATAACAGAAAGGAAAAATACTATTAGGGATTATAGTAATGAGTAACAGAAAAATATCATATTACTTGGAGGCTGATAAGCATTAAAAAGAAAACTGAAATTCAAATAAGTGTTTAAAGTAAAAATTCACAAATACACAGTATAACCTTTAAATCTAACCAATGTACACAATACAGTTATACCCAAAATTATATCTGTTTTCATAGTAAAGCTAACATTACACAAGTAGGAAAAGCTGTCATGTGGGCAAGTATGGTTTTAAGTCAACAAATAATTCAGTTATTTACAATAAATTTAGTGTTCCTGGTTGAAAAGTCATGTTGACAGGGCATGGTGATTGTTAAGGGACTTGTGTTCAATGCAGCGTGACCGGAGTTTCAGGGCTCAGTAAACAGGAATAGGCAATAAAATCCTTTAATAACCACTTACACAGAAACATCTTTTTTTTTTTTTTTTTTTTTTTTTTTTTTATGGCGGCAAAAAGTGAACAGTGTGATTAACTGATCTCCTTTTAACTCACCAGTTTATAATTAGTTGCCCTCTATATTAAGCTGACTTTTTCCTAGTAAAGCAACAATTGAGCAAGTTCTAAGAAGCAGCTTCAAGAAGTACAACAAAAATGTACTTGACAGTCATTTCTTCTCTTGCTTACATTAGGTTTATGGTTAGGGATAACCATTAACTACATAATAGACTTACCACTAGCATACCAAATGAAAGATTTATTTTCTAAAATAGCAACTCACATATTTTTGTACTCTGGTTGTCTCTACTGAATTTGCATTGTAAAATGTCCACAACCAGCACCTTCATGAAAGCTAACAACCATTGTTTTAAAAGAAACTTTTGTTTTTTAAACCTGAAAGTGTAGCTTTTGGAAAACAAACAAACAACAACAACAACAACAAAAAACCCAGCGTGAACTTTTTTATATACTTTGCTGAATAATATGAATTGTACAGCAACAATTCTCTGAGCGGAGATCATTCACATAAATTGTGCTAACGAATTTTCTATGTAGCTGCTCCGAAACTAGTTTCTCAGCGTGGTCCGCAGTCACCTGTGCGTTTCTGAGCTCGCTCCATAGCGGGCGCTGACGAGAGGCTGCTTCGTATCCACGCTCTGATGCGGTTGCGTACGTTTAAGCGCTTCCCGCCCTTACCGGCTGGGCTAAAACTTCAACTGCCATCTGACTCGCAAGTCTGGTTTCCTACTCTGTCTGGTGCCCCCTGGTGCTCATCACCTGCACAACCTTGGATAGTTGCAAGCAGCAAAGGGGTCCAAGGAGTGCAAAGATGCTTTGAGGAAAAGCATTCCATTTACTGGGAACCGTATGGATCCAGATTTCCTGAGTCCATTGCCTTGGTAGAAATTACATACGTTGCTGGGGCTGCAGCTCAGTGGTGGAGCGCCTGCCTTGCACGTGTGAGGCACTGGGTTCGATTCTCAGCACCACATAAAAATAAATAAGACATTTAAAAAAATTACATATGTAAATTCGTGCAGAGAGAGAGAGAGAGAGAGAGAGAGCAAATCCCTAAGTAAAAGAAAGACGGAAAATAAGTTTCAACCAACTACAGAGGCAGAAGTCAACTCAGCCCTTTCAAGTTTGTAGACAAAGACACGATGATACATGGACTTTTAAGATCTTCTTCGAACCCATTTCCTCGCCCCAGCACCGGTCCCGTTTATTCTTTTTCAGGAAAGCAGAGTTCACTATGGTCCTGGATTTCAATAAGACAGCCCATCTGAATATCCGTTTGGGGGTTGGAGCTGAGAATGTGGCCTTAATTGCTGTGGTGGGGAGGATGGAAGATAATTCTTCCTGTCTCCTTCCCTAGTTCATTTACTCAATATTAATCTCATGCGCAACCTTGGTAAAGTTTTCTGAGTCGTTGACCCCTCCTCCCCTCTAGCTCAGGCTCTAGATATCCTCCTTTGCCCTTCCCCTCCACCCCCACACCCCTAGTCACTCAACACTACTGCGGCTCTTTCCATTAAAGATGAACAACAGATCATTTTTCATTGCATTGAAACCCTAAGAGCTCTCTTATAGCAGAGCATGATGGGAGTCTCTCCCCTTGTTCTCCATCCCTCTTCTTTATTCTTCTTTCCTTCCTTCCACAATTTGTCCCTAAATTATGATTTTCCTAGCGAGCGCTGACTTTAGGATGGGCTTGAACAACCCACGATGACTCTCCCATCAGGCTTCCAGAAGAGGCGGTTTCCAAAGAAAACTACAACTCCCAGGAGGCATCAGGCTAAAGCAGCCGCAGGGCATCACGGAAGTCGTAGGCGCCTTTTTCCTCAGCCGCTCTGGCGTCTCCCGCTTACAACTACACGTCCCAGGGCGCCTCAGGATTGGAACGCCTGCGCGAGAGCCCAGGGCACGGTGGAGGTGGGGCCGCCCCGGGCGGCGGGGGGCGGGGTCCGAGCGGGTTGTGTGGAGGCTTCAGACTCCGGCGCCATTTAGCGCTGAGAGTTTCCCGAGCGGACGCTGCTGTTCTTCTTCGGCTACTCGTACCCCTATCTTCGGTGACAGAAGGCGCCTGGTGGGGGTGACTGTTCTTTTCTCTTACTATCCCCTTCTCCCAGTCTTCTCGGTCTCCTCTACTCTTGGCCCAGAGAAGCAGCGGAGCTCGGGCCCTCGGTGAGCGGCCCTCCCCTCCCCACCGTTCCCTCCCTCCGTCAGCCCCCGGCACCGGCCCGGGAGGGGACGAGGGTTTGCCAGGCCCGGGGCGGGCGGGGAGGCCTCGGGGAAGGGGGGGCCCGCTCCTCAGGCGCCGAGGCTTCGAAGCTTCGGCTCTCGGCATCTGGGCGATGGGCTCCCTGTGAGACTGGTCCCCTCGCTGGGGGCGCGTGCGGCAGGAGGCGGCTGCCGAGTGACCGGAGCCCGGGCCGCGGCCCTCCCTCTCCCTGCTCGGCCCCTCCCACCCCTGTGCCCTGGGGCTGCCACCGCCCGGGCGTCGGACGGAGCTCGTCCCTTCCGCGCGGTGCCGCCGCCCTCAGGGCCTAGCCCGCCCTGCTCGGCGAGCGGCGGGACCTGAGCGGTCGCCGCATCCGCAGCATCCGCCTCGCCTCGCCTCACTTCACCTCACCTCGCCTGGGTGCCGGCTCCCCTCGCCCAGCCCCTCATGACTGCGGCGCCTGTGCTGCCACAGCCCTGCCGGCCGCCGCGCGCCGCAGGATGGATGCGGACCGTGCGGCGCTAACCCCCGTGGCTCTGCTCCTGAATCTCCCGCCGACGAGCCCGCCTCGTGAGCCGCAGCAGCTTCGGTGCCAGCAGCAGCCGCCGCAGCTGGGGCCAGTGTCCCGTGTCGCCTTCGGGGCGCCTTGTCAGTGCTGAGTGGGGAGTGTCCGGTCCAGGTCGCTCCCAGCCCGCTGTAGAAGCGGTGCCCTGCAGACCTTCGCGGCTCCTGCGGGTGGGCCCTTCTTCCTCTTTTCATTCTCCTATCCAGCCGGCTCGCCTCACCCAGCGGACCAACCATGTCTGGCGGTGCCGCAGAGAAGCAGAGCAGCACTCCGAGCTCCCTGTACCTCTCGCCGCCGGCGCCGGCCCCCAAGAATGGCTCCAGCTCTGATTCCTCCGTGGGCGAGAAACTGGGGGCCGCGGCGACCGATGCTGGAACTGGCAGGACCGAGGAGTACCGGCGCCGCCGCCACACTATGGACAAGGACAGCCGTGGGGCGGCCGCCACCACTACCACCACCGAGCACCGCTTCTTCCGACGGAGCGTCATCTGCGACTCCAATGCCACTGCGTTGGAGCTGCCCGGCCTCCCTTTCTCGATTCCCCAGCCCGGCGTCCCCGCGGTTGTTCCGCAGAGTGCTCCATCAGAGCCCCACCGGGAGGAGATCTTGACTGCCACCGCCGTTTCCCAGGTGGCCCAGCAGCCCCCAGTCAATGCTGCTCCTGGAGAACAAGCTGTTGCGGGCCCTGCCACCTCGACTGCCCCTAGCAGTACGAGCAAAGACCGCCCAGTTTCCCAGCCCAACCTCGTGGGGAGCAAAGAAGAGCCACCGCCGGCGAGAAGTGGAAGTGGTAGCGGTGGCGCCAGCGCCAGCGCCAGGGAGCTGCAGGAGGAACGGAGCCAACAACAGGATGATATCGAAGAGCTGGAGACTAAGGCCGTGGGAATGTCCAATGACGGCCGCTTTCTCAAGTTTGACATCGAAATCGGCAGAGGCTCCTTTAAGACAGTCTACAAAGGTCTGGACACTGAAACCACTGTGGAAGTCGCCTGGTGTGAACTGCAGGTAATGCCCCACCTACTTCTTTATTTTATGGCCCTTGGATCCCAAACTTGGCTCTGTTCAGCCAGTTTATCGAGTTCACCCTTTACGTGTAATTCTGTTTGACTCTTGAGTAGAAAGGTGAGGCCGACTTTGGAAAGAAGTTGAAATTGGGAGAATGTAAAGCATGTACCTAGGTGTTTGAAAAGATAAAAAATTTTGGTAGCTAGAAGGATTTGTTACTAGGCGGGATGAAAGTCATGTTACAAATATATGGTTTCCTTATTATTAGTTTAGTGTCTGGCTGGAAACTTGGAATTAATAGGGAAGTTTTTGAATTAGGAAAGTACTGAGTCTTCTTGCCTTTTGCATTTCAGTTTCATCAGAGCCTCTGTAGGGATGACCTGCCCTTGTGTTTGAAGTCCTTGTGTTAGAAGTGGTGTTTTCATTCCTGAGACCAGGTTGTTCTTTTAGAATAAAAAGGACCTTGTTCCTTTGAATATATCTTACTTGTTGGCTGCACAGGCATTTAGTAAAAAATTATTGTGAACACTGTCTTTGCTCCTTTTGAATACATGCTCTGGTACTACTAAGATACAGTTATGTGTTTGCTATTGCTCTTTTAAGATGTATGGTAGCTGACAGTAATCTGAATGTTAATTAAAAGGAATGACTTCAGTTCATTCACTCTACAAGAGCCATGCAAAATTGTGTAAGTGCTTTGAGAGTTGTAATGTTATCACTTTAATCTTATTATAAAAGATTTTTAAACTAAACTTTTCTATGAATCCAAAGGAGTTACTAATGCTTCCCTTTTTTTACCCCCCTCGGGATGTTTTCCTGTTAAATAGTGACATGTTATTCTGATGGACAAGTGTATTCTAGATTTAAACACTGGGTTATTTGTTGCTGGACATTTGTAGCACCTTGCTTGACTGTTGCGCTCAAGGGGAGTGAACACAGACTATTGACAGAAGCAGAATTTCACTGAAGGAAAAGTTAATCTGCATTATGCATGAAAAATGCCATTATCCGTATTCTTCTTGCTAAGATAATGGACCAAGCTAAAATAGGATAGGATAGCTGTATGATCTTGAAACTTACTTCATTCCTAAACTAATATGTTAATACTTAACCTTTTGAATGTCAGTTTCCAACTGAGCAAGGCCATATCAAATGTGAAAGGAAGTTAACACAGAATATGGAATAAACTTAAAAACTGACAAGTTCTTTAGGAACATAGTAATTTCTTTTTTTTTTTTTTTTGGTACCAGGTATTGAACCCAGGGGCATTTAACCACTGAGTCACATCCCCAGTCCTTTTTTATTTTTTATTTAGAGACAGGGTCTTATTAAGTTGCTTAGGATAGTTTTGAACTTAAATTCTCCTGCCTCAGCCTCCCAAGCCATTGGGGTTACAGACATGCATCATAATTTCTTAAATTCTGCATATGATATGGAACTTCTAAGGCATTGTGAAGGAAAAACTACTCATTAATTTTATAGTGGTTTAGAGTTGGAAAGGTGACAGACTTCCTTTTTAGAAAAACTGTCAAACTATACTCCTTTGGACTCAGGATGCTACTCATCTGGGAACTTATTCTTTTGTTATAATTTTGTATTTCAATGGGTACTTTTTAGTGATTTTGTTTCCTGTTTTAAAGATTGGACCCAGTGAAGTGTTGGACATTTTATGTATTAATCTTGTTAATTTCAGTTATTTCACTTTTAAGCCTTCGCACAATGTGTGTTTTCCCTTTATCACCTGGAATTTTCTGATAGTTCATTATCTTGGAACTAATAATACAGGGAAAAAGGCACAATGACTGATGTCACAATGAGAACTAAGTGTCTCAGTTTTTCTAAGGACTCATAACTTTTTGGATTTTTTAGTTCTTTATCTAGGCATGGGCATGATCAAACTAAGGAAAATCTTATATCACATAATTTTAAGCCAGCTTAGGATTTGGCTGCAGAACCAAATGCATCCTAGCTCATTGAGTGGTACCTTGGTTTAGAAACTTCAATGTCATTTTTTGCCCATGCTTCTACAATTTTCATTTAATGCTACATGATTATTGTAGCCCAGGGATTCTTTATAGCAGTAGTTGGGTGGTATTTTTATTTTTTTGGCCAGGACATTTGAAGTACATGCCTAATAAAGTATCAGTAGGTCAGTGTTTGAATTTTTGTCTTTGGATCTGAAGGTAAAGGACAAGCCAAGGGATTACTAAAGCATTGAGCAGAAAGGAAAGCTTTTTTACTAAATGTATACTTTTAACGTGTATTTTTCTATAGCAAGACAGAAGAAATATTGTGTTCAGTTGTTAAATTAAAAATCTTAGTGTAAGTTGGGAGTGGTGGTGCATGCCTATAAATCCCAGCAGCTGGAAAGGCTGAGGCAGAAGAAAGTTTGAGGCCAGCTTTAGCAATTTAGCAAGGCCCTAAGCAACTTAGCGAGACCCAGTCTCAGAATAAAAAATAAAAAGGGCTGGGGATGTGGTTGAGCCCTTTGGTGTTCATTCCCTGGTATAAAAAAAATAAAAATCTTAGTGTATTGAACCCGGAAGAAATACTAGGTTATCATACCCAACTAGGTCATAGAGTGTATAAAAAGATTGATGACAAGCAAAAATTAAACTGGTTAAGATCTAATAATTTAGGAGATATTAAAGCATTTGTAGTTCAATAGATGGCTAATTAGTAATTTCAAATGAAGAAATATTATTTTGATGTAGAAGTGGCTATAAATTTCTAGAGAATTCTGGTTATTTAACTGGCACATTTCAGGCTTCTGTTTGGGGTATTGCTTTTATCTCTTTAAATGGATATATAAATAGACTGGGGGATGAGTGTGGTACAGAAATCAAACTACTTTCTGTCAAGCTTATTTTTAAAAAGAGTTATGGTATGCATAACTATATAATAAATCATCAATTCATTTTTTAAAGATATATTTTTTAGTTGTAGATGGACAAAACCTTATTTATTTTTATGTGGTGCTGAGGATTGAACCCAGTGCCTTATGTGTGGTAGGCAAGCATGTGTGGTAGGCAAGCGAACTCTACCACTGAGCCACAACCCCAGCCCAATTCCTTTTTTTTTTTTTTTTAATGTTTAGTTTTTAGTTGTAGTCGGACACAATACCTTTATTTCATTTACCTTTATGTGGTACTGAGGTTCGAACGTGCTAGACGAGCGCTTTACTACTGAGCCAAACCTCAGACCCCCATCAATTTTTAATAAATAATATCCAGATAATACTTTGATACTTAAGTAATAACTGAGATGCTTTGAGTTCATGTAAATTTCTTTACCTGGATTTATTAGGCAAATGGTGTGCCTTAATTTTAATACCCAGTTGCCATGGTCAGAAAATGTTACTGCTGGGTTGTACCTCTTAAGAGTTTACACTTCTTTTCTAGGGAGGGATGTTGTTTTTTAAGAAACATAGCAAATTTGCTTTAAGAAAACATTAATATATAGATTTAAAAATAGTTTGTTTATTTTAAACATACTTCCCCAGTTTGCCCCTAAATAGTGAGTTTACTTGATGCAATATGTGTTCATGAGATTGCTTCCAGATCTACCTGAAAGGAGAAGTCAAATAATAATTTTTGTTTATATGTAAGCACTAAGTAGACCTTAGTGTTTAGTTTTTTTTTTTTAAATATTTATTTATTTACTTTAGTTGTACACAATACAGTGCATTTATGTTTACATGGTGCTGAGGATAGAACCCGGGCCGCACACGCGCGAGGCGAGCGCTTTGCCGCTGAGCCACAACCCCAGCCCCAGTGTTTAGTTTTTTTCTCTGGCTTTTAAGGGTCATGTCATGTCTATTGACTGTATGATTTCAATGTTTTATGAAAAGTTTAGTAGTACTGCAGATATGGGAGATGGTTCTGTGACTCAGAAACTGTAATTTATGGGGCTGGGGATATAGCTTGGTTGGTAGAGTGCTTGCCTAGCATGCATAAGGCCCTGGGTTCAATCCCCAGCACCACCTAAAAAAAAAAAAGAAAGAAAGAAACCATAATTTATGTCTGTATTTTTCTGTAATACAGGTTTTTTTTCCCCCTTTGGTACCAGGGATTGAACTTAGGGGCACTCAACCACTGGGCCACATCCCCAGCCCTTTTTTGTATTTTATTAGAGACAGGGTCTCACTGAATTGCTAAGTGCCTATCCATTGCTGAGGCTGGCTTTGAGCTCATGATCCTTCTTCCTCAGCCTCCCAAGTGCTGGGATTACAGCATGTGCCACTGCACCCGACACTTTGCCCCGCCCAGCTGTAATACAGTTTTTGTTTTTTTGTTTTTTTGTACTGGTGATTGAACCCAGTGCACTTAACTATTCAGGTACATCCCCAGCCCTTTCATTTCATTTTTTTAAATTTTAATTTATCTGTTTTTTAATTTTGCGAACGGGTTTTGCTAAGTTGCTTAGGGCCTGACTAAATTGCTGAGGCTAACCTTAAACTTGAGATCCTCCTGTCTCAGCCTCTGGAGTCACTGGGAATACAGGAAGTTGTTGGGATTACAGGCCTGCTCCACTGGGCATGGATGTATTGTAGTTTTAAAAATAACTTATTGAATGGAAAATAACTTTTTGAATGGAGTCTCCCCATTTGAATATTGAAGGAATTTTTTTTCTCCACTTTTTAAGGTTGTACTGTATTCCTTTTTTTTTTAGGGTGAGAATCTGTAGTAACTTTCAATCCTGGGAACTAAGTTTGAGTTTGTTTTAAGTTTTCAGACTCACTGATTAGGAAGAAGTATTGGCAAAATTCATATCACACCTTTACCTTTAGGTAAGAGTAGCTACTGTGCAAATTAAAGAATGGTGATTTATTGGGGCTGGGGTTGTGGCTCAGCGATAGATTGCTTGCCTAGGCGATGGGTTTGATTCTCAGCACCACATAAAAATAAATAAATGAAGTGGAGGTATTGTGTCCAACTACAACTTTAAAAAAATTTAAAAATTTTTAAAAGGGCTGGGGTTGTGGCTCAGCGGTAGAGTGCTCACCTAGCATGTGGGCAGCCCCAGTTCGACCCTCAGTACCATGTAAAAATAAAAGGCATTGTGTACAACTAAAATAAATCAATAAATATTTTTTAAAAATGTGTGATTTATTTAAATGATCCTTTATTCTTTCTTTTTTTTTTTTTTTCATTTTTTGGTACCAGGTATTGAATTCAGGGTCACTTAACCACTGAGCCACATCTTCAACTCTTTTTTTGTTTTATTTTGAGACAGGGTCTCACTAAGTCCTTAGGCCTTGGAAATTTCTGAAGCTGGCCTCTGATTTGCAATCTTCCTGCCTCAGGCTCCTGAGTTGTTGGGATTGCAGGTTTGTGCCACTGTGCTTGGCTCCTTTGTTCCTTTTAAGCAGGATAGAACAGAATTAAGAGACAGGTCTGGCGTGGTGGCGCATGCCTGTAATCCCAGCACTTGGGAGGCTGAGGCCAGAGGATCACGAGTTCAAAGCCAGCCTCAGTAATGGCGAGGCACTTAGCAACTCAGTGAGACCCTGTCTCTAATAAAATACAGAAAAGGGCTGGGGATGTGGCCCAGTGGTTGTGTGCCCCTGAGTTCAATCCCCAGTACCAGAGAGAGAGAAGAGAGAGAGAGAGAGAGAGAGAGAGAGAGAGACAGGATGATTTCAATTAGGTAAGATTTGATTCAAAATATATGTAGATTTGTTGCTGTTGATAATAAGTTTGTGGTGCAGGAATTGAGAATTAAATTTAGATTGACCTTTTTTTTTTTTTTTTAAAGATGTAATTCCTTCTTGGTCTTAGGAGTTTAAATGATTTCAATTTCTTTTATTTACCTTTTTTGGGGGGGTGAGGAGGCAAAGTAACACAATCGTTCCTGGACTAAGAACTTGCAAAGAGAGATTGTTTTGTGTAAAACAAAGTGGGAGTCTTTTGTTGCCTGTGACATCATTTCTTAATGTTGAAGTATCAGATCCTGGTCATTTGAAATTCATCCTAATTCAACCCTGTGGGGAAAATATTTAACTAAAACTAGTGTCCTATTTTCAGAAACCATCCTACATCTGTTTTTTTTTTTGGGTTTTCTGGTAGCTTTAAAATTGTTTCAGCTAAAACTGTAAAGCAGCAAGAATAGTTACATTCAAATTATAATTCCTGAAAATCTTGGTATGCGTGAAATAATTCATTATGATCACAGTTCTTAGGTTTTTTTAAAAATATTTATTTGTTTTAGTTGTATGCAATATGTTTTTTTAAATTATTTTTTATTCTAAGATGTTATAAATGACAGCAGAATGCATTACATTTCATATTACACATATAGAACACTTTTTTACAAATCTTTGGTTGTATGCAAAGTATATTCACACCATTTGTGACTTCATACATGCACTTAGGGTAATGATATCCATCTCATTCTGCCATTTTTTTTTTTTCCTTCACCCTTTTGCCCCTCCCCTCCCCTCCCCCCCCCCATTGGCCATTCTAGTATTCCTCTAATCCTCCTATGCTCCCCATCCCATCCCGACTGTGAATTGGCCTCCTTATATCAGAGAAAACATTTGGCATTTGGCTTTTTGGGACTGGCTAACTTCACTTGGCATTATATTCTCTAACTCCATCCATTTTCCTGCAAATGCCATGATTTTATTCTCTCTTATTGCTGAGTAATATTCCATTGTGTGTATATATCACATTTTCTTTATCCATTCATCTACTGAAGGGCATCTAGGTTGGTTCCACAGTTTAGCTATTGTGAATTGTGCTGCTATAAACATTGATGCGGCTAAGTTGTACACAATATGTTTTTTCTTACTTGGTGCTGAGGATCGAACCCAGGCCGCGCCCATGTTAGGCGAGCGCTCTACCACTGGGCCACAACCCCAGCCTAATTCTTAGGTTTTTGCTTAATCCAATTCTTTAAGTTATATTAATAGATATTCAGTAACTTGCATTTTGTTTGAGACTTTTTGTTTTAACATAGGACAATCTGTCTTTAGGAATAGGTGAGAGTGTGACTCTAATTTAGGTTTGAAGAGGACATTTTTCTGCTATATAATAGTTAAGAACCAGACTGCCTAGATTCAAATCCTTACTCCACCACATGATTGTGTCACCTCGTGGCAAATTCTGTGCTACAGTTTCCTATCTGTAAAATGGTGTAAACAGCATCTGCTTTATAGTTCTGATTAAATTAATTAATATATGTAAAACTTGTAGGACAAGGCCTGACACATAAATAGTAGCTATAATGATACAGCATCTTAACTTAGGTTGTCCTTTTGAGGGAGGGACTCAATGAAAATTTTATTTATTTACATTTATACTTAAAAATAGAAAACTATTACTGTTGGTATTATGCTTAGAAGAGGAACACTGAGTTGAACATGTCATTGGTGCTTTCAATTTCCTAAGCTTTACTTGACCTTTGCTTGACATTCAGTTTCATGACCTGTCACTTTTTCTGAACCTCTTTATTTCCAGAATCTGCTAAGATCTTTGTCTTATCTCTTTGTGTGTACCTGGAAAGTGTTTTTCCCTTTGGTGGATCTCATATGTAATCCTTAGTCTTTATCACACTGAATTGAATTGAAGTTATTTACATACTTTGTCTACTTCATTAGTCTTTGGAAAGGTCACTGTAGTGTAATAGAGTACTACATAATGAATAAGAACACCAAAGCAGAACACTTGGGGTTCCAAATTGACAGATTATATGATCTTGAGTAAGGAACTTAATCTGTAGTGCTGATTTATTAGCAACATGTCTTGACTGATTTAGTATTGTTGAGGATCAACTGAAATGCTATGATAAAGCACGTTGATAAATATAGTGTTTTATAAGGTATAACAACAAAGGAACAGCAAAAGGTACTTTATTTTTTGTGTAGTGCCGGGATGGAATCATGGCTTCTACATACAAGGCATGTGCTCTACTACTGAGCTACACCACCATGCCCACAAAAAGTACTTTATATATTCAGTTTGAAGGATATGAGGTGTCACTTTTTACAACTTGAATATTGAGCTTTTCATTTTATCAGTTTAGTAATCTTATCAAATCTAAGACAGGATAGCTTTTCGGACTGAAGAGAAATTGTCAGAAGCTCTTCAGAAAGTTTTTATTTGGAAAAGGATTATACCCTTGACAGTTGGCAGATTTAATTTTGTATGGAGATTTAAAGTGTTTGGCTATTTACTTTTATGTGAAAGGAAAAGTATCAGTAATCTTCTTGGTTTTCTGATTGACTTAATACAATATTTCCACCTTAATTTGTATTAATTAAAAAATTTCAGGTAGGCTTTCATAAAAATTAACTTTCTATTGTTGTGACTTGACTGGTGGCCTTACAAAATTGCTATATTAAATGTGCTATACTGGGGCTGGGGATATAGCTCAGTTGGTAGAGTACTTGCCTTGAATGCACAAGGCCCTGGGTTCTATCCCCAGCACACACACAAAAAAAGTTCTATACTAAAATGAATATGTTAATGATTTTTAGAAAAGATTCCTCAGAAGATAAACAGTTAGTATTCATCACAGGCAAATGGTTTTCTCAGGAATTGAAGAATCCTTAGGAAATGAAACAGTTGAAGAATAATTTAATTGGAACAAATAAAAAGAATAAAGAATAATTTAACCAGCTACTGGGGAGGCTGAAGCAGAAGGATCACAAGTTCACAGCCAGCCTGGGCAGCTTGGTGAGACCCTGTCTCAAAAGGAAAAAAAAAAAAAAAAAGAATGGATTGGGATGTAGCGCAGTGGTATAGAGCACCCCTGGGTTCAATTCTCAGTACCACTAAAAAAAAATAAGAGTGGGAAACATGCTCAGTGTAATTGGTGTACTCTCATCAGTTAAGAAAAACCACTGAAGCATGATGGCTCACATCTGTAGTCCTACTAGGGAGGCTGAGACTGGAGGAGTGCAAGTTTTGAGGTCAGCCCAAGAAAAGGTCTGGGAAATTGGTTCGTTTGGTAGAGTGCCCCTGAGCTCAATCCCCAATACCCCTGCTCCCTCTCAAAAAAAGAAAAACTACACCTTACTATCATTTCTGTATATTTGTTTTTGTGCTGCTGAGGTTCAGTTTCTTAGAGCCAGTTCTGCTTCGGGGGTTTTTGTTTTGGTCAGCATATAGGCAGTGGGTGATCTTACATTAATCAGAAAAACTAATGTATAAACTAAACAATGGGAGAGAAAACTAATTAGTGAATGAAGTCATTATTGATGTGTACTTTTTCTGTTAGTAGATAGAGATTAACAGATTGTTTTGGAGTGGGTTTTTTGCAGTGGGTTTAAGGAGTGGCTTCCAGTGGTCAGGAAGTAGAGAAAGTAAGTGAAGGCCATTTCTTTTGTCAGGGTTTTGGATCAGTTTCTTTTGGATCAGGGAAGACGGGTAAGAGAAGATATATATCTTGATGGAGGGTGAGATGAATTGAAGGTGAAGTATTCAAAGTGAACTGTGGTATTGTGTCAACTTTCTCTCAGTATCTATCATAAGAATCTGTTCTAAGCCAGTTACTGTTTTAGCTTTGGTTCTTTGTGGACAGTTAAATTGAATCCAAATAAATTTTCATATTTCATGTCATTTATTCATAAGTTTCGAAAATCCTTACTTGTAGTGTTTGGAGTAGCATGTTGATTCTTAAACAGTTACTTGTTTCTTCCCTATAATCTCTGGCATTCATGCTTTTTTGCAGAATAGTGATGTATACTTTATAAATGGAGTATCTCTGTGAATTACTGTCTTTGCATGTTACTTGAGACAGCCAGATTTTAAGTAAAATTTCATTACACAGAAGGTTCCGAATTATTTTACCTTTCCTAGTTAAAATGGACTTTTAAAAAAACAACAGGAAGGGCTGGGGTTGTGGCTCAGTGGTAGAGCGCTCGCCTAGCAAGTGTGCGACCCGGGTTCGATCCTCAGCACCATGTAAAAATGAAGGCATTGTGTACAACTAAAGCAAATAAAAAAATATTAAAAAAAAAAGGAAGCTTAAAACTACACATATATATGTATATGTGTGTGTGTGTGTATATATATATTAGTTTCTTCAGACTTTGTATTTAAGTAGTGTTTGCAAAGTGTTCCTTGATAATTAATCTGGAAATGTATTAATAATTGTTAACAATTATTTACCCACCTGTTAGGCTCCTACTTCTGAGACAGGTACCATGCTTTACCTGTATTGATTGTAATGCTCACAGTAATTGAAGGCAGATATTTTCTTAATTTTATGTTTGAGGTTTAATCATTTAAGATCACATGGGTTCTCATTCTTTCCACTATGTCTGTTTAAACCAGAAAGTTTGAGTTCTAGTGGAATTTTAACTCTTTTGCTCCATTTAGCAGTTACAGTTTATGGTGGAGCATCTTATACCTTTTATTCTTTTTCTTGAAACAGGTCTCCATTTAAGTGACCTTTTAGGCTGTGTAGATGTATAGATTCTATATGGAGGAGGCTAGGTTGTTTTATTATTGTCATTGGTGTTAGTCTAAATAATTTCTGTGTATAAGAATTGTCTGTATTCGTGTGGCTTAGTTTTTATCTACTTTGTCCCATTGAAGTGATAGTTTCTTAGCTTAGTTACTGATACTGTGAATTGACTTTTTTTCTCCTTTTTTTTTTTTTTTTTAAATATTGGTACTCCCATTCCTCCATTCACTGTTTATTTTGACATGTCATATATGCTATTCAGAAGGATTTGGCTCTTGTTTGTATGAATACCAAATGGAATGTCATTTAAATCATTTAACTATGTTTGAAACTCTCTGGAATGTTTAATTTATTTAGTATTGTAATGGGAATAAGATGGTCCCTTACCTCCAGTAAGGTTTTCATATAACTGAAGTTTTGTCCTCAGAGTATCAAGACTTTGTATTTTCTTGTTCTTTTAAATGGAGGATCTGCATCTTTTCAGAAAATGACTGAGAGCACCAACAATTATATTAAATAAGAGTATATTTAAAGGTTACTTGGTGGCATTTTACCCTTATACTCTTGAACCCTGAAAGTTTTGGAAAAGTAGTTGTTGCCCAGTTTCCCACAACTCAGCCTTCTATTTTGTCAGTGATCACTGCTTGTTGCTATTGGCACATTTGTATCAGTCTCCTTATTAATGGTTGCTTCTGGTATTCTCTGAACTGGGCAACTAAATTGCCATTTTTGTTAGAGTTGGTTTAGATGTTTTAAAGATGAACAGGTTTTTAGTAAAAATCATTAGTGGGTTGCATTTGTGCTGTTTATGTTTAGGTCTTGCTTTCTGGCTTTGGTTGTTTTTCTTCTAAGTGATTCTGAACAAGTAAAGTAATAATGTGCTGTTCTGAGATTGTTGGGATGTAATTTGTTGATGCTGTTTTATTTAATATAGAGCATTTGATTTAAACAAAGGTATCCTAAGCCTGATAGAAGGTACTATTTGTTTGTTTGTTTGTTTGTTTGTACCAGGGATTGGACCCAGGGGTGCTTAACCACTGAGCCATATCCCCAGCCCTTTTTATATTTTATTTTGAAATAGGTTCTTGCTGAATTGCTTGGGGTTTCACTAAGTTGCTGAGGTTAACTTTGAGCCAGCCTCTTGCCTCAGCCTTCAGAGCGGCTGGGGTTACAGGCTTTTGTACCACCATGCCTAGTATACTACTACTGTTTATTATTTGTTGGTGGCTAGCATTGGGTTATGAACATTTGTAGGCTGTTGGGTAAGAATTTTTCTTTTTCCTGAATACTCTTTTAAAGATAATCCATGTTTGGCCTGGGGTTGTGGCTCAGTGGTAGAGCGCTTGTCTATCCTGTGTGAGGCACTGGGTTTTATTCTCAGCATCGCATATAAATAAAATAAAGGTCCATTGACAACTAAAAGAAAAATATTTAAAAAAAGATAATCCATGTTTATCACTAGTTTTAAATGTATTTCTGGGATTTGAGATTTTAGCTTTAGGAATAATGTAGTATATAACCTGCATGATACTTTACCAGTTTGGTATAAGGTAATATCTTGCTTCTGTAACCACCATAACAGACTGTGAGCACATCATCCTGTAGATCTGGATTCCTGGGTATTCTTTGTACTAATATAATTTGTTTTTGCTTTAGGTCAAACAATCCCATGCTCTTTTATACCAGGGGTAATCCATGCTTGGGTACACAAGTTCTCACCTCAAATTTTGGCAAATTTTTCAAAATATTTCTGTGTGGTAGAATACATGGGTCAGTAGAGACTTTTGGCTTAGACTTTAATTCTCCAGTCTTTCAAGGTAAATTGCTTTACTGTGTGTGTATTTGGAGGAGGGACTTTTCTACCAGTGTAATTGATTCAGGGTCAGTTAAGTGTCCCCCCCCCCCCATTTTATAATTGGTGCATTATAGTTGTACTTGATAGGATATGTTGTTACATATTTGTACATGCACACAAGATAACAATGTAATTTGGCCAGTATCACCCCCTAGCATTTCTCCCCTTTCTAGCTGCTTCCCACCACTTTGGTCCCTTTCCTCTATTCATTTCCCTTTGATTTTTAGGAGATTCATCCACCTTTTTTCCCTTTTTCCTTTCTAGCTTTGAGTGTATGAGAGAAATCATGACCCTTTACTTTCTAAGTTTGACTTATTTTGCCTAACATGATGGTCCCTATTTCCTTCCATTTTCTTATAGATGACATAATTTCATTTTTCTTTATAGCTGAATGAAATTTGTTGTGTATATATACCACAATTTCCTTATCCATTCATACGTTGATGGACACCTAGGCTGGTTCCATAGTTTGGCTGTTGTGAATTGTGCTGCTATAAAACATGGCTATGTGTGTATCACTGTAATAAGATGACTTAGGAGTGGTGTAACTGGGTCATATGGTGGTTCCATGCCTAGTCTTGAGGAACCTCCATAGTGGATGAGGATTTCCATAGTGATTGTACTAATTTACAGTCCCATCAATAGTGTAAAAGTGTTCCTTTTTCTCTACATCCTCTCCAGCGTTTATTATGATTTATATTCCTGATGACTTCTATTCTGACTTGTGTGACATGAAATCTCAGTGTAGTTTTGATCTGCATTTCCCTAATTGCTTATGATGATTGAACATTTTTTCATGTATTTGTTGGTATTTATTCTTTTGAGAAGTGTCTGTTTAATTCACTTGCCCATTTATTAATTAAGTTATATGACTTTTTTGGGGTGTCAAGCTTTTTGAGCTCTTTATATATTCTAGATATTAATCCTCTGTCACAAGCTAGCAAAGATTTTCTCCCATCCTGTGGGTTTTCTTTTCTAATTGCTACTTGTTTCCTTTGCTGTGCAGAAGCTTTTTAATTTGATGGCCATCCCGTTTATTAGCTCTTGACATTATTTCCTGAGTTTTAGGGATTCTATTAAGAAAATTGTTGCCTGTGCCTATGTGATAAGAGTGTTAACCCTGTGTTTTCTTCTAGGAGTTGCATAGCCTAACTCTGAGTTTTTGTTTTTTTTTTTTAAAACATATATTTTTGTTTTAGTTGTACCCAATGCCTTTATTCTTCCCTGGTGCTGAGGATAGAACTGGGCCGCCCACGTGCTAGGTGAGTGCTCTACTGCTGAGCCACAACCCCAGCCCAATTCTGAGGTTTTTGATCCACTTTTCAGTAAATTTTTGTGTAAGGTGAGAGCTAAGGGTCTAGTTTCATTCCACATATGGATTACCAGTGTTCTGAAACTTTTTGCCCCCCATCCTCTTTTGGTACTAGAGATTGAACCCAGGGGCATTTAACCACTGAACCATATTCCCAACCCTTTTTAAAAATTAAAAAAATTTTGAGAGAGAGTCTCACTAAGCTGCTTAGGGCCTCGATAAATTGCTGAGGCTGTCCTTGAATTTGGTATCTTCCTGCCTCAGCCTCCCAGAGCCACTGGGATTAACAGGCATGTGCACCACGTCGGGCTTTCTCTATTTTGTTTTGTTTTGGTTTTTGCATGTGTTACATACCTTCTCTAAGGTCAGTATTATTTAATATGGTTGGTAGGGAAAGCTTTTATCAAGTAAAAAATAGAACCTACTACATTGTTTTTTCAGGTTCTGTTTGCTTCGGTAATTAACTATGAAGAGCCACTCAATCTTCATACAAATCTTTAATGAGTAGTATATACTTGGTGGTGCAAATACATTATTAGTTTAATGTTTTAGATATCTATTTAAAGTTGACTTCTTCAACAGTAAATACTTACTTAAATGTTGCACACAATGCAATTATTTTCTTACCATCCTCTGATATAGTAATACTTCAAAAAAAAGCAACTCTTGATTATGAAATACTATAAAATATAACAAATTTTTTCCTATTTTCTAGAAACTTCCTTTTGTGACCTTGTTATTAAAGTTTCCATTAAGGTTTGTTTGTTGGGTTTTTTTGTGTGTGTATGCTGGGGATTAGACTCAGGGCACTCAATCGCTGAGCCACACCCCCAACCCACCCACCTCCTTTTTTTTTTTTTTTGTATTTTATTTAGAGACAGGGTCTCACTGAGTTGCTTACTGACTTGCTTTTGCTGAGGCTGGCTTTGAACTCTCTATCCTCCTGCCTCAGCCTTCCAAGCCCCTGAGAGGCATGCGCCTCATTATGCTCCATTAAGTTTTGATGACATCCTTATTTTCTTCTTTTTTTGAGAGTGGGAGGGGTGTGGTACTGGGAATTTAACTCAGGGGTGCTTTCCCAGTGAGCTACATCCCCATCCCTATTTATTTGTTTTTAAAATTTAACCTTAATTTTTTTTTTTTTGTAATTGTCGATGAACAGAATGCCTTTGTTTATTTTTATGTGGTGCTAAGGATTGAACTCAGTACCTCACACATGCTAGGCAAGCGCTCTGCCACTGAGCTGCTACAGTCTCAGCCCTTAACCTTTATTTTTAATTAATTAATTTTTTTTTATGTGGTGCTGAGGATCGAACCCATTACCTCACCTGCTGATTACCCCAGCCCACACTAACCATTTATCTTGGAGCCCTGGTTCCTTTTAGTATAGAGTGGTACTAAGAAAATAAGATCTGGGTGCCAGATGTGGTCATGGCCCTGGGGCATTGCTATTTCCATGTTTTTATTTTTTATTTTTATTAATTTGTTTGCTTTAGTTGTACACAATGCATTTATTTTTTACGTGGTGCTGAGGCGGGGCCGCACATGTGCATGTGATAGGCGAGCGCTCTACCCTGAGCCATAATCCCAGCCACTATTTCCAGGTTTTTTCAGTGAAGAATTGGTTGTCTTAGTCTCTTTGGCTGCTGTAACAGAATATCATAGATTGGGTAATTTATAAAGAACGGAAATTTGTTTTCTCACAATTTTGGAGTCTGGGAATGCCAAGATCATGGCAGTGGCATCTGGTGAAGGTTTTCTTGCTGGATCCTCAAGCAGTGGAAGGCAGGAGGGCAAGAGAGAGCAAAACCATTCCAGAAAGTCCTATTAGAGCAATATTAATTCATTCTTGAGGACAGAACTGTACTTTCCATTCCTGTTGCTCTGGGGATTAAATTTCCAGCATGTGAATTTTGGGGGACACACTCAGACCATAGTAGTTAGAAAATACTTCAAAGTATTCCTGTGTGTATATTTATTTCTATATTTATATGTATTAAAAGCCATGAGTTTACATTGATAACTCCTATTCCAGTTCAAAGTGTAGGGTTCATTCAAACTTTCCCGTTTTCTGTATTTATACCTTCAAGAGTAAGAAATCTGGTTCCTGCTATCTAAATATATGTACTAATTTTGCAAAATCCCCCTGAACACACAGCCAGTCTCTTAACTCCTTTGGGTTGATGTTCCTTCTCTCTAGGCACCTTTTTTCAGACAGGTCTTTAATTGCAGCAGGGCTGCCACACCTGCTTCCTCTAATATCTCAGTCTCTGATAGCAGTACTCTTAAATTAATTTACTCTCTGTCCTTTTACCTTCTTTTTGCTGCTGCATTTGGGAATATGATGTAGCTTTTTAGCTTCAGAGGAAAACATATGACATAAACTGCCCTTAATTTTCTTTCTTTTCTTTTTTTTTTTTTAGTGGTCACAGGAGAAAGATTGCAGTAATGGAGGAGAGCTTTTTTCTTTACCCACATCCAAAGTCATTACCTATAAACACAGATAACCGCTATTAATTTAAATATCAGCTTCAGTGTTTTTTAATTTAAAAAAATTTTTTTACCTACCTTTATCATTGTGTACATCATGCCATGTTTACACTGACAACCAGTGTTATTAGAAACTTCCATTCAGTTGTCTTTCATTAGTTTTTCAGTTTTATATATATATATATATATATATATGTATATGAACTGTGCTGTTCATTATTAGCCACATGTGGTTATTGAGCACTTGAAATGTAGCTAAGATTGACAGAGGAACTGAATTTAAATTGTGTATGTGGGGGTGGGTACTGGGTGAACTACATCCCTAGTCCTTCTATTTTATTTTGAGACATGGCCTTGCTAAATTGATGAGGCTGGCCTTGAACTTGTGATTATTCTGTCCCTGCCTCTCAAATTGCTGGGATTAAGGTGAGTCCCTGGAATTAGAGGCCTGTGGCACCTACCATGCATGGCCCTGAATTCTAAATTTTATTCAATTTTAATTAATTAAAATTCAAAAACATAACCAATTTAACTATAAGATTTTTAAGTATGCTTGGAATGAGTTGGCTTATGTAAATCTGCTTTATAAACTGAAATCTAATAATGAAAAAAGTTTTCATGCTTTATAAATAGTATGAAGTGTAAATATAGGTCAAATATTTTTCTGGCTTGCTCCCCCACCTCACCCCATACTAGGGTACTAGGGGTTGAATTTAGGTCCTCAAGTATGCCAGCTAGGTAAAGTGCCTTGCCACTGATTTATATCCTTAGCTCTTTCTTAAAAAAATTTAATTTTATTTTGAGACAGGGTCAGATTGCCCAAATTGGCCTTGAATTTGGAGTCCTCCTGCTTCAGCCTCCCCAGTGGCTGGGATTTACAGGCTCACTCAACTTGTTAAATATTTCTGATGGAAATTTAGGATAACAAAACAATGTTAAAACATTTCAGCAGGACCCCAGAAACTCATGCCTGTAATCCCAGCTAGTCAAGTGGCTGAGGCAGGAGGATCAAAATTTGGAGGAAGAACTGTTTCTCCCCCCTCCCCCAGTACCTCACACACACACACACACACACACACAAAAAAAAAAAAAAAAAAAAAAAAAAAATGGGGGGAGAGGCCTGGGCCTGTAGTTTAGTTTTCTCCTAGCATTCACAAAGCCCTGGGTTCGTTGTCCCCAGTATTACTCCACTTTTTTTTTTTTTTCCCCCAATTAAAAAATGAATTCCAAGTTGAAATGATAATGTTTGGGTATATTGGTTAAATAAATACAAATATTAATTTCGTGCTTCTGGCCCTCTCCCCTCATACTGGGGATAAAACCCAGGACTTTGCACATATTAGAGGCAAGTGCTCTGCCACCCAGCTCCTTTCTTTTTACAGTTTTAACATAGCTACTAGAAAATTTAAAATTGCACTTAGCTTGACATTATGTTTCTGTTGACTGTCACTGACTTCAGCTATTTTGCTAAATAAAATGCTGTAGAAGAGCTGATGCTGCAATAAGTTTACTACTTCCTTTTTAAAAATATCTTAGCACCTTCCTTTTTATGGTTTCTTTCATTAGCACCCTTGCAAACTAATTCTTTAGTTTTTGCCAAACATAGAATTTTGGGATTTTAAAATGTGGTTTTTTGGTTTGTGGTGGTTTTTTTTGTTTGTTTGTTTTTTTTTTTTTTTTTTTTTAACATTTATTTATCTACTTTTAGTTGTACACAATGCCTTTATTTTTATGTGGTGCTGAGGATCGAACCCAGGCCGTGCACGTGCTAGGCGAGTGCTCTACCGCCGAGCTACAACCCCAGCCCTGGTTTGTGGTGTTTTTATAACCTGATTATTATAACTGGAATCCCCGTTTAAATTTTTATCTTATTTTTGTCATTCACCAGCATATCTGTATCAGAAATGATATTTCTTATGGTTTTGTTCTTTGAATATGGTAGTCATTGCTAAAAGCATAGTAGAAGTCAGTGTTTACTGCAAATATATTAAAATATTTGGTAAATAGATTTGTCTATTTTAGATAAACTACTTGTGCATGTTTGGATATATAGTGAATATATAAACTTGCTGTTTTATATCCTTTAATTCTGGCCATTGTTGTTCCTTAAACTTGTTAACCAATTGAGTGCTCATTCATATCTTTTTTTTTTTTTTTTTTTTTTTTTTGGTACTGGGGATTGAACTCAGGAGCACTCAACCACTGAGCCACATCCCCAGCCCTATTTTGTATTTTATTTAGAGACAGGGTCTCACTGAGTTGCGTAGCACCTCGCCATTGCTGAGGCTGGCTTTGAACTCATAATCTCCCTTCTCAGCCTCCTGAGCTGCTGGGATTATAGGCATGCACGCATGGCTTCATTCATATATATGTAATTTTTTTTTTTTTTGTGGTGCTGGGGATTGAACCCAGGGCCTTGTGCATGGGAGGCAAGCACTCTACCAACTGAGCTATATCCCCAGCCCCCTCATTCATATCTTTTTTTTTTTAATATTATTGTTTTTTTTTTATTTTTATTTATTGTAGTTGTACACAATACAATGCCTTTATTTTTATGTGGTGCTGAGGATCGAACCTGGGCGCGCACGCGCTATAGGCGAATGCTCTACTGCTGAGCCACAACCCCAGGCCCCTCATTCATATCTTGATACTGAGAAATAGATTAAATTGATTTTTATTATCTTGTTTATAAAAAGGAAACTGTAGTTCAGCTGTTGCATGAAGATTTTCCAAAATAATTAAATTTTTGAATTAGTTTGTGCCTCCACAAAAAAGTAAGGGTAAAAAGATATTAGTGAAAATACAGTTAATTGCTTTGTTTTAATAAATTTCTGATATGTATTTTGAGATGCCAGTACCATGCTTTTCAAAAACTTAATGGTAATTCAATGACCACAGAAGCCCATTTTCCTTTTCTATAAAGTCTTTTGATAGTCATTGTTTATAGCTACATATTAATTTGATTTTAACTAAATTTTCTGAGTTTATTTCACTTTATTTCTACCTTAGTTTTTGTACATTCTTTTTCTCTCCCTACCCCTGGTGCTGGGGATTGAATCCAGGACTTCTCACCCATGCTATGCAAGTATTCTGCTACTGAACTACATTCCTAATACTTTCCTAAAATTTTGAGACAGGGTCTCACTAAGTTGCCCAGTCTGGCCTGAAACTTGCAATCAATCTCCTGCCACAGCCGCCAGAGTAGCTGGAATTACAGGCATGCACCAGTAATGGTTTTTTTGGGGGTGCAGTTTTGGGGATCAAACCATCAAACTATAACCCACCCATCCCCACCATTCTTAAATCACACACAAAAAGAGGGTTTGTTTGTTTTTTCAGAAGGGGTTTTTAAAATATTTGTAGCAGTACTACGTTCTTATAAAAATGAGGAAATGAGGGCCAGGTTGTGGCTCTGTGGTAGAGTACTTGCCTAGCATGCTTGAGGCACTGTGTTCCATCCCAGGCACCACATAAAAATAAACAAATAAAATAAAGGTATTGCATCCATCTACAACTAAAAAATATTTTTTTAATAAAAAGAGGAAATGAGAGGAGGAAAAAAGGAAATAAGAATCATCCACAGTCAATAACTTCATCCAGAGATAAGCACTGTTACTATTCATAATACTTGTACAGTTCTGTGTGTCTGATTTTTGTTTTTATAGCTGTGATCATATTCTATGGTAGTATAGTTTGCCTGTTTTACAAAATAGGAAAAGTACTAAAAATTGAAATTTTTAGGTAAAATAAACAATAAAATGTTTGTACACTGTAATCAGCTTGAAGAGGGTATGTGTATATATAGTTGTGATGTGGTATCACAGTCCCCCCCCCCCCCCCCCCCCCCCCCCCCCCCCCCCCCCCCCCCCCCCCCCCCCCCCCCCCCCCCCCCCCCCCCCCCCCTTTCACCTGAAGTATTTCTCAGAAAAAAACATTTCTCATGATACAAATTTGAAATTTTAGATAAAAACTTGTTTTTTGTACGTGTACCTAAAATATCTAGAAAATTGATCATTGATATATTTCACTCTGACAAAAATTTAAAAATCAGTTTGATATATTGCAAAGCTAATTTTGTTTTTCCACTTTCAGCTTTTGTTTGGAGATTTGAAAGAGTGTGTTTGTTGCTTCTCAGATGATTTGGGGCATTATCAAAATACTTTAAATCAGTAGTTTGTTTTTAGAACAGTATTACTATATTGTTCAGAGATTTGTAAAAGCCAAGTGTGAGGGACTTTAATAACATTGAAAATATTATGAGGAAGTTTAGTTTTGTATATTGACTAAGCTACCAGGGGAAAAAGGCTTAGTGTGCTTTTTCCACTTCCTACCCACTTAAGATAACTTAAGGCTACTTCCTTTATTTAATTTTTTTGGTTAAATCTATTCTCAAGCATAGCAAAGATGTTTTAAAAATATAGGAAATTCTTAATGCATTTAAAGGGAACTACTTCCTAAACAGTTTTTCCCCCATTGGAAGTAATATATACTCAGTTACATCTTAGAAAACAGGGAAAAATAGAAACCAAAATAACCCTACTAAAGTTCCATCACTAAGAAGCAGTGCTGATATATTGCTTTGAAATGTTTTCCTTTGGTCTCCCTCCCCCTCATGATTGGTTTTATATTTATTCAACAAATATTTATTGAACTCCTGTGTCTGTTGCTGTCTTAGGTAGCAAATAGAGAATAAAAACTTTGTCCTCGTGGCACTTATGTTCTGGTGGGAAACTAGATTTGTGTGTGTTAATAATTTTATATCCTAGTAATTTTGAAATTCATGTAACATAAGAATTAGTATATTAAAAAAAATTTTTTTTAGTTGTAGTTGGATACAATACCTTTATTTTTTATTTATTTTTATGTGGTGCTGAGGATGGAACCCAGGGCCTCACCTGTGCTAGGCTTAGGCAAGCGCTCTACTGCTGAGCCACAACCCCAGCCCTAGTATAAGTATTTTTAACAGCTGTATGATAGTAACATATATTTGCATTATCCCTCCCTATTATAGATATTATTTTATACTCTAAATATAGTTTGGCATGGGTCTTGACTCCATAAGGTTATAACTATGAAATATCATATTCTTGAATACTAAAATCAGTTGTAATTTATGCCATGTCCTCACTTTGTTTAATTGGTCATTACTGTCCCCTCACCATTTCCATCCTTGTAGAGCTTCATACAGTCTAGAACTTTATCAGGAAAGGGCTTGCCATTTTTTATCTGCATTTCTTGTCACCGACGTTCCCACTTGGGAAGGCCAAGTTATAGAATATCTTGGATAATAGGATCTTTTGCAGAATTTTCCTGAGCAAAGTTCTTGCATTTTTTTTTTTCAGTTTTTTAAAAAAATATTTATTTATTTGTTTTAGTTGTACACCATGCCTTAATTTTTACGTGGTGCGCTGAGGATAGAACCCGGGCCGCGCTTGTGCTAGGTGAACTCTTTACCACTGAGCCACAACCCCAGCCCAAGTTCTTGCATGTTTACATCATCTTCTCCATTCCGTATAGCTCCTTTGGGGAAGAGTATAGGAGTCTGAATGAACCTTCAAATCCCTCTTTTTTTCTTCCAGCATTAATTTTTCAAGCTTCATTCCTTCTATCCTCTCTCTCCATAATGTAGTCCAGCTGATCTCCTTTCTTTGGGCCATGACTTTTTAAAACAAAAGACAGCTGAAGGGATTGTCTTTTGATTGCTTGTTCTATTCATGTATTATTTTTTTTTTTTTTTGAGATGGAGTTTTGCTGTGCTGCCCTAGGCTGTCCTTGAAATATTTGTGCTCCTGCTTCAGCCTCACAGTAGCTAGGATTACAGGCCTCTGCCACCACAGCTAGTTGCTTTTTCTAAGGTAATCAAATGACTCCAAGGTTTTGGAATGGGAGAAAGGAATTTACATATTGACTCGTGAATTAAAAAAAAAAAAATCAGTTCTTCACTCTTTAGAACTATCAGGATTAAATTTCAGAAAGAATTAATGATTCTAAGGGTATGAACATTTAAATACTTTCTGTGCATTGCCAGTTTATTTTTTGTGAGAGTTTGTATTTTTAGTGACCTGAGAGTTTTAACTGTCCATTTATCAGTATTACATTAAGTGCTTTGTAGTTTTTCTTTAAAACTTTTCCCTGTATACTTGATTACTAATTGTGTTTCTTTTGCCTTTTGATGTATTTTCTCCCCTAATCAATTTTCACAAATTCCTTATATCAAAATTAATAATCCTTTTACATTTTCTGCAAATATTTTTCAGTGCTGATAATTTATTGCCAGTAATATAGTACTCTTTATGCCATACCATTGTTGCATCACCTTCTGGTTTTATTCTTTTTTCTTCATTACTTTTTTTTTAATATTTATTTTTTAGTTGTAGTTGGACACAATACCTTTATTTTATTTATTTATTTTTACGTGGTACTAAGGATTGAACCCAGGGCAATGCACATGCTAGGCGAGAGCTATACCGCTGAGCCACAACCCCAGCCCCCCCCCCTTTTTTGTTTGTTTGTTTTATTTATTTGCTTTACTTGTACACAATGCGTTTACTTGGTGCTGAGGATCTATCCCAGGCTGCGCTCTACCACTGAGCCACAACCCCAGCCCCTAGCCCCTTCTTCATTACTTTTAAGTACAGTGAATCTTCCCTCTAAAGTTTTCTTTGTGGAAATATTTATGTTACAGTATTAAGATACAAATTCTAGCGTATGCATAGATACGGATTTAAAAAAATTTTTAGTTGTTGTTGGGCCTTTATTTAATTAATTTATTTTTATGTGGTGCTGAGGATTGAACCCAGTGCTTCACACATGCCAGGCAAGCTCTCTACCACTGAACCCTAGACCCAGCCCCAAGGTATAGATTTTAAAAAATGTTTATACTACCTATTAATCACTATTTGAAATTTTACATTCGCGTTTACATTGGTGGTTATTCCCTGATTTTTATGTTCTGTATTAGTATTTAGAGAGTAAATTAAGACATTACTTGATAAGGTAAGGTAAATGGCACATTAAATAATTAAATTGTTTCTTATAATACAATAGTTCTTAAATAAGTTGTCTAAATTTCTGTATTGTTAGGATATGTTATATTTCCAGAGTCTAAGGTGCAATTTGATTTAAAAAAAAAATTGAAGTGTATACTTAAAGGATTGTTTGTTTGTTTGTTTATTTATTTATTTATTTTAGTACCGGGGATTGAACTCGGCACTTGCCCACTGGGCCTCATCCCCAGCCCTTTTTTGTATTTTATCAGAGACAGGGTCTCACTGAGTTGCTAAGCGCCTTGCCATTGCTGAGGCTGGCTTTGAACTCGATCCTCCTGCCTCAGCCTCCCAAGTGCTGGGATTACAGGTGTGCGCCACCGCACCCGGCCTACTTAAAAGATTTATATTCTGGAAATGGTGAGTAAAAGGTGGAAGATTTTGTTATTTGTGGGCCAGGCACTGTGTTTCACACATGTATTCTCATTTAATAGCAGGAGATTAATCCCATGTTACATACAAGACTGAAATAATTTACCAAGATCACAACTAGCAATTGGTAGAAGTGGGAATTGAACTCAGATTATTGTTTGTTTTTTAAAATTCCTATCTTAAAAGGCTGAGCATGCATCTGATTTTATAATTGTCTTGTGTTGCACACTAAAATATATAGTTCAGCTTGTTTGTGACCCAAAGACCAAACTGATAATTTTTCAGTGTTCAAAAAGTTTTATGTTACATCTTAAATATGTGAAGTTAAAATTAGGTCTCAGTGTGTTGTTGCTGTGTATGGGATTTGTAACTGAGCTGGTGCTTTGGGAGAGAAGTCACATTGTATGGTTTTCCAAGGCCTTCAGGAGGCAGTAAAAGAAAGCAAGGTTGTATAAGTAAGAAAGTGAACTGTGTAGAGAATTATTCCATGATACTCTAAGTCACAATTGTTGACTAGGGTGTTTACAAAGTCCTATTCAAACAGTAGGTATTTGGTTTTTTGTTTTGTTTTGTTTTGTTTTGGTACCAGGGATTGAACTCAGGGGCACTCGACCACTGGGCCACATCCCCAGCCCTTTTTAGTATTTTATTTAGAGACAGGGTTTCACTGAGTTGCTAAGTGCCTCGCCACTGCTGAGGCTGGCTTTGAACTCGCGATCCTCCTGCCTCAGCCTCCCAAAGTGTGCCACCGCGCCTGGCTAGGTATTTGTTTAGATATTTATTTAGATATTTGCTAGGTATTTGTTGAAGATAAAATTGAACCAACTGACCTCTGTAATTTACTGAGGATTAATGTGTTTAACATAAACTCATTCCTTGATGCTGTGGTGTTTTTAGTCACTGTTCTTTTTGGAGGGTGGGGGGAAGCTAGTGGGTATTGAACCCAGAGGCACTTTACCACTGAACTACATTCCCCACCTTTTTTTTTTTTTTTTTTTTTTAGTACAGGGTCTCATTAAGTTGATGAGGCTGGCCTCAGACTTGGAATCCTTCTGCCTCAGCCTCCTGAGTTGCTGGGATGACAGGCCACTGTGCCTGGCTTCAGTCATTATTATTATTGAATAAAATCAGTCAGCATCTGTGTCTTTTACTTAGGTTTTTAAAAAATAGTTAATTAACTAATTTTTTTCATTCGAAAGGTAAGATTTTTGTCAGGTAGGTGCTTATGTTACTTTGTTACCAGGCATTGAACTCAGGGGCACTCAACAACTGAGCCACATCCCCACCCCTATTTTGTATTTTATTTAGACACACCTATTTTATATTTTATTTAGAGACAGGGTCTCACTGAGTTGCTTAGCACCTCACTTTTGCTGAGACTGGCTCTGAACTCCCTATCCTCCTGCCTCAGCCTCCCGAATTACTGTGTGCCACCATGCCTGGTGCTTGTGTTACTTTGGACCAAACATAGTCTGCTGAAATGTTGAGATAGAGCTAGATATGGTCTATTACACAGTTGTATAATTTCTCGATATCATATTATGAACTGGGAAGCATTTGAAGAGAAATCTTAGAAACAAAGTTTGTAGTATTTCTCTTGAATTAACAAGTGGTAAATATTTAGTATTTAGTGAAGCTCACTATCCTTGCTTAGTGAAACACATATTAATCCTATTTTCAAAAATACTTTGGCACAGATTCAGATGTTGATTATGGAGAAGGCTGCTGTGCATGTGTAGGGTCAGGAGATACATGGAAATCTGTACCTTTCTTTTGTTGTGAACCTATAACTGCTTAAAAAAAAAAAAAAGTCCTTTTTAAAAATATGGTTTCTTGAGCAGGGTGCGGTGGCGCACGCCTGTCATCCCAGCACTTGGGAGGCTGAGGCAGGAGGATTGAGAGTTCAAAGCCAGCCTCAGCAATGGCGAGGCACTTAGCAAACTCTCTTTTTTTCTTGCCTGCTTTTGTTTGAAGTTTATATTACTTGACTAGTTTGACTAGTTAAGGCTCAGTACCTTCGCCATTCTCAAGACTGAACAATTTTTTAAAAATTTGGAATTTTGTTGTTAATCATTAGCTGAATTGTTTAAAGGTGAACAGTTAATGTTCTTTATAGGACTAATTGGAGGCACTTTGGGGGGGTTCTTTGTAAATGATATTCGTTTTATTGTGAATATTAGGAAAGAGAATATAGTAATAAACCTTTGTGCAATAGCATGAAACCATCATAATTTGCTGCCTATTTGAAATGTTTTATCATTTTAGTTCTTTGTAGGGTGACTTAGTCTGATTCAGGTTTAACTACAGTTAAACAGTCCTTAAATGTTACTGGTGAAGATTTATTTATTAGGCAATAGGATTGAAGTATTTTGCATGTACTTGAATTTTCTACTGTTTTAAAAATGAGATCTTTTAAAATATAATGTTTCTTTTTTCTTTTTTACTGGGAATTAAACCCAGGGGTGCTATATCACTGAACTAAATCCCTCTTGTCTATTTATTGAGACAGGGTCTTACTAAATTGCTTAGGGCCTTGCTGAGTTGCTGAGGCTGGCCTCAAACTTGGGATCCTCTTGCCCCAGCCTCCTGAGTGGCTGGGATGACAAGAGTATGCCAGCACAAATGGCTAATATTTATAATGTTTTAATAGTGAGGTACACAGATTACAAACATAGTTTAATTAGATTTTGTTGTACTTTGCTTCTAAATTTGGACAGAATACAGAAATTCAGGGAAATTTTAGTTATATTATGGCCATGGCTATGCATTCCCAAATGAAGTGTGTTGCATTCCTAAATGTAGTGAGTTGCATGCACTACTGAGCATAATGGGAAAAGAAAAGTGCCATAAAAAGCTAAGTACCAAGTAACTAGCTAGAAAAAGCTTTTTTTAATGGGAGAGCTGGCATGGTCATTAATCTGGTAGAATAGCACTTGAGGAAATGCTTGCATGTATTAGACGCAGTTTCTTTTGGTTATTTGAAACCCAAAATAGGTTGAGAATAGCACACAAATGCAAAAGTAGCTTTCTGCAGCCTAATTTAGTTTATATATAGAGAGAGATCTTGGCATAGGAGACTTGGTTCTAATGTAAACTATAGAAGAATAACCCTGGGTAAGTCTGTTGTCCTGTTAGGAAAATGAGTGGTAGAGTAGAAAGATCTTTAGGCCCTTGCTGTAAATATACTTGTTGTTATTTATTTATTTATTTATTTATTTTTGGTACCAGGGATTGAACTCAGGGGCAATCAACCACTGGGCCACATCTCCAGCCCTTTTTTTGTATTTTATTAGAGACAGGGTCTCACTGAGTTGCTAAGTGCCTTGCCATTGCTGCGGCTGGCTTTGAACTTGTGATCCTCCTGTCTCAGCCTCCCAATTGCTAGGATTACAGGCGTGCGCCACCACGCCCGGCTAATATACTTGTTATTATTAATTAAAAGGGAAGGATTTTTGCTTTAATTTTATTTGATTTCCTCAACCTGCCTTCAGTTACTGAACAAATAGTGTTTTCTATGGATTGATAACTCTTCAGTAGCTTTCAACCTTTTATGACTGAGACCCATTCTAAAAAATATGTCGTACATTGTGATCCAGTACACACATAAAAAGTTGAAAGTTTCATAAACCACTTGCCTTTCTAGTGAAGAGCTATATTTTCTGTTGTGTTTTATTTTTTATTTTATTTTTTATTTTTTTGTGGTACCGGGGATTGAACTCAGGGGCACTTGACCACTGGGCCACATCCCCAGCCCTTTTTTTGTGTTTTTATTAGAGACAGGGTCTCACTGAGTTGCTAAGTGCCTCGCCATTGCTGAGGCTGGCTTTGAACTCTCGATCCTCCTGCCTCAGCCTCCCATAGTGCTGGGATTACAGGCGTGCGCCACCGCGCCTGGCTGTGTTTTACTTTTTAAAAGCTTTTATAGCCTACTCTTACAGTGCTAGGTTGTTTTACTTAACTAAATCAAACATAAGCTGTTGATAAATATTCGCTACAATATGAAAATATAGCGGCTATATTAATTTTAGCTCCTGTCATTGTTAATCATTAACACAACCTCTGCAAATAGGAACAAATGACTATTATTTTGGATAAGAGCTGAAGTTAGGTGCACATTAAGTTCTACAATTGCTGGTCTTCAGTACAAATAATTAAATGGTATGTTTTATTTTTATTTTTTGTTTAATTTTTATTAATAGACATAATACTGGAATTAGCCATAACAATCCAATGGCATTAAAAATCTTCAGCACCTTTTTGGATTTGAGTTTTTAAAAAGGCATTTTGTGGAGATTGCAGGTTTAATTTTAAGGTATATTTGTACTTAAAACGCTATCATTTTTTAAAAACAATCTAATTTTATATATGTATACAAAGAAACCCAAGAATGATTAAGAAAATGTAATTATTCTCATGTTCATTATCTGAGTGCCCAAAATAGTGACGTTGCATAACTAAGTAAATGTTTTTTTATAACAGGAATCTACTCACTAACAGAGTCATAGTTATGTATTCTCCTCAAATGTTATCTCTCCACTAACATCTAGCATCTGTCCCCACTCAGTGAGTCAGTCTTTGTAAACTAATCCAATAATCTGAAGCCAATATAAAACATCTTTGGTAAGTTAAAACTGCAAAATGTTACAACATAAGTACAATTTTTTTTTTTAGGCACTTATTTTTAAACACTATCATTTTAATTGAAAAAAATTTTTTTACTTTTGTATTATTATTAAGATTCTTTATTTTTGAGAACATAAACTTCTCCATTTTATCTACTTCTGTCAAATTCTTTATTCCTTCTAACCAGTGATTGAATTTTCATGGAATTTGTGGCTTTTTATATAAGGATTAAAATAAAAAAGTTTCTGGCCTGTTGTGGTGGCACATGCCTGATATCTTAGTGTCTTGGGAGGCTGAGGTAGGAGGATCACAAGTTCAAAGCCAGCTTCAGCAGTTTAGCAAGGTTCTAAGCAACTTAGTGAGATCCTGTCTCAAAATATTTTTTTTTTTTTAAATATTTATTTATTTGCTTTTAGTTGTACACAATGTGCTTTTACGTGGTGCTGAGATTCGAACCCGGGCCGCGCACGTGCTAGGCGAGCGCTCCACCGCTGAGCCACAGCCCCAGCCCCTCAAAATATTTTTAAAAGGGGCTGGGGGTGTAGATTAGTAGTTTAGTACCTCTTGGTTCGATCCCTGGTACCAAAATAAATAAATAGTTTTCTCATAACATAATATTTATATGATCCTGGGTATTCTATTCACTTAATTTATAATTCTTTTTTTTTCTTTTCTGAAAATAATTTTATGTATTTGACTGGATTATTTTAAATAACAAATAACCAAAAATTGTAGTATATGCATAGTACATCGTGAAGTCATAGACTTGATTTTGGAAATTAACCTTTGGGGTGTTTGGTCTAAAGTGACCCTGAAAGTTCATGACCTGCTTATCATTTTATTGAGGCTTGGATTTGAATCTTGAGTTATGAGAGAAAGTGGTATAGGAATAGTTACACAGCTGACTGTAATGTAGAAAGTCTATAGCAGAGCCCACCCACTTAGTTCTCTAAATAATCCCTGTGACCCTCTTATAATATGTTGTCATTCCTGTTTTATAGATGAGAAAATCAAGGAAATTATTTGGTGGAATAATGTTTCTAAGATTGAGGATCTAGGGCCTGGGGACATAGTGTAGTGGTAGAAGCACTTGCTTCCTTGTGTGCCAAGACCCTGGATTCAATCCTCAGCATGGGGACACAGGAGATATGGGTTGAATATTCTAAGTATAAGGCTTAGTGTCATTGAATCACCCTAGGGTTCCTAAAGTCTATGAAATGAACTAGAATTCAGAAGTCACTAGATTTCAATTATGAAATCCAAGGAGAATGTGATGGAAATAAATTTGAAGTTAGAGGCTTTATCATAACTATCTCTGATAGGTTAAGTGGACAAAATATAAATGTCCTGCCGGGAATGGTGGCGAACTCCTGTAATCCCAGCAGTTTGGGAGGCAGAAGCAGGAGGATATCAAGTTCGAAGCCAGGTTCATCAATTTAGCGAGGACCTAAGCAACTCAGCGAGACTCTATGTCTCTAAATAAAAAAATATATATATGAAAAAGAGCTGGGGATATGACGGCGGTTAAGTACTACGCCTGAGTTCAATCCCCAGTACAAAAAAAAAGTCCTCACTCAGTATTGTTCAATAGAAACTTTGTGTGCACCATATATGTGATTTATATTTTCTAGTACACACACACACACACAATTATTATTATTATTTTTTTGTGGTGCTGGGCATTGAACCCAGAGCCTTGTGCATGCGAGGCAAACACTCTTCCAACTGAGCTATATCCCCAGCCTAGTAGTGACATATTTTAAAAATATGGGTGGAATTAATTTTAGTAGTGTATCTTCTGTAACTCAGCATATCTAAAGATAATTTCACATATAATCAATATAAAAATCATAAAAATGTATATTTTTCTGTTAAGTCTTAAATCCAGTTAGTGTTTTACACTTAACAGCACATCTCAATCCACACTTGCAGTGCTTCAGTGACACACTCAATAATTACATTTAGCAAATGGCTACATTACATGACAACTCAAAACTTTTTAACTGCTGGACTCTAATTACCTTGGTTCTTGAGCATCTGTTTCCTACCAGTTTGAAACTTTGAATGTCTGAAAATATCTTCCTTAATCTTCCTTTTTCTCTCATTAATTGGTAGTTCTGCTACCAAATTCTAGATTGGAAATAGTTCCTTCAAAGTTTTAAAGGCATTGCTTTATTGTCTTTCAGTTTCCAGTATTGCTCTTAAAATCCAATGCTGGTAGGTTTTTCTGTCCCTTGTAACCTAACCCCCACCCGAACCCCCATGTGAATTTTTAGATTGCTCTTCTTACCTTTAGTGTTTTGAAATTTCCTACTGATGTGCCTTGTTGTGGATCCCCACCCCACCCCCACATTGTGGCTCTTAGTGTCTGGAAGCTCATTGGCTGTCGATTTGGAGAATTTTCCTTCCACTTAGTCATTTCTTCTATTTTTCTCTTCCTTCGGATTCTCCTAGATTATTGGTTTGATTTCCTTATTTTTTTCTGCTGTTTTTATCTTTTGGTTTTGCTTTCTATAGAATTTATTCTTGTAAATCTTTGGCTTGACCATGTTATTGAGTTTTATTTTGCCATCATTTTTTTACTTTCAAGAGATCTTTAAAAAATTAATCATCTGGGGCTTGGGGTTGTGGCTCAGTGGCAGAGCGCTCGCCTTGCACGTGCGCGGCCCGGGTTCGATCCTCAGCACCACGTAATATAATGCATTGCATTGTGTACAACTAAAGTAAATAAATTAATATTTAAAAAAAAATTAATCATCTTGGGCTGGGGTTGTGGCTCAGCGGCAGAGTGCTTGCTCGCCTTGAACGTGCGCGGCCCGGGTTCGATTCTCAGCACCATGTAAACATAAATGCATTGCATTGTGTACAACTAAAGTAAATAAATAAATATTAAAAAAATTAATCATCTCTTTTTTCAAGATTATTTTTTTGCCCCCATTATTGAAGTTTCCAATTCCTTTTATAGATTCTGTTTTTCCAGTTTAGTTTGGTTTGTTTGTTTATTTTAGTAGCTCTTTAATTAATTAATTAATTTATTTATTTATTTTGGTACCAGGGATTGAACTCGGTCATTCGACCACTGGGCCACATCCCCAGTATTTTATTAGAGACAGTGTCTCACTGAGTTGCTAAGTGCCTCGCCATTGCTGAGGCTGGCTTTGAACTCGCGATCCTCCTGCCTCAGCCTCCCAAGTGCTGGGATTACAGGCGTGCGCCACTGCGCCCGCCCGGCTGTAGCTCTTTAATTTTAAAGGCCTTCTTCAAGTAATCTAATGGGCCTGCACTTACTTGAGTTGGGCATTGAAAAACAGATATAAAGTAAATACAGTGGGTGGGGCTTGTTGATTGATTGTGGGCCTCACTGTGAAAGTAGGGAATCTTATGGAATCCGGATGATAGTAACTTCAGATATTTAGATCTATTTAAAAAGGGAAGTAAGTGGTATTAAATGCTGTATATGTTTTGGTGCCATTAATATTAATAGTTGTTTAACCTTTGTTTATAACATTTTTATGGGAAAATTCGTTAGTTGAATCCTCAGATATGAAGACCATGTGTTTCCTTTTTTTTTTTTTTCCCAATGTTTGTTTATTTGCTTTAGTTGTACACAATGCATGTATTTTTACATGGTGCTGAGGATCGAACCCAGGTCACGCACGTGCTAGGCGAGCGCCCTACTGCTGAGCCACATCCCAGCCCCCGTGTGTTTCCTTTTATTAAACCATAATATTGAAGGAGGATACTGAGTTCACAGTATGTCTTTCTTTGATGGTGAAATCCGGATTAAAGGGAAGGGTAAGGAAACTAGAACAGAAATAAATTGGAGGTGGAAAGGAAAGAATCTTACGTGGCCCATAGCTTTGAGAGAGGGGAGTATGTGTGTGTATGTGTGTGTGTATTTTTTTTTCCCCTTGATTGAATCCAAACGTGTACAGACTTACAGTAGTCAAATCTAGGGAAAACCCTGAAAAATTGTAGTCTCAAGCACCAATTCTAGCTGCTTTCCATTTTAGTTCTTTGTTGAGAAACATAACATTATATACTATATACAGATAGATAACATTAAAAATTGAAAAAGAACTTTATTTTTGCTTTTAAAATGAAAGTATGACTTTTAACCAGTGCAGTGTAGTGTGACAAATTATGCCCTCTCCTCTAGTCATAAAATGTAGTTTCTATTCCCAAGTTCTACTACCTATATTAGTCTTTTCTTCTCCCTTTAATGTCCCTAGAATTGCGTTTTCCTATCATATGGGAGTTGAGAATGCATATTGCATATTGTAGGTTCTAAAAAGTCCTGTGTTGAAGAAACTTGTATACCTTAGTTTCCAGCATTTTCCAAATGCATTTGATTCTGTTCTTGACTTATCTTTTTATCATCTCTGAACCAGGTTCTATGTGACATTATTTGGTAAACACTGGCCTATTACAAAGTTAAGTCTAGCTCTCTGTCCTGGTCAGTTTATTAGTCCGATTTCACTTTTAGCTTAATCTCTTCTCACTTTATACACATGCATTAGTACAGTTATTCAGGAACAGGTACTTAATGACGATATACTCTCTGCTTAGATTCTACAAAGATCAAGAAGCCATTCTCTTGCTTTTAAGCTGCAAATAGTCTTTGTTAAAATGAAGTGGGAGAAGTTCTATTACAGAAGCATTTTCTGTGTTATTTCTGCTTTGTTAGTGTTTTCTAAAAGAACACAGAGTTGCATGGTGTTTTTTATAATCCTTCAAGAGAGGTTGGACAGTTCCAGATAGATTTATTCAGTTATGCCATCAGAGGATCTCTTCTGCTGGGACTGGGGTTGTGGCTCAGTGATAGAGCGCTTACGTAGCATGTGCAAGGCACTGGGTTCGATTCTCAGAACCACATATAAATAAATGAATAAAATAAAGACCTCTCTGCCATTCTCAGCATGTATTTCATTCCCCCCCCCCCCCCGATTTACTGCTTTTTTATTTTATTTTATTTTTTTCAGCATGCATTTCAAATTAATGTCCCTTATGGTTTGGGTCCCAAATGTTCATGTGTACCGCAGAGAGCACTTAGTAGAAGAAATTTTTTTCAGAATGTTTTAGCTCACTTGCCAGAATTATGGTCACATGACCCTGCCTAAGTCAAGTACTGGAAACTTCAGGACCACCATGATTGATTTAGGATGATCACAGTTCATTCTCTTGACAGGAGATGGGGCCAACCTTCCCTCTAGTCAGGATGGATGCCAAATAAGGGATTTTTGTTAGCAAGAAGGGGCTTTGGAAAAAACTGGTAGGTAATTGACAATATCTACTACCTAACTCAGTTTTGAGAGATGGGGAGATAGGATATTTAACCCAGCCTTGATGTTTTGAGAACATAGAATAGAAGCAGGAATAAACTTTGGATAAAGTGATTTCTAAGCTGAATTTTGTAGACAAGTGGGCATTATTAGTAAGAAAGATTCTTCTTTTTTTTTTTTTTAACTTATCCTCCTGAGACCTTAGCATTGTTATTATGGGCATCGTGTGCTTTTTTTTTTTTTTTTTTTTTTAAATAATAACCATTCTTAACACATTTCCCTAGGAATCTATCTTGACAGTATGTGTGTGTGTGTGCGCGCCGCACGCACATGTGTGTGATGGACTTTTTAAAAAGGAACATAAATCAGTGGGTTTAAATGAATAAAATGTTCTGTGAGATAAGGGCCTTATGAGAAACTTCTGATCACTGTTTAAAAAAACAAAAATGTTCTAATGTCTCCCTCTAGTTTTTTGTTTTTAAATTCTGGGAGGTAGTGAGTTTACAGCCTAAATGTTTATCTTGCTTAGTGTTTATTCTCTTTCCATTTCTTAATTTCCTTCCATCTTAATTCCCCTTTCTTTAATTTCTGCCTCCTTCCTTTTCTTTGTCTTCTTTTTGGAATTGAAAATTAAATGATTTGTTTGAGATCATTACCTTTTTTTGTGTGTGTGTGAACACATACTTTTATTTTTGGCAAATACTTAAGAAGGAAATTGCTGGGTCATACAAAAACTTGTATTGAACCAAACCTTTTTGTGTGTGTGTGGTGCTAGGGATTGAACCCATGGCCTTGTGCATGTGAGGCAAGCACTCTACCAACTGAGCTATATCACCAGCCCTTGTACTGAACCTTTTGAGGAACTACCAATCTCTTTTTAAAATGGGTGCATCAATTTATATCCCAAACAGCAATGAATGAAACTTCCAATTTCTCCACATCCTCATTGACGCTTGTCTTTGTCTTTTAAAAAAATATTATGATCTGGTTATTTATTGTTTAAAATTTTTTCTTTAAAGTTATAGACGGGCATAGTACCTTTATTTTGTTTTATTTTTATGTGGTGCCAGGGATCGAACCCAGTATCTGATGCATGCTAGGCAAGCACTCTACACTGAGTCACACAAACCTAGCCCCTATGATCTGTTTATTTTTCCCCAACATTTTTATTTGTGATATTTTAATTTATCTTTAAACTGATAAAATAAAAGTAGAAAATTATACATATTGATGGGGGTACCATGTAATATGCTTAAGTTAGGTTAAGCATTTGTCTCAAACATTTTTCATTTCTTATGGTCAAGACTTTCAAAATCTTTTCCCTTTTAGAATTGTGCAGTACATTATTCTTATTGGTAGCCACCCTAGAACTTCTCACTTCTAATTGTAATTTAGTACCTGTTGATCAACCTTTTCTGCTAATTAGCCATCCAGTGGATGTAAAGTTATAGCTATGATACACTTTTTTTTTTAATATTTATTTATTTACTTTAGTTGTACACAATGCAATGTATTTATGTTTATGTGGTGCTGAGGATCGAACCCGGGCCGCGCACGTGCGAGGCGAGCGCTCTGCCGCTGAGCCACAACCCCAGCCCCTATGATACACTTTTACCTTTTCACTTAAAGAAAGCTTTTTTTTTTTCTTTTTGTTTTTCTTGGCATATCTGAACTTCATCTTCAGTACTTTTGCACTTGGAGCCATTATTAAGTAGAACTAAAGGTTATTCAAAGATAAACAGTGGAACAGTCAATTCTGATAATCAAGATGGAGTCTCATAATCAAGACAACAACCAAATAACTTAACAGTAGATTCTTGGGACAAAAAGATGATTCACGTCCTGAGCAAGATGTAGCTCACAGTACTCACAACACTACATAATTGAAAACTTATGAATTGTTCATTTTTGGAATTTTCCATTTAATATTTTTGGACTATGGTTGACTGTGGGCAACTTGAAACTGGAAAGCATAATGATAGACAACAGGAGAATTATTGTATTGTTTCACAGAAAATAATCAGGCAAATATGGCAAAACATTAAGAAGTGACAAATATAGTAGATTAACATAGATATTTTTGTATTCTGCATTTCTGTATACTTGAAAAACTTATATAAATTTTTTAAATGCCCCCTGTATTCCCATTGACCATATTAGTGACTTTTTAAAAGATGTTAAACCAATCAATTGGGTAAAATAATTGGATTAAGTTATAATATTAACAATATTAATGCAGATGATCTTAGGGGTCACTGTTGGAAAGAATTATTTACTTGCCTTGCAAATAAAAAAATATGAAAAATTTTAACTTTTCTCTTACTTAAGGGGTTTTTATTTTTTAAACGACCAGTAAATATTATCTTTCTCTTAATTGTAAAAGAATACATAAAGATTTTATCATGTATATCAAGTACTTACCTAGTATAAGAAATAGAACACTATTCCTTTGAAGTTCTTAGTATGCTTCTCCCTAGTAGTATCCCATTTCTCTTTCTCCCCTTTTGTGAATTTTGTGTTTCATTTCATGCCTTAAGTATCAAGAGCAAGGCTCCTAAAAATCAAGCAATGTTTAGCTCCCCCTCCCTTTAGGTAGCAAAATATACAGGAGACAAATTCACATTTGAACTCTTTTTAAGTTACAATTCAGTGGCAATAATTACCTCCACATTATTGTACAAATTAACCCCATCTATATCCAGAGCCATATCTAAGATTCATCCCAAACTAAACCTCTTTATTAAACACTTAATTCCCCATTGTCCTGTGCCCCTAGCCCCCCACCCCGTAACCTTCTACTTTAATGTTTCCATCAGTTTGCCTATATAGGTAATTCATACAAGTAGAATCATAGTATTTGTCTTTTCACGTTTGGCTTACTTAATTTGGCATATGTCTTGATTAGCTTATTTCACTTAGCATAAAGTCTTTAAAATCTGTGTTATAGTATTGTGTCAGAATTTCATTTTTAAAGTTACATAATATTCCATTGTGCATACTCTTCCCTCCCCCCCCCCCCCCCCCCCCCCCCCCCAAAATCTGTTGATGGACTCTTGAGTTGTTTTACCCCTTTGGCCATTGAGAATGTTACCTTGAACATTGGTATTTGGGCATTTTGTTAGCTTTTCATTGCTGTGACCACAATAGTTGACAAGAACAACTTAGAGGAGGAAAAGTTTAATATGGCTTATGGTTTTAGAGGTTCAGTCCATAGTGGCCGACTTAGTTTGTCTGGGCCCAAGGTAAGGTAGAATATTATACCTGAAGAGTATGTCAAAGGCACACTGCTCCACTCATGGCATCTAGGAAGCAGAGAGTACACATATCCATAGTTAAGGAGCTGGGATGAACTAAAAACTCCATAGGCACACTCCCAGAGACCCACTTCTACTAGCTGAGCCTCATCAGCCTACAGTCACCACCCAGTCAGTCCATTCAGATGAGGATGGACCAATGGGGTACAGCTTTCATGATCTAATCATTTCTCCTGAATATTGCTGCATTGACACAGGAGTTTTGGTGGGATGCCTTATATCCAAACCATAATTGATATCTTTTTGAGTTGCTTACTTTTCTGTTCTTTTGTGTATATACTTAGAATTGAAATTGCTGGATCTTGTTAATTCCTTGCTTAATTTTTATTTAAATTTGGTTTTTAAGTTTTTGGTACTAGGGATTGAACCCAGGGGTATCAAGCTACATCCCCAATTCTTTTTTGTTTTTAGACATGGTTTCACTGAAGTTTCTGATGCTGACCTCAAACTTGCTGTTTCTGCCTCAGCTTCCTGAGTCACTGTAATTATAGATGTGAACCACCATGCCTGGTTCTGTGCTTAACTTTTTGAGGAACCATCATATTCTTTTCCATATTAGCTGCAACATTTTACAACCTAAGCAGTTCCAGTATATCCATATCCTTGCCACCACCTTTTTAAAAAAAAATAATTATTTATTCTAATTTGTTATGCATTCTTGCAGAATGCAATTTATTTCATATTACATATATAGAGCACAATTTTTCAAGTCACAGGCTCTATACAAAGTATTTTCACAGCATTCATGTCTTCATACATGTACTTAGGGTAAGGATGTCTAACTCATTCCACTGTCATTCTTACTCCCTTGCTTCCCTCCTTTCCCCCTCCTTTCCCTTTGATCTATACAAAGTCCCTTCATTTCTCCCTCCCCGCCCCATCTCCATTATGAGTCAGCATCCTCATATCAAAGAAATCATTCGGCCTTTGGTTTTTTGGGACTGGCTTACTTTGCATTATTTTCTCCAGCTCCATCCATTTACCTGCAGATGCCATGATTTTATTCTTTTTTATTGCTGAGTAATGTTCCATTGTGTATATATACCAAAGTTTCCCTATCTATTCATCTACTGAAGGGCATCTGGATTGGTTCCACAATTTAGCTACTTTGAATTGTGCTGCTATAAACATTGATGTGGCTGTGTCTCTGTAGTATGCTGTTTTTAAGTCCTTTTGTTATAGACCAAGGAGTGGGATAGCTGGGTCAAATGGTGGTTCCATTCCAACTTTACCAAGGAATCTTCATACTGCTTTCCAGATTGGCTGCACCAATTTGCAGTCCCACCAGCAATGTATGAGTGTGCCTTTTCCCCCACATCCTTGCCAACACTCATTGTTGTTTGTATTTTTGATAGCTGCCATTCTGACTGGAGTAAGATGAAATCTTGTTAGAGTTTTTTTTTTTTTTGGGGGGGGGGTGGGTACTGGGGATTGAACTCAGGGGCACTCAACCACTGGGCCACATCCACAGCCCTTTTTTGTATTTTATTAGAGTCTCACTGAGTTGCTAAGTGCCTCACCATTGTTGAGGCTGACTTTGAACTCTCGATCTTCCTGCCTCAACCTCCCAAGTGCTAGGATTACAGGCGTTCACCCGGCACTTAGAGTAGTTTTGATGTGCATTTCTCTAATTGCTAGAGATATTGAACATTTTTTCATATATTTGTCAATTGATTGTATATCCTCTTCTGAGAAGTGTCTGTTCAGTTCCTTGGCCCATTTATTGACTTTTTTTTTTTTTTTAATTAAGGTTTTTGAGTGCTTTATATAGTGCTCTATATGATGTACTTGTGGTAAAGATTTTCTCCCATTCTATAGATTCTTTATTCACCTCACTGATTGTTTCTTTTGCTGAGAAGAAAGTTTTTAGTTTGAATCCATCCCATTTATTGATTCTTGGTTTTAATTCTTGCACTATGTGGGTCTTATTAAGGAAGTTGGGGCCTAATCCAACATGATGGAGATTTGGGCCTATCTTTTCTACGCAAGGTCTCTGGTTTAATTTCTAGGTCCTTGACCCTCTTTGAGTTGAGTTTTGTGCATGGTGAGAAAGAGAGGTTTAATTACATGTGGATTTCCAGTTTTCCCAGCACCATTTGTTGAACAGGCTATATTTTCTCCAATGTATGTTTTTGGCACCTTTGTCATCTAGTATAACTGTAGACATGTGGGTTAGTGTCTATGTCTATTCTGTACCATTGGTCTACAGGTCTATTTTGGTGCCAATACCATGCTGTTTTTGTTACTATTGCTTTGTAGTATAGTTTAAGGTCTGGAATAGTAATGCCACCAATCTCACTCTTCTTACTAAGGATTGCTTTGGCTATTTGGGTCTGTTATGTTTCCAGATTAATTTTATGATTGCTTTTTCTATTTCTATGAGGAATGTTATTAGGATTTTGATTGGGATTCCATTGAATCTGTATAGTGCTTTTGGTAGTATGGTCATTTTGACAATATTAATTCTGCCTATCCAAGAACAAGATAGATCTTTTCCATCTTCTAAGATCTTATTTAATTTCTTTCTTTCGTGTGCCGTAGTCTTTCACCTCTTTCGTTAAGTTGATTCCCAAGTTTTTGTTGTTGTTGTTTTGAGGCTATCATAAATGGGGTAGATTTCTTATTTTCTCTTTCTGAGGATTTGTCACTGATGTACAGAAGTGCCTTTGATTTATGGGTGTTGATTTTATGTCCGGATACTTTGCTGAATTCATTTATTAGTTTTAGAAGATTTCTGGTGGAATTTTTTGGGTCTTTTAGATATAGAATCATATCGTCTGCAGAAAGTGATAATTTGAGTTCTTCTTTTCCTATCCACATCCCTTTAATTTCTTTCATCTGACTAATTGCTCTGGCTAGAGTTTTAAGAACTATGTTAATTAAATAGAAATGGTGAGAGAGGGTATCCCTCTCGTTCCAGTTTTTAGAGGGAATGCTTTCAATTTTTCTCCATTTAGAATGATGTTGGCCTGGGGCCATAGATAACCTTTATAATGTTGAGATATATTTCTGTTATCCCTAGTTTTTCTAGCCTTTTGAACATGAAGGGATGCTGTATTTTGTCAAATGCTTTCTCTGCATCTATTGAGATGATCATATGATTTTTATCTTTGAGTCTATTGATGTGATGAATTACATTTATTGATTTCTGTAAGTTGAACCAACCTTGTAATTGCCAACACCTTTTTATTTATATTTGTAATGAAAAATCAAAACTACCTTTGTTTGGAGTAACTATAAAATCAAACCAATTTTCAAGTTAAATGCAAATTAAAACCTGTGAAAGTGAAATTAATGTTTTTGATAGTCTAAACCAAATTATTACAGTATTCCTTTATTATTATTACTAGTCTTCTTAATTATAAATTATAGCTGCGATAATCTTAAACTATTGAAGGAATTGAGTAAATAGTTGATTAGAAAAATTTGGTAACATTAGGACAGGCCCATCTGTCTGCAGCCAAAATTAATTTATTTACAAAGTTAATAATACACTGAATTAATAAATCACCACTTAGTATCATTTTGCTAAAGTGATTCAAACAACAAGCTGCCTAGTGAATTCTTCCAGTCTACTGGATAAGCTGGAATGTACATATTAATTTTTAATTCACTGTCTAAATTAGAAAACCAATTGTTTTAGCCATCCCTGATAAGTTCGTAGTACCAAGTTAAGAAAATTTTAACTTCTGATGACTTCTTCAAGAACCTGTTTCACTCCATTAAAAAAATGACCAAGTGTGAATTATGTTCAGGAGTATATATAAATCACCACAAATCACTATGAATGAAGTAGCTGCCATAAAATAATGTTCATAATTTGTGTAAATCTTTTCACAGTTTTTAAAGTACACTTATATACAATATGTTGAATCCTTAAAATAATTCTTAGCTAGTCAAGAAAGATGATCTTTCCATTTTACAGGAAAGGAAATCATGACTCATGGCAGTTACTTTAGAAAAAGGAGTACAAAAGAAGAAATGAGCATTCAGGTGAAAATACAGGAGTTGCTCTTATTTGGTAGGTTGTTTTGAAAAAGGTTGAAAAAGAAGGTGGTATCTTGTATGGCTTTGGAATTTGAATTTGATGTAACAGAGTGTTTCCGAAACTTGCTGATCATAGGAAGTTCCTTTCCTGGAGATTGCTTCACTTAGGCCAGGGTAGTAACCTAGAATCCTGGTTTAACAAGTTCTCTCTGAAGATTCTTAAACAAAATTGGTTCATTCCACATTCACTGTTTTTGAGCATGGGACTTGGTGTGATAAAAATAGTTTTCTGCATCTAAGGAGTAGATTGAAGTTTTTTTTGAAGTGAAGGAATTATAACTTTTACTAGTTTGCAACAGTAGGTATGATAAGATATGTGGGGAATAATGGAATTACAGAGAATGCCTGGGAAGACAAAGAGAAATAGAGAAATTGAAGTAGATAAACTCATTTGTGGAATACACTTTTTTGTTTTAATTTTGGAAGATTGGAGATATACTGAGTCTTTGGTTTTAGAATGTCCAGTAGACATTTAGAAATACTAAATTGAAAAAGCCAGGCATGAAGATATCAAGTGTTTGTTATCAATATAAAACTCTCTGAAGGCAGGTTACATTTGTTGTCAAATTGAGTTTTTTGTTTTTGTTATTCATGACTCTTCAAATCTTACTGCTTTCTGGGTCTCCCTATAAATATGAAATATTAGTGGTTAAGATTGAGCTGATAAAAAGAGGATCCTTAAATTTGGTATGTCAAGTTAAATAAGCGACTCTGTGGGAGGCTGATGCAAGAGGAGCCCAAGGTCAAGCCAGTTCTACAACTTAACAAGACCTTATCTCAAAATTAAAAATAAAAAGTGCTAGGGATATAGCTCAATGGTAGAGCACCTCTGGGTTCAATGCCCAGTACCACAAAAATAAATAAAAACAAACGTAATTTGAACTGGGAGTATTGTACTTAGGAGTTCTCACTCTTTTGTCCTTATTTCCATAAATGAATAACTTGTCATGTATAGTGAAACCTAACACACTGTGTTTTCATATACTAGACTTATTTTCTTGATTTCTTTTCTGAACAAAATGAAATAAGTTTTGGATATCAGGTTCAGTGAATTCTTTGAGATGCTCATTGTCTTCGTGATGTACATCACCACATTTTCTCTGCCATGATGGCAGTTTCCTGCAAAGTGACACACTAAGTTGCAGTGCTGATTATTTCATCTGAGTATTTTTTAAAATATTTATTTATTTGCTTTAGTTGTACACAGTCTGTTTTTACGTGGTGCTGAGGATCAAACCCGGGCCGCACATGTGCTAGGCGAGCGCTCTACTGATGAGCCACAACCCCAGCCCCCATCTGAGTATTTTAGTTTGGTTTTGTTGGCCTTCCCTTTGGCAGCCATTCAAAAAAACTTTGGAAACTATTTCCCCCCATCTGCTGCAAGGCAGCATTTATCTCTGAAGTATAAAGTTTCTTTCCTATATAATGAGGAAGAATTTTTCAGTCTTTGTGCCTATGCATATTCATCTTCTCTTCTTTTTCCCTTCTCAGCCTGTTTGCTTTCTTTAGAAAGTTTCAGTACTGCATAAGACCCTACCTGGAATAGTTGAAGTTTACCCCTTCTTAGTTGCCCTCACATTCAAATTGATATAATCAGTTTCTTGAAAACAACTTCAAATTTATGCAAATGGATAGGTATTATTTTGCTATGTAATAGATACTGTAAATCATTTAGTGAAAATAGTTTGCCATTTTCTGATAAGAAATGTTTCCCTTTTTGTGGCTCAGCTATTATATGTATCTGTTATATTTTTAGCATTAATGTAAGGCTTTTTATACATGCCAAGTTCTAAATATTATAGAATGCTGTGTGTATTTTTGTGCCCCAACAAGAGGAGCAAATATAATCTTAGGCCTCAAATTTACAATTTTGTAGACCGGATTTAGGTTAGGGATTAAGTGAAGTGAGTAGGACCTACAAATTACTACTCATTTGGTTTGAGAAAGTACTCCCATCTTTCTTGTGAGTCAATTTTTTTTCTTACTGCTTTGAAATGAAAAACTTTTCTATAAATATATGAAGTGCATTATAGAAGAGCCATACTGGGAAGAAGGAACTGATGGAGAAGTTAGACAAACCAGGTTCTTTACTATTCTTTTGGAGTCTTGTTTTTTTGTTTCCCTGAAACTTGGACTATTTCAGAATTATTCTTGGAAGATTCCTTAAGGAGCAAGAGACACAGTATCCTGTTGACTGCCCCCCCTTCCAGAATTTCATATATCCCACTATTTCATCATATATATATATATATATATATATATATTATATATATATATACATACATACATACATACATATATATATGCATATACATGCAACTATAGAGAAAAATTAATAAGTCAACTAATGTAGACTTTCTATGGGATAGACCCAGTTTCTGTTCTAAGAGTACCAGATTGGGGCTGGGGTTGTATCTCAGTGGTAGAGCACTTATGTAGCATGTATGAGGTACTGGGATATATTCTTAGCACCACATATAAATTAATTTAAAAAAAAAAAAGACATGTCCATCAACAACTAAAAAAAATTTAAAAAAGAAAAAGAGTACCAGATTAAATTCTCCTCCAGGAATTTAATCTATAGATCTGGCCACAAATAAATACCCAGAAGAAATTTTCATATTGTATTTCAAAACAGTTTTAAAACCGTGTTAGTCATTTTTGTTTTGAATAGAGTTTTTGCAAGAGAATTATTATTTTGCTTCTAGTAGTTATTTTCCCAACTTTCTAGGCCTTTAAGTCTCTATAATGATTCTGAAGTTTTTTAAAAAATGTTTTATATTTTAGTTGTAGTTGGACACAGTACCTTTTATTTATTTATTTATTTATTTTAAATATTTTTATTTATTTGCTTTTAGTTGTACACAATGCGTTTTATTCAATGCGTTTTATTTGTACGTGGTGCTGAGGATGGAACCCGGGTCGCCCACATGCTAGGTGAGCACTCTACCTCTGAGCCACAATCCCAGCCCTATTTTATTTATTTATTTTTATGTAGTGCTGAGGATCGAACCCAGGGCCTTACACGTGCTAAGTGAGCGTTCTACCACCGAGTCACAACCTCAGCCCCTGATTCTGAAGGTTTTTTTTTTTTTTCTTTTTGGTACTAGGAATTGAACTCAGGGGCACTCGACCACTGGGCCACATCCCCAGCCCTTTTTTTGTATTTTATTAGAGACAGGGTCTCACTGAGTTGCTAAGTGACTTGTCATTGCTGAGACTATCTTTGAACTGTTGATCCTCCTGCCTCAGCCTCCCAAGTGCTGGGATTACAGGCCTGCGCCACTGTGCCTGGCTCTGATTTTGAAGTTTTTAAGAATAAGTTACCTATAACTTATATTTCTGTTATCTTTGAATTGTTGTTATACCATGTAGGCCTGTGAGAGAGAAATATGCCAGACTCAAATAATTATTTTTGTGATTCATTTTTTAAAAAATACAGAATAATTTAAAAAATAATTTTTCCCCCTGCAAATGGTAAGCTGAAATCTGTATTGCATTGGGAAACAGTTTCTCTTCCTGAATATGAACTTTTATTTCTGTATCCTAATACTCAACATCAATTAGTATTACTTAAATAAATAAATAAATAAATAAGATAGAAGAGATGCCCAGGTCTTGCAAAGTCAGTGTGTTGCAGAAAGTGATAGGGAAGGAGGACTCTAATATTGACCTAAAATATTTTAATCAAGGAATTCCAGACACTTCTCCACCCATATTTTGATATGTAGACTTATCATATGTGGTCTTAATTTAGCAGTAAAATTTTGAATATTGCTAAAAATAAAATACTATAGAAGTTAGTAATATTTGGGGAACCAGATCTTTTTTTGGAGTACAGTTATTAGCTCATAAAGTGAAAATTTCAAGTTTAACTAATGAAAACCAATCTTCCTTCTTCCACCTCAAAATAGGTCTAGAAGGCTTGCCTCTGTTGCAAATAAAATAGGCCACACAAAAAGATAGGAGTGATACTTTAGAAAATAATGAAATATGAAGGTAACAAGAGAAAATGTCTGTAAGGGGATGTTTAAAATGGAACAATTTCTGTAAAACAAGGGAATGAAGATTTGTGCAAGTTGCTCTAAACATTAGCATGTTTCTCACTCAAGAAATTACATCAGCAAATAATATTCTGAGTGCTGTTATTTGGGTGGCACTAAGATGAACAATTGTTTTAGTTGTTGCCTGGCTCTCTGCCCCCCAACACTCTGGAACTGTGCATGTTATTATGGGAGGTCATGTGACAGTGATGCTTGGTTTTATTCATTTAGCCTACCAAAACAATTTAATGTAGGTGTAAAGAATGAATGAAATGAATGGGGTAGGATAACTGTCAGCTGTAAAACTAATGAATGCTACAGTTGGGATAGTATATCAAGGCCCCAGGAATATCCAGTCTGATAATTTCAGAGAGAAAGTTCTAAAAAAGTAATGCTGGCCAATCAGTTCTTGATCTCATTTGATGTTTTATTGCTACTCTTTCTAAATATTTTATCATTTTCTTCATAGTAATTTGATTGATGGTTGCTAATATTTAAGTAATATAGGTTCCTATTATTTTACATGTAGATGTAGTTCTAGTGCCTAGTCCATTTCAGTAATCCCTGGTTAATAGAAATAGCACCATAGATCTTTTGAGAAGAAAATAACTTCAGAAGCTTTCCGATTTTTTTTTTTTTTGGGGGGGGGGGGAGTACCAGGGATTGAACTCATGGGCACTCAACCACTGGGCCACATCCCCAGCCCTTTTTTGTATTTTAGAGACAGGGTCTCACTGAGTTGCTAAGTGCCTCGCCATTGCTGAGGCTGGCTTTGAACTCGTGATCCTCCTTCCTCAGCCTCCCAAGTGCTGGGATCCAAATTTTTAAAGATATATTTGTGTAGTATAGCGAATGGAACCTGAGGTTTGAATCAACTCTTTTTTTTTTCATATTTGAATTTCAGGGGAGATATTAAGTTTTTCTGAGTCTCTTAATCTGTAAAATAACTCAACAGGGTTTGTTTGGTTTGGTACTGGGTATTGATCTCAAGGGTTCTTTGCCACTGAGCTACATCCTCAGCCCTTTTTATTTTGAGATATGGTCTCAGTAAATTGCTTGGGCTGGCCTTAAACATGGGATCCTTCTGCTTCAGCCTCCTGAGTCCCTGGGGGTGAGAAGCATGTGTGTGCTACCGTGCCCAATATCACAGGACTTTTTTTTTTTTTTTTTTTTTCTCTCTTTTCTTTCTTTCTTCCTTTCTCCCCCCCCCCTTTCCCTTTTTAAGGATTAAATGAAATGAAGCAACCAGTTAGTAAATAGGAAACACTTGGCAACTATTAATTTTTAAAAACCCATTCTTAATGATCTGTGTGCTTTTGCTAGTTTTAATGTATGTTATTGTTATGAAAAAGTCTTATGAAAGTAAAATACTGTTCTTCTCTGAGATAACTTGGTTGTAGTTAGAGGTAGAACAAGTTGACAAATTGTTGAAAGAAGCCCCAAATTATTTGGTTGGATTTTTCCTCCTGTTAGTGATAATGCACCTATATTTATATGCACCTTAGTGATATTCTCATGCACCTATATTTCTGATTTTAAAACATTTCAGGCTGGGGTATAGCTCAGTGGTAGTGTTCTACACCTTGTATGTGCAAGGCCTCTGGGTTCAATCCCCAGCACCACAAAACAACAACAAAAATAAAACCACAATAACAAATTTAATCCAGGTTATTAGAACCCTTAAAATGAACAATTTTGCAAAAAGGATAAAAACTTATAATAAATTATAAAATAGCATCTTAGGTGACTTCATGGCAACAATAATTTAGTGTTCCCTTGGGATTTGTTAGATTGTGCCATTCAGTGTATTCTCAAGGAAAATTGTAGTTGTAGATTTAAAAAAAAAATTTTTTTTTTTAGTTGTAGATGGACGCAGTATCCTTTTTTTTTTTTTGTATTGTGGTGCTGAGAATTGAACAAAGTGTCTCATGTGTGCTAGGCAAGCACTCTACCACTGAGCCACAACCCCAGCCCAGTTGTAGATTTTGTTTTTAATATTTATTTGTTTTAGTTGTACACAATGCCTTTTATTTTTATGTGGTGCTGAGGATCGAACCCAGGTGGCACACATGCTAGGCAAGCACTCTACCACTGAGCCACAACCCTAGCTCCCAGTTGAAGATTTTTGATGAGGAAGAAATCTACTATTTCCCCCCTTCCTCCTTTTATTGTTCTTTTTCTTTTCTTTCTTTCTTTCTTTTTTTTTTTTTTAATTTTGGCAGCTTTATTACAAAGAGCTTTTACAAGTTAATTTTAAGAATCAAAATAGTGCTGGTTTTGACCTTTGCAAATTGGTCATTGTATTTGAATTGTATTTGAGACTCAGAGGTCCAGTTCCAATTCTTACCTTTGTTGTAAGTCATCGGAATTTCTTTTATGCTTGGGGAAATGCTAACTTCTTGTTAACAAATACACTTGAGCATATACACTGCCTGCCTGTGCATACACTTTTTGGCAGAGGGGAAATGGCATCCATAAATTCATTCAATAAATAGGTATTAAACAAGCCACTATGATAGGTTATCCAGGTGCTAAAGATAGAACACAAAGCCATTTTGTCACTACCTTTTCATGAACATAAGCCTCCAAAGACTTATTCTTTGGGGATAAAATTCAGTGTATGTTACTTGTGATTACATGCTATATGAAAGAGGTATGTACTGTACATAGTTTAATTAAAAAAAAAAAACATAAGGGGGGTGGGGTGGGAATGATTAAACCCTAGATTGAAGGGCTATAAGAGAAGATATCATCAAGGAAATGACATTGATAGGGTTGAATTGAAGGACTGGGAATTAACTAAATAGAAAATGTTGGTAGAAAGGCATTCTATATAGCATATATGAAAACCTGAGATGGGAAGGAGCATGACATGCTGGAGAATGGAAAAAAGTAGTGTAGCAAGAAATTAGGCTAAAGGGTTGGAGAAGTGCCTCTTGGTCACAGTGATTTACAACTTTATCCTAGTCTGTAGAAAGATATTTCAGGTTTTAAACAGTTTACAAAGTTAGAACTCCAACTGTGTGACATATTCTGTTTCCAGAATTGTTTAGAATATGCAAAATTGTATTTCTAAGAATTAATTAATAGATATATTGTAGGATTGATTGCATGGGTGTTAAAAGTATCCTGGCATCTATACAGTGTGGAAAACAGATTGTACAGGGTACAATGTGTAGAAAAATTAGTATAAGATTATTATTACAGGGATCTAACAGAAAGGGGAATAGCTTAAGATAGGGGCAGTTGAAGATGCAATATTAGTTTAAATTACATAAGGATTTTGTGAAAGCTGTATAAATTATTCAGACTTAAACTTCCCATTAATTTTTTTTTTTTTTTTTTTTTTTTTTTTTTTTTTTTTTTTTTTGGTACTGGGGATTGAACTCAGGGGCACTCGACCACTGGGCCACATCCCCAGCCCTTTTTTGTATTTTATTAGAGACCGGGTCTCACTGAGTTACTAAGTGCCTCACCATTGCTGAGGCTGGCTTTGAACTGGCGATCCTCCTGCCTCAGCCTCCCAAAGTGCTGGGATTACAGGCATGCGCCACCACGCCTGGCTGCCATTAATTTTTAATATTCCATACTGTACTACTTTATCTTGTGTAATGTATGCTCCCAAGATTCCAAGTGGCTTACAATATGTATTTTCCAATAGTTCTAAAATGTGGATAAATAAACAAACTTAAATAAACAGATTTAAATTTCACAGCTCATCATCACAGAGTTTTTTAAAAATTTATTTATTTATTTATTTATTTATTTTTAGTTGTACACATGCCTTTATTCTTACGTGGTGCTGAGGATCGAACCCCGGTCGCGCATGTGCTGGGCAAGCTCTCTACCGCTGAGCCACAACCCCAGCCCTCATCATTAGAGTTTTGAGTGCCTTTGCCTCCAGCCTGTAATGCACATTGCCAAGCTCACTGTTAGCATTTTTTAAAAAACAGATTCTTATGATCTTAAGCATTTAAAGAAGCATGTGAATTGAACTATGAGTTTTTTTCAAGTTCATGAACTCAATCCTTAGGTTGACTTTCTGATAATGGTTCTTCTCTTATTATGGTTAAAACTTTAGCTTGGGCATACACACACAGTTGTGTCTTTCTGTGGTATATTGTCTATGCACCAAATTTCCCCCCCCTTTACTCTGTTTAATAAGATCACAACTCTTCCTCATATTGTAAGGTCTAGATAGCAAGAGCCTTGTTTCTGATTTCATCATATCCTATGTTGTATGATACAGGGCATTCACATATTTGTTAAAATCTAAGCAAACATTTAGAAAATATGCATAGTAATTGCTAAGATGAAAATGTTATATGTTATAGAAGATAAAAAGACAATTAAATGGATTATATAGCACATAGTGTAGGTAAAATATAATTCATTTGATTCATGTGATTATTAATCTGATTTGATTGGATTAACTTTTCACGATTTCTTTGTATTTTATTGGTTCAGCCATACTAAAGTTTTAGAAGATTTAGGAGTATATAAGGGTCAACAAGTGATCTAGGTTTTGTTTCTTTCTAAATTTTCTTTAAATAGATACACTTAAGAATGTGTACGGTAAACAAGATTTTTAAAATGCATATGTTGAGAACCCCCTTTGTAAATAAGTGGAAAACCAGACAAGCTGATTAAAAAAATCACTGCAAAACATCAGATACTTTGAAGGTTTTGATTGAAACAACAGAAACTGTTCTTTAAAATGCATAGTTGAGCTTGTAATAATGTAAGAATAATCTCCAAAGTTTAAAAACTGAAGACTAAAGACTAGAGTAGGGAAAGTATAAATGGACACTAAAGGACTTTTCAGCGATAGTTGCCAATTTTGTTGACCGTGAGGCATGTTTTTAGTATCTATATGAGGGTAGGTGAAATCTTGAGCCTAAGCAGGAATTGGAACTGATATCTAATAAAGTCAGTTTTCTTGAAGAGCTACAACTTTAATTAAAGAACACACCAGAGAAAAGTTTTGTTTCTGAGACAGGGAAATGAGCTCTAAGAAAAAATTTCCAAGTCAGCTGAAAAAGTTTATGCTGGGAATTCACAGCCAAGGACATGCAGTCACACATGTGTGAGATTCAAATTTAAACCCATTGATGGAGTTATGGTGGACCAATAATATCTCTGAGGCACTAAGACCTAAATAAATAATCTCAGAGCCTGTGTACAGGGATATACCAACAACTGAAAAAATATATGGGATTCCAACAGACAAATCACAGTTTAAATTAACCCCATCATCCAGTATTGTAAATCATATGAAGAAACCACTATGAATAAATGTCAGCTGCCAAAAACCTTTGGCAAAATTAGATCCCTGGTTACCTCAAATAAAAGGGCATTGAATGGCTCTATATTTTAAGCTAGGCGCAGTTGTGTATACCTGTAATCCCAGTTAACAGAGGCTTAGGCAGGAGAATCACTTGCCCAGGTGTTAAAAGCCAGCTTTAGTAATATAGTGAGACCCCTGTCTACTCACCACTAAACTAAGTATCTTTAAATAAAAAGAGTTGAGGCAGGAGGATCACAAGTTCAAAGCCAGCCTCAGCAGTAGCGAGTCACTAAGCAACTCAGTGAGACCCTGTCTCAAAATAAAATACAAAAGAGGGCTGGGGTTGTGGCTCAGTGATTGAGTGCCCCTGAGTTCAATCCCCAGTACAAAAAAAAAAAAAAAAAAGAAAGAAATTAAAATTGATGTTGTTGGAAGTGGTAGTACAGTGAATACTTGATTTTATATTGAAATTAAATACTAACAGAGAATCACCACTTCCATCATTTGGCCTCAGATATTTTGACTTGTCCTTTGGCTATCTCTTCTCCAGGAAATACATGATTTCAGGGATAACCTAAGGGTGCACATAGCTCTGCTGCCATGAATCTCAGTCTGGGTGCACAGGGAATGTGACTTCTGTTGTTAAAGGGCACAGCCTTTGGTCGGACAGTTAGAATAAATGTAATAAAGGGATGTGAACGTGGGTTTTTGTGGAGCTTTGAGAGAGGAGGTCAGTCTTTCAGTTGTATTTTGTGATAGAGCAAGATCTTTAGATCTCTCTTTAGAGAGAAAGTTCCAAGGAGGGTACTGGGAAAAACTTGTCTGTTCACAAAGCAGGAATGAAGTGGAGGTTGGAGGGGATCATTGCAAATTGAACTGATTAGCATGGCCCTCATTGAAAATTCCATGTGTAGAGTTACTGCTGAGTGAGGGAAGGACAAATCTCTCTCCCTCAAGCATTTGGAGCCTAAGGAAAGATTTAATGTACCTTGCCTTTTTCAGTTTTGGGCTTTTTTGTTGTCCATTCCCTTGCCCCCCCCCCCCCCTTTTTTTCCTTCCTTTTTCTCTGTTAACTTTGTTTTTGATGCTAATGGGAGAGTAGGGAAAGGTGTATTGAGTTCCCTTAATCCAACCCCTGGATAGGTACTTTTAGTGACAGACTGACTGCTTGACCCTATGTTTTATTTTCTTTTGGATGTCCAAATATATACCCCAGCCCTTCCAGACTTGTAGGATCATTTGGAAGTGTCTGGCATATTGTTATCTCCCTTATTCCTGGAGCTGGGACCCTGCTGCCCTGTGTCCTTTGCATCCCTCTGGCCTTTGAAGTTTAATTAATAATACTAGGAGGGGCTGGAGCTGTGGCTCAGTGGTAGAGCACTTTCCTGGCGTATGTGAGGCCCTGGGTTCGATCTTCAGCACCGCATATAAATTAATTAATTACAATAAAATTATAAAATATCCATTGACAACTAAAAATATTTTAAGAAAATAATAATAATATGGTTATTATTATTATTTCTTATTTACTAATTTTGGTTAAATATAATAACCAAAATTAGTAAATAAGAAGGTAGATCTGAGAATGTTGTCAAAAAGTAGCTGAAAGAAAAGCTTAAAGGGGCTGGAGTTGTGGCTTAGCGGTAGAGCACTCCCCTAGCACCTGCAAGGTGCTGGGTTCCATCCTCAGCACCACATAAAAATAAATAAATAAAGGTTATTGTGTCCAACTACAATTAAGAAAAAAAAATTAAAAAAAGAAAAGAAAAGCTTAAAAGAAAAAGAGACGTTAAATGATAGGATGGAATAAGGTCACACACATATTCTCTCTCTCTCTCTCTCTCTCTCTCACACACACACACACACACACACACACACACACACACGTCTATAAAGAAGAGAATGAAATATTCAAAGAGATAATAATTGGGAATTTTCCTGCCCTTTTTTTTTTTTTTTTTTTTTTTTTTTGTGTGGTACCGGGGATTGAACTCAGGGGCACTTGACCACTGGGCCATATCCCCAGCCCTTTTTTGTATTTTATTTGGAGACAGGGTCTCACTGAGTTGCTAAGTGCCTTGCCATTGCTGAGGCTGGCTTTGAACTCGCGATCCTCCTGCCTCAGCCTCCCAAAGTGCTGGGATTACAGGCGTGCGCCACCGCGCCGGCTATTTTTCCTGACTTTTAAAAAGGCAAATACTTGGAACTTTTGGCTTAAAAAGCTCAGTGGGTTCATTATATATAAATAAAACCAGATGCACTGTGAAGAGGTTACAGTAGAGAAAAGGAGCCTTCAGAGAGTAAACATAACCTACAACTAATGACATTTATACTGACAACTATGGTAGAAACCAAAATAAGCATTAAACAATGTCTTGAAAATGCTGAAAGAAAATAAACCAGCCTAGAATTCTACATCCACCTTAACTATCATTCAAGAATGAGAATGAAATAAACTTTTCATATGACCTAGGATTCTTCCACTAATGGACATTCACTGATAGGATTTTGAAAAATAATTTCATTTCAAAAAAAGAAAGCTGAACCCAGAGAAAAGGAATAGGAATAAAATGGAATGGTGAGCAAGATATATGGTAAATACAAGTAAGCATATAATGTCTAAGTGAAAATTACTTAAGGAATAATGAGGCAGTACTAAAATATTAGGGGAAAATAATTTATAAAATGGGGGTGAGGCAATTGGAATAGTTTTTTTTTTTTTTTTTTTTTTTTTTTTTTTTTTTTGGTACCGGGGATTGAACTCAGGGGCACTCGTCCACTGGGTCACATCCCCAGCCCTTTTCTGTATTTTATTTAGAGACAGGGTCTCACTGAGTTGCTAAGTGCCTCGCCACTGCTGAGGCTGGCTTTGAACTCACGATCCTCCTGCCTCAGCCTCCCAAAGTGCTGGGATTACAGGCGTGAGCCACCGCGCCCGGCTAGGAATAGTGATTTTTGTGATATACAAATTATACCTCAATAAAGTTGTTTAAAATTAATGTGTGTTACTTGGGAAAATGTTGAATAAAAGAATATGCTGGGGGCTGGGATTGTGGCTCAGCGGTAGAGCGCTCGCCTAGCACGTGTGCTCCCCGGGTTCGATCCTCAGCACCACAAATAAAACACATTGTGTACAACTAAAGCAAATAAATAAATATTAAAAAAAAAAGAATATGCTGCCTTTTATATCATTCCAAGTAACATTTTGATTTAAAACTCTTAATAATATTTTGATAGGGCTTTTTTGCTTTTGTTTTATTGAGACAATGGTGTCTCACTATGTTGCCCAAGCTGGTCTTGAACTCCTGGATTTAGGCAATTCTCCCACCTTGGCCTTCCTAATAACTGGGACTACAGGCACACACCATTGTAACCAGCATATTCCAATAGTTTTAATTGACTTATGCTGTAATTTCCATATTTTAAAATTTAACTCTTCCTCATAGGAAAATAGCCAAGATAATTTCAAAGATTACATTGGAGAGGATACAGCAGGAAATTGTCTTAGTAGGGCTGCAGTATTGAAAGCTCTTGTAATTAAGAAAGTATGGGCTGGGGATATAGCTCAGTTGGTAGAGTGTTTGCCTTGCATGCACAAGGCCATGGGTTCAATCCCCAGCACCACCAAAAAAAAAAAAAAAAAAAAAAAGGTATGCTGTTAGTACAGGAACAGACAGACCATTGGAATAGAATGTAGAGTCCAGAAATAAAACTGTACCATATGGGAAACTGGTGATGGCCAGGATAGGAAGAATTGTTCATTGGGGAATTGGTTGACAATATAGAAAAAAATAACAGTCAATCACTCTTTTACCTAATGAAATAAATTCCTCACCAAGTAGATTCCCCAAATATGGCAAACAAAAAAGTTGATATTTTAAAAAGGAGAAGAAGAAAAATCATGGCCTCAATGTTTAGAACCAAACCCACCTCCCACATAGTAAAAGATGTTTTAATGTAACTTTAATTCAATCTGTCTGCAAGCCAAAAGCCATCAGTAAGCAAGGTGAAAATACAGACCACAAATTGAGAAAATATTTTTGTAATTCATAAAATCAATAAAGAGGGGCTGGGATTGTGGCTCAGCGGTAGAACGCTTGCCTAGCACATGCGCGGCCCGGGTTCAATCCTCAGCACCACGTAAAAATAAAAAACAACTAAAGCAAATAAATAAATATTTTTAAAAAAAACAGTAATAAAGGATTGGTGTCAGAATAAATGAAGAACTCTTACAAATCAGATAAAGAAACTAACTTGAAATTTGTCCTCTGTGGGCAGCTCACAGAAGAGGAATCCTGATACTCTGGAAGGAAAACAAGATTGCTCAAACTTAACCAGGAGGGTATAATTTTATACTCATCAGATTGACAAAAAAGTTAATGCCTACCTACCAAGTTGTTGAGCATTCATATCAGGAGGATATTTTAGTCCATTCAGGTTGCTGTAACAAAATAGTTTGGATGGGGTCAATTTATAAATAATGGAATTCTATTTCTCAAAGTTCTGGAGCCTGAGAAGTTCAAGATCAAGGCACCAGCTGGTTCAATGTGTCTCTGCTTTTGGATGATGCCTTTTGCTGCACTCTCTCATGGCAAAAGTAGCTATAGGATTAACTGGCTCCCTTAAGCACTCTGATGAGGTCACTAAGCACCTTCTATCATCATCATTGGGGGTTAGGATTTCAATATGAACCATTCAGACATAGCAGAAATATAGGATTACAAAAGCAACTATATTAGAAGTTATCAAAGTTTTTAAAAAGTATGACACAGCAGGCATCTGTAATGCATGGTGAGATAAGTCTAATAACTATCATATTTCAAATTAATGATTTGTGTGAATGATTTTTGAACAATCTATAACCATTTGTTATGTGACATGAAAATATCTAGGTCTATTGGTGATAAAAATCACAGTAATGCTGAATGTCATTAGTTGTTTACATATGTAATTAAAGGATATGTTAAATTTTAATTCAAGATTAACAAAAAATAAAGATTTATTTTCATACAAGTTTATGAGCCTACTTTAAATGAATCTGTGGACTACACATTAAGAACTAATAATTCGGGCTGGGATTGTGGCTCAGCGGTAGAGCGCTCGCCTAGCACGTGCGCAGCCTGGGTTCGATCCTCAGCACCACATACAAATAAAAACGCATTGTGTACAACTGAAGCAAATAAATAAATATTTAAAAAAAAAAAAAAAAAAAGAAAGAACTAATAATTCTAGGGGCTGGTGTTGTAGCTCAGTAGTAAAGCACTTGCCTAGCATGTGCGAGGCCCTGGGTTCCATCCTCAGCACCACATAAGGATAAATAAAATAAAGGTGTTGTGTTCATCTACAACTGAAAAAAAAATAAAGAAACTAATATTCTATGGACAGTTATATATACAGGCTCAAGAAAATTAATTTTGCAACACTGTTGCAGTATTATATTAGCAACAGATGAATAATAATCTAAAGATTCATCATTAGGTGATTACATAAATTATGATATATTCAGATATTTCATATGATATATAAAAACCCAAATGGCTTAATTCAGGATAGTGGTAATTGAAGGGTAAAGAGTAGGAATGAGGAAGGCAAACTACTTAACAGAGGGTGGTTTTTTTTGTTTGTTTGTTTGCTTTGTTTTGTTTTTGTTTTTGGTATTAGAGATTGAACTCAGGGGTACTCGACCACTGGGCCACATCCCCAGCCCTCTTTTGCATTTTTATTAGAGACAGGGTCTCACTGAGTTGCTAAGTGCCTCGCCATTGCTGAGGCTGGCTTTGAACTGGTGATCCTCCTGCCTCAGCCTCCCAAGTGCTGGGATGACAGGCGTGCGCCACCGCGCCCGGCTCCAACAAAAGGGGTCTTTAAGCCAAATTTATAATGTTGGATTATTTAACAATACAACAGACATTATTTTATGTATGCTAGGACAGAGTGTCCATTTTAATTCACAGAACAATTCAGTTTGTGTGTATGAAATGTTGTCAAGCTACAAATAATTGAATGATTTTCTCCTACTTTATCTGAGATAAGAATTAAATTATTCCTGTGAAGTATCAGGTATTTTAAACATCTGATGAAAGCATACCTGTGAGTTTACTTAAGTTTCACAACAATTCTGAGTGATGTTATATATTCATAAAGAAATTTCTAATTAATGCAAAGATAGAACTGTAATTTTTATTTAGATCTCTGTCTCTAAAACCCACACCCACTCCATGACATTAAATTGCCTGTCTCTAGCAATTGACGACTGATTTTAGAAATGAAAAGTTAACTGTACCTTATAAGATGAGATTGTGTTGGAAGCACAAATTAACAGTAGAGATACTAAAATAATCTCAAGCATGACTTTATAATGCAAAATTTTTTTAAGCACACTTTAACCTGATTGAACCTAGGGGCACTTAACCAGTGAGCCACATCCCCAGCCCTTTTATGCATTTTTATTTAGAGACAGGGTCTCGCTATGTTGCTGAGGGCATTGCTGAGTTGTTGAGTCTGGCTTTGAACTCATGATTCTCCTGCCTTGGCCTACTGAGACCACTGGCATTACAGGTGTGCTCTGCCACACTGTTCTCACACTGTTAAGACAGACTAATAACTGTTATTAGTAATGTTAGTGTTTCTGTTTTATTTTAATGCTGTTGAACATGATTTAGCATGTACTTAGCATTTAATTCTGACATGTGTTTTATCATTTTAAACTACATTCTGTTTTGGTTATTTATTTTAGGATCGAAAGCTAACAAAGTCTGAAAGGCAGAGATTTAAAGAAGAAGCTGAAATGTTAAAGGGTCTTCAGCATCCCAATATTGTTCGATTCTATGATTCCTGGGAATCCACAGTAAAAGGAAAGAAGTGCATTGTTTTGGTGACTGAGCTTATGACATCTGGAACACTTAAAACGTAAGTCCGTAAGTATTATAAAAGTTGACCAAGAAGTGTGAGAGGATTTGATTTTTCTTATTTTAGTCCTACAAATACCTAAACTTTTGTTACCCAGGTTCTTAAGGAAGGAACAGTCCTTCCAAACCTTATTATACTTGCATATTTTCTGCCCACAAACTTCTCTTATATATAAAAGTGAATTGATAACTATTTATTGGTAACTATTTTTTAAAAATATTTATTTGTTTTTAGTTGTATACAATGCCTTTGTTTTTACATGGTGGTGAGGATCGAACCCAGGCCGCGCACGTGCTAGGCGAGTGCTCTACCACTGAGCCACAACCCCAGCCCCTATTGGTAACTATTGAAATGAGAAATTATTGCAGAATAAACCTAGTTATTTTAAGTCATATTGATGGTGTTTCTAAAACTGAGGGACCAGAAATCAGATGTTAAGATAGCCCTCTAGTGGTAAAAATGAGAATAAAATATATTGGAGAAGCGCAATCCCCACCCTTTGAGTACTGGGGATTGAACTCAGGGACACTCAACCACTGAGCCACATCCCCAGTCCTATTTTGTGTTTTACTTAGAGACAGGGCTCACTGAGTTGCTTAGCGCCTCACTTTTGCTGAGGCTGGCTTTGAACTCGTGATCCTCCTGCCTCAGCCTCCCAAGCCACTGGGATTACAGGCGTGCGCCATGCCTTGCCAGGAAGGCCCATTTTTAAAAATCACTTTCATACTGTTTTTTGCTACATCTGTGCAACTGTTATATCAGCTGAAAATTATACTATGACAATATCACTCAAGATTACTTTTAAACTCATATCTGGTAGTGTCAGAAATTGAAGGCAGAATAGCTAGACCTGTCATCTGTAACAGGGAAACAGCATGCAAAAATTCTGTTATCCATCGCAAATAGCTTTAGGTAAGAGTTGGAGAATACCTTTGAAATCCCAGGTCTCTTAGAGTATCTATTTGTATTGAGGATAATATTGTAAATTATGTGGTATAAGTTTGTTATGGAGGAACTGGGTTTTTTTAAAAATTGTCACTGTGGCTATACATTTACCTGTATTATTTTTTAGTTAATGCTACTAAACTGATTAATTCCAGATTTTGTTTTTGAGATTCCCCTCCCCCCATAATGGGCCTTAATTTGTTCATTTATTTATATGTGGTGCTGAGAATCAAACCCAGTGCCTCACACATGCCAGGCAAGTGCTCTACCACTGAGCTACAACCCCTGCTCCAATTCCAGATCTTTGAAACACAGTTTATATCATCTGAGTATGGTTACTTGCATGTGCCTTTGAATACTTCAGATTAATATGTTGAAAAGCCAAACAATTTCTCTGACTCCTGTTTTATGGCAACATCTTTTCCCTACTCATCCAGGCTTGTTGTTAATCACATACCTATTCTACTGGACTATACCACCTAGCACTGGTTTGAAACTTGATAAATATTTTAATGAATTAAGAACAGTGGCTGGGCGCTGTGGTGCACACCTGTGATGCCAACAGCTCAGGAGGCTGAGGCAGGAGAATCACAAGTTCAAAGCCAGCCTCTGCAAAAGCGAGTTGCTAAGCAACTCAGTGAGACCCTGTCTCTTACTAAAATATAAAATAGGGCTGGGGACGGGTGCAGCGTGGCCCAATGGTCAAGTGCCCCTGAGTTCAATCTCTGGTATCCACCCCAAAAAAGAATAGTGGGGTAATTGTATATCTGTCTGTATCTTGAGATTCTTTTCACTGGTATAGATAACTAGTTGGTTATCAGAAAAATCTGTCAGGCATGCTTAAGAGTATCCAACAATGGTTTCCTTGTTCAAATACCATGTTGAGACACTTTGGGTAATGCAGTGAGCTGAACCCCTGTGGAATGGATGACCTCCACCAATAAACTAAAATGTAGAATATAATATATGCTATTTCAATACATACCCAAGCTTCAAAAGGAAAGGGTAACCTCCAGATAAAAAGCAAAGAGAAGATAAGTCAGAGCCAAAACAGGAGCTGATGTCCCATACCAGACATTGATGATTTCATACCAGACATTGATGCTTGAGAAGTTTTACTAGGGTTTTAATGTCCATTTAAGGACAAAAAGTCTTAGAAATCCGTAAAGAAGAGAGCTGGAACTTAAGCCTGTGTCAAAAACAAATAAACAAGAAACCCCAAACTGAATAATACACAAAAAGCAGAACTCAGCCAGTGAAAACTACAAAGAATTTTACCCCTCTGCCCAAGACTGTGGATAAGAGGGGAGTCTGTGAAAAATAGAAATTTTTATTTCTTTTTTCCCATTTGCCTTTCTATGTGATACCAATATTTGAGTTATTATGTATTCTTCCACTTCATATGTAAATGGTTCTATAATGTTTTGTAGTACCAGATTGGTGCAGGAAACCCAAGCCAAGGAATGCATATCATATTGATCCGGGACACAAAACCTGGTCATACCATCCATGAACAAAACAGTTTCCAAAGAAAATGACCTCAAAATAAAAAAGTATAAATCACATCAATAAAGATGAACATACAGAATGATATAGTAGCACTACAGCAATTAAAGATACTATGGACAAGACTAAAAGTAATGATATAATAAGTATTCATATAAGGATGTCAGTGAAGATATATGAAAGTATATAAAGTAAAAAAAAGAAGGTGTAAAAGCCATAAGGAGATAATAGTATTTCATTAAAGAAAGGGGGGTGGGGGCTGGGGTTGTGGCTCAGCAGTAGATTGTTCGCCTAGCACGTGCGCAGTCCAGGTTCGATCCTCAGCACCACGTAAAAATAAACGCATTGTGTACAACTAAAGCAAATAAATAAATATTTTTAAAAAATAAAAATGAAAAAAAAGAGGAGGGGGAAGACAAGCATAATTGAAAAAGATCAGAAGAACTTCTAAAATAAGATTAAATTATTAAAATTAAAACTTCAGTGGTTAAGCAACAGTAAATTTAAATAAGAGTAACAAAGAAATCAGAATGCAACAGAAAGCAGAAAAAGAGAGAAAATATTTAAAAGAATGAGATGTGGATCGAAAATGCCTGTTAGGTTTAATTATCATTTTAAGGAATGAGAAAAAGCAATATTTGAGAAGGTAATGATTTACATTGATGATTTCTAAGCAAGTAGATTAAACACATCCATATTCCTATCTGGAAGAATATGTACAGAATAACTAAAAATGATTAGTTGAAAGAGTACTACTACACTTAGTCCTGTGTTTTTCTCAGCTCTTCTTCTCACCAATTGTGATCTGGGGCAAGTAGCTACATTTATCTGGGCCTCTGTTTTTCCCATCTGAGAGTAGGAGTTGGACTAGCTGATCTCTAGTATCTGTCCATGGGATTGGTGGGGGAGGTAAAAAAAAAAAACATAAAATTTACTATCTTAACCATTTTTAAGCTTACTGTTCCATAGTGTTAATAAGTGCATATTTCTGTGCAATCTCCAAAACTCTTTTCATCTAAAACTAAAAGGTCTTATCTATGGACATCAGTTTCCCCTTTCCCATATTCCTGGCAATCACCAACTGTGATGGGATCTTGCTTATGTTGCCCAGGCTATCCTGAAATTCTGGGGCTCAAATAATCTCCTCTCTCAACTTCTGGATTAGCTGGGATTATAAATAACCTATGACCATATCCAGCAAGATATATAAAACCATAAAGTATGTGTTGTAACCTTTTGTGTTTGACTTCTTTAACTTATCATGTTTTGGAAGATCATTATGTGATAGCATGTATCAGTACTTCATTTTCTTTTATGACTAATATTCCACTGCATAGAAATTCCTCATTTTATCTATTCATTGGCTGATTCACATTGGGGCTGTTTCTACCTTTTGGCTGTTATGAATAGTGTTGCTATGGTATATATGCTATCAGCTCTTTGGAATATGTGCCTAGGAGTGGAATTGCTGAGTCATATGGTAATTCTAAGTTTAACTGGTGTTTGGTGTTTTTTTTTTGTTTGTTTGTTTTGTTTTGTTTTTGGCGTTGCTAGAAATTGAACCCTTGGCCTCATTCTCTACCATTGAGCTATACCCTGAGCCCTATGTTTAACTTTTTGAGAAACTACCAAATTTGTTTTTGTTTTTAATGGCTATCTTATTGGATGTCATTATGGATGTGATTTGAATTTTCCTGATAATGTTGTTACACTCTTTATAGGCTTATTGGCCTGTAAAGAAAGCTTAAGTCCTGTATCCACTTTTTCTTTTTTAATAACTATTTTGTTTATGTAGCTCTGAGGCTCAAACCCAGTGCCTCACACATGATAGGCAGGTACTCTAGTACTCTACTTTCTTTCTTTTTCCTCTCTGTCTCTGTCTCTGTCTCTCTCTCTCTTTTGAGTAGCTACCTAGTGCTTGCCATACTGGTTCTACTAATTTACATTCCTACCAACAGTATATAAGGAGCCCCTTTTATTCACATACTTGTCTGCATTTGGATCTTTTGTCTTTTTGGTAATAGCCACTCTAACTGGTGATACCTCATTGTGGGTTTTTTTTGGTTTTTTGGTTTTTGTTTTTGGTATCAGGGATTGAAATCAGGGGCACTCGACCACTGGGACACATCCCCAGCCCTTTTTTTATATTTTATTGGAGACAGGTTCTCACTGAGTTGCTGAGTGCCTCGCCATTGCTGAGGCTGGCTTTGAACTCATGATCCTCCTGCCTCAGCCTCCCAAGTGCTGGGATTACAGGCATGCGCCACCGTGCCCGGCTTCATTGTGGTTTTGATTTGTACTCCTCTACAGATTAATTGTTGGTTTGTTGGATACCGGGAATTGAACCTAAGGGCTCTTGACCACTGAACTATATCATAATAAGTCTGTTGCTTTTTTTTTTTTTTTTTTTTTTTTGGTGGGGGTGGGAATTGAATCCAGGGGCACTTTACCACTGGGCTACCTCCCCAGTTCTTTTTATTTTTTATTTTGAGACAGGTCCTTACTAAGTTACTTAGGGTCTCACTAAGTTTCTGAGACTGGCCTTGAACTTGTGATACTCCTGCCTCAGCCTCCTGAGTCTGCTAGGATTATAGGCGTGTGCTGCCCTACCTGGCAATTCCCTTTTTTTTTTTTTTAATTTGTTCTTTTAAAATATACATTACAGTATAGTGTATTTTTTTTATAATTATTTATTTGCTTTAGTTGTACACAATGCGGTTTATTTTTACGTGGTGCTGAGGATCGAACCCAGGCCGCACGTGTGCTAGGCAAGTGCTCTACCACTAAGCCACAATCCCAGCCCCAGTATAGTATATTTGACATACATACATGGAGTATAACTTATTCCAAATAAGATTCCATTCTTGCAGTTGTACATGGTGTGGAGTTACACTAGTCAGTATTCATATATGAACATAGGAAAGTTATGTCCAGTTCATTCTACTGTCTTTCCTATTCTATCCCTCTTTTCCTCTCTTCATTTCCCTTTGTCTTATCTACTGGCAATTGCCTATATTTTAATAAGAATGTGCGTGGGGAGGGGGGTTATTATGTAAATTTCTCAAGTAGTCTGGAAATTAAACCCTGTCATACCTATATTTTACAGATCTTTTCCCATTCTGTAGGTTTTCTATTTATTTTGTTGATTGTTACCTTTGCTGTGCAAAAGCTTTTGTTTGATGCATCACCTGTGTTTTTCTTCTAGTGGTTTCACAGTTTCAGTCTTACATTTTAAGTCTTTAATCATTTTGAGTTGATTTTTATATATGGTGAGAGAAAGTCTTAATTTTTTTCTAATCTTTTTTTTTTTAATATATCTTTTAGTTGTCAGTGGATCTTTTTATTTATTTATATGCGGTGCTGAGGAATAAACCCAGGGCCTCACATGTGCCAGGCAAGTGCTGTACCACTGAGCCACAACTCTTAACTCCCTTAATTTTTATACTTCTGTATGTAGATATCCAATTTTCCCAGCACCATTTACTGAAGACGGTTCTTTCTCCAGTGCTTATCCTTAGCACCTTTGTCAAAAATAGCTTGGCTAGATAGTGATTGCATAATATAGGGATTGCTTTGAGTATATGGACATTTTAACAAAATTGATAGTTCCAATTCATAAACAAGGGCTGTTTTTCCAATATTTTGTGTTGTCCTCTTCAGTTTTTAGTGTGTAGTTTTGTTGTCATTTCTTTGGCTATTGTTTTTGTAGTAATTGTAAGTGAAATTGCATTGTTGAATTTTTTTTTCAGGTAATTCAGTGTTTGTATATAAAAATGCTGATTTTTGTATTTTGATTGTTTCCTGCAGCTTTGCCAAATTCATTTATTAGTTTTAATGGTTTTGGTAGAGTCTTTGGGGTTTTCTATGCCATCTGCAAACAATGACAATTTGACTTCTTCATTTTCAGTTTGGATACTCTCTTTTTCTTTCTCTTGTTTGATTGCCATATCTGGGACTTCCCATACTAGGTTGAATAAAAGTGGAAGTGGGCATCCTTCTCTTATTACAGGTCTTAGAAAGCTTTCAGCTTTTCCCCATTCAGTATGATGTTTGGTGTGGACTTTTTATATGTAACTCTTATTAGGTTGAGGTATAATGCTTCTATTCCTAATTTGTCCTGAGTTCTTAATATGAAGGGAAGTCAGTTTTATCAGATGCCTTTTCTATATCTATTGAGACGATCATATGGTTTTTGTCCTTCATTCTGTTGATGTGGTGTATCATGTTTATTGATTTGTATATGTTGACGTGTCCTTGGATCCCTGAGATTAATCCCACTTGAACATGATTGGTCTTGGTAAGGTGTATATGTTCAGGAATTTGTCCATTTTGTCTATTATTAAATATGTTGGTATGTTCATAGTAATCTTTTATGATCCTTTGTATTTCTTATATATATGTACATACATATATATTCACATACATATATTTTTAGTTGTCAGTGGACCTTTATTTATTCATATGTGGTGCTGAGAACTGAACCCAGGGCTTCACATGTGCTAGGCAAGCACTCTACCACTGAGCCACAGGACCCCAGCCCATGAACCTTTGTATTACTATGTCAGTTGTAATAACTCCTTTTTGTTCTGACTTTTGTTGTTGTTTAGTCTTTTTTTTTTTTTTTTTTTTAATCTCTATAGAGTTTATCAGTTTGGTTCATTTTTGTTTTGTTTGTTTGTTTTGGTAGTACTGGGGATTGAATTCTGGACATTTTACCACTAAGTTATATCCCCAGTCCTTTTAATTTTAAAGACAGGGTCTCACTAAGTTGCCTGGGCTGCCCTCAAACTTTTGATCCTTCTTTCTTGCCCTCCTAAGTCAGTAGGATTACATGTGCACCAGCACACCCAACTGGTTTATCTTTTCAAAAAACCAACTTTTTTTTTAAATTGATCTTTCATTTTTTAAAGTCTTTATTTCATTTATTTCTGTCCTTTGTAGTTTCTTCTACTTGCTTTTGGTTTGGTTCTTGTTTTCTTTAGTTCCTTGAGGTACATAGATAGGTTTTTAATTTATGATCTTTCTGCATTTTTGATGTAGGCATTGATTGATATAAATTTACCTCTTAGTACTGCTTTGCTACATCTGATACATTTTGGTATGTTATGTCCATTTTCGTTTGTTTCAAAACATTTTAAATTTTCTTTTTCTACCTTGATCCATTAATTGTTCAGAAGTTAATTTCCATGTACTTGTATAGTTTCCAAAGTTCTTTTTTGTTTTTGATTTCTAGTTTTACTGCATTGTAGTTGAAAGAAATACTCAGATTTTAATTTTTTTTTTTAAATAGTTGAGAAGTTTTTGTGTGGCCTACTATATGATGTATCCTGCAGAATGTTCTATGCTATTTAAAAGAATATGTACTCGATAGCTGTTGAATGGAATGTTCTATAGACATCTATTAGGTTCATTTGGTCTTAAGGTAAAGTTTAACTTTGCTGTTTCTTTTATTTTTCTGCCTATATGTTATGTCCATTTCTGAAAGTATGGTGTTAAATTATTCGTCCATTAAAGTCTCTCTCCCTTAGGTGTATTAATATGTGCTTTATATTTAGGTGCTCTGATATTGGATGCTATGTATTTATAATTTTTTAATGAATTTTAATCTGTAAAATCCACTTATGCTGTTAGTTTTAATTAACAACTCCATGCAAATGAAATAGAATTTCATTTTAGTTCTACTGGTAGCTTTTTAAATTTTTTAAAAAATTGAATGATTACTCTAGAGGTCTCATTTATATTCTTAATTCTTCACAATTTAGTGTTCATACTGTACACTTTCACGTAAAATATAAAAAGAACCCTATACAATTCATTATTCTTATTCCTTTGATTCTTGTTCTTTATACTGTAATTTTCATATAATGCACTTACATAATTTATAGACCCTCCCAAAGTGTTAGATTTTCCTTTAAGTAGTCTAATGTATTTTAAAGAGGAAAATCTAATCTTGTGTATTTAACATTATTAGTGCTCTTCATTTTCCCCCTGTATATTTCCAATAAAATGTGCACCAGAATGCATTCCCCAGACTGTATCTTATCTGCAATGGTAGCATTAGAAATTTCTATTCCTTTCTGTTAGCATTAGCTGGGCTGCATGGACTCTGTCTCACATATACATATTTTAAAGGTCTACTAGAAACTTGGGCAGAGAGAATATGCAGAATCTGCTTCTACGTTTTGGAATTTCTTCCTTTCTTTTCAAGATCTTTCCTGTTGATAGAACTTTCTGCAGTGATGGAAATTTTCTGATATATGCATTGTCTAAAAGGATACCACTTGCATGTGGTTTTTGAGCATTTGAAATGTGGCTAATGAAACTGAGAAACAGAATTTTTTATTTTAGTTATTCTACATTTAAATATAAATTGTCACATTTGGCTAGTGGATACTTTCTTGAGCAGACTGTCATGGCAGAGTTCTGGTGGACAACAATGTCTTTCATGCTGCGGATCCTAAACTGTCCTTTCTTATCTGGATTTTAGCTGACCTTATAGTCAGACTGGGACCTTCTCTCCAGTGAAAAGGTATAGAAAGTAAGAATCTCAAGCATTGTTTTTCTTCATCCTTGATTGAATTCACCTCCAAATTATGACTGGTTTTGATTGCTTTCCAACACCATCAAATCATTGTTTTGTATATTTTTTTTTAGAATTTATGAATACATTTACAACCATTAGGAGCTGCATCATCACCAGAAGTAGAACTCTACCTCTTAGTCATTTTAATAGTGAACCAACTTTAAGGAATTTATTTTTGTGCTTTGTTATTAAGATTTTCTGTCCAACTGCTAATTAAATATTTTGTTCTCTAAAATAGTTGGTTACTGCTAATGTTGATACAGCCAACTTGATCTCCCATTCATTTGCGAAGAAGTTAGTTACCTAATACTGTAACTGTTAAGATGAAAAAGTGCTTAGAAGAATTATTTTTCTGTTTTTTAATAGAATTTTTATTTCAAACTCTTTAACCTTACTAGAAGTATTGCTAACCATGTTACTGAATCTTAATATTCTAAATTTGATATTCCCATCTCAAGTATGCTAGAATTTAATGGAATTCTTCAAAGCAACACTCATATCATTGATAACCTTTTTGGTGTACTTTCCTTTTCCAGGTACCTGAAAAGGTTTAAAGTGATGAAGATCAAAGTTCTAAGAAGCTGGTGCCGGCAGATCCTTAAAGGACTTCAGTTCCTTCACACTCGAACTCCACCTATTATTCACCGGGATCTTAAATGTGACAATATCTTTATCACTGGCCCTACAGGCTCAGTCAAGATTGGAGACCTTGGTCTGGCAACCCTGAAGCGAGCTTCTTTTGCCAAGAGTGTGATAGGTATGTTTCAAGTGCACCTTGGAGCCTGTCTAGCCTTCTGATATTACTTCTGTTTAGACACCTGACCCTTTCAGAACTTTTCTGACATGAAATAAACCTTTAGAAATTCATAGCTTGAACCTAGAAGGTGATCATTTCTACTTATGAGATGTGGGTTTCTCTATATTTATGCTTTTATAATCATCTTTAAGATTATTGATGTTCTATAAAATTACATGGGGAAAAACAAGGTGAACTTTGTTGACAAAACCTCATGTATCAATCTTATTGAATCATTCTCTCCATACTTAAAATTTTGTGTACTATTTATATAATATGTTCAGTGTATCACTTTCTTCATTAATGAAACGAAATGTAGTTCGATATCTAAAGTGTACATTGGATATGTATTTGAAAAGCTGCCTTTTTTTTTTTTTTTTTTTTGGTACCAGGGATTAAACTCAGGGGCACTCGATCATTGGGCCACATCCCCAACCCCCTTTTTTTTTTGTATTTTATTAGAGACAGGGTCTCACTGAGTTGCTAAGTGCCTTAGTATCGTTGAGGCTGGCTTTGATCGCACGATCCTCCTGCCTCAGTCTCCCAAGTGCTGGGATTATAGGCGTGCGCCACCACAGCTGGCAAGACCTGCCTTTTTAAAACTTTATTTAAGCATTTGAAAATATGACAGTTTATTCTGAAAAGTTGGCTTTATATATTATTTTCTTATTTTCACTCTTCAGAAATTACAATGTATCCAAAATAGATTTCTCAACCTTAGTACTATGGACATTTGGTGCTGGACAATTGTTGTAAGGAACTGTCTTGTGCATTTTTGGATTATTTAGCAGCATCCTTCTGCCTTTTACCCACAAAATACCAGCAGTAGCACCTTCTGTCCACCTACCCCTAGTTGTCATAGTAAAAAATGTCTGCAGACATTGCTCTGTGGGGGGAAAATTGTTCCTTCTTGATAATCAGTGATCTAAAGAACAAAGCTATCCTTTCAGACTTTTAACCATGTGTTAGTCATAACTGAAAAAAATTATGTTCTTTTTGATAAACTTTTACTCTGCAAAGCAATTACCACAATTTAACTTGAAACCTTCACATTCTACTTCACACCACACAAAAAGAGCATAATAGTAAAAAAGAAGTTTACTGATTATTAAATAGATTTGAATCCTAAATATTAATAGGAAAGGCAAATTACTGATGTGATTTGCTCACATACAATATGCTCCTTGGAATGTTATGTAACTGGGATTTGAAATGCTATTTTTACATTTTCTTAAAATAATTAACATGAAGAATGGAAAAAAGTTATTTGAAGCTGAATTTATTTTTGCCATCTTCACCAGAAATTCCTGGCCCAAGACAATTTTTATTTTCTTTGTTTATACATAATGGCAAAATTAATTATTCAAAAGCATTGCAAAACCTGGTCTTATGGGATCACACACTTTTGCCCATAAGCCAGCCTGTATTTGAGATCTGTATTTGCACATGTATGTATTTGGTTTTTGCCTCTAGGATGTCCCTCACTATGTTTCCTGTATCTGTAGTAGGTTTGTATCCTGCAGGTGTAATGGTAAGTATGTGAAATAAAGGGCTCTGGTGAGTGACCTTTATAATCAATTACATTTTATTTTATTATCTTTAAAATGTATTGAACACTGGGTTTTTCACTGCAAGGCCTCCTTGAAAAGTGAAACTGATTAGGTGGAATGTTAATGACAAGAGACTTATCTGTAAACATTCCCTTTACAGTTACCATACAGTAGGGGGCAGACAAATACTTTTTGAATCCGTCATGTATAAGTAGATGCCATTTTATCTGCTTTGTTCCCTGCTAGTTTCTTACCATTTCCTTCCATTTATTTTCTGTATGTTATATTAGTTTATCTCTTAGCTAAGGCTATGCTTTGACATGTTGAATTATAGGGATCCATTTTAAACCATACATAAATAATCGGTTACTTGACCCTGTTAAGTTTCTTATGAAGGCCTTACAGTGGAAGATCTTCTATGAGAAATTGGATGGAACAGACTGACTAAGAAGATGTCCTTCCTCTTTTTCCTCTTCCAGCTCTTCTCTTTCACAGGTCAACCCCTCTGCTTCTTCCCCCTGCGCTTCTACTCGCATTGAGTCTGAATCATTCTTTTAATTTAAGGTACTCCAGAGTTCATGGCCCCTGAAATGTATGAGGAGAAATATGATGAATCCGTTGATGTTTATGCTTTTGGGATGTGCATGCTTGAGATGGCTACGTCTGAATATCCATACTCGGAATGCCAAAATGCTGCGCAGATCTACCGTCGAGTGACCAGTGTAAGTCTTCCTAACTGTTAAAGGTCCCCAAGCTCCATAACATCCAACCATGCCAAAGGGAACAGTAGTAGCAAGCATACCAAATAAGATTTTGGGAGGGGGGCGGTTTGAGGTATGTACAAGGCTCATTATATAGTGAGAACAAAGATAAAAGAACTACGAATTTATCCTGTTCCTCTTTGTATTCACTTAAACCTTTATTATAAGACATACTTTATTTTTAAAACCACACTCTTATCACTTACTTTGCATCCCCTATTAATTCATATGAGCTTTCATTCCCTCCTACCGCATACATAGCTTAGTACTTTGTCAAATTAATTTGTTCACAGATTTTTCTCTGAATGGCTTGATTTGGTATGTTAATTTATTAAATTGTATATAACTACCCACAATATTTAAGGTATAAATTAATATCTTACTATGGTTTAAATTATCCATGATAATTTATATGTGCTGACAGATTATTTCCTTGAGCTTATCCAATTAAAACCTGAAATATAGTTGTTGGGGCTCATCATTTCATTTTATCAGTATGTACTTCATCATCTCTAAAGAGATATAGTTCTCTTCTGACATAGCCATATTATACCAGAGAAAATAAACACTAATTTCTGGATCATATACCCTAAAGGTATTCAGATGTTTTTCCCATTGTTTCAGTCATATCTATTTAGGTTCATCTTTAAAATAGGTTCCATCAAGGCTCACAGAAGATATTTTGTTGTGTTTCAGCTTGTTAACTTTATTTTCTGCATGCCATTAATTCACTGAAGAATTTAGATTAATTATTTTGAGGAATGTCATAATTCTGAATTTATCTGTTTGCTTCTTATAGTTTAACTTGTTATTCTTTTCTCCATATTTCTGTAAAGAGAAATTTGTCTTAAAATAGTCATGTCAACAATGTAAAACTAAAATTTCCCCTTTTATTGGCATTTATTTGAGTATACAGTGTAGTTTTCTAGGGTCTATATGAAATTGCAGAAGAGGAAGTACAGTTGTCATAATACTTTTGTCTTCTATTAAACCATATATTAAAAAGAAAAGCAGGGCTGGGGTTGTGGCTCAGTGGTAGCCTAACACGTGCGAGGCCCTGGGTTTGATCTTCAGCACCACATAAAAATAAATAAATAAATAAAAATAAATAAATAAAATAAAGGTCTTTTTGAAGGGCAAAAACCCATACCAGGACCGCTGTGTATGGAGGGGAAGGGAAGGGGGAAAGGAAGAAGGGAGAGGGGGACCGCCGGGGGGGAGGAGACAAGTGCAGATGGGTCGAAGAAGGAAAAAAGGGATGAGTTCCTGCCTGCTGGGGGTTTAAGTAGCGACTTGGGTGGTCCAAAGGACCCCTGACTCTATAGGCTGCTAGGAGTCAGGAATGAGACTTGTATGCTCGGGATTGGCTCAGAAAGGGAGAACCCACCCTGGGGTGAATTTCTGCGAGATGTGAATATTCTCAGGATTAAAGGTGGGAACTCAGAGCCTGCCAAAGGTGGATTCTCGTGAGAGATGGGCACTTCTGGTTAGTTAAAGCTCAGGCTTACAGGATAACCTAATGCACCTGGGGTGTGGCTAATTTAGGGCACCTGGGTGTATGGCCTGCCAGCCCGAATTTTATCTAACAGTTTTGTCCGCCTACGACTAAAAAATAAATATAAAAAAAAAGCAAAAAGCTTTTTAGTTTGGAAAATATTGGATTTTAAAATTTTAATGTTTTATATTATTAACATACTTCTAACACGGTAAATATCATTAGATACAACACACAAAAACCTGCTGGGCTCCCAATAATTTTACGCGTGCAAAGCATTAACAAAAGTTTTGAGAGCCACTGTTCAAAAAGCTTTGACAAAATTTAGGCGAGAACAACTAATAGAGGAAAGATTTATTTTGGTTCAGGGTTTCAGAATATTCTGTCCATGGTCAGCTGGCTCCAAGGCAGAACCATGGCAGAAGAGTATGGGGGAGGAAAGCTGCTCAGCTTATAGAAGCCAGAAACAGAGAGAGGAAGGGATCTGGAAAAGATAAACCCTTCCAGAGCATGCCCCCAGTCAACTGCTTCCTCCAACTAGTTTCTACCTCCCCATAGTCTGTTCTGCTATCCATAGATTAACACATTGCTTGCTTGCTTGCCTGATTGATTGATAGCTAGATAGACACACAGAGACATAAATACATGCTAGAGATTGAACTCAGGGTTATTTTACCATTAAGCTGCATGTCCAGCACCTTTTTTTCTTTTCTTTTCTTTTTTTTGGTACTGGGGATTGAACCCAGGGATACTTACCTTACTACTAAGCTTTATCCCCAGTCCTTTTTCAAAGAGGACGGTGGCAAGGGTGTGTTTGAGGGGGGTTGTGAAGTGCTGGGGAGTGACATTGGCCAAATTATATTGTTATATTGTGTACATGTATAGATATTTAACAGCAAATCCCAGCATTATGTGCAAGTATAAAAAAAGAAGCCCCCTTACCACCCGCTCCCTCCCAAAGATGAAGACTAACAAAAGATAATATTAAGAATTTTATGCTGGACGTGGTAGCACATGCCTATAATCCCAACTACTGAAGAAGCCAAGGTGGGAGGATCACAAGTTCCAGGCCAGCCTGAGTAATTTAATGAGACCCTGTCTCAAAATTTTTAAAAAGATAAGGGATAATATAGCACAGTGGTAGATTGCTTACTTAGCATGTGCAAGGCCCTGGCTTCAATTAAAAAAATAAACAAATAAAAGAATTTAATTTGTACTTGTTTTGATAGAAGCAATCTGGAAGATTTTTTCGTTTTATTTGTTTTGGGGATTGAACCCAGTGGTACTTAACTACAATACTAAAAAGAGATAGCAAGAAAGTTCAGCCAGTTTAAGTGAAATGAAAATGTAAATTCATAACATAAAATACTTATGCGTAAAATAACACTCAGTATGAAGTAAATTAGATATGAAATCAGATTTTCTCAATGAGAATAAATAAGGCTTGCATCTAAGATGTATTCTAAATGAATAACTTGGGCAATTAAAGATGAATAACATACATATCCCCTGTCCTCAGAACACTAATATAGAAGATAATGTGTAATCATAGTACTTTAATGGAGATAGCTAGTAAGAACATTGGAAACAGATGGTTAACTCTACTATGGATTAGGGAAGGTTTTATAAAAAGAACTTTTGTATGAACTATCAAAAAGGGAAAAATAGTCATAAGAGTAAGAGGCTATTCTAAAAAATGACAATAGTATGAATGCTGTAGTTTCAAACACCACCATAGTATACCTGACAGAAAGGCAAATTGATCAGATTGAGGTGTTACCTTGTGGTTAGAAGGGAAAGATACGAATCAATCATGATGGTACATGCCTGTAATCCTCAGCTACTCAGGACACTGAGGCAGGAGGATTACAAATTGGAGACCAGCCTGAGCAACTTAGTGAGACCTTGTCTCAAAATAAAATTTAAAATGGGGTTTGGAGCCGGGCGCGGTGGCGCACGCCTGTAATCCCAGCACTTTGGGAGGCTGAGACAGGAGGATCGCGAGTTCAAAGCCAGCCTCAGCAATGGCGAGGCACTTAGCAACTCAGTGAGACCCTGTCTCTAATAAAAAAAATACAAAAAAGGGCTGGGGATGTGGCCCAGTGGTCGAGTGCCCCTGAGTTCAATCCCCGGTACCACAAAAAAAAAAAAAAAAAAAAAAATGGGGTTTGGGTTGTGGCACAGTTGTAGAGCACTTGGCCAGCATGAGCATGGCCCAGTACCATTTAAAAAATAAAAGAATCAATCACTAAGGTTCCCCTAATTGTAAATCTTGTCTCCTGTCAAAGCAAAGGGTTAGGGACCAGTAATTAGGAGGTAAACTTGTGACTCTCCATATATGTTTTTTTCTGTTATTTTATTTTAAATATGACCTTAGATTTTTGGAAGGACAAAGGAAGAGACAAGTTGAAATTATAGTAGTGGGAGGATGGGGTAGCTAATTGATACCAGTGAGATCTGGAGCCTCATGTAATGGACATGATAAAGGAAGGGGTTTTTGTTGTTGTTTTTTTCCCCTTGAGATGAGGTCAGGTATTATGATGTTTTGGGGGAACAAAATCTTAGCTTCACCACTCACCCCACCCCCGGGTGTGGTGGAACACGCCTGTAATCCCCTTTTGAAAAGGTTTAAAAATATGTATTGTATTTCATATGTAACTAGATTACCTTTGAAATGTCTGCCATCTTAATAGCTTCTTAATGTTTCCAAATGATTTAATGGATTTCATCAAATTGAAAGCAATCAGTTATTTAGAACAGGAAAAACAGAAACTAACTTAAAAAAGTCATCTGTTTTTCACATGTTCTTCTATAGATTTTCAAATCTCATGGTTGTAATTTTTTAATAACTAAGTAGTTCCATTATGGGGCTAGGTCTGTGTTCTGTTTTGTTGAAATATTTCCCCACAATTTTTACCCTATACGTAACTCTTTGTTCTCTGAGATTTCATAGGATAGGGTAAATCATAATTTCACTTGCTAGTCCCTCAAATGTTTCAAGACATGATGTCATGAATCCCTTTTCTTTTCTTTTTCTTTTTGGTCAAAACCCAGCATTCTCGGGCTGGGGTTGTGGCACAGCGGCAGACCACTCGCCTCGCACATGCACGGCCCAGGTTCGATCCTCAGCACCATGTAAACATAAATGCATTGCATTGTGTACAACTAAAGTAAATAAATAAATATTAAAAAAAAAAGAAGGGCTCTTGGATTTTTGAGGAGGGATCTGTGTGGTGCATATTCCCAGTTTCCCCTCAATTTGCTTGGCACAGATGTTCCCATAAATACCTTGAATTAAATGACTGTTAGCTTATTTTGTTGAGGGAACTCCCTGCCTCTGTTGCCCCACTTGACCACCAAGGCTTTCTGGTGTGAATATCTTGGAGGAGAACTGAGTTACTCACTGAGAGACGTCAGGAAGATTTGGGGAGGGAGTATGGATATATTCTACTAATCCAAGTCACTTTGGTTTTTAAAAGTTTCTATGTTAAAACAATTGTGGATTCATAGGAAGTTTCAAAGATGGTGCAAAGAGTGCCCTTCACCCTGTTTCCCCCAGTCGTTACATCTCATTTAACAATGGCATACAGTCAGCACCAGGAAATTGACCTTGGCACGTGCATGGATGGTTCTGCCACTTCCTCACATGACATGGACACATTCAAGATAGAGAACCCTTGTGCTACCTCCTCAGTCTTACCTGCCATGTCCCTTCCATCTGTGACCCTTGGCAAACACTAAACATAAATGCATTGCACTGTGTACAACTAAAGTAAATAATTCTTAAAAAAAAAAAAAAAACAGCATTCTCGGGGGCTGGGGTTATGGCTCAGCATGTGCACGGTCCAGGTTCCATCTTCAGCACCACGTAAAAATAAAACACATTGTGTACAACTAAGGCAAATAAATAAATATTTAATTTTAAAAAACCAGCATTTTCTCTCTCTCTCTCTCTCTCTCTCTCTCTCTCTCTCTCTCTCTCTCTCTTTCTCTTTTCTTTTTTTTTTTTTTTTGGTACTGGGGACTAAACTCAGGGCCACTCAACCACTGAGCCACATCCCCAACCCTATTTTGTCTTTTATTTAGAGACAGGGTCTCACTGAGTTGCTTAATGACTTGCTTTTGTTGAAACTGCCTTTGAACTCGTGATCCTCCTGCCTCAGCCCCCAGCACCACTGGGATTACAGGTGTGCGTCACCATGCCTGGCTAGCTATTTTTTAAAATTTCTTGAGGAAATGGGCATATATGAATTATTGGCAAATAATTTTAGCTATTATTTTCTTGACCTTGAGGAAGTTAAATGAGAAAGAAGAAAAATTGTAATTGAACATAAAAAATTTGGCAAGATTATAAATTAATGCAAAGGTTCATTGGTAACAGTTTGAAATTCTGTTTACTGAGATTTTTTTTTTTAGATGGAATCAAGACAGCTACCAGACTTGGGCAATTTAGCTCAGTGGCTTGATACAGGAACACTCTATACTCTTTAAAACTTGAGGATCTCGCTCAGCTTTTGTTTACTTATGTTTATCTGCTTTACCATACTAGAAATTAAAACAATTTTTTAAGATTTTTACATTTTTTTCTGAAAAAATAACTTATCTAATACGTATATATTGTTTTTTAAGTTGTAGTTGGACAAATACCTTTATTTTGTTTGTTTATTTTTATGTGGTGCTGAGGATTGTACCCAGTGCCACACATAAGCACTCTACTGCTGAGCCACAACCCCAGTCCCCAGCATTTTTACTTTTTACACATATTTTTAATGTCTGGTGTATGAGAAGGTAGCCAGAATCTTGTATGTGCTTTTCAGTTCACTCAGTTGCAACATGTGTTTTTGAAGCATATGAAAAATCTGACTTTATGCATATACATTGTTAGGAAAGAAAGTACCTTATAGGCTACCTGAAAGGCTCTTGAGAACTCTCAATGGTCTAGATGCCACATTTAAGAGAACAGTTTTAGGTCTTTGCTAATTTATCCCCAGATCAGCAAAATTAGCATCTCAGGGCATTTGGATTTAATGTAAAATTGGCCCCATCCCAAAACTTTTATTCAAAATCTACATTTTACAAAGTCCTAGGGTGGTTTTTGTGTACATCAAAGTTTTGAGAAGTGTGACTTGGGTAAGCGATCCCTTATGGTCCCTTCCAGTGTACTCCCACCCCTTTTTAAGTACTAGGAATGGAACCCAGGGCTTTGCACATGCTAGGCAAATAATCTACCATTAGCATTTTTGTTTTTTATTTTTTTAAATGTAGTGCTGGGGATTGAACCCAGAGCCTCTCATGCATACCAGGCAAGCACTCTTATCACTGAGTGCATATCAACCCTGTGTACCTGATTCGTATAAATAAAAAGGAGGCTATATATTATCATGACAAATTGTTAATAAATTGTTTAATCATTCATGGAACCTTTTTACCAGCAATATGTGACTATATACATTGACTTTAAAATTGTTTTAAATAGTGTTTATGTATAATTGCATTTTTCCTGCCTTATTCAATTGTTGATTTTTATTTTTAAATTTTTATTATTATTATTTTTATTTCTTCATTTTTTATTGATGCATTATCATTGTACATATTGGTGGGATTTGTTGTTACATATCCATACATGGACACATTATAACAATAAAATTTGTCCAGTATCATTCCCTAGCATTCCCCTCCCCTTTCACTAATGGTCCCTTTCCTCTACTGTTCTCCTTTTGATTTTTAAGATATACAGTCCCCCACCTTAATTGTTGCTTTTTAAAAAGCAAAATATTGAGTTGGGCATTAGAAAAGATGTGTTCTACATCTGTTTTAATAATTATTATATTGATATTGATATTGATTCTTTCCCCACCTCTAGAACTATACCTTTCAAGGACAGGTTTCCTTTTTCCTCAGATCAATTCACTACTACACATTGGATCCTGCAGTGGTACACTGTCATACAATCATGTGATAGTCTTGTAAATATTAATAAGTATGCATAGTATGAACCATATGTTGCATTGAAATTTACATATTATGTAGTTAAATTCTTTGAAGGGGGGAGGTAAGCACTGTTTACCATTTATAAGTAGTCTGAGACCCTAGATGGTTGGTAAAAGATTACTTATCGAGACAAGAACAAGAGTTCTCGCTTTAGATTCCCTGATTTTATCAAAATGTTATACTGAATTCATAAATATGTTTTACAATGTTAGTCTGTGATCTGAGGACCCTTTAATCTGAGTAAATGTTTATGTGAAGGGGGAATGTAGGCCATGGTTTTGGTTATATTTTATAGTGCACCGATAACAAACTGTTTTCATGTGAGCAATTCATTCTGGTCTCTGCTTCTCCACCCTGCCACTCCATACTAAGAATTAAATTGCTTACCCAGGTCATACTTCTCAAAACTTTGATGTACACAAGAACCACCGTAGGTCTTTGTAAAATGTAAGATTTTCAATGAAAGTTTTGGGATGGGGCCAATTTTACATTAAATCCAAATGCCCTGAGATGTTAATTCTGCTGATCTCTGGGGGTAAATTAGCAAAGACCTAAAACGGTTCTCTAAAGTGTGGCATCAAGGCCACTGAGGGTAGGGGCTGGGGTTGTGGCTCAGCAGTAGAGCGCTGGCCTAGCGCGCCCGGGTTCGATCCTCAGCACCCTGTAAAAATAAAAAGTATTGTGTACAACTAAAATAAATAAAAAAAGGACCACTGAGGGTTCTCAGGATCTTTTAATTAGCTCTACCAACTAAGCTTCACCCCCAACCATTTTTGCTTTGAGACAAGGTCTTGCTAAATTACCCAGCCTGGTTTTGGATTTGTGATCTTCCTGTATCAGCCTCCTGAGTTGCTGGGACATGGATCACCAGGCCTGGATGTAGGTCTCTGATTTTAGTGTTAATGTGCTTAAGGAGGTCTTTCCTGCCCACCCTGTCTAAAGCAGTGTTCTTAAGTATGAATGTACTTTATTTCTGTCCTCTTCCAGATTTTAATTTTCTTCATGGCTTTCATCACAATCTGACATTACAAGTCCCAATTTGAATATAAGTTCTTTGAGTTGGGCATTTTATTTTTCTTATTCTTTGCTGTATCCATAGTGCTTTGGGACTGACAAGTCATAGGCACTCAGCCAGTATTTGTGAATACGTGAATATAGAACTGTTGGGAGTAAAACACAGTGTTAGATTGTTGTGGAGGAAATGGACTCTGGTGTTAGATCTGCTTGAGTTAAAATCCCAGAAATGGGGCTGGGGTTGTGGCTCAGCTCATCTAGCACGCATGCAGCCCAGGTTCGATCCCCAGCACCACATAAAAATAAAAAAATGCATTGTGTACAACTAAAAGCAAATAAATAAATATTTTTTAAAAAAGTTATCTTATTTTAACTTTTGAATTTTGATAAGTAGGTAACATCTTTTCACAGGTAAGAAAATAGAAGTTAACCATTTTGCCTAAGGACATGCAGGAGATCTCAGTATTAGAGTCAGAAATCAGTATGACTCTAATACAAACCTTAACATTTTCTTTGCCCGTTCTTTTTAAACCTTTTTTCTAGATCTTAAGAAAAATCTTCTGAGGGAAAAAACTTAGGAGATTTGGGTAACATATAATAGTGCTTACTGTAGTTTTCAGCCCTGTTAAAGTTCATAATCCTTGTTTAACACAGAAAAACATCTTAGTTGCATGCTATACTTATGATCGGACACTGTGATCTTAAAAATCTATGCCATTAGAAATGAGAATATCCACGTTAGAGTAGCAGTGTACATTGCACAAGTTTCATCTGCTATTAAAAGAATAAAGCTATAGTACTCAGTAGCCTCAACTTTTTATATGAAAGATAGTGCATTTGAGGTTGGAGCAATACATAGGCTTTCATGTAAATGAAAGTAATAAGCCTTGGGGAATTAATCATGAGGCAAGCTAATTTCCTTTGATAGCGCTAGCTCAATTTGGTAGTGTTTGAAAAGGCTTGTTTTCCAGCGGGATCATAAGGTATGTTCAAATTCCTGTAAACTAATGGTTCATACCAGTAAGAATCTGGTTGAGTCCAGCCCCTTACCAACCAAGTTAGAAATAATGGAGATTTTTTAATTACTTTGTTTGTGTAATTTGACTTTGTCACTGATTCAATTAGCCTTTGGATTGCTAGGTTTGAACATTCTGTCTGGGAAAAACAGAATTAAAGCTGTTAGGGTAAAATTCCTTTTAGTTTTTATATAACAGATTGCAGTTCACCTTTCTTTTTTAAATAAAAATAAGTGAAACTGATTCCTGATTAGATAGATTTTGGAAGTTGAAGGAAACTTTGTATTTATTTCTTTATAAAAGCTAAAATTTGTTGTGCTAGAAAAAATTATTGAAATTAGCTGAAATAGTTCTTTAATAAATTTTATTCCTATATCTGTCCAATAATTTTGGAATATAAATGGAAAAGAAAACTTTTTGTATCTTGGAAACATTTTCATGATTTCAGAGATATTCCATTACTCTGATTTAAGACTAAAGATGATAGTTTGAGGTGTCATTTCCAGTGCTTTAAGTTCTAAAGAAAAGGTGTGAAATTCTTATTTCAGAATTCTTCTGGAAAGCTGAGTTTACTTATCATCCCTGAATATTAATCAATAATTCGCAAGCTGTAGACTTTAGAATAAAAACTGATTAGAGTATAGAAAGATAGTCTCCATATTTAAATACATTTCAACAGTACTGCCGGGCGCGGTGGCACACGCCTGTAATCCCAGCACTTTGGGAGGCTGAGGCAGGAGGATCACGAGTTCAAAGCCAGCCTCAGCAATGGCGAGGCACTTAGCAACTCAGTGAGACCCTGTCTCCAAATAAAATACAAAAAAGGGCTGGGGATGTTGCCCAGTGGTCGAGTGCCCCTGAGTTCAATCCCCGGTACCACACACACAAAAAAAAAAACAGTACTGAATTTTTTGGTAGTTTGGAAATGATTCACATGCTGAATGCTAAAAGATTCTTACAGATGCTTTGTAATTGCTGGATTTTCTTAGTGGACTGTATATGATTTGAGGTATAACTTGAAAGAAGCATGAGACTCAGTTGGCCTTTAAAAGGGGGGGGGGTGGAATAACAAGAGTATTTTTCTTGGTGGGTGCATTAAATATTCAGCAAACAAACAATTAATCAGTTTGACTGGGCTCCTTGGTGGGAAAAGAAAGAATTTTGTTTATTTTTGTCAGTACTAGGGATTGAACCCAGGGACACTCTACCACTGAGCTACTATATTTTTTATTTTGTGATAGGGTGTCACTAAGTTGCCCAGGCTGGTCTCCAACTTGGGATCCTCCTGCCTCGCTTCCCTAGTAGCTGGGATTACAGGTGTGCATCACCTTGCTCAGCTAAAAAGGGTGTTCCTGTTAGTGGAAACAGGTGTTAAGTATTCAGTGAGCAAGAAAACAGTTTGACTAGACTTATTGTGGGGAGATAGGAGCCAAGTTGTAAGTAGTAATTGGATTGTGAGGGCTTTTTATGCCACAGTAAGGAAATAAAAAAGCATAGTAATAACATTGAACTAGGCACTTGGGAATCTAGATTCTGCTTTTGGTTTTGTCTATGGTTAGATCCTTACCCACTGAATATTGGCCATATTTTTCTTATTTTATGTGCTGAAAGTAATACAATGTTGTCTAATAGATGCCTGACTCCCTTGAGACTAGATTAAACTCTCAGCAGTCACCAGTTGAATTAATGCATTAATTTTGACTTTGACATGGCATTAATCTTTCTGAGCTTACAATTGTCTCATTTGAATGAGGTTTCTTACTCTGGTTCTTACTAGATCTGTGATCCTGTGGCCATTTTATAAATGTGAAGAGCTGTTAACCAGTTTTTTTAGTAATGTGATGTGAATTAAATTATATCTGATGACCCGAAGTCATTAAATGTCAGATGATAAAATGGAGTCAGATGGTTGGACAAAGTCGGAGGTGGAGAGAATGGAACGAATGAGGCCCATCCTAAATTGGTCTAACTTAGCATTCAGGGCTTTGGTGTTCACAGTTGTGATGTGGGGGTAGCAGTGGTTTTGAGAGCTAACAGAAAGGCCATTTTGCCTTGTTAGAGATATTTGGCTGTTAGGAGCAAGAGAAGTGCTAGTAGCAGAACTGTTTACCAGATTTTTTTTAAACATTTATCTTTGTTTCAAGAGCTCATAGACAATAGTAGTTCTTAAATATTGTGGGAGAAGCATCCAGGAATGATTAAAGTTTCTGTCTGGACCATGAAAATGATAACATCATTGAAAGAAAAGGGAAAAATCCAGAGAAGGGCACTAACTTTGAGAGAAGGAATTCATTTAGACATATAAACAGTTATCTGTATGTGAATGGTATTTTCATTGTATATGTTGAAAACTTAGTTTATAGACAAGATGGCTTTTATAGAATCTATATATTTGCATCTATATCATAACCTTCTCTCTCTCTCTCTCTCTCTCTCTCTCTCACACACACACACACACACACACCAAAAAAGGCTATAACAATTTGGTTCAATTTGGTCCTAGTTATTTCTTGCCTGGTAGAACTTAAAACCTACCCAAATTTTTATACCGTATGAAGCAGGGAACAAACAAGGCACCTATTTTGTAGCTCTTTGATTTAGTCAAGCATAGTCCTTAGCAGTCTTCCTTTCTGCCCAATACTTAACATCCTAGTCTACTTACTTAGTAGCAGTGAATTGTGTTGAGTCAGAGATCAGTGGCAGCTGCTTTGAGAAATCCTATTACAGTTAGTACATTTCCAGCCTTTGGAAGTATTCCTGCCAGACTGCTTCTAAGTCCCTATCTTACACTGCTGTTGGTGACTGAAGCTTTTTTCTTTTTTTTAATATATTTATTTGTTTTAGTTGTACACAATGCCTTTATTCTTACATGGTGCTGAGGCTCGAACCTGGGCCGCGCACGTGCTAGGCGAGCGCTCTACTGCTGAGCCACAACCCCAGCTTGACTGAAGCTTTTTAGCATCCATTGTCTTGATTGGGATTCAAGTCATACACAATTATAAGGGATAGCGGGTAGGACTTTATTCTGTTAAAGTTTACAACAATGTTTTCCCACCATCACTGTTAATGCTATGAAGAAAAACCTTTCCTGAATCACCAAAATCAAAGTAGTTTTTATGTGGGTCTATTAGATCTTCCTGGCAAATGAAAATGTTTTTATGCTTGCTGCAGCCTTTAGTAGAAGGGAAAGGAAATAGAAAAATATTGTGCTACTTTGGTTTACTAATTCCTGTCACCTCCACCCCCCATAAGATATTGGTAAAACAGTTCAGTATCACCACTTCCCCTGCCCAGTACTGGGAATAAAACCCAGGGGTGCTTTACCGCAGAGCTATGTCTTCAGCCCTTTTGTTTTTTATTTTGAGACAGGGTTAGACTGAAACTTGCAGTCCTTCCTCAGCCTTCCGTGTCACTGGGATTACAGGTGTGTGCCACTGCACCCAACTAATATCACCACTTTTTTTTTTTTTTTTTGCTTTTAGTTGTACACAATGCGTTTTTACGTGGTGCTGAGGATCGAACCTGGCCCACGCATGTTGTAGGCAAGCGCTCTACCGCTGAGCCACAACCCCAGCCCCACCATTTTTTTTTTTTAATCTTTATTTACTTATTTTTATGTGGTGCTGAGGATCGAACCCACTGCCTCACATGTGCAAGGCAGGCACTCTACCACTGAGCTGCAGCCCCAGCCCTAATATCACCACTTTTTAAATTAGGTAAACAGAAGGTCTGTTATACCTACTTTTTAAGTATAAGAGATATGATCTAGGTCATGCAGCTTATGTGATAGGTTGAACAAAGAACTCAACCCCAGTATTGTGATTCTTTGTCCAGTGTTTTCGTGGCTACATATTCTGAATTTATACTGTATTCCTTTAATTTAATCCTCCTTTTATTTAAAAAAAGGAAGCATACTTTCAAAGTGGATTTATATTATATATACAGGTAAGCCTCCAAGAAAAGCTCTGTCAAGGAGGCAGAACCTGTGAATGTAGTAGGTGGAGCTCTGAGCAAATAAAGGTCTCATTTTGCTTGCTCAGGAATCTGTTGCTGTTGGAGGAGAAGCAGAAGCAACAGAGGCAGAATAGTTTTCCTGCCATTCAGCATGTAGTTTTTGTCTACAAGGCCAATCTAAATAAATAAATTGTTGACTGAGCAGAGCGAACTCATGTCTGAGAGTTGGGGAAACATGGCTGTTAAACAAGAAACTATGCTTCAGTTTGACTTTGCCATTTGCCTTCCTTATGCTGTGGGCTAAGTGACTGTTAATTTACATCTTATCCATTTTTCTCTGACTATAACAAGTCTATTTTGCCTTTTCTGATGGATTTTACAAAGAAAGATTTTTTCTCAGTATTTGTCATCGTAAACTCTCATTGCTGCTGCTGCCCTCAAAAGGATTGTGTAAATGAGGTGGGTAAGAATTTCCAAACTATATAAAGGGCGTATTGTGGTCTCTTTGACGATATGTGTAGAAAGTTTTAGTTAGAATACTGAAATTGTTAACTTCAGAATACTTTTAAAAATATTTAATGTTCTTTGAATGATTAGGAAAAGTTTTATTTTAATCAAGAGATAGTAAATGTTACCATAACACATTTGAAACTTAAGCTTTTGATAACACTTATCTTAAATCAATTCTTGATGTACATTTGTTGGGGGTTACAGTTGTTCATTATTTTTACTCCATTTAATGTGCAGAAGTGACATTTTTAAAGAGTACATAATTTTACATCAGCTGAAAAATATCTCGAGTGGGTATGCATTAGATATTCAGTACATACTTATTTAGTAAAGAGATATAAGCTATTGACCCATGTTTAAAAAAAAAAGACATTATTGCCTAAAGAGAGATCCTGTAAATTTCAAGAGTACTTGTAGGGCCAGAGAGTTGCTGACTTAGAGTTTGTCCCTAGTAAAGTTTATAGTTTTATTCTGTGTAAGATTAGCCCAATTTATGTACCTTCGTATTCTTTCCAGTGTTGTGTTTTCCAGTCTCATTCAGAATAGGTGGGTGATACTTTGCTTTTACTGGTTAGAACAGGTCTGAGTTGGGACAAGTTGGGAAGTTTTAAAAAAAGGGGTGGCATTTGAAGGATTGTGGAGCTTTAAACATCATCATCTTTGTTGAAGTACATAGAAAAAAGGAAGTAAGATGAAATTTTTATCAAAAATATTTTGTTATTATTGGTTTGTTCTTTCCAGCGCTTCAAATTATGTTTTAGCATAATATCAACAAACCTGGCATGGTGATATACACCTGTAGTCCCAGCAATTCAGAAGGCTCAGTGAGGCAGGAGGATCATAAGTTGGGCAATTTAGCAAGACCATGTTTCCAAAAATAAAAAGGACTTAGGGGTATAATTTAGTGGTAAAAACAGGGGGTTTCAATTCCCAATACCTGAATAAATAAACTAGATCAACTTTTTAAAAAATCATCAGTTATTAAAAATACATGAAGTTCTCCTTTCTTTAGAAAAAGTATGATGATTATACTAAAAAATGTATTGTATCTTTATTTTCATCAGGTATCTGTTTTATTTATGTCCCAGATGGCTTTTGTATAGTTCACTTCAGAGTTAGTGAAGTGTAGTATTCATTCCATACCTGTTACCTGAACATCTTTTAATATGCAATTTATAAACTCTTGCTTATAAAATTATCCACCAAACCTCTTCTAGGTTATTTGTAATCCTAGTTTCTTTATGATAGTTGCCTGGTAAAATTTTTTGTTAGATTTTTCAGTATCTTAAGTGGGTAGCAATAAGGAAGCAGTCTTAATATTTTTTTAAGGCAACAATGGCATCTGACTGTGTTGTATAGCATTGGTGTGGAATGGTCTATTAAATTGTGCTACAGGTAAAAAAGAAAAGCATAACCTCTTAGATTTGAGGTTATATTATGCAGTTATTGGTTTTGCTTATCTTCTACATATTTTATTTAACTAGGATTCCTATTTGTAAGTAGAAATTTCTGTTTGTAAAGACATGAATATGAGCCGGGTGCAGTGGCGCACGCCTGTAATCCCAACACTTTGGGAGGCTGAGGCAGGAGGATCGCGAGTTCAAAGCCAGCCTCAGCAATGGCGAGGCACTTAGCAACTCAGTGAGACCCTGTCTCTAATAAAATACAAAAATGGGCTGGGGACTTGGCCCAGTGGTCGAGTGCCCCTGAGTTCAATCCCCAGTACCACAAAAAAAAAAAAAAAAAAAAAAAAAAAAGACATGAATATGTTTAAGTGGATAGAATTAACAAGAGGGTTATTTATTATTTAGGATAATCAAGGATAAAAACAGGTTCAAGAGAATTTTTACTTCTTTTTAACCCTAAGTAAATCATCTTCTCTCTGCTGATTGCCTTTAAACTCAAAGGTGGCATTGGGTCACCAAATTTAATAATTCAAAGAACTTTCAACCTAGATGTGACTTTGGGTCCCAGCTTCTATAAATTTAGATAGGTATGTTGGGCAGATAGTATAGCCATTATCTGGACAAGGAATCTGAAAGCACAGGACTATTTCTGCATGTTCATTTCACACTTAATTAAAGTCTTCTGTTGTTAATTTATTTTGTCTTTCCAACCTGCCCGTGCTAGAATAAAACAGAAGAATTGGTACAAGTTTGCCTTATTAACTTAATATGTTGAATTTTATTGTCAGTAGACCAAATACATTCCCCTGAAAAGTATGTACTTATGGATGAAAGGAAGACTTTTCCTTATCAGATTCTCTATTTTCTTTAGCCACTTTTTTAAACTCTTTACATGCAAAGTTGAACTATGTGGGACAGTCCAACCTATTTTACCAAACTATCTTTTACATAATTTTTTTCAATAGTAAGAGTTCTATAAACAAGATAACAGCATTTTAGATGGCTCTTCTATTATGTTCATAATTTAAAGTTTATTGTGGGGGAAAAAAAAAAAACACATGAAAAAGAAATACTCTTTTTTTTTTTTTTTTTTTCCTGCTACCAAAGAACTTTTAGTATGGAAATTTCCTAAGGAGTTTCTATTTTATTTTATTTTTTTTTATATTTATTTATTTACTTTAGTTGTACACAATACAATATGCATTTATGTTTACGTGGTGCTGAGGATCGAACCCGGGCCGCGCACGTGCAAGGCGAGTGCTCTGCCGCTGAGCCACAATCCCAGCCCCATCTATTTTCTTAATAAGTTTGAAATACTGGCTTGGTTTATTAAAGTACCCTTTTACTTCAGGAGTATACTTTTCTTGTTTTCATTAGAATTATGCTATGACATGTACAATTTGGAAAAACTTAAGAGCTGCATTTGGGAAGAAAATGCAAATAGTGATCTTTGTTGTCAATCTCAGAACCAGACTTTTTAGATACATGAATTTAACTTTATGATCAGCTTTACTACAATTCCTTGCTGTGAAAAGTTAGCCCTGGAGGTAGAATTCTTCAAATCAGGACTTTGGGATAACACAGTGGATTATTGATAAGAATTATGCAACTTTGGATACAACTTTGGTATTTAAAGACTTTAGCACTACCCGTTTGGTATATAGTTCCGGTGGATGTCTTAAACTGCGGATAGCATAGAACCCTATATGTAGTCATGTTTTTTTCTGTGATAAAGTTTAATTAATAAAGTAGGCAAGCAAAAGATTAATAAAAACTAATAAAAATAGAACAATTATAACTGTACTCTAATAAAAGTTAAATGAATGTGCTCTCTCAAAAAATTGAGACAATATTTTAGGATTGTAGTTGATTGTAACAAAGTGAAAAGACAAAACCATGGAAAAGGGGACATGGTTGTATTTCATTTAGATTGAGTGACTATATTTCTGTGATTTATTAGATGGTCACTAATTTTGTTATACTATGTCTGTCCCTGAGATTATACAGATGATTAGAATTTATGCATATTCAGTAAGATTTTCTGAACACTCCCAACCAGGTCATCTATGTATTTATAGGCTTACAGCACTGTTAAGTGTAGCTACTTTAACTCTTAATTTATGTAGTTACTAGGATGAAATGGGAGTAAATAATGAGATTTTTTTCACCCTCCACACCATTTACCCAGATAGTAGTATTTTGTTCTTAATATTCTATATTCTTCCATACATTGCTGAGAGTTTTATTTTCAAAGAACTTACACTTTAGGAAAGTTCTAAACTATCACTATGATGCTACTCATTGTAATATTTACAGAGAATATTGGTAATGAGTTTCTTCTAAAACTAATTACAATGCTTAGCTGTCTTGTGGGTCTGATATTATCACTTTTCAACTTTATATTTTACTTAGGCAAGACAGTTTGCTCTTATGTCAAACCAAGACAAACCATACTCCTTCTAAACTAGTTGAGTTTTTTTAAGAGTGCTATAGTAATATAATGCCAGGGCTGGGGTTGTGGCTCAGCAGTAGAGTGCTCGCCTAGCACGTGTTACGCCCTGGGTTCAATCCCCAGCACCACTTATAGGTAAATAAAGGTATTGTGTCCATCTGCAACTAAAAATATATATATAATGCCTACCAAAACTTTGTGAAATCATATACATACACGTGTTCAGTGTTCAAAATAATTAAATGCTATATACAGAGTCATGTGTTAGTCTGCAAGATTGAACAAAAGATCTAACCAGTTAGAACACTTGGCTTTCTTTTTAGCCAGTAATTTCCTTTACCCAAAGAAAAAATGTTATTCTAGCCTAAATTTTTTCCTTGCCACAAAAGTAAATAAATGCACTCTCAAAACTGTTTCTTCTTGTTTTCTTCTGAGTAGCTAAATTGCCCACCTTTTTTTTTTTTCCTGTAGGCAAATCAGAAAAAAAAAGCCAGGATGGTAAAAAGGCAACTTAGTAGAACTTAAGTGGAAATTTTAAAAGAAAATTCAAAGACCCTGCTGTCATTAATGTGTTTCTATGGTAATTATGGTTTTCAGGGAGTGAAGCCAGCCAGTTTTGACAAAGTAGCAATTCCTGAAGTGAAGGAAATCATTGAAGGATGTATACGGCAAAACAAAGATGAACGGTAAGACTAGGTGTTGGTTGCTTAAACAGACAACTAGAACATAATGTTTTGAGTACAATACTTAATCTGAAGTGCATTTAATTCTTAGGATTAGTTTTTCCATTTGTGCCATATAACCCTTTTTAAAATAGGGTTCTTTCTATTTAAGCTATTCAATTTAAATATGCTAGAACAGCTGATAAGTATGAGCCAGGCTTGGTGACACAAACCTGTAATCCCACCAAATCTGAAGGCTGAGGCAGGAGGATCACAAATTCCAGGCCAGGGCAACTTAGTGAAATCCTCAAAATAAAATTTAAAGGGGTTGGGGGTGCAGTGCTTGCCTATCATGAGCTAGTCCCTGGGTTCAGTCCCCAATGTTGCCAAAAACAAGCAAAAAAGGTTTAGTGGAGTTTAAGTAAACCAGAATCATCTTATACATAGTTTAAACATTCTGTTAGAGCCACATATAGCAAATAATTATACTGTACTAATGCAGCAAATCTGTTTCTTAGTCCTTTATCCCTTGAATTCTAAATGATGTAGAACAAAGACTTGGCTCTTTAAAATCAACTCAATTATGCAGTGCTTGATTTCCTGGTATTATGCCAGAATTGAAGAAGAGCAAAACATCAGAATTCCTTTGAGTAAAAAAGAGAAGACTTTACTCAAGGCTTAGGAGGACATCTAGCCTAGTCATTTGTATTAACATAGGACTTTCTCAGAGGAGTGGCAAGTATCTGATCTGCCATGTGTAGCTGATTGTCACCCAGTAGGCATGGCAAGGATCTAATATCTGTTTTTGAAAACTGATCTTCCCTCATCGTCTCCCCATACCCGCCAAAAAAAGAAAAAGTACACCAGCCTAAGACAAATATCAATTGTAAATTGAGCATAATCTATCTCCTGAAGAATGGGAGCAATCGGATATATCAACCAAATTAAAGAATTCCATATCTTCATTTCTCTAGTCTCATTTTCTTTTCATAACTTTGTTATTTGAAAGAGTTTAACATGATCTTTAATACATTTTAATAGGTATTTAGTTTGAGTTTCTATTTTCATATTCACTGAGTCCTAAAATCTCTTTTAAAACCTTTTCAATATGAACAAAGAAATATTTGTTTTGCATCTTAAAACATATGACTCTGTGTCTTTTCTGGATGGATTACTTTATTAGATTACTGTTATTTGGAAAAGAAAATTGCTTCACAATCAGCTGTCTTGCTTGCCTAGTCCACAAATTATTGAACCAAGGAATTGAAAGAATTTGTTGGATAGATAAAAAGTTGCTATAGACAAAGCTACCAAACTAGAAAACAGGATTTTGTTCTGGTTTTGATTACACCATTTACAACCTTTAGAACTGTGAGCAAGATTCTCAGCTTCTGATCCTTCATTTCCTAATTGTCAGGAGATAGTATCTCATTGGATATTGGACAAGGTCTACATAGGATTTTTTATTACTTCTAAAATGCTGTATCATTTGAGGGCTGGGAATGTAGCTCAGTTGGTAGAGTGCTTGCCTTGCATGCACAAGGCCCTGGGTTCAATCCCCAGCACCACCAAAAATAAAACAAAAAAATTGTTCTTGATATTTTGAATCTTTGATATTCTGTGCATTATTTGCCATTGCCAGTACACTGTTAACTAATGGGATTATATGATTTGATTTAAAAATGGTCACTATCAATTCTTTTGTTTATAAATCAGATTGTTAAGGTGTTTTTTCATTTAAGAGTACAAATCTGGAATCACCATTCACATGGACTAGTGAAGAAATGCATTATTAACTTTCCCTTTTCTCTTCAGTTTTTTTCTAACAAATAACAATAATAAGCCACATTTGAAAATTATTTTTTCAAACTAATGACATTTTGTTTTTCTTTCTTTTCTTTTTTCTTTCTTGGAAGATATTCCATCAAAGACCTCTTGAACCATGCCTTCTTCCAGGAGGAAACAGGGGTACGGGTAGAATTAGCAGAAGAAGATGATGGAGAAAAGATAGCTATTAAATTATGGCTGCGTATTGAAGATATTAAGAAATTAAAGGGAAAGTACAAAGACAATGAAGCTATTGAGTTTTCCTTTGACTTGGAGAGAGATGTACCAGAAGATGTTGCGCAAGAAATGGTAAATTGGCACTGATCAGCCATTTAAAAATCAATGTAGATTTACATATTGATATTGTTTAGTAAAAAGTAGTTTATGAAGTGTCTCATGTGACACTTATTTGAGGAAAATAGAAATGGATAAGAGAGAATGTACTAGAGTGTATTCTGAAGTCTATGAAGTTGCATGACTTCTAATTTGTTTAAGATGCTTCAGTTAGAATGAAAGTTATGTTTCTCAATATTGGTTAGCCTTTGATCAGTCATGAGATAAACCTTTATAAATAGACATAGGATTATAAATTATTTTTTGTTATAAAGATAGTTTTCAAGATCAGTTGTCAATAGGTAACCTATGGTTGTATCCTTATTTGAAGTATGTCAAAAAGACCACTTTTCCAAGCTGGGCGCACTGGCGCACACCTGTAATCCTAGCACTTGGGAGGCTGAGGCAGGAGGATCACCAGTTCAAAACCAGCCTCAGCAATGGCGAGGCACTTAGCAACTCGGTGAGACCCTGTCTCTAATAAAATACATAAAGGGGCTAGGGATGTGTCTCAGTGGTGGAGTACCCCTGAGTTCAATCCCCGGTACAAAAATAAAAAAGAAACCACTTTTCCAAGTAGAAACCCTTCACCAGTTGAGGCTTGCTGCTGTGCCTAATGTAGCCAATTATCATGCAAAGAAACTCAATAAAATTTCTCTACTAGTGTTTATAAGCATCTTTCAGTAGTAGTTACCTCTGAGAAAAGGGGTCAGCTATGAAAGAGATACTTAGAAATTTTTGATCTTTTAAAAACCTTCAGAGCTGGGCGTGGTGGCTCACGCCTGTAATCCCAGCACTTGGGAGGCTGAGGCAGGAGGATCGAGAGTTCAAAGCCAGCCTCAGCAATGGCGAGGCACTTAGCAACTCAGTGAGACCCTGTCTCTAGTAAAATACAGAAAAGGGCTGGGGATGTGGCACAGTGATCCAGTTTCCCTGAGTTCAATCCCCAATACCAAAAAAAAAAAAAAAAAAAAAAAACCTTCAGATATTCGCCACCATTATTTTATCTGTATCTGTATAAGTGGTTGCCTAGTGAAAGAAAGTAATAGCAACACAGGTTAATAATTATTACATGTGAAATGGTAGTAGTGAATGGAATTGAATACCATACTTGTTTATTTTCTTCAGTATTTTTATTGTTGTAAGTACACCCACCTGTTAATTTCTACAAAGATGGTACATACCCTTTGAGTCTGTACCATGATGGTGGGGGATGTATAATGCAGATCAGTCATTTCACAGTTTTCTCAAGACTAGTCCTGTGAGTAATTCCTTCCCTTTCTTATCTATATCATGTATTTTCTTTTATTTTGGGGTTGTTTTCTTTTGATGGCCTGTTTTTTTCCTAACATACCTTCTTTTTTCCTGTAGGTAGAATCTGGGTATGTCTGTGAAGGTGATCATAAGACCATGGCTAAAGCTATCAAAGACAGAGTGTCATTAATTAAGAGAAAACGAGAGCAGCGGCAGTTGGTGCGAGAAGAGCAAGAAAAGAGAAAACAGGAAGAGAGCAGTCTCAGACAGCAGGCTGAACAACAATCAAGTGTTCCTTCCCAGACAGGAATCAAGCAGGTCCCTTCTGTTAGCACTGGTATACCTACTGCTTCTGCCACTTCAGCTTCAGTTTCTACACAAGTAGAACCTGAAGAGCCTGAGGCAGATCAACATCAACAACTACAGTACCAGCAACCTAATATATCTGTATTATGTAAGTATTTTGGAAAGTAGACGAGATATGCTAATGATGCTCCTAATTGATTCCCCCTGCCCAGCACCCCTCCCATAAGGCCTCATGCATGTTAGATAAGCTCTACCACTGAGCTATATTCCTAGCTCCTAACTGACTTTTTATCTTTAAGTTGGCTGTCACTTCTCTTTTTATTATTATGTGTATGACTAATAGAATAGAGGGTATGATGAACATTAAGAAGATTGATTAGGGTGTAAAATAATTTCAAAAGCTTCATTATCTTGGAGGTTCCAATTTCTAGATTTCTATACCTCAGTTCCTTAAAACAAATAAAATTAATGAAGAATGAACAAGTATTAGCTACTTAAAATTGTGTTCATCTGGTTTAGAGCTTTCAGGAAAGTTAAGTAGCGTATAGACTGAAAACTAATGAAATTCAGTAGTAATTGACTGAATTAACTGCTTAATACTGAAAGCCCACAGGTCTCTGTAGATAAGACTGAAGGTTTAGTTAATGTTCCCTTTTCCCTTACTCTTCAGATAAAAGACATTATTAGAACTTGTCTTGCATATGGGTCTCTCGTAAATTCAGAAGTTTACTTAAAACTATGACTACAATTTATGTTTTAATTTGGTGAAGATTTCTGGAAAGAAACAACCAATTCATTGTAACATAAAGAATCTAAAATGTGATGGGAAAAATTTGATCCTCCTTTTTATAATATGTCTTTCTGTCTGTTTTTTGGTGATGTTTCAAATTCAGCTGACGGGACAGTTGACAGTGGTCAGGGATCTTCCGTCTTCACAGAATCTCGAGTGAGCAGTCAACAGACAGTTTCATATGGTTCCCAACATGAACAGGCACATTCTACTGGCACAGTCCCAGGGCATACAGCTTCCATTGCCCAAGCACAGTCTCAGCCCCATGGGATATATCCACCCTCAAGTATGGTAAGTAAATGCATAAGAGAGAGTAATACTATAATGAGAGCCAGTAGATAATTATTAAATTCTGAGTCTTTACTATCCAAATAGCAACTTGTCTAAAATAGAAAACACAAATGGTCTTTAGTCAGCCCTCCGTTTTCATGGGTTCCAGATTGGTGGATTCAGTTATTAAAACATTTTTTAAAAAACCAATTTGCCTCTGTTCTGGTGGGTCTTGGAACCAATCCCCTATAGATTCTGAGGGATGGCTATGTCTTGAAAGGAAATTGGAGTAGATGAAGCAGGGTAAGATGTATACATTTATGTGTGAGAATTAGTTGAACTGCCTACATGAAGCATCTATGTATTAAGATTTAGTCTGCATTTGATCAAAGGCAGTATTCTCAGCATTTAAGAGTTAAAACTATTCCAAGCAGCATAAGCTAGACATACAGATGGTTTGGGGGTGGGGTGATGGGAGTTTTTCAAAAGCTTCTTTATGAAAATAACTACTAAGTATTTCCTGTAAGATTTCTTACTGTATAAAAAACAGGTAAGACCTTCAAATCATTATAGAATGTTGCATGTGAGTACTCTAGAGTAAAGGAATCCTTTATTTGTATTACCATTTAATTTAGCGCTTGTGTTTACTTATCAGTTGCTATGCGTGTTCCTGCCTTTAAAGTCTGTGTTGGACACAAGTTTCTTCCCCAGTATATGTTCATTTGCTTTTATCTTTATTTGGTATCTTGTTTTATACTAATTTATTTTCAGAATCAATTTACAGAGGGCATTTTCTAAAATAATTTATGCTTTGTGTGTGTGTATGTATATATACACACACCATTATCTACTCTTGCTTTTCATGTAGAGAATGTTAAAATAGCTCATCAGATAATACCCCAGTTCTTTGGTTGACTCTGTGAAGTCTTCAGAGAAGAAAACAAAATACATTTATCTCCCTCAAAAAGGAATTGAGTGACTGGTCATTTTATAGCACTTATTTATCAAGATCTTTAAGCAGACTGATTTTTTCCCTCTTCTTAGAAAGCTTTTAATCTGAACTTTGTAGAATTCTTGCTCTTCATTAATTGAAAATCTTTCTTTGAAAACACTTCTGTTTACTCTGGTCTTTTATGCTATAGCTTGGAATAAAAGATGTTTAATTGTTTCAGTGTCCATTGATCAGTCCTCTGGCTAGGTCTGAAGATGAATGGCCACAATAATGCAAAGAAAACTACTAATGTGCTAATTTTTTAAACTTTTTCTTTTTTTAAATAATTAGGGTAGAAGAACTTTTAAGACTACGTAGAAATATTTCTGTGTTCTGGCAGATATTAACTATCAGCATTTCTACTTTCGCTCTGATTAATTTATTTCTAAACCCTAATTCAATTTAAAAAACATTTTAATCTCTTGTCTTTTCTCATCACAGAGTTCTAAACATTGGCCTCTTTTAGAAAAAGAAATGGAATAATAATTTGTGACAATATTAAGTATTTAGACATTAACATGCTTTTATTCGCTTTTCCAAAAGCAAACTATTTCTTGCTTTTGAATGACAATAGTCTATGAAAGTATTATGATGATTTATTAAGGATTGGGGACTTTAAGAAATTTTTACATTTCTTAAATCTTTTCCTGTCTCTTTCCAGAAGGAATTTACCCTGGTATATAATAATATGTAAATTAAAAGTGAAATTTTAAAAATTGAAAAGAGAAATAAAGATGGGGAAAAAAATGGAACCAGGAGTGAAACTAAATAATCATGATGATATTTACATACTTGCTACTGGTAGGCCACAAATATGGCTTAAATCAGCCTGTTTTGGAAAAGAAAATATAATTAGTTATATAGTTCACAGTATCTAAAAGAATATTAACAAACTTGCTCCAGACAGCCCTACAGTGTTAGATTTATTGCTTTCTATCTGTGTTAAACCCTTTCTGTTAAGGTGCCTCAAACTTTGTAAACCCAAGTTGAATCTCCGATATACCTGAAAAGAATTTTTACATTATTCTTCAGAAATTCAAATTGAAGATATTTTTTTCATTAACAACTTTAGTAAAAGTTCAAATTAGTTCCTATAGGAATAGTAGGAATAGTTCCTATATCCAGTTGTGAATTTCTTCCTGAAAGGTATTCTTTTTCCTAGTAGATGACTTTTTACATTTCTGAGAAAGATTGGCAAGTATAATAAGTAAAATGATGTAAGCCAAAGACTTTTTTAGTCTGATGCCTTCTAAGATAGAAATAAGAATCCTTTTCTCAAGTTTCCACAGCTCCTGCAAAATAATCCAGACTTCAACTCTTTCAAATCTTGTGTTTTAAATTAATAGAATTCATTCTTGTCTAATCTTACTAAGTTTGCAAAAATTATAAACTGACATTGTTTTCCCTGTCTGCTGCCTTCAGTTCATCTTTCTTATTCATACATTCATAACAATTGGTGTTATTTCATAATATTTAGGACAATAATTTCTTACTATTATTATTTATAAGAAAACTTGTACTTGACCAACAGAGTAGAGAATAGTTGTGATCTGCCACGTGTGCTTTGTGGAGCTCTCTCTCCACTAAAAAAAATTGACTTTGTGGTATTGGAGAGGATGGAACATTTGCTTATGTTAACTATGTCCCTATTATCACTCTACATTTGGTTATGTTCTTTTTAAAGTACCTGTGTTTTTCATGTGTGTTTGTTTTCTGTTTAGCCTCGTCGTGGCCGTAGCATGTCGGTTTGTGTTCCCCATCTTTCTGCTGTTCCCTTTCTATCCCGCATCTCTCCCAGTGCTCCTTCCACCCCACCACCAGTGTTGTCTGCACCTCTTTCTCCTTCCCTCCTTCGGACTGCCCCTGAGGAAACTTTTGCCGAAAAGCTTTCTAAAGCATTGGAGAGTGTCCTGCCTATGCACTCTGCCTCTCAGCGCAAGCATCGTCGCTCCAGCCTGCCTTCCCTCTTTGTCAGTACTGTATGTAACTGTAAACTTTCTGACAAATGAAAAATGATAACCAATGAATACATCCAGGCATCAAGAATCTTAATAAAAATTAAGTAACAGAACTAAACTATACTTTTGGTTACATATTATACTTTTAGGACACTACTAATTCCTATAGGAAACATTTTTGTAATAAGGCTTTAAGGGGGAATAACAAGCAAGGAGGCTATGAGAGAATGCTTATAACATCCTTGGCACATATCAATATATGCTCAATAAAATTTAGCTTTTATTGTGTTTTCTTCTCCACTTTTAAAAGATTTTCATTTTCTTATCATAACAAAAGGTATGTTTCTTATTAAATTTTAAACTAATTGTTGACTTCAACAAACTTAAATTGTTAAATGTTACACAATCACACTTTCTCCTCACTTTATTTTTACAAAATTTTTTTAGTTGTAGGTGGACACAGTACCTTTATTTTATTTGTATGTGGTGCTGAGGATTGAACCCCGTGCCTCTGTTAAGGTGCCTCAAACTTTGTAAACCTAAGTTGAATCTCTGATATACCTGAAAAGAATTTTTACATTATTCTTCAGAAATTCAAATTGAAGCACATGCTAGGCAAGTGCTCTACCACTGAGCTATAACATAGCTCTAAGTGTTGCTTACTAATGAAACTGGATAAGTCTTTTTTTAAAAAAAAAAAAAAAAAAAAAAAAAACCATCCTCAGTGAAGAATAATTGAGGAGGAAAGTATTTGGGTTTAACGTGTTAAAAGAAATCTAAGTAAGTAAGCCAGGCGCGGTGGCGCACTCCTGTAATCCCAGTACTTGGGAGGCTGAGGCAGGAGGATCACCAGTTCAAAGCCAGCCTCAGCAATGGCGAGGCACTTAGCGACTCAATGAGACCCTGTCTCTAATAAAATACAAAAAAGGGCTGGGGATGTGGCCCAGTGGTCGAGTGTCCCTGAGTTCAATCCCTGGTACCAAAGAGGGGGGGGGGGGAATCTAAGTAAAAAATAAGTGAAATGATATGTCAGTAAACTAAAACTACAAATTGTTCCCTCAGGGGAGAACTTTATTTAGGGTGAGTAGGGTGGGGCCTTGACACCAATGAATATGTTAAATTATATATGTAGTATACATACTTTCTTTGGCTCCATTAGTCTATACAAGATCTTTTTTAATTATTTTAATTGCTGTGGGACCTTGCTGCTGCTTTTCCAGAGAATATAGTTAACATTCTGAACTAGTATCCCAAGAATCTTCAGATTTTTACTTTGGAGAATGCCTAAGTTTACAAAGTTTTGTGACTTTAGGACACCTTAATAAACAGCAGGAAAATGAGCATTCTGATTTAAAATAAAAATCCTTTCTTAGCTATTATGAACAGTTGTGCTGCTTTGCTAACATAATAGGGGTCTTTTCTATTGAAAGAATGAAATTGATCTCTTACAAAGAGTCTATGATAGTGAATTACTGTAATATGTATTATTTGCATTGGGCAAGCTAGGATGCTAAATTTAGAGTCTTAAATCCAGAACTGCTTCTGGGAACAAAAAGTGCTATAAATCAGGTTGGCTATCAATTATATTTTCCATTTCACCTTGAATACTAGCTATCAAAATCGAAAAATACACAGTATTCAACTCTTACCAGTGATCAGAAAAGTAGAAATTTTGGTGATTTTTGCATCTGTAACATTGGTCATTTATCAAAATTGTTAACTGTGTCTAGTTTGGGATAGACAAGAGAAAGACATTACTATCACTGGGTTCATCTTTTATTATCCACCAAAAATCTTCCTATGATTTCTAGTTAAAAGTATGTTATTGATGAAAACTAACATTGAACGCTCTAACATAGCACAGTATAAGAATATAGACTATAGAAATACTTTAATGTAGTTTAAACTGAAGTACACTTCTTATATTACAAAAATAGTTTATTGTCTTTTAGCATTTACTGTTTGTTTAATTCTTTCCATTGACATAGTTTTTAAGTCTTAAGAATGAATATATTATGAATAAAGTAGAATAATCACTTAGGAAGTTTAATTTGTTCTTTTCGCTTTGAGAGAGCAAAGTTGTGATAAAGCAGCTCTTATATGATGCAAAGAGTCCCACAGGTTGATTTCTTTGACCCTGGATGTATTTAATGGATTTTTACTATGCACATAATTTCTGAAAGCATTATTATTTCTTTATTATATTTGGTGTAACCATTTCATAGGGTTACACAGAACTATCCAATTGTGCATGTCTGATGTAATTTCACATATGAATGTATGAATTACTTGTCTTATTCATGTTGATACAGCCTCAGTCCATGGCGCATCCGTGTGGGGGTACCCCAACATACCCAGAATCACAGATATTTTTCCCAACTATTCATGAACGTCCAGTTTCTTTTTCACCACCTCCCACCTGTCCACCGAAAGTAGCCATTTCCCAGCGACGTAAGAGCACCTCCTTCCTGGAAGCCCAAACTCGCCACTTCCAACCTATGCTGAGAACTGTTGGCCAAAATCTTCTTCCACCTGGTGGCAGCCCAACTAACTGGACACCAGAGGCTGTAGTTATGTTGGGTACTACAGCCAGTAGAGTAACTGGAGAGCTGTGTGACATACAGGTCCATCCTATGTTTGAGCCATCTCAAGTTTGCAGTGACTATAGACCTGGACTAGTACTTCCAGAAGAAGCACACTATTTTATTCCTCAGGAAGCAGTGTATCTAGCAGGGGTACATTACCAGGCCCAGGTGGCAGAACAGTATGAGGGCATTTCATACAACTCACCAGTACTCTCAAGTCCTATGAAACAGATACCTGAACAGAAGCCAGTACAAGGGGTCCCTACCTCAAGTTCTGTTTTTGAATTTCCATCTGGACAGGCTTTCCTGGTAGGACACCTTCAGAATTTAAGATTAGATTCTGGATTGAGTCCAGGATCTCCCCTCTCTAGTATTTCTGCACCTATCAGTACAGATGCTACACGTTTGAAATTTCACCCTGTCTTTGTTCCTCATTCTGCACCTGCTGTGTTAACTCATAGCAGTGAGAACAGAAGCAACTGTGTATTTGAATTTCATGCTCAAACATCAAGCTCTTCTTCAGGAGAAGGAGGTGGAATTTTACCTCAGCGTGCTTACCGAAATCAACAGGTTACAGTGGACTCAAATCAGGAAGAACTGCCACCTCAGTCTGTTGGATTACATGGCTACCTACAGCCTGTGACTGAAGAACAGCGTAATTATCATACCCCAGAATTGACTGTTTCTGTGGTAGAGCCTATCGGACAGAACTGGCTAATAGGAAGCCCAGAGTATTCCAGTGATTCCTCACAAATCACTTCTTCAGATCCCAGTGATTTTCAATCACCTCCCCCTACAGGGGGAACAGCTGCACCTTCTGGCTCTGACGTCTCATTACCCTTTATCCGTCTGCCTCAGACAGTGTTACAAGAATCCCCACTTTTCTTCTGTTTCCCCCAAGGAACCACATCTCAGCAGGTCTTATCTGCCTCATTTTCTTCAGGAGGATCTGCACTCCATCCACAGGTTATAGGAAAACTTCCACAATTCTTTTAAAGTACCCTATTATGTACCATTACATTTAAATTTTCTATCCCTCTTTTTCCTGAATCATGAATTTAGGAGGAATAGTATTTTTGTCCCCCCCCCCCCATACAGTCTCCCTATCTCTTGAGGGCTATAAACTCCTTGCATTTATGAAACATGAAGTGGAAGCTACCTGATTTGCCTATGATATTTGCAGACCTTTGGAAAAGAGAACACAAAAACTAGAATTTTAGTCACTCGTGAAAATCAATGACTTTTATTCCTATATATGGTATTTTCAAATAACAGTGAAAATTCAGTTGTCTATAATGTAAGGTTGACTCAACATTGATTATTTAGGTATACTAAAGTATGAGGTATTACTTTCTTCCTCCAAACAATTTTTTTTTAAAATAATACAAAAGGGTAACTTTTCCATAAAATGGGGGGGAGAAAATGGAATATAGTGTAAACTTTTTTTATAGTAGGATTAAGAATCCATAGACTTTTTACTAGTGAGGAGAGTCTAAAAAGATAGCAAAAGGAAACATCTTAGGAGTTCGACTTAACAAAAGATGCCTTTTTGAAATGGCATCAAACAAATCATTATGTATTATATATGCAAATAAAATAAATTTTAGCAACTAAGTTAGAGTCTAGTGGGTGGTGGGTATATTTTTGTTGTTTTCAAAAATTTGTGATATATGTTACAAGATCAGGAACATTAGATATCTCAGGCCCTTTCCCCCCCCCTCAATTTAGTTATTCATGTATATGACCTTATATCCTCTCATGCAAATAAAAACAAAGTAACAGGCATGTAGAATAAGCAAGTAGAGTCAGTAACTATTTTATGCATTCTTTTGATATATTATCAAATATATAAGCTAAAATCTTCATAGAAGACTGTGCATTTATATATTCAAGGCATCATTTGAATCTTCTAAGTACTCCCCTTTTATATTAAGTACTATATGTTCTTCCTATTTTATTCCTATATTCTTCCACCATCAAAGGCATAAATAACTCTGAAAATGTACATGAAATATCAATTTCTTAGAGTAGGAAGAAACAGAAAGATTCAGAATCTTAATCTATACTGCTTGGACATGTTGTATATTCCCATCAGTACTCACGTTGTCAACCCCTATTATAAATGTTAATGTATTATCAGCCATTCTTTAAATTTTCCAAAGTAAATTTCCAAAAGTAAAATCATTAATTTACAAACATATTGCAAAAGAAATGAATTCTTGTAATAGTAAATTGCAGTGGAATGTGATGTACTCCTATAACCTTCAGAGAATTGAAATGAAAAAACAAAGGTATTAGCCTTTTCATTTCTTTAACCTACCCATGAATATAGTCCTGCCTTTATTTCTCATTTTCTCATTTATTTTAATTTGAACTTCTTTATAATTGGAACATTCTAGTTAGGGTTTCTGAGACACACCAATATTGACATTCTGGGTTGGATAATTCTTTGTTTTGAGGGTGGGTTTTCTGTGCATTTTAGGATATTTAGCAGCATCCCTACCTACTAGATGGCTATAGCCATCTCCCCCAGTTTTTAACAACCAGAAATGGTTCTAGATACTCCACGTGTTCCCTGGGTGACAACTATAATTATAGGTCTTAGCAGTTGATTATAACAGCTTTTTAACATTTTTCCGTAAAAGTTAATATGGCACTGCAAGAAGTAGCAAAAGAACCAAATTAAAATTATCAAGTGCTTTTTATTTTCTTTAAATGTTCACATTAAAAATTGTTTCACACTGATAGTCTTACCACTTTTTCCTGCGTGTGGGGGGGGTGTGTGTGTGTGGGTGTGCTTTTCTAGTAATAATTTTATTATGGATCTGAATATTCTAGTTGGCCAAAATTACAGCCTAAACAAGATAGGTTTTAACTATCAGTGTTGTTCCTATGGGATGGGATCAAAAATGTACTATAATATGATCCTTCTCTAAATTTCTCTTACAAAAGATAGTCCAGAGACCTCTCCTGTACTTAATCAAGCCATTGTTTCATTTTGATCAAGCAAACTTCTCAGGACCTTAGCCGGGCGCGGTGGCGCACGCCTGTAATCCCAGCACTTTGGGAGGCTGAGGCAGGAGGATCGCGAGTTCAAAGCCAGCCTCAGCAATGGCGAGGCACTTAGTAACTCAGTGAGACCCTGTCTCTAATAAAATACAAAAAACAGGGCTGGGGATGTGATCCAGTGGTCGAGTGCCCCTGAGTTCAATCCCCAGTACCAAAAAAAAAAAAAAAAAAAAAACACTTCTCAGGACCTTAAATTTATTGCAAAAGACTGACCTGTATACACTTGCATTAGGCCTTCTGTAATTTATCATATTTACTTCTTTCCTCAGGCACAGGGTCAGAGCCAGGGCCAACCATCTTCAAGTAGCTTAGCAGGGGTTTCATCTTCCCAGCCCATCCAACATCCTCAGCAGGTGAGAACAATGTATTGCTACATTTAATTAATTAGTAGTAGCCAAAACACTGTTTTACAGCTTTTGTGTTTTAAATCTTGATGTGAATAACTTGCTAAGGTTTTTTTATATATTAAAAAATATTTTTATGTAATATATATATATGTGTGTAATATATATGACTATATATATATGGTCAATGGATCTTATTTGTTTGTTTGCTTGTTTATATGTGATGCTGAGGATCACTCCCAGGGCCTCATTCATGCCAGATAGGTGCTCTACCTCTGAGCCATAACTCCAGCCCCAACTTGCCAAGTTGTTGAAAGGGGAATTAAAAGCATGGCATTTCTTGTGTTGGGTAGCAGTTTAGGAAATCTTTGTTTAAAGTGCTGTTTTTTGTTTGTTTTTAGTGTTTAGTTGTCAATGTCAACCTTTATTTATTTATATGTGGTGGTGAAAATCGAACCCAGTGCTTCACACATGCTAGGCAAACATTTTACCACTGAGCTAGGACCTCAGCCCTTAAATATACTTGTAAACAATTTAGTAGATATATTAGTAGATATATGTTAAAGTTTAAAGGAGCTGTTACTACTTTATCTGCCTTCTTAAATGGTTCTTAACATAATTTGACAATACAAAAAGTATCAGTTTGTTTCTGATTATGTTTATGACTCATCCACAGATGAGCATTTTGTCATTTTTTCCCCAATTTCTAGTATGTAGGATGGAATATCAGACTTATGCAAAGAAACAGTGAATGAAAACCTGAAGAACAACTACTATAGGAAGATTGTTTTTTTAAAAAATACATTTTATTAAACTTCTAATTTGGGAGATTTTGTTCCAGAAGTTCCAAAGAACTCAAGATATTAGTGCAGTACTGATATATTCAGCAATGAAATTTATAATCCTAAAATTAAATGTTTATAGTTCACCACTAAATATTTGTTGGTAGTAATTATTTGCAAGGAAATAATGCTTTTTTGGCATAATTGAATATAGGTATTTCAAACAAAATTTACAGCACTCTATGTGTAATACAAACTTCATGGTGAAGTCTTTCATTAATAGTTCCCCAAGGGTAGTTTTTTAACCACCAAATTATAAATTAGCCTCTGCTTCCATTAAATTTTGAAACAAAGCTTTTTAGTTCTTATTACAAATTATGGCCAAGGTTATACCTTAGAACATTTTGGGAGAAATAATAGCTTTGGGAAGGTGAAAAGTACTTGGTGATCTGCTTGTGCATGATCACATTGGCTAATAATCAGTACTAAGGTATACAAGATAAAAATCACTTTTAAATATTTTGTACACAAGGGAATGGATTGGTTTGATTATACATGCATTACTCAATGATCAATACCTCTGTGTCTTGTAGAAATTATGGATTGGGAATTACATGCTCTGTCTTACTCTTGACCTTTCTTCCAAACAGGTTCCTAAACTCATATGTAAAATTATAATCTAAAATTCAAGAGTTCTACAATTTTAGCATTATTTCAAAAGTTCTTTAGGAATATATGATTTGCAAAGATATCCAAAAGGCTGCATTTATTTGTGACTGCATTTATTTGTAAGAAGGGGGCTGGGGTTGTGACTCAGTGGTAGAGCACTTGCCTAGCATGTGTGAGGCACTGGGTTGGATCCTCAGCACCACATATAAATAAATAAATAAATAAATAGTATTGTGTCCATCCACAAATAAATAAAAAGATTTTTTTAAAAAATGTACTATGAAGATAGTCTGTTTTTAAATTATTTACATATATTTTAATCTTTTTGTTTATTTTTATTTATTTATTTTTTTATGTGGTGATAGGGATTGAACCTAGGGCCTCATGCATGCTAGGCAAATAAATACTTTACCACTGAGCTATCTCTCTCCAGTGCTAGAGTCTGGTTTTAGATGTGACTTTTGTTTTTATACTGTCAACCTCACCTTAGAAAATTTCGTCTTTAGTTTTATTATAAAATAAGGTAAGAAATACACCTTAACTGAAATTTATTTCTTAGATTTCTGAAAAGTAGTAAATGTGATATCGAAATAGCTTCCTCCTTCTGAAAACTTTATGCCCATAAGCAAGGTGGTGAGTTATCTCACTATACTTTTTTTCCATAGGGGCAACTAGAGAGTCTTCAAGTATTCTTACTTTTCTATTCAACTGGGCATATGAACATTTTTTATCAAGCAGCCACATCCAACAAATAGTACACAATCTACATAAGCTTTTTGAACTGGTTTCATGAGGCCTGTTTAGGCAAGGCATTGATGTTGGCCTGTTATGCTGAACCATACCTGCTTGACTGAAGTATTGATCATTAGCCAATGTGATTATGCACAAGCAGATCACCAAGTACTTTTCACCTGCCCAGAGGTACTACTTCTCCCAAAATGTTCTAAGGTATAACCAGCATAGATGCCTGTTGTCCTAAGCTAAATGTATGGAAACTTGTCATAAAATGTATTGTTCACTTTTTTTTAATGTTTATTTTTTAGTTGTAGATGGACAGAATACCTTTATTTTATTTGTTTATTTTTATGTGGTGCTAAGGATTGGATCCAGTACCTCACACATGCTAGGCAAGTGCTCTGTAACTGAGATACAGCCCCAGCCCTGCTCACTTTTTTTTTTTTTTTTAAATTGGTTTCTATTATAACTACATCACAGTAGAATCTATTTTGATAAAATTATACAAGCATGAAATATATCTTATTCTAATTAGGACCCCATTCTTGTAGATGTACACCATGGTGGGATCACATAAATATTTTCATATATGTACATAGAAAAATTACATCAGGTTCATTTCACTGTGTGTCCTATTCCTAGCCCTCATCCTTGCCTTCATTCCTCTTTGTCTAATCTACTGAACTTCTTTTCTTCCCCTCCTGCTATTTATTGTGTTTTAGCTTCCACGTATCAGTGAAAAAATTACACTTTTGGGTTTTTGACAATCCATCATTCATATTCCCTCTACCCAGATACAGTTTTTTTTTTTTTAAGTTCAGATATTAGTGACCATCTAAAATGGGGTAGATATGACTATTCTCATGGATCCTAAACAATGTAGTAAATATACGTAATCTTTTATAAAACAAATAAGGATAAAAGCTAGAATGATTTGTACAACATGCAAGATTCTTTGTGCATATTTTTATTTATTGACTATAACAACCCTATAAAGTATATCATTATTTCTATTTTACTATTGGGAAAACTGAGACCTGGGGAAGTAATTTAACTAAACTTACAAGAAGTGAAAACAGTTTAAATCCAAATAATCTGATTCTACAGCTCACCATTTTAACTAATACCCAATTATGTCCAAAAATACAGAGAAATTAGTATTTCTCCTGAACAAACGGTGGGGATTAAAGAAAGCCTTTATGGAAGAGATGGCTTATTGGACTCTGAGACTCAAATCTAGGAATAAAGACTGTTCTGGGGCATAAGAAGAATGGGGAAAGTCAGGCACGAGCAGGATAGAAGGCTTCCAGAGTTTAAAAAAAAAAAAAAAAAAAGTGTGTGTGTGTGTGTGTGTGTATGGAGCAGAAACAAATATATCCTTCAGTTTGGTTTAGCCAGAACATAGGTATATGAAGCTATAAATTCAGGAAAGAATTTCAAATTTTGTTGTGAACGTGGTTCTGAATTAATGAGGGTTGGAATCTGTGCTTACCATGTGTCCAGATATAAAATGGGGATATTTTCCCCCAAAATTTATTCATTTGAAAAAAGGAAAATTACCATGAATTCAAATCTGTGTCATACTCTCATATTACATAGCACTCATCCTTTGAACAACAACCTGTTAATGAGATAAAACAGTTGAGAGCATATGTTTCTATAGAAACTTTAATCTGATAGGGGTTTTGATTTTTTGTGATTTTTTTTTTTAAGCTAAGAGTTTAAACATTGATTTGGTCTTTAATTCTTTTTTTTTTAAATTTATTTATTTTTTATTTTAAGTTGTTATAAATGACAGCAGAATGCATTACATTTCATATTACACATATAGAGCACATTTTTACAAATCTCTGGTTGTATGCAAAGTATATTCACACCATTCATGCCTTCATACATGCGCTTAGGGTAACGATATTCATCTCATTCTAACATCTTTTTTTTTCTTCACCCTTTTGCCCCTTCCCTTCCCCTCCCTCCCCATTGGCCATTTCTAGTGTTCCTCTAATCCTCCTATGCTCCCCATCTCAACCCAACTGTGAATTGGCCTCCTTAATTCTTTTTTTTTTTTAATATTTATTTATTTGCTTTAGTTGTACACAATGCAACACATTTATGTTTACATGGTGCTGAGGATCGAACCCGGGCCGCGCACGTGCTAGGCGAGCACTCTACCGCTGAGCCACAACCCCAGCCCCCTCCTTAATTCTTAAGAGAATGATTTTACTATTCTAAGTATAGTATGTTGTTACAAACAACCTGATTAAAAAATTAAGATGTTAATACAGGGGCTAGGGTTATAGCTCAGTGGCAGAGTGTTGGCCTAGTATGTGTGAGGCACTAGGTTTGATCCTCAGCAGCACCACTTTAAAACAAATAAAAGTATTTTGTCCATCTATAACAACAACAAAAAAGAAGTTAATACAAAGTTTACATGAATATAAACCCATAAAACAAGTGCAAAAAACTAACACTGTTCAAGCAGATGCTTGTTACTTTAAATTTTACCTCAAGACATAACTTGAAGAGAAAGTGTTATACCAGAGAAAATTAAGATTAATTTTAAAAATTAAAATTAATTTTTACTCCAGTGAAAATTACATTTGAAGAGTTTAAGGGAAACAATATTTCTGAATTAATATATTTCTATAACTAATCTCATTTAAATATGTAAATGAATGAGTTAGATAATTGTAGCTATTTCATTCACAGTCCTTAAAGTTTGAATGTATTCAGGTTGAGAAAGTTTTGTTGTTGTTGTTGTTTTAGCACCTCTCTTTCAGTAAGAAAATGAAGAAATTATCTTATATTTAGAATTGCCTACATGATATATCTTAGGTTCTAGGGAAAATTTTATATAATTAAACAGCCATTTGTTCCTGGTTATTCTTAATGTTGAAGTAAGAATATAACGCTATAAGGATAATAGGTAAAGCAGTAAAGCAGCTGGGCGTGGTGGTACATGCCTATAATTCCAGTGACTCCAGAGGCTGGTGTAGAAGGATAACAAGTTCAATGTTAGTCTTGGCGATTTAGCGAGACCCTCAGCAACTTAGCAAGACACTGTCTCAAAATAAAAACGACTGGGGATGTAGCTCAGTGCTAAGCGGAACTGGGGATATATAGGTCAGTGATAAGCCTCACTGGGTTCAATCCTTAGTACCAATAAATAGATAGGAATAAAGCAAACATGACTGCTACCACTATTATGCAATTGCAGTAGTTTGGTGATAATTTGGTAATTTCAAAGAAGTAAGGAATATACTATATGTCAAAATGCATTCTATAGTAAAATAAGTAAATAATTTTTAAAAAAAAAAGAATAAGGAATAAGAACAAAAATACTACTGTAGATTATCACCTGAAAAAATCCAAAACACCCACTAAGGTAGCCATATACATAATAAATAAATAAATTAATATTTTATCTTTATATGAGCAATAACCATTTATTTGTATGGATACATAAGGACAAATAAAAAAGTGTTGTTTGCAACATTATTTTTAAGTAGCAAAAAAGAAAAAAATCAAATAACCAAAATGTTTATTATTAACAGATTATTGTTTATATGATGGACTTTGTTTCAACAACAAAAGAGGTAACTTTATATAAGTGACCATTTGTACATTTTTAAAAAGTCCATGAAGGCAATATAACAAACCACTAATAGTCGTTGACTCTGGAGAGTAGGATCAGGAGTATTTTCATTTAACTCACTCAAAAATTTTATTGGTTTGTATATTAAAAGAAAAAAATTAAATTTGTTATGTTTACTACTACTACAAAGCCTTGGAAGTTATACAGTTCAGATTTTTTGTTCTCAGATCCAGCTCTTCTGAATGCTTTATCATTGAGCTACATCCCCAGTCCTTTTTATTGTTTGATACAGGGTCTTGCTAAGTTGCCCAGGCTGGCCTTGAACTTGTGATCCCCTTTTCCCAGCCTCCCAAGTCACTGGGATCACTATATGTGTGCCACCATGCCCAGCAAAGTTCAGATTTTTGTTAGGTAAAAGGGGCCATTAATTTTAGAGATAAGTTTTGTTTTGTTTGCTTGATTTATTATAAAATTTAGTATTTGGCTAAAATTACATGTACAGGCCTTGCATGTGGTTAATTCCCAGATGTCATTCCCCTTTGCCCTACATTGAGGTGAATGATAGTATTGTTTTCAGGAAAAGGAAACTTCATATTTGCAATAAATGAGCAGTCTGAGGCATTATAGCTAGTAAATGGTAAAACTAAAATTGAAACTGTCTACTCATTCAAAACACTATGCTTTTCTATTTTGTAGCTATAATCAGATTATATAATCCATAAACTAGACTAAAAGAGATTAAGGGAGGAGACTAGGTGAATCCACTGTAGGAGCCAAAGTGAGAGTTGATACCAAAAGATAAGGGAAAGGGGGTGCAAATGGGGGGGGGTAAAGAGCTATTTGGATAAAGTGTCTAAACATCTTTGTAAAGACTTGCTGTTGGGGGGTGGGGCTATGGCTCAACATGTATGAGGCCCTGGGTTCGATCCTCAGCACCACATTAAATAAAATAAAGGTATTTTGTCCTACAACTAAAAAAAAAAAAAAAAAACAAAGACCTACTATTGGAGTGTGGGTGATGTTGGGTAAACAACCAATGGTTTCTGAAGTTTGGAGCATTGGTTAATTTTTCCTAATGATACCATCACAATGAACATCAGAAGAAAAACATGTAAGAGGAATTGATGAATTTGGTTATTATGTTTTAATTACTAAAATTATTATTAATAGATACTGAGGGCTTTAGTTAATATGCTTCTTAGAAACATGCTATTAATGATTTGAAATAAAAGTGAATCATTAGTTGGACACAGTGGTGCACTGCTGCATTACCAGTTTGTAGGAAGTTGAGGTGGGAGGAGCACATGACTTCAGGAGTTTAAGACTAGCCAACACAACAAAGAAGACCCCAGCCTCCCTCCCACAAACAAAGAACTGAATCATCGTATTTTATTCTCAACAGCAGGGAATACAGCAGACAGCCCCTCCTCAACAGACAGTACAGTATTCACTTCCGCAAACAACGACCTCCACTGAGGCCACTACTGCACAGCCAGTGAGTCAACCTCAAGCTCCACAGGTCTTGCCTCAAGTGTCAGCTGGAAAACAGGTAAACTCTTAATTTCTGAAAAGATGCTAAAGAGGATCTACATGTAACTTGTCCTTTCAAATAGATAGACTTCCATCTTTTATAATAGTGAAATATTGGGGCTGGGGTTGTGGCTCAGCGGCAGAGCACTCGCCTCGCGTGTGTGTGGCCCAGGTTCGATCCTCAGCACCACGTAAACATAAATGCATTGCATTGTGTACAACTAAAGCAAATAAATAAATATTTTTTAAAAAATAGTGAAATATTCATTGAAGTTGGTTAATCTCACTGCAGTAATGGAGTAAAAAATTTGCTCTGTTTGCACATATGCATGATAAATGTATATATACTGACAGCAGTAACAGGTTTATCAGTATAAAATAGAGTTACAGGTGTTAAAACCTAATGGGTAACTGGTATGGTAGAGAATGCCTGTGATCCCAGCTACTCGGGAGGCTGAGGCAGGAGGATCACAGTTCAAGGCCCGCATGGGCAGTTTAGTAGGACCCGGTCTCAAAATACAATTTCAAAAAAGGACGAGGGATGTAGCTTATTGGTAGAATGCTAGCCTCACATTGCAAGGCCCTGGATTCAACCCCTATTATCACACACACACACACACACACAATCTTAATGGATTAAATAAAAGTGCTAGTAACTAAACCTGTGCCATTCTCTTGAAATGTATCAGCTATATCTGATATTCTAGGTTTGTGATTATGCTTTGTTTTCATGTGGATTTCTAGACAATTTTTCTCCCTTATTGCCTTTTGATAGTAAGTGATAAAAGCTCCTTACATGAAATGATGCTTTTTTTTTTCCTTCTAAGTTGTCCTTCTAAATCACTTGAAAAGCACCTTTTAGAGGTATGCTCTTCTGAATGGCCTTTCTTCAACTGTATTATAGATAGTTTTGCTTGTACCCTTTTGCTTATATGTGCACAGTGTATTGTTACTGTCATATTTCATATCTGAGATACTATCAAAATATAAAATGCACCATTATTTTATGTATCACTGAGTAGATACCACCAACATATCAACAACTGTAATTTTTCAAATGCTAAAATGACCAGGTAGTAGAGAAAGGGTTATTTTGTCCTAGAATCAGTGAAATATATATATATACCTACTTTTATATAGCTGCTAGACTTTTATAGAAATAATATGGATAGAGTTTAAATCCACTGGGAAGAAACTTCTTTCAAACTCCATTAGCTACTTCAATAGCAGTTCTAGGTTTAGGGATGGAAAACATTCCAAAGGATTATGGTATGCAAAATATCTGCCAATAAAACTATTAAAAACAAACAACAAAACCCTTGCCTATGGAAAGGTTCATTTTTCATAGCCAGTGATGAAACATTACCAAATTTTTCTACAGTGAAAAGTTTGGAACAGTAACCAGTTTATTATCCTTTTTGTATCCCTGCTATTCTTTTTCCCTGTTGTTATGTGGCGTATTAACTTAAACTAATGTATACAGGGTTTTGTTTGTTTGCTTCCCTCTTTTTGGCTAATACACAAATCTTGCTTTCAGCAGCCTTGCTTTTAAAAAAAAGTCTTGTCTGTTTTGTTTTTCTTTACTTTCTCAGCTTCCAGTTTCCCAGCCAGTATCAACTATCCAAGGCGAATCTCAGATCCCAGTTGCATCACAATCCTCAGTTGTTCCAGTCCACTCTGGTGCTCATTTCCTTCCTATGGGACAGCCACTCCCCTCTTCGTTACTCCCACAGTTCCCTGTCTCTCAGATTCCCATATCAACTCCTCATGTTCCCATATCAACTCCTCATGTGTCTGCAGCTCAGACAGGTTTTTCTCATCCCTTCCCATTACAATGGCAGCTGGCATAAATCAGCCTCTGCTCACCTTGGCTTCATCTGCTACAGCAGCTGCAATTCCAGGGGGATCAACTGTGGTTCCTAGTCAGCTTCCAACCCTTCTGCAGCCTGTGACTCAGCTGCCAAGTCAGGTTCACCCACAGCTTCTACAACCAGCAGTTCAGTCCATGGGAATACCAGCTAACCTTGGACAAGCTGCTGAGGTTTCACTTCCCTCTGGAGATGTTCTATACCAGGTACTGTGTTAGCTAGCAAAAGAGGAGAGCATTAGAGCATTTGATTTTGATAAGACAATCAAAAACCTAAAAATCTAGTAGTTAAGTATCAGAAGAACAGTAACAAAGGTTGCTGATCTTAACTAGAGAAGCTAAAAGAGTAAAATTCTGAGAAAGAGTAATGATGTTTGATAATACCTTATCCATTTTTCTTAAGAAACAACCTAGGAGAAAAATGGTTCAATATTCATTGTAAGCACACCAGGCTGTATGTATGTGTGTGTGTATATGTGTATATATAGATGGAGTAAGGGTTGGCAACAGGGTTATCAACAAAACTTCAGAGTTTAGATTTAGAAGATTAATATTCCATATATGACTGGAATGGCTAATACTAGGAGGAGTTTGCATTCTTTCATGTAATACTGGCTAAAAAGTAGATATATTTCTAGCCAGGAATTAAGTTTATAATTCCTATTTAAATAATCTCCAAGAGGGGAAAAACAGCAATTTAAAATATGATTGTAGAATGCTGGCTCCCAAAATGGAACCAGTCTACCATTTCATTTCTTTAAATGTTCTTTAGATTATTAGTGAGAAAATGGGCTATTCTTCTTTGCTGTGTGCTTCCTGCTACCCCCAACCCCTTTTTTTGCATGTCTTGCTTATTTGCTAATTTGATGTCCCAACCTGCACTAACTCACCTTCCTCATTTCTATCACAGGGCTTTCCACCTCGACTGCCACCACAATACCCAGGAGATTCAAATATTACTCCCTCTTCCAACGTGGCTTCTGTTTGCATCCATTCTACAGTCCTATCCCCTCCCATGCCTACAGAAGCATTGGCTACACCGGGTTATTTTCCTACAGTGGTGCAGCCTTATGTTGAATCAAATCTTTTGGTTCCTGTGGGCGGTGTAGGAGGACAGGTTCAAGTGTCCCAGCCAGCAGTGAGTTTAGCTCAACAACCCCCCACTACATCCTCCCAGCAAGCAGTTCTGGAGGTAAATGGAATTATTGCATGTTTATATATAAAACATATATACAATGGGATAAAAATGACAAAGGAGAAGCAGGCTTCCCTGGTTAAGAATTCATTTGGAGACCATGTCAAACTAACTTCTGAATGACTTTTTCTTACAGCAGAATGAAATGCCAATGTGGGGGCCTTGTTGCCACTGGCTGTTCTGTTGGGAAGTGAGTGTGCCTTGGAGAAGATTAACCCTATTAGTACTTTACTTCTCTAACTAGTACTTTAGCCATTATTCTTGTCCTTTCACAAACTCATACCATTGGCAGTCATAAGAATATCCTGTCCTACCGTGCTCTCAGCAGTCATTTATGCCCTACTAGGAAAAAAAGGTCTGAGTTCATCTTTGCACTATGCTCTGCCTGCCCTATTGCACACTTTTGGTAAGATGCTGGCTGCATGGCAAGTTGTAGTTTCACATTGCCTAGCAAATAGGTTGGCTGACTTCACACCATGCAGTCTTTACGAGAGACTAGCTTTAGAAACTTCCTTTGGAATTTTAAGATCACTGTCTGTAGATGCTGAATATTAAGAACTACTAGTAAATTTACTGCTTCTAGGACTTAGGGGAGGGAAAGGAGGACAAAAAGGGATTTTATCACAGATCATTTATCATTTATCATAATAAATATATTACCTCCAAGATTTGAATTATCCTTTCTATTCACAGAGTACTCAGGGAGTCTCTCAGGTTGCTCCTCCAGAGCCAGTTCCAGTAGCACAGCCACAACCTACCCCACCTGTCACTTTGGTTTCCTCTATAGACAGGTAGGTAAAATCATAATTCTCTTTTGATTTATAGATAGGATGGTATAAAACATCAAAATATTAAACCCTAAAATCTCATATTGTGAACTGAACTTTTTCTTTTTTCAAAGTGCGCACTCAGATGTTGCTTCAGGTATGAGTGATGGCAATGAGAATGCCCCATCATCCAGTGGAAGGCATGAAGGAAGAACTGCAAAACGGCATTATCGAAAATCTGTAAGAAGTCGCTCTCGTCATGAAAAGACTTCACGCCCAAAATTGAGAATTTTGAATGTAGGTGTTGATGACTTTGTGGCTCTGATATTGTTGAAGGAACTTAGCACAGAAAAAAGTTTGTGAGATCATCAAATCATAAAATAAAGATACCTTATCTTTGCACAATATATAATTTACATAGCCCTTTTTTCATTTAATCCATACAATTCTTTTTGACTATCACATTTTTCAGAAAGTATAGTTCATAAATCTATAGTAGAGCCAGCAGTTAATATCATTGAAATAATTCTTAAGGCTCAGGTGAAAGAGAATAGAGTGTTTTTATTCTATAGAAAAAAGACTTTTTATTATCCTTTCAGACTGTACTGTTAAGATAAACAAGTAGAAGGCTGACATCTTCTTACAGATTTTCTACCAGTTTACGTATTAGTTGAAGTATTAGTGCTTCAAGTTACAACATTAGTACCATGCTTCCTCAGACATAAATACGAGCATTAGTCTGAATGACTTTTTTCTCAGTGTCAGTAATAAAGCCAAGTATAGTCTTCTGAAATGAAGTATTTTTTCTTTTCAGGTTTCAAATAAAGGAGACCGGGTAGTAGAATGTCAATTAGAGACTCATAATCGGAAAATGGTTACATTCAAATTTGACCTAGATGGTGACAACCCTGAGGAGATAGCAACAATTATGGTATGTCTGTATTTGGCATTCCAAATTTTTCCCTAGTACTTCATCTTAATATCCATTGCCCTAGGCAACTATCCAATATTTGTAAATTCATGTTTTTTAGTTAAGTATTTCATTGGAATATTACCAGCACACCTAATCTGTGATTGAGGTATTTTTGTGTAGAACCTATAATTATTCATATTTCAGTATTAAGTATTGAAGTTCTTAAAAAGGAAAAAGCTGCCAGGCACTGTGGCCAAGGCAGGAGAATTGCAAGTTTCAGGCCAGCCTGGGCAACTTAGTGAGATGCTATCATAAAACAAAATAAAATGAAATGAAGTGTAAAGTACATAAAATAAAGTAAAATTAAATATAAAAATGGGACTGGAGGGCTGGGGTTGTGGCTCAGCGGTGGAGAGCTCGCCTAGAATGTGCACAGCCAGGGTTCTATCTTCAGCACCACGTAAAAATAAAGGCATTGTGTACAGCTAAGACAAATAAATAAATACTTGTAAAAAAAAAAAAAAAATGGGACTAGAGCTTGATGTGGTGGCTCATGCCTGTAATTCCAGCAACTCAGGAGGCTGGGACAAGAGGATCACAAGTTTAAAGCCAGCCCCAGCAACTTAGCAAGACCCTGTCTCAGAATTTTAAAAAATAGAAATAAAAAGGGCTGGGTATATGGTTAGGTGCCTGAGTTCAAACCCTGATACCAAAAAAGAGAGGACTGGAGATGTAGCTCAGCGCTTGCCTAGCACATGGGAAGCACTGGGTTTGATCACCAGCGGCTCACAAAGAAAAAAGGAGGGAAGGGCTAACTTAAATACCAAATAAATAATACACTAGATATACAGATGGGGTAAAAGTCTTGAACATGGTAGTTGAATGACCTAAAGCTACAGAAATGTTATGTTGATCAGGACATAATTTGTTTTACAGGTGAACAATGACTTTATACTGGCAATAGAGAGAGAGTCATTTGTGGATCAAGTGCGGGAAATTATTGAAAAAGCTGATGAAATGCTTAGTGAGGATGTCAGTGTGGAACCAGAGGGTGACCAGGGATTGGAGAGTCTACAGGGAAAGGATGACTATGGCTTTTCAGGTTCCCAGGTAGGTTCACCAATCACATAGTGAAGCTTTGCTTATGTAAAATACATATGTAATCTAATAAATGAATTCAGCAAAGTAGCTGGATATAAAATCAATACCCATAAATCAAAGGCATTTCTGTACATTAGCAACAAATCCTCAGAAAGATAAACTAGGAAATCTACCCCATTTACTCTAGCCTCAAAAATATATATATATTTGGGAATCAACTTAACAAAAGAAGTGAAAGAATTCTACAATGAAAACTACAGCACACTAAAGAAAGAAATTAATGAAGATCTTAGAAGATGGAAAGATCTACCTTGTTCGTGGATAGGTAGAACTAATATTGTCAAAATGACCATTCTCCCAAAAGCACTATACAGATTCAATGCAATACCAATCAAAATCCCAATATCATTCCTCATAGAAATAGAAAAAGCAATCATGAAATTCATCTGGAAAAATAAGAGACCCAGAATAGCCAAAGCGATTCTTAGCAGGAAGAATGAAGCTGGTGGCATTACTATGCCAGACCTTAAATTGTACTACAAAGCAATAGTAACAAAACCAGCATGGTATTGGCACCAAAATAGACCAGTTAACTAATGGTACAGAATAGAAGGCACAGAGACGAACCCACACACCTACAGTTATATTAGACAAAGGTGCCAAAAACATTCACTGGAGAAAAGACAGCCTCTTCAACAAATGGTGTTGGGAAAACTGGAAATCCTTATGTAATAAAATGAAATTAAATCTCTTTCTCTCACCATGCACAAAACTTAACTCAAAGTGGATCGAGGACCTAGGAATTAAACCAGAGACCTTGCACCTAATAGAAGAAAAAGTAGGCCCAAATCTCCATCATGTTGGTTTAGGCCCCAGCTTCCTCAGTAAGACGCCTATAGCACAAGAACTAAACCAAGAATCAATAAATGGGATGAATTCAAACTAAAAAGCTTCTTCTCAGCAAAAGAAACAATCAGTGAGGTGAATAGAGAACCTACAGAATGGGAGCAAATCTTTACCACAAGCACATCAGATAGAACACTAACCTCAAGGATTTATAAAGCTCTCAAAAGCCTTAACACCAAAAAAAAAAAACAAATAACCCAATCAATAAATGGGCCAAGGAACTAAACAGACACTTCTCAGAAGATGATATGCAAACAATCAACAAATATATGAAAAACTGTTCAACATCTCTAGCAGAGAAATGTAAATCAAAACTAATATTTCATCTTACTCCAGTCAGAATGGCAGCTATCAAAAAAACAACAATAAATGCTGGCAATGATGTGGGGGAAAAGGCACACTCTTACATTGCTGGTGGAACTGCAAATTGGTGAAGCCACTCTGGAAAGCAGTATGGAGATTCCTAGGAACTTGGAATGGAACCACCATTTGACCCAGCTATCCCACTCCTTGGTCTATTCCCAAAGGACTTAAAAACACCTTACTACAGGGGCACAGCCACATCAATGTTTATAGCAGCACAATTCACAATAGCTAGATTGTGGACCCAGTCCCGATGCCCATCAGCAGATGAATGGATAGGGAAACTTTGGTATATATACACAATGGAACACTACTAAGCACTAAAAGAGAATAAAATCATGGCATTTGCAGGTAAATGGATGGAGTTGGAAAAAATAATGCTAAGTGAAGTTAGCCAATCCCAAAAAACCAGAGGTCCAATGACCTCTTTGATATGAAGATACTAACTTATAAAGGCAAGGGAGTGGGGATGAGAGGAATGAAAGAACTTTAAATAGAACAGAGTGGGGATGGCGGAGGGGGCAAGGGGATAGGAATAATAGCAGACTGAGTTATCCATGATTACCCTAAATACATGTATGAAGTCACAATTGTAAAAATACTTATATAAAACCAGCAACTTGAAAATTTGTTCTCTTTATATGTAATATGAAATGAAATGTACTCTGCAAACATGTATAACAAATTAGAATTAAAAAAATACATCTGTAGTGCTAAATTTGCCATGCAAAATGTCTACTGATATCCCATTGTGACTGAGAATAAACATTCATGTTCATTTCACATAGTGATTTGCTTTGTCTAATTATTGAGATTACATTTGAGAATGAATTTACTTTTGTTTGTTTGGTTTTGTTTTTTAGAAATTGGAAGGAGAATTCAAACAACCACTTCCCACATCTTCCATGCCACAGCAAATTGGTGAATTTCCTCTTTCCTCATTTGTTTTTTACCCTTAACTTAAGAAGTTATATGTGCCAATAATGAAATACTAAAGTTTCATGCTGGTTACAGTTATATAACAAAAAATGCAATTACGTGATTTGTTTTTATTCAGGTGTTCCTACCAGTTCTTTAACTCAAGTTGTTCATTCTGCTGGAAGACGGTTTATAGTGAGTCCTGTGCCAGAAAGTAGATTACGAGAATCCAGAGTTTTCACTAGTGAAATATCAGATACAGGTGAGGATTGATTCTGCCACATAACATTTATGTTATTGATAACATAAATCCTATATCATCTCTACTATGGTGGAAGCTTGGTCATCAAGCAGTAGCTCATGATGACACAGATAATAAAAACAAGTAGAAAATCAAGGTTTTAAACAACAGATAAACGTAAAGAGTACGGAACTATTTAAATAAAAGGATTAAAGAAAAGTCCAGAAAAGATAACCATACTAGATGCAGCCTATGTATAATTGTGTATCATGTGTTTTGTTTCTCTTTTTTAGAAATTAGGTATGTTTTCAAAGAGTACTCCATGTTTCTTTTCTGGAAATAGATATTCATTCACATAAGCTGACTATTTGATCAAACTGCTATTCAACTTTGCTGTTTTAGAACTTGTCATTTTTTTTTTTTTTTTTTGGAGAAATATTAAACCTTATTGAAACATGGCTTTGTTGGTTATCAAAAAATAGGTTGTTTAGAATAATGTTTAAATCCATCCTTTATATAAAGGATTATAAAGATACTGTATTTTTGTTTTCCTTTGCAGTTGCTCCCTCTACACCTCAGGGCCCTGGAATGAATTTGTCTCACTCTGCTTCATCCCTTAGTCTCCAGCAGGCCTTTTCTGAACTTAGACATGCCCAAATGACTGAAGGACCCCCAACACAGCACCTCCAAACTTTAGTCACACAGGACCAACATTTCCTCCTTTTGTGGGTAGCATTGCTGGAGGCCCAACCACAGCAGCAGCCACACCTTCATTATCAGTCCCTGTATCAAGCAGCTCTCTTAATGACATTTCCACATCAGTAACTCAGTCTGAGGTTATAGCAATCCCTGACAAAGGGATTGCTGGAGTTGCCACCAGCACAGGTGTGGTTATATCAAGCAGTCTTCCTGTACCACCTGTGTCTGAGTCACCAATACTTGCCAGTGTGGGTTCCAGTGTCACAATACCTGCAGTTGTCTCAATGCCTACAGCATCCCAGCCAGTTCAGGCTCCCACATCTGGGAGCATTGTTTCTAGTACAGGCACTTTTCCTTCTGTGACAGTTTCAACAGCTTCAACCTCTGCAGTGGGCAGTGCTGCTGCCCCAGGTGCTAAGCCTCCAGCTGTGTTATCTCAGCAGGCAGCAGGCACTACTGGGGTAGCCACAGTAACATCAATTTCTGCCTCTACTCCATTCCCAACCATAGCTTCACAGCCATCCCTTCAGCTTAGCAGCAGCACCTCTGCCCCCACTCTAGCTGAAACAGTGGTGGTTAGTGCACACTCACTGGACAAAACATCTCATAGCAGTACAACTGGATTAGCTTTGTCCCTCTCTGCACCATCTTCCTCTTCCTCTCCTGGAGTAGGAATGGCCAGTTCTATTTCTCAGCCTGGTGGAATGCATCCTTTAGTCATCCCATCAGTGATAGCTTCTACTCCTGTCCTTCCCAAGCAGTAGGACCTACTTCTACCCCTTTGTTACCCCAAGTACCCAGTATCCCACCCTTGGTACAACCTGTTGCCAATGTGCCCACTGTACAGCAGACTCTCATTCATAGTCAGCCTCAACCAGCTTTGCTTCCTAACCAGCCCCACACTCACTGTCCAGAAGTAGATGCTGATACCCAACCCAAAGCTCCTGGAATTGATGACATAAAGACTCTGGAGGAAAAGCTGCGGTCTCTCTTTAGTGAACACAGCTCTTCTGGAGCTCAGCATGCCTCTGTCTCACTAGAGACCTCACTAGTAGTAGAGACCACAGTCACACCAGGCATCCCAACCACTGCTGTTGCACCAAGCAAACTGATGACTTCTACTACGAGTACATGCTTACCACCAACAAATTTGCCATTAGGAACATCTGGTTTGTCAGTCATGTCAGTGGCCACACCTGGGCAAGTTTCTACTCCAGGCAGCTATGTTTCAGCCCCAGTCAGCACTACATCAGGAGTGAAACCTGGAACTGCTCCCTCAAAGCCACCTTTAACTAAGGCTCCGGTAAGATTCTTGTTAAACTATTATTAGATAAATAAGATCACATTCATGCATTTTTCAACTTAGCCTTGCAAATTAATGATGTAGTTACAAAGCCTTGAAGGCTATAAATGTACTTCTAGTGGTTGTTCAGCCTTAAACAAATTGACAGCAACTTTAGGACATGAACACAAGATTTTTCCCTTTTTTGAAATGTATATTAACAGGTAAAATGCAGATATTTCTCCTGGACTGGCATAAATCGAAGAATTCTATATCCCAAAGGGGAATTAAATGTATCTATCAATAAAATATGCATAGTAATAGTAATTTGCTACTTTGTTTCAATTGAGAATAAAGGAAATTTTCTGCTTTGTTATGGGTTCCACATAAGTACAATTTGTGGTTTATAAACACTGAAAGTGATAGAGGAGGAATCAGTCTAATCCTAGGAATAAAATAACTTGATTTTATTTTAAAATTCTGCTGTGTCAGATTTCCTCTCATTTCCCATCTTCAACATCGCTGATCTTTTCCAAAAATAACAATGCTATACTGTGGCTACTGTATTCTATACTTCAGCCATTTTTCTGCATTGCTATTGCTGTGAAACTCTTTACAATGGGGTAATACAGATGTTTCTAAACTTAAAGTAGGGTTACATAACCATAAACCCATCCTAAAATTGAAAATATAAAGTGAAAAATGCATTTAATATACCTACCTAAAACATTGTAGCTTAGGAACACAAACACTGTAAAATATTGGTTGTTTACCCTTGTGATGTTGTGACTAACAGAGCTACATCTCACTACTTCTGCCTAGCATCACAAGCTACATCTCACTACTTCTGCCTAGCATCACAAGAGAGTATGATCCCACACTTTGGTAGCCTGGGAATAGAAGAAAATTCAAAATTCATGTGGTGGTGAATGCCTGTTGTCCCAGCTACTAAAGTGGGAGGATCACCTGATCCCAAGAGTTGAAGATCAACCTATGGGCAGTATAGTGAGACTCTCTCCCGGCCAAAAAAATTCTGGGTGCAATGGCATGCACCTGTAAACCCAGCAACTCAGGAGGCTGAGGCAGGAGGATCCAGGTTCAAGGCCAGCCTGGGTAATTTTAGCAAGACCTCTTTCAAAATGAAAATGGCTCTGGGGATGAAGCTCAGTGGTAAAGCACCCCTGGGTTCAGTGATCAGTACCCAAAAAAAAAAAAAACTTTCAATGTATGGTTTCTACTAAATCCATATAATTTTTGCACTGTTTTAAGTCATAAAAAATTTAAGTCAAACCACCCATCACATCTATCATATGTAAGGGACCGTCAGTTCAGAGTCTTTACTCAGATAAAACAAATTACTTGATAGTATCAAATTTTTTTATGCCATTTCTTATCAGACTTGCCTCTGGGTTTTATCTAAGTCAACCTCTGAGTTGTTTGCTTTTATTTTCCTTTGTCTCAGAAAATTTTTTCTTAGCAAATGCCTGGTGGTACTATATCAAATGAGTAGCTCAAGTGTCTGTGCCTTTTATGTGCACATAGACTTTGTCCTCTTTATTTACCCTAAAGAACAACCTTTATTATGTTTTACTTCATTTCAAGGGTATTTCTTAGTAACCCTTATAATACTATTATTTTGTTATATTGTCCTTTATTTAAGACAGATATCAGAGTGTAGCCTTGGTGATAACTAGATACATTTTATTCTTATGCTTCTATATTAAGATTAGTTGATTTGCTCTTTAGCATGCAGTCTTTACTATTAGTGTCTCATGGACTTGAATTTCCATTCATTGTCTATAGGTGCTGCCAGTGGGTACTGAACTTCCAGCTGGTACTATGCCTAGCGAGCAGCTGCCACCTTTTCCTGGACCTTCACTAACTCAGGTGCCCCAAGACTTGGCAGATTTCTTTCTATGCCCCTACTTTTCTTCACAAAGCTTGTTTAAATAATTCTCTATCGCATGACCTTGGCTTCTGGTTCCTTCTTGGCTTTGACTTAGTAACAACTTTCTTTTAAAAACCATGTAGCTAGCCGGGCGCAGTGGCGCACGCCTGTAATCCCAGCACTTTGGGAGGCTGAGGCAGGAGGATCGCGAGTTCAAAGCCAGCCTCAGCAATGGCGAGGCACTTAGCAACTCAGTGAGACCCTGTCTCTAATAAAATACAAAAAAGGGCCAGGGATGTGACCCAGTGGACGAGTGCCCCTGAGTTCAATCCCTGGTACCAAAAAAAACCCATGTAGCTGGTCAGGGTTATGGCTCAGCGGTGGAGCACTTGCCCAGCCACTGGGTTAGATCCTCAGCACCACATAAAAAAAACAAATAAAATAAAAGTATTATGTCCATCTACAAATTTTAAAATATTTTAAAAAATTAAAACCATGTAGCTAATGATCCAGGCCCCGCTTAAAGTAAGCTTCACTATTATTTTGTTTAGAATATTGCTTCAAGTCACCTAGAAAACATTTACTATTAATACTTTTTCATATTTCATGTGGGAAGAAAATATCAAAGTTTGACAGCATTACTCTTTTTGTCATCTACACTTTTTTAAAAAATATTTTCAGTTGTAGATGGACATAAGGTATTATTTTATTTATTTATTTTCATGTGGTGCTGACACTGGAATACAGTGCCTCCCACATGCCAGGCAAGCACTCTACCACTGAGCTGCAACCCCAGCCCCCATTTACACTTTTGTAGAATAGTGAAATTGCTTCTTAAATGTAAGAGTAGTTTTTAAGCCATTGTGGAAATAAAAAATTTTACGTAATCAAAATTAACTATAGGACTGGGTTAGTTGTGGCTCAGTGGTAGAGCGCTCGCCTAGCATGTGTGAGGCATTGGGGTTGATCCTCAGTGCCACATAAAAATAAATAAATGAAATGAAGGTATTGTGTCCCATCTACAACTAAAATGTATATGTGCATTTTAAAAATTAACTATGAAAGTTTTTCATTAGAAAAGAAAGAATATCCTTTTTCTCTAAGTATAACATAACTACTTAGGTGTTTGTTTAGTTTCTTAAAACCAGATTTTTCTTGAATGTTTATCATTTCTTTCATTGACCATCTAAAGAAATAATTGGCTTACATATAGGTTTTATATGGTGATGTTGCATGAAAATATGTACTGTAACTTTTAATGTAAAATTTGGCAACTCAACAAGATATTAACATATTTTTTATAAGATTGCTCATAGAGGGGCTAGGATTGTAACTCAGGAGTAGAGCACTTGCCTAGCATGTGTGAGGCACTGGGTTCAATCCTCAGCACCACATAAAAAGTAAATAAATAAAAGAAAGGTATTGTCCCATCTACAAATAAAACAAATTTTTTTTTAAAACAACTGAGATCAGCCACATGAACTTGAGATTCCCTTCTCATGCTCAGTTTCTGTTGATGTAGTATAATAGTGGTCATAATCATCAATAATGTTTAAATTATTATTTCCCTTTCCCATTTCACCCCATTACTAACACATTTAGTTGAATTTCCATAAGGGAAGCACTTGTTATGAGTCAGTCCATTATAACCATGAAGACGCTTCTGACATGGTACAATAGTAAACTTTAAATTAGGAATTTATTTTGAAATTATATAAGAAAAACATAACAGATTGCTACTTGAGACGCCTACTATGAATTTTATCCCTCCTACTTTAATTCTAATTTTCAGTAGAACATAATATAAAGAACTTGCCACAATAAAGTAATAATAATAACTCCAACAGAGAACCTACTCCAACGGTCGCCAGATTTTGATTTTAAGAAAAGTGCATTTTTAATGCCTATAACTTGGGAATTTGATTTCAAACCAATTTCTCATTAAAAACATATTCAAGCCAGGCGTGGTGGCGCACGCCTGTAATCCCAGCACTTTGGGAGGCTGAGGCAGGAGGATCGCGAGTTCAAAGCCAGCCTCAGCAATGGTGAGGCACTTAGCAACTCAGTGAGACCCTGTCTCTAATAAAATACAAAAAAGGGCCAGGGATGTGACCCAGTGGACGAGTGCCCCTGAGTTCAATCCCTGGTACCAAAAAAAACCCATGTAGCTGGTCAGGGTTATGGCTCAGCGGTGGAGCACTTGCCCAGCCACTGGGTTAGATCCTCAGCACCACATAAAAAAACAAATAAAATAAAAGTATTATGTCCATCTACAAATTTTAAAATATTTTAAAAAATTAAAACCATGTAGCTAATGATCCAGGCCCCGCTTAAAGTAAGCTTCACTATTATTTTGTTTAGAATATTGCTTCAAGTCACCTAGAAAACATTTACTATTAATACTTTTTCATATTTCATGTGGGAAGAAAATATCAAAGTTTGACAGCATTACTCTTTTTGTCATCTACACTTTTTTAAAAAATATTTTCAGTTGTAGATGGACATAAGGTATTATTTTATTTATTTATTTTCATGTGGTGCTGACACTGGAATACAGTGCCTCCCACATGCCAGGCAAGCACTCTACCACTGAGCTGCAACCCCAGCCCCCATTTACACTTTTGTAGAATAGTGAAATTGCTTCTTAAATGTAAGAGTAGTTTTTAAGCCATTGTGGAAATAAAAAATTTTACGTAATCAAAATTAACTATAGGACTGGGTTAGTTGTGGCTCAGTGGTAGAGCGCTCGCCTAGCATGTGTGAGGCATTGGGGTTGATCCTCAGTGCCACATAAAAATAAATAAATGAAATGAAGGTATTGTGTCCCATCTACAACTAAAATGTATATGTGCATTTTAAAAATTAACTATGAAAGTTTTTCATTAGAAAAGAAAGAATATCCTTTTTCTCTAAGTATAACATAACTACTTAGGTGTTTGTTTAGTTTCTTAAAACCAGATTTTTCTTGAATGTTTATCATTTCTTTCATTGACCATCTAAAGAAATAATTGGCTTACATATAGGTTTTATATGGTGATGTTGCATGAAAATATGTACTGTAACTTTTAATGTAAAATTTGGCAACTCAACAAGATATTAACATATTTTTTATAAGATTGCTCATAGAGGGGCTAGGATTGTAACTCAGGAGTAGAGCACTTGCCTAGCATGTGTGAGGCACTGGGTTCAATCCTCAGCACCACATAAAAAGTAAATAAATAAAAGAAAGGTATTGTCCCATCTACAAATAAAACAAATTTTTTTTTAAAACAACTGAGATCAGCCACATGAACTTGAGATTCCCTTCTCATGCTCAGTTCTGTTGATGTAGTATAATAGTGGTCATAATCATCAATAATGTTTAAATTATTATTTCCCTTTCCCATTTCACCCCATTACTAACACATTTAGTTGAATTTCCATAAGGGAAGCACTTGTTATGAGTCAGTCCATTATAACCATGAAGACGCTTCTGACATGGTACAAGCTAGTAAACTTTAAATTAGGAATTTATTTTGAAATTATATAAGAAAAACATAACAGATTGCTACTTGAGACGCCTACTATGAATTTATCCCTCCTACTTTAATTCTAATTTTCAGTAGAACATAATATAAAGAACTTGCCACAATAAAGTAATAATAATAACTCCAACAGAGAACCTACTCCAACGGTCGCCAGATTTTGATTTTAAGAAAAGTGCATTTTTTAATGCCTATAACTTGGGAATTTGATTTCAAACCAATTTCTCATTAAAAACATATTCAAGCCAGGCGTGGTGGCGCACGCCTGTAATCCCAGCACTTTGGGAGGCTGAGGCAGGAGGATCGCGAGTTCAAAGCCAGCCTCAGCAATGGTGAGGCACTTAGCAACCCAGTGAGACCCTGTCTCTAATGAAATACAAAAAAGGGCTGGGGATGTGTCCCAGTGGTCGAGTGCCCCTGAGTTCAATCCCCGGTACCAAAAAAAAGAAAAAAAAACGTATTCAAAAGCCATGCATGGTGGCATGCATCTATCTATAGCAGCAGGATCACTTGAATCCAGTTTTACCAGCCCAAGCAATATAGTCAGACCCTGTCTTTTTAAAAAGAAGAGAAATTCAGATTGCTAAGGACTTTAAAGTGTAATGAGAAATATAAAGGATAAGGAAGAGTAAGTAGATAGTGCCTGCATATAGAGGCGAAAGCATAACTGAAGTTTATGTAAGAATAGATTGATAGAGACCGTGACAAGATAAGAAAAGAATGTGCCCCAGAGGTGCATAGCAGTGAAGCATGATTAAAAGGACAGAATAACCAGACTTCCTTGCTGCCACCTGTAGGATTTACAAGTATAGCTGAATTACTCTTGATAGAGTATCATAATCTTGATATCATTGCATTATATAAATTTGGGGGTTTGGGTTTTGTTTTCAGTGAAAACAAATGTTATAATCTAAAGCATAAAATAATATGCCCTACATAAATTGGTTATAGATAGTATCTCTGAAGGTGCCACAGAACTTATATTTACCATAACTGTTTTTGCTCAGTCACAACAACCTCTAGAAGATCTTGATGCACAGCTGAGAAGAACGCTTAGTCCAGAGACTATTACAGTGACATCTGCAGTTAGTGTAAGTGTTTAAAACCTTGATAAAATCCTATAATTTGAGGGGCTCAGTGGTAGAGCACGTGTGAGGCACTGGGTTCGATCCTCAGTGTCACATAAAAATAATAAAGAAAGGTAGCGTGTCCATATATAACTAAAAATATATATATTGTTTTGAAACTCATAACCTGAATGTATTATATTTCTGCAACACAAAATATAACCTAAATAATTATTAATATAACACTTTTTCAGAGTCTCTGTTTGTTCCAGACAACAGAAATGAGACAGATCAATTAAAGATTAATACCCTATTGTGTAACTGAAAGGTACTTTTTATGTACCTCTGATTAGTGTATATCTCAGATCAGTCCTATGGATTTTACATTTATGCTTTGTAGGCTAGGCTTTGCAAAATAGTAATAATAATAACAATAATAATGTTTTGATTAAAACTACTTTTCAGTGGGGCACATCTGTAATCCAGGGAGGCTGAGGCAGGAGGGTTATGAATTCAAGCCCAGCCTAGGCAACATAGTGAGATCCCCATTTGAAAAAAGAAAAGAAACAGCTAGTCTTCTGTAGATGTAGAAGTTATACTTTTAAGTGTCCTGTGAAAAAAATTAAGAAAACAGTGAAGAAGGATTAAGACTCAAATTTTCTTTAAAAAAAACTGCCTTTCTGCCAAACATGATGGCACACACCTGTAATCCCAGTAACTCTGGAGGGTGAAGCAGGAGGATTGCAAATACAAAACCAGTTCAGCAATTTTTCAAGGCTCTAAACAACTCGGTGAGACCCTGTCTCAAAATAAAAAGGGCTGGGGATGTGGCTCAATGGTTAAATGCCCCTGGGTTCAATGCCCAGTACCAAAAAAAAAAAAAAAACCTGTTTACATCAGACTTATTTTTTTGGTTGTAAAAGAAAATTCCCTTAGACATAAATGTTTCTTCACCATATACTATCTTCCATTGTTTCAAAGACCATAGAAAAGGTAATAGGTCAAAAGTGTAAGAATGATGAAAGCTTAAGATTTTGTGGTATCTGTGTGTGTATGTGTTTTGCAGCCTGTGTCCATGGTGGCTCCAACAGCAGTTACAGAAGCAGGAGCACAGCCTCAGAAGGATGGTGAGAAACATCCTTCTTCCTTTCATGTTACTACTCCCAGTCCTGCCTATGATTGATAATAGAGGTTACTGTTTCAAAGGCACAGTCTTTAGCATGTGGGTATATTTGAGACTTATAAGGAACATTTTTATGTATTTCCATGACTGAGGAGAATTTACACTAATATCTAAAGCATGAAATTTTAGCAGATTAATGAGCCTTTGGTGTTGTTATTAGAATAAGGAGATTATTGTACATGGGGCAGTGGTAGTTTCTTAGCATAAGACCTTTGATTCTTAGCTAGGCAAGATCCTTGCAAGATTAGGAAATTGAAGCATACTTATAAAAGTGAATTTACAGCTAACTTCTTGGCTTTTGTGACACTGGACATACAGAGAACAGAGATGAGCTTGAAAAGCCAGAATAACATTCATACAGAGATTAAATATAAAATTTAAATTAACTAGTTTAAATATTGTTTTTGTTTTCAAGGCAATTCTATTTTGAATTGACTCATTTTAAAGGAAATAACTTACAAATCAATGAAACAGATTAGAAATTCTAGAAATGGACAAAATAAAGAAAACTGTAGATTATCAAAACACATACCAAAATATATACAATAAAAGTTGATTAATTATATTTACCACCAAATAAAAGGGAATGTAGAATGTAAAGAAAGTGGCCTTTTAAATCCTTGAGAAGATGGGATATTTCAACTGAATAGCCATCTGGGAGAAACTAAAGGTGGATTGTTAACTTAGTCCAAAGTAAAGTCTGAATGGATCAAAGAAAAATATCATAAAAATAGCACTATAAGAATGCATGAGAGCCAGGCACGGTGGCGCAGCCTATAATCCCAGGACTTGGGAGGCTGAGGCAGGAGAATTGCGAGTTCAAAGTCAGCCTCAGCAATGGCAAGGCACTTAGCAACTCAGTGAGATCCTGTCTCTAATAAAATACAAAAAAGGGCTGGGGATGTGGCCCAGTGGTCGAGTGCCCCTGAGTTCAATCCCTGGTACCAAAAAAAAAAAAAAAAAAAAAAAAAAAAAGGAATATTTTCCTTAATTCCACCCCCCTCCCCAAACTGTCTAGAGCAGAATCAACATACCAGATAGTAAATATTTTAGACTTTTCAGGATGCAGTCTTTGTCACATCTTATTCAGATTTCCTGGTCAAGCCCCAAAGCAGCAATAGACCAATGCAGATGATTGAATCTGGCTGTGCTTCAGTAAAATTTATTTATGAAAACAGGCAGTGGGCTGAATTTGGTACTCTGATCATAGTTTGCTCTAATCCCTGATATAGAGGAAAGTGTTAAGTTTCATGCAGGAATAAATTTCAAATTTGTTGAATGGACTAAAAAATGCCATTGAGTACAAAAATAAATGAAAAATTGGAGAAATATATATGTGGGGAGTCTGAGTATATCCTTAACATAGAAGGGGCTAGTTTTGCTAATATAAAGAATCTGTCCAGGCACAGTGGTGCACACTTGTAATCCTAACAACTCAGTATGCTGAGGCAGGAGGATCACAAGTTCAAGGCCAGCATTGGAGATATAGCTCAGTGGTAAAGCACCCCTGGGTTCAATCTCCAGTATTGGAGGGGGCAGGTCCTAAAATTCAGCATGAACTCAACAAATATAAGATACAGAAAAATAAATTTAGACATGAAAATACTTAACTTCCTCAATGGTAACAAAAATTGAAAGTAAAACTACAAATGATAGCATTTCTCACCTCTCACTGGTAAATTTAAGAGTTTTAGTAGCCACTGGTATGTTTGTAAAGCCTTTGGAGATCAATTTAGATTACTTTGGACTAAGTTAACAATCCACCTTTAGTTTCTCCCAGATGGCTATTCAGTTGAAATATCCCATCTGCCCAAGTTTTAAAAGCAAATTATTTAATAGTTCCATCCCTCAGTCCACATATCTATAAGACACTATGTATTAGAGCCCTTTTAAAATAGCAAGAAATTTTGAAAAATTTAAATGTTCATTGATAGAAGCCTGATTAAAATATGGTACACTGAAAAATATATATGATACATAAATAAAATTCAAAACTATGCATCCATTTTTAAAAAATGAGACATTGATATAAAATACCCACTAAGATAGATCATTGCATGGAAACATCAATCAGTATTCTAACTTATAAAATAAGGAAAATATATGCTGAAATATGCCTATAAAATCCAGAATAAAAACAGTTCTCCCTGGAGAAAAGGACCTGAGTGGCTTTGAAGTTGCTTAAACTACTTATGAATGATTCTAAGAACTATACTGTCCTATTTTAGGACTTTACCTGAATGTTGCATTGAAAAATAAATTTAAAGCTGGTTTTCATTTTAAAGTGGATCTTTAATAGCCTATATTTCTGGCCAAAGGGAATAGAAGATAACTAAAAAGAAAAAAAAAAAGATGATGATAATTTATTTTCCTCCTCTATGTATTTATTTCAGTTTCCCAAGGCACAGAAGGCCCTGTCCTAACAACTAGTTCGGGAACTGGTGTGTTTAAGATGGGGCGATTTCAGGTATGACTATCATTTTCTTTGCCTTGATTTTCCCTCCTTTTGGGGTAGTTGTATATATAATAAAATTGTTACCTACCTATCTGGGACATAATTGCCAATCTAGTATAATTCTTTTATATAGTACCTGATAACTGTCATTTTCCTGTCGTATAAGTAATATATATTAATTAAAGAAACTGTGAAGTACTTAGTAGAGAAACAATAGATACTCATACTAACTTCCCAACCCATCCCACAAGACTACTTGTTTTTTCTAAAACTGGCAGCTGCTTCTCTTCTGAATATCATGTAATTCTTTTTTCCCCAAATGGGAATTGGTTTACCTAATCATTCTTCTATTATTGGTCATTTCTAATTTTTCCATCATAATAAGGAAAGTAAGAGTGAACATCTTTTTTTTTTCCCCCTTTACAGTTCTGGGGATTGAACCCAGGGGCATGCTATCACTGATTTATGTTACCCAGCCTTTTTGTTTTTTAAATTTTGAAACGGTCTCACTAAGTTGCTGAGGCTTACCTCGAATTTGGGTTCCTCCTGCCTCAGCCTCCTGGGTTGCTAGGAATACAGGTGTGCTCCATCATGCCCAGCTGAACATCTTTATATATGTAAAAACATTTTCTATATTTAGTATAATTTTCTTCGGCTTAACACTGTTAGTGAAAATTCTGAGTTAGCATCAAATGATACCATATTTGCTCATTTGATCCAACCAATGAGCGTTTTCTGGCTCTTAGTACATAGAGTTAAATAAGCTTTGCAAATAATTTTTTTAAACTGTTTTCAGAACTACTTTCATATTATTATGATGATAGTCTTTGGAGTTTGGGATAGTAGGTGATATTTTTCTCATTTGTAAACTGAGGTTGTTTTGGTGGTTTTTTTGTTGTTGGTTGGTTGGTTTGGGGGGGGTGAGTGTTTTGGTTTGGTTTTTGACTATTCTGTTCTATTTTTTGTTTCTGGTCATACTGGGGATTGAGCCCAAGAGTGTTCTACCTCTGAGCCTTTAAACTCCATCCCCAGCCCCCTTTTCTTTTTATTTTGAGACAGTCTTGCTAAGTGGCCTAGGTGAGCCTTAAACTTGAGATCCTCCTGCCTCAGTCTCACAAGTAGCTGGGGTTATAGGCAAGCATCAGTGTTCCTGGCTATAAACTGAAGTTCTTTGCGTTTGTATTTGGGCCAAGTTTGTATCTGTAAGACATGGTCAAACCAGGACAAGGATCTGGATCCTCCTTTAGTACCTTTTAGTGGTATTTATTTGTTTTTTTTTGGTACCAGGGATTGAATGCAGGTACATTTAGCCACTAAGCCACGTTCCCAGTCCTTTTTGGTTTTATTCGAAGCAGGGTCTCACCAAGTTACTTAGGGCCTCACTAAGTTGGCTGAGGCTGGCTTTGAACTTGCAGTCCTCCTTATCAGCTTCTTGAGCTTCTGGGATTACAGGTGTGCACCACTGCACCCAGCAGTGGTATTGATGTTTAAAACTTAGCTCCCTTGCATTGAACGTATTGGATATAATCTATTTACAAGTGACCTTTGGATTCTATAACCTGTTGTTACCTACTTACATTTTGACTAAGACATGAATCTGAATCCCGTATGTGACATGAGATATGAAAGTAAGTTATTTATTTATTTATTTATTTATTTATTTATTTTTTAATGTGGTGCTAAGGATTGAACCCAATGCCTCACATGTGCTAGGCAAGTGTGCTACCACTGAGATATAACCCCAGCCCCATGATTCATTTTTTTAACAGTCCATGCTAGAAATTGAATGTTAGGGACTTCAATTTTCAATCACACTTGTTCTTTTCCCATCAGGTTTCAGTTGCAATGGATGATACCCAGAAAGAGAATAAAAATAAATCAGAAGAAGCAAAGTCTGTTCATTTTGAATCTAGCACGTCAGAGTCCTCAGTGCTATCAAGTAGTAGTCCAGAAAGTACCCTGGTGAAGCCAGAGCCTAATGGGATAACAATCCATGGCATCTCCTCAGATGTGCCAGATAGTGCCCTCAAAACTCCTGCCTCAGAAGCAAAGTCAGAAACCGGGCAACCTACCAAGGTGGGACGTTTTCAGGTGACAACTACAGCAAACAAAGTGGGTCGTTTCTCTATATCAAGAACTGAGGACAAGATGGCTGAGGCAAAGAAAGAGGGACCAGTGACATCTCCTCCTTTTAGGGATTCAGAACAAGCTGTTCTCCCTGCAGTGATACCAAAGAAAGAAAAGCCTGAACTGTCAGAGCCTTCACATCTAAATGGGCCATCCTCTGACCTGGAGGCTGCTTTTCTAAGGGGGGATGTGGATGATGGTTCAGGTAGCCCACACTCTCCCGTCAGCTGTGCTCGAAGAGTCTTCCCATCCAGAATCTAAGTCAAAGCCTTAGTAATTCATTCAATTCCTCTTACATGAGTAGTGACAATGAGTCAGACATTGAAGATGAAGACTTAAAGTTAGAGCTTCGACGACTACGAGAAAAGTAAGTATATTTTCTCCTGTGGATGACTAATGGCACCTATTGTATTAAGACATTGAATCCAGGTGGCAAGATTAATGGTCCTTTCAGTACAATATGCTAATGTGGTATCCCTTCTAAAGAGAAGGTGATATGCAGAAGTTCAAGTTATTTGAATATAGTTCATTCTTATCAGAACCTAAGACTTTTCTAGTTATGGGATTTCTTAAGCACCTTTATATAATCACTGTAATGTTATTTTTTTATCATGCATATTTTATTAGCCACTTTGTTTAAATAACAAAAAGTACTGCTTGAAGACCAATTATGGAGCTCAAAGATCACATCAACTGACTGATTACAGTTTAATATTTACATCTCAGAATTTCATAGAATAATGAAAATGAGGACAACAAAATAGGAAACATTAAAAAAAAATCAAAAGAAAGAGACAAAAACGATAATTCAAAATCACCATGACACATCTGAATTGTTTTTCCAGAATCATGAGTTTATCCAAAGGAAAATAACCATAATCATTGTAATTGGAAGTGTTTCCCTTTAACGACAACATATGAGGTGGCCATGTTGAAACTAATTATTTTCATTATATTCTTCATTTTCATTAATAAGAATTTCACCATCTGCTTTTGTATTTATTTCTGGAGAATTATTTCAGACACAAGACTAATTTGGGGGTTTCTTAAATGTTTATAAACGATGAATTTTCTGAATTAATAATCAGTGATATTAATACTTTATAGAAGTCTCTTGTCTAAAATGAGTTATTTTAATGCAAGAAAGAAGAAAAGGGGACTGGGGTTGTGGCTCAGCAGTAGAGCGCTCACCTAGCACGTGTGCAGCCCGGGTTCGATTCTCAGCACCACGTAAATAAACACATTGTGTACAACTAAAGCAAATAAATATTTAAAAAAAAAAAAAAGAAGAAAAGGTTACTAAGTTAAAAAAGTATCAAATTTACTCTCTAGAAAAGATTTTTATTCAAAGTTTATCCATATATGATTGTCCAATATCTTCACTGTAATTGCTTCGTTGCATAGTAACCAAATTATAATCAAGTTAATTAATTAGAGGGCTCTTTCTGAAGTTCCCTATACTAGCCATGTGGCCTTATTAATCTGATTTATTTTCCCTGGAATTCCTACGAGACCAGTCTTCCCAGTACCATCCCCATCTCCAAACAATACTTAATTCTTTTATTTTCTGTATCTACTCCTGTTTGTCCTGCAAGATGACTTTCAAATCTATTACTGAAAATATTTCTTCATTCTCTAATAAAGTCAAATGCTATTTCTTTTATCCTACACTGAGTTATATACATTCTTTATATACATTCTTCAGTTTTATCATTACCCCCACTCTGTGTTGTATTTGCTTTTCTTCGAAATAACAAGAATTCATCCCAAGCAGGAATTTGTCTTCTGAAATCCTGGGACTTAACATAATTTAGTCCCTGAATAGAAGAAATTAAATATTTCAGTAAATGGAAACTTTCACATATCTTCAAAGTGATTATTTATATATATATATAAGTAGTGTCAATGGCAGGTCCCAGATTAGCCATGAAGATGGCATTTTTCTCCATCATTTAAAAACACTATGTCATTATGGTTCACCTTTTATTTCTACCCATGCATAATGGTCAATAACCATCACAGCTCAATGATGAAGGCCCCTCATCATTTGGGGGAATTCTGTCCCAACACAGTGGTTAATTACTGTATGGTCATGTGGGAAGTATGATTATGTTGACAAGTTTTGTTAATTTTATTTTTCAAGTTGGATTAGAATAGCAAATGTACCTGTCCTGCATATGACCTCAGAAGTCAGGAAAATTTTTTTCCATAATACCTTATCAACTATTTGTGGTTGGCTAGTGTTATAGTCAGCTTTTTCTCTGCTGTGACTAGAAGACCTGACCAGAAAAATTTAAGGGGAGGAAAAGTTCATTTGGGGCCTCATGGTTTCAGAAGTCTCAGTCCATGGACAGCAGGCTCCATTCCTCAGGGCTCAAGATGAGGCTGATCATCATAGCAGAGTGTGTGGCAGAAGGAAGCAGCTTACATGGTGATCAGGCAGCAGAGAGAGAGAGACTTGCCAAATACAAATATATACCCCAAAGCCTTGCCCCAGTTCCCAACACCTCCAGCCACATTCCACCACTTCAGTTCACTGATTGGATTAAGACTCTTTTTTTTTTTTTTTTTTTTTTATTTACTTTAGTTGTACACAATGCAATGCATTTATGTTTACGTGGTGCTGAGGATCGAACCCAGGCCGCGCACGTGGGAGGCGAGCGCTCTGCCGCTAAGCCACAACCCCAGCCCCTGGATTAAGACTCTTACAACCCAGGTCTTGCATTGTCTCACACATTGAGCTTTTGGGGGACTCACTTCCAAACCATAATGGCTAGGAACTTGTTGGAATATGGCTTGGATAATGGAGACTAACAAGGTAACTTGATGAAAACTAGAATCTCGTGGTAGTACATTTGGGGAATGGGTTCATAACTAAATAAATACTTAAATGCAGATTTAAAAATATATTTTAATTCTTTTTTGAACGAAGATAGTTATGATATTTTGAATTACGTTTCATTATCTTTTGTAGACATCTTAAAGAGATTCAGGACCTGCAGAGCCGTCAGAAGCATGAAATTGAATCTTTGTATACCAAATTGGGCAAGGTTCCCCCTGCTGTCATTATTCCCCCAGCCGCTCCCCTTTCAGGAAGAAGAAGGAGACCCACTAAAAGCAAAGGCAGTAAATCTAGTCGCAGCAGTTCCTTGGGAAATAAAAGCCCACAGCTTTCAGGTAAAAAAAGCCTGGACCAAGTCAACCATCTTTTTGTGTCCGACTATATATGTGACCTAGGAGTTTGGCAAAAGCCAAATTCTTGCTTCCTCGACTTCTCTACTCCCCATATTTATTAAATCTCTTTTTAAAACTATAGAGGTAGTCTTGATGACTACAATGGCTTTTTCTGTTGTAATGTTTCTACTACTAATAGTCTTTATAGTTATTCTTGAGGATAAACATTTAACTTTGCCTATTAACACTTATAACTCAGATTTAACCAAATTTTGGCGCATTTGGAAACAAATGTATTTTTCCCTACTTATTAAACCTCAGGTAGAATCTTCCTTTTAATGGATGAGTTGGTCATAATTGTAAGTGGGATGAATGTGAATGGCATATATATTTGATTGTGTCTAAGTGGTAACATCCTTGATGCAGCTTTTTATTTTATTTTTCTGTATTGAGATAAAGAATTTACCAGAGATTACAGTCAAAGATATTTAAATTATAATCTGTGATAAGGTATCATGGTCTATTTTAATTGGAATAGCGAGTTTTTATCCTTAATAAAAGAATGTAGTGTTAACAGGTAATTAGTTGCAAAGTTGGTGGGGGGTAGAGGCTAAAATAAGTGTTTATTTCATATTTGCTCTCCAGGTCTAATTTAAGTATATTGGAGAGCAGCTGAAAATATCTTAGCAGCCTTCTATTCTGTGGAAGCCTTCATAGCCAACCCTTTTATTGAGCACATTTGGACCAATTCATGCAACCCATTGATACAGATATTATTATAAAGGAGATTAGCTAATTTAGATTCTAACCCCAATTTTGACATACTTGTTGAATGAATTTCTCTAATCACCCAGTAACTTAGAAACAGAAGTTAGATTTGAATACAATTGACTTAGCAACTTAAAGCTACCTACCAAGAAAAATTTTAAATATCCATTCCTCTTTAGTCACCTACATCATTTTTTGATAACTCTTGTATCTTATTTGATGTGTGTTTATTAAAAAGTCTGAGCAGAGCCAGCTAGTTGGTGGCTTGGCTGAATACTATAAAGCCAACAGCACCTCAGGAGGCTGAGGCAGGGGGATTGCAAGTTCAAGGCCAGACTTGCCAACTTAATGAGACTCTGTCTAAAAATAAAAAGGGCTGGGGATGTAACTCAAAAAAAAATAAATAAATAAATAAATAAGTCTAAGCAGAGACTAACAACCTATTTGTATAATGAGCCATCATTTCCTAGTAGGGCAAAAAAAAATGATTACAGAAATATAGAATGGAATCTTTATGTATTTTGACCCATGATTAATCACTCAATGGAACAAATTAAAGGAATAAGAACAGTGCCTTTTGAGTGCATCAAGGAAACTTTACATGAGTCCTCAGCCCATGTGGTCTTTTGGCAGGTAACCTGTCTGGTCAGAGTGCAGCTTCAGTCTTGCACCCCCAGCAGACCCTTCACCCTCCTGGCAACATCCCAGAGACCGGGCAGAATCAGCTGTTACAGCCTCTTAAGCCATCTCCCTCCAGTGACAACCTCTACTCAGCCTTTACCAGTGATGGTGCCATTTCAGTACCAAGCCTTTCTGCTCCAGGACAAGGTAAGGAAAAAAATCAAAGCAACCATCATCTTAAAATGGAGAAATTGCTATACCTGTGAGAAATGCCTAATGAGTAACCTATTGTCACTAGCTGACCTGAACAGTCTGCATGTTATACACTGATGTATCTTTGGGCTCAGCAGGGAAAGTGAGGAAGGTGAATGATGATCAGAATCAGTGAGTTCATTGCTCCCATCAGGTGAGCTATTTTTCAAGGGATTATTGTGAAAAGTTACATCTACAGCCTTTACAAATAAATTATTTGGGTTTGGAATGTAGGCTTTACTGCTAGGCTGAGATTTCCTGGACCAAATTCTAAGGAACTTCAGCGGTTTCTAAAAAAAAACAATGTGTTTTCTTAGCCAGTAAGTATGGGAATAACTAAGATGACTAGCCCTACTACTTAATTTTTCATCCATAATCTCTTCTTTCCAAATATAGTTCATTAACAATCATTGCTCAAACCATTCCTACAGAAGAAGGAGCTTTCAGTAACATTAGAATAAGAAGTGAAAAGAGTTGGATACCTGGGCAGAAAAGACTGAAAAAAATTGGCTTTGCCCTAACTTACTAGAAATTAGAGATTTGATAGTTGCTAAGGAACACAAACTAGCTAACATTATTCCAACTGAGAAGAGCTTCATGTTGTGCAAAAGGAGGGAACTGAGGCCTGATATTTCCTGTCTTGCATATATGACCTTCCCAGAAGCTTGTTCTTCTCTGTGCCATCTTAGTGCTTTTCACCACTCAAGCCTCAAGTTTCTAACATCTTGTAGTTGTGTTCTGTCTCTTCTCCTCTCTCTGTTCTTCCGTTTTCCCCCTCTCACAGGCTGTGCGAAGTTTAACTGTGCATCTGAGCAGGTGACATTCAAACCTGGTGGCAGGAGGACCCGATTTCTGAGTACGCCCTGCTTGGCTCTTTGTGTGTAACACCTTTACTCCTTCCTTGTCCTTGTTTTTCTGCTGCTTGGATCTGATGTGTCATGCAGTCCATTTTCATTTGTCTCTTTGTGTATCATCTAGTCAGTGGCTTGGCTGAATACTATTGCCCTCAGAAGTTTGGGTCCCTGTATTAATTATGGTAAAAGATGTAGAAATAATAATGGGTTTCTATAGATGTCAAAGTAACTCTCTATTAGAACTGCTTCTTCCTATATCCATGATAGATAAGATATCAAGGCTTTATACTGAGTCATTGAGAGTAATGAAGACCACACCTAGTCATATTCAGTATTGTCTCCCAGCCCTGGCATTAGAAGTGACAGAAAGCAGGCTGGGGTTGTAGCTCAGTGGTAGAGCACTTGCCTAGCATGCATGAGGCACTGGGTTCAATCCTCAGCACCACATAAATATAAATAAAATAAAGGTATTGTGCCATCTACAACTAAAAGTGTAAAAAAGCCGGGCGCGGTGGCGCACGCCTGTAATCCCAGCACTTTGGGAGGCTGAGGCAGGAGGATCGCGAGTTCAAAGCCAGCCTCAGCAATGGCGAGGCACTTAGCAACTCAGTGAGACCCTGTCTCTAATAAAAACACACACACACAAAAAAAAAAAATGGGCTGGAGACTTGGCCCAGTGGTCGAGTGCCCCTGAGTTCAATCCCCAGTACCACAAAAAAAAAAAAAAAAGTGTAAAAAGAAGAAGAAGAAGTGATAGAAAGCATCTTAACCACTGATGCACTTAGGTCCTCGAAGCACAAAAAAGTTTACCATTTTTTCTATTCTTTTCAGAGTAGGCTGGAATCTTTTTTCTCCTCATTAAGCCTAAGCATCTACTAGTTGAAAAGATGGTAGAAGTTTCTTCATTGGGTCCATTACTGCCCTCTTTCCCCATGAGCTTAGTAGTTCAAAAGGGTTTTTACTGTGGTTATCCAAGATAAAGCATTTATTCTATTAATGACCAAAGCCCAGCACCTGCAAATGAAAGCTGCCTTTTTAATCTGATTGCTGGGATTTCCTAGCCTTCTATTTTAAAGCAAGGCACACTACAAATCACCCATCTTCCCCATATGTGAAATGAAGATAGTGCCTATCTCCTGGGGCGTATAAATCAGATAAGATCATTTATACAAAAATAACTTACTCTTGGGTCAATGGTACTCTCTGATTACCCAGTGCCTATCTGGCACTTAGTAGATGATCAATAAATGTATATTAAAATAAAAATTTCAAAAACAAAGCTCAACTTTAATTTTTTTGGGGGGAGGGGGTCAGAATTTGGATAACTATCTGTTAAGGCCTCAAACTTCTGGTGTGGTTATTGAAGTGCTTTTTTAATGCATGTGCTAAGGCCATCAGTGTTTGAGTATATGGTTCAGAGATCTCTGGGCCTCTTCATGGTGGGAAGAATTTACACTCTCCTTTGTCCTCTGTAGTGACCAAATTTCAAAGTGCCTTTATGCATTACATTTAATTTCCATTTCCCTCACTGACACATTTGTAAATCTTTCTAGTTTCCCTATTCTATGGTCGTCTCTATTTAAGGTGATCTTTTACCACCTTCCCCATGTGTTGCTAGTCCAGAGATTTTTAACAAAGAAGAGGGTAAAAGATATTACCCAGTTTGGTAGTTTTCTAAGCGTGTATAATTTGAAAACATTCATATCAATATTTTTTTGGTTAGACCAGCCTGGACTATGCTTGTTAGCTCCTTGACACTTGAATAAGCATTTAATTTGCATGTTCAGCTAGAAAGATGAAAGGATGTTAGTAGTAAGAGACAGGTGTTTTGAAGTAAATTTGGTTTGTCAGGCCCATGATAAACAGCCTGACAAACACACACACAAACACATTCCGTTTCTTTTGAAAGGGAAGAAAGAAAACTAAGACTTCTTTTTGTGGAAGTATGAGATGATAAGTATCACTTTAATTCTGTTAGTTCTCACCATACTTTTAAAGGTAGGTGGTATTACACCCTTTTGTTAGAATAAAAGTGTTTAGCCAGGCGCGGTGGCACATGCCTGTAATCCCAGCACTTTGGGAGGCTGAGGCAGGAGGATCGCGAGTTCAAAGCCAGCCTCAGCAATGGCGAGGCACTTAGTAACTCAGTGAGACCCTGCTTCTAATAAAATACAAAAAAGGGCTGGGGGTGTGGCCCAGTGGTCGAGTGCCCCTGAGTTCAATCCCCGGTGCCAAAAAAAAAAAAAAAAATGTTTAGAAATATTAAATCTTTTCACTGCCCCTTTGGTCTAAATGAGAGGCCATACATCTTTGAAGGCACATCAGGATTCAGTATGTAAGCTTGCTGTACAAATCCTAAGAGGCAGGCTTTAAAATATGGGGAAAAAACAGGTATTTATAAGGAGCTGGGGGCCTTACTAGTTTGGGTTACATTATTCTGTACTCTCAAAATAATAGATAATGGTTTTGAAGCACGGCTTGGCTTAATGCTCTGTTTATGTTCAAAGGTTGCTTGTTTTCCACATACTTTTAAAGATTTTTCTAGAAGGGAAGGGGTTAGCGTGTTTATCTAGAATGTAGAAATATAATATCCAATTTAAATTAAAATTGTAACAGTGGTACTAATTTTATTGAGTGCTTTATAACAACCCAGCAGGAGAAACAAGAAGTGAGACAGTATCAGTGGAAACACTGCTTGAGTGTTTGAAATTCAAGCAGTGAGACCTTAAGGACTGGAGTTTCTCCCCTACCCCAGAACCTTAACACAGAGCCTTACCCTTTGAAAAACAGGGATTGGATGTGGAAACTCAACAAACTTCAACAGGCAACATGCTCTGTCAGATCACTGTGTGTAAGCTAACAGCCAGTTAGATAACATCCCATAGAATTTAGTCTGTGTCAAGGCTACCAGGTCCCACCCATCTGTCTCCCCTCCTGTTCTCTCTTGCTGGGACTCTGTATGCTGTTTGGAGAGTCTAAAGATTTTACACCGATGTTTCTTTATCTTTAACACACTGCTCTCTCTTTGTGCTTCAGGGAAGATGGTGAAAAAAGTTTGTCCTTGCAACCAGCTCTGTAGTAATTATCTTTTCTGTTACTTTTGGTCCTTGATTGCAAATCCTGTTATCCATGAGTTCTTTGAACTCTGAAGCCTCATAATTCCAGATTCCTAACTTCCATCTATCTCTGCACCTTTTCTAATGTATTATTTAACATGCTTAATTGCTAACTCCTGGCTATAATATCAGATTGAGAAACCACCTCATAGTCAATGCTCTCCCCATGTAAGCCTAGCTCTATGACAGCCATAGATTGGTAGTGCCTGTGGATGTGCATGGCGAGCTGGGGGTGCCTACCTCCTGTAGGAAAGAGTCTTTTAGTCAGCAAGTATGTACCAGGCACTATTCTGCCCCCAGTAGAAACTAGAAGTTATCAAAGTAGACAGAGGTCTATGCCCACCTATTGTTTACATCATGGTGGGAGACAGTTTCTAGATTAGTGCGGAGAGAAAAACTACTTTGGAGAGTTTGGCTTCTTAGACTAGGGTCTTTTCATTTAAGTACAGATAATTCAGCAACCCAGTAGGGCCACCTAGTGAGACTTAACCAGAGAACTGTATTCTTGGGATACCAAGCAATAAGTTGAGTCCTAATGGGTTATGTATGGTTCCCAGGATGTGGTAGCATGGGGGTAGGGGGAATTTTTTTTGGCCGGAAGGAATCAAAACATGAATTTGGGAGGGTAAAGTCTATACCACTTTTTAGGGCTTTTCAGAAGGATTGAAAAAGGTTTCAAGGTGAGTTAGTGTGTTCTCCAGAAGGTCTCTATACTAGTTAGTCAGGTCTATTTTATAGTCAAGCTTGCTTTTCCTAGGGGTAAATTTCTCATCAGAAAGGGATATTTGTTTCCTTTTTTAACTGGAAGCCTATTTACAGAAGCCAAAGTAAAAAGGTTAACTGCATGGTTTGTCATGTCATAAGCCCCACTTTCAGAATCCAATACTGGGTAATATAGGTTAAAGTGAAAAGTGAGATTTAATTTTGAGGGGCCTCACACTATCAAGAGCAGCTAGCATCAGACTAGGGAGGTGTGACTCCCAGCATGAGCTCCCTATGGTTAAGCAGTGCTCACCTCCACTCAGCTTCTCACTTTTGGCATTGGATAGCCCTGTTCATTCATGATGATTTCTGTTTGTTTTGATCGTTTCACTCAGTCCAGCTCACTAAGCAATAGTCACCCTAAGCAGGATGCCAGTCCCCATGCATGCTATGTGCTCAGCTCCCTGGACTTCCTTGTTATCATGACTGCCCATCCTCATTGCCTGTGCTTTCCTTTTCCCTCTGTCTCACATTTGCTATTTGAGGAAGGCTGTTTCCTGTGCTTTTATACTTTTCCACTTGGGTTTCCTGTACTTCAGGGGAATTTACTTTTCCCCCTATATACCCTGTGTGCAATGACAATACCCTGTGGCTCCAGCAGGCACCATGTGAGCTGTCACTCACACTGCAGTAGTTCCATGTCTTGCCATGGTGATAAGAAGCATGTGACCTTCCTCACTCTGCACCTTCACCTCAGAATTAACTGTTCCTCTAGTATAGACATGCTTGTATGTGCCATTCCCTGAGTGGAAAGATAGCAAATTGACTTGAAATCAGCAATGGATTACAAAGGCTGTAAGTGGCAGTGTTGCTTCAGGTGTGCTGCTGTGCTCTGGTGTGCTGCTCTGACCTTGAAAGCAAGAAAACAAAACGCATGAACTTATTTAGCCCCAGTATTACTTGGGTTTCATCAGGCCTACTGGCTCACAACTTATTTTAGTAGCTTTTATGTATTCTGCAGTAAATGTGAGATCTGGTAAGAAAGTGGGGGATGAGGGAGAAAAATAAAATAAGACCATGACTCTTCTTTCCCTCTTCCCTAAAACTTGCCTCTTCAAATAAACCTTCAGTGTGCCCTCCAGCAGAGCCGAAATCAGGCAGGACACAGACTCCTTCTTCCTTTTTCATCAAACCATAGAAATAGAATTCCTTCATCATAACCCAAAAGCTTCCTCTCCCTCTGCACCCCTGCCTCAGCTGAACTGTCCTGTTGCTTCTACATGGGAGTGTTTGCTGTTCTGGGAAGAGGGGGAGAAAGGTGTGAGAATCCTTGAACCAATTGAAACTGATGTCGTCTTCAGGAAAATATGTCTTCCTGAAGTTGATTCAGTTACTTGCCTTGCCTAATCTTTATTCTTTACTCATGGGAAATTGAGAAGGGTTGAAGGCTTAACTCTTTCCAAGTTTATATTTACAAATTTATATTCATGGGTCAAAGTGGAAAGAAAAAAATTTTTTTGAACAGAGCATTCTACTTAATACCACTTTCTATTAAAGAATGACTTAAGAATTTGGCAGTATCCACAAGATTTGAGAACCCCATCTTCTCCATAGCCCAGTACCCATCTCTACATTTCTATCCCAACTTTAATCTTCCCAGTACACAAGAAATCCTTCTTTTGCCCTGCATTCTGCAGACTTCCACAGCAGCTCTCCTTGTTGATCATATTATACTCTCACCAGTGTGATGCTGGGAATAGTACTGGCAGACAGTTCCAGTACTTAAGGATGCTTTGAAAGAGATTCCTGCCCTTCACACCTGCCATCTTCCCGAGTTGTTCAGCCTTATCTGCAGCTACTGAAGAGAAACTGTTTTCATTACCCTTTAGTGCCAAAACAAATGCCTAAATAAAACCTTGAAATCTTCCTTTCTTGCATGGCTTCCCAATTCCTGTCCCCATTCTGTGCTTGCCATTCATCATCCTGTGACATTTTCCCTCTTCCTGGAATTAATAACCTAGACTCTTTTTTAATGCTCCTGTTATCACTACTTTATAACTCTAGGAACCAGCAGCACAAACACCGTTGGGGGAACAGTGAACAGCCAAGCTGCCCAAGCTCAGCCTCCTGCCATGACATCCAGCAGAAAGGGCACCTTCACAGATGACCTGCACAAGCTGGTAGACAATTGGGCCCGAGATGCCATGAATCTTTCAGGAAGGAGAGGAAGCAAAGGACACATGAATTATGAGGTAAAGGCTCCTTTTTTGCCATTTTCCTAATTTCTCACAGTACAACCTAACACAGATTAATCAGAGGCGATACAAACTACCTAGGCTAGTGTACCCTTTTATGCCACAACCTTCCTTGGTAGCACACTGTTTAAAACAAGATGAAGGGCTGGGGTTGTGGCTCAGCGGTAGAGCACTCACCTAGCACATGCGCGGCTCAGATTCGATCTCAGCACCATGTAAAAATAAACACATTGTGTACAACTAAAGCAAATAAGTAAATATTTTTTTTAATGTTTAAAAAAATTACAAAAACAAGATGGAAATCACCCAAGTGCCCTTTTACTTTACTTGCCCTGAGTCCCTGATCCCTTATTGGTCAGCTCATTTTTTTCCTTTTCTTTCCTTCTAACATTCTAAACTACATATGCATGTGTACACACACCATCTTCCTTCCAATAGGCATGGTATTTTCATTGCTCCTAGAATTGTATTGTTAAACTGCCCATTTTACCCCTGGGGTTATTATACCCCCACCAGACTTTAAACTTAGTTGTTTTTTGTTTTCAGGGCCCTGGAATGGCAAGAAAGTTCTCTGCACCTGGACAGCTGTGCATTTCCATGACCTCAAACCTGGGTGGCTCTGCCCCCATCTCTGCAGCATCAGCTACCTCTCTAGGTCACTTCACCAAGTCTATGTGCCCCCCACAGCAGTACGGTTTTCCAGCTGCCCCATTTGGCACTCAGTGGAGTGGGACGGGTGGCCCAGCACCACAGCCACTTGGCCAGTTCCAGCCTGTAGGAACTGCCTCCTTACAGAATTTCAACATCAGCAATTTGCAGAAATCCATCAGCAACCCCCCAGGTTCCAACCTGCGGACCACTTAGTGAGACCTAGAGACATAATTGAGTAGATCTGGGGGCAGGAGATGGAATGCTGAAGGGGAGGGTGGGGGGTGGGGAAGTAGCCTATATACTAACTACTAGTGCTGCATTTAACTGGTTATTTCTTGCCAGAAGGGAATGTTTGTAATACCGCTTTGAGCCCTCAGAATGGAGACTCTTCCTCCCCCTCCATTTATTGGAATGGGACAGAGAGAGAGCAACTTTCTTGTGAAGGGGCTGCTTCAATCTATGCTTTCCTATTTATCTACACCCACCAGTGAGGCCTAGGGCTAGAAGAGAATCTTGTTATCAAGAAGTTACAAGAGAGCTCAATGTAAAGCCAGTGCCCATTTGTATCTGCCAAGCGGGAAGAGCTCTTAATTGTGATACATGCCCCAAATCCCTTACTCCTTCAAGAATTCAAACCATCAGACAAAAAAAAATGGGGTTCTCTCCTACTCTGCCCCCATCCCACTTTTTTCCACCACCACCCCATCCCCCCTTTTAGAACCCAATGAAAAATACCAGGGGACTGGGGTTGCAACCCTTTCTTACAATAGGTCATTAGTGCTTTAAGCAAAAGATATTAGCAGCTTTGACTGCAGCATTAGCAATTAGAAAAAAAAAAAAAAATACGTTCCCTGCGGACATGTAACTTTGCCATCAGTTTTGATGTGGAAACACTGTGATATATAAATGTTGTTGGACAACAGTAGTTTTAAGAGTAAAATATGAAAGGTTTAAAAAGTTCACACACAAAAAAAGCTAGCTCTGTCCTTTACTTATTGAGACACTTTAACTTTTTCCTTTGTACTTCCATTGTATTAGATAAATAAATGTGAATGTAAAATTGTATAAATTACTGTACTTGAATACTTCTGTTCTCCCAGTATTGCTTGCTGGATATTTTAGTGCCTTGGACTTCTATTGCTTCTGCCATTAGCATCAACTTACCAGGTCCCAGATCAACAAAGGGCGTTTGGAAAGAACATTTAGGTCCATGTGACCCCAGCAGTGGATATGCCAAAGGGAAATTGAAAAGAGTATTTTTTTTAATCATTCAACAATTTTGTCTAAAGCAGGTGTAAGATAAGTAAGATGAGAAGTTGACATCAGTGGTTGAAAGCAGAAAGTTCTGTTTCAGGAATAGTGAGGAGGGGTGTTACAACAAAATTGCACAATATAAAAGATTAAAGGAGGTGTGAGCTAAGAGGAAGAAAAAGAAAGGCTAATTTAAAAGGGGAACACACTCGTTTCGAGGATACCTAATGCCTGGCCAGAATGTCATAAATCTTAACTTATTTGAGCTGGGCTTGAACAGATGAGACCTGGAAGACATTAAACATAAAGAGAAAGGGGATGGGTAGCTCGTTTTTCAAGGTGGGAAGAGTAATAATGAAAAGTCACAGATGGAGAAAGTTGCTTTAAGAAAAACCATTTGGACTGCTCTCCTCATGCTTACCATGCATTTCTCAGCTTGGGGTACTCTATTCTATGAAAAGCGGACCTACTTTTGACTTAATAAGCATTGTAGGAAAGAATGCTTTATTTGTGTTTTCTCTATGATGATGTCCAAATGGTTGCAGGATCATAATCTTATTGTGCCACCTATATTTCTATATTTATAACTAATATTCTCACATTTTCATTTATATACTCCCCTTACATAACTGCAACCAACCAGTATTATTTAATGCTATGCCTAGTTGTAATGGGCAGTTCTGTTACTTTCAGAACTTTCCAGAAATACTGTCCTAATTGGCTATGTTTGGGATATTCTCAGAAGATGGGGTAAGAAACTAGGACTCTTTCTTGGGTGCTGCTGCTTCTCTTGACTTAGTTGGGACATGCCATATTTCCAACCTTTCACCCACCTCAATGGCACATCCCAGGAACCTCCATGATAGGAAGAGCCTATCCAGATCTTTTTTGTTCCTTTTTGGTCCTGTTCTATTTCTTTATTAAGTTGGCCTAGGCCCCAGAGATACAAGTGAGAGCTAAAGGTTTTAGGGAGGTAGAAATGAAAAGGGCAGGGGTTCTAAGCCCTGCTTCAGAAGTGTTTATTTTTCTCTGCTTATAATTCTTGGGGAGAGGGTAAGTGAGAACAAAGAAGGTGCCGAGTAAATGGGAGATGGACCACTTGAAGTGAATGGAATGATACTTCTACCAGAGGAATGAGGGTGCCAAATGCAGCACATTGTTTTGTTATTTTTGGTTTAGCAATTTTGAGGTCTTTTCACTCATACACAAAAATAAGAACTGGTTTTATTTACTGTTGATTTTACCCCCCTCCTGTGGATGAAATAACTGAAGCCTAGAGGAATGAACTAGTGCTACTGAACTGTTTAAATTATTTTTGTTAATAGTACCCTTCGAGTATCTTTTTCCATATTAAAAAGAACTTTCTGAACTATAAATGTTTTCCTTACATTATTTAACAATGTACACTGTTTAAAAAAACAAACTGAATTCAAACCTTGGGGGTTTCTCAGCAGCCGTTAATTGTACATTTTGCACTAACTTTGGGTGTTGCGCTTCTTGTAAGATTGCGCTTTGTGCTTCAGTTTGTTACCTTTGTAGACTTATTTAATGAAACCATTCAAATAAACCAAACTTGCTTTTGTTGAGCTGTGGGGTTTCATTTCCAGGAAATGCCTTTTTCATGTTCTCATTGGCTCTGAGCTGTGCAATTTACAACTGGATTCCCAGCCCTCTGGAACTTCAGCAGCCATGTTGCCCTCAACGAAGTTACTGCAAGGAAAGTGGTACTTTTTCTGAAGACGACATTACGGATCTTAAAACTAAAAGATGAATACATGACCAAATCCATTCAACACCAATAAGGCTAAAATTTTTTAGAAGATGGGCAAATTCAGGCGGGTGCTGCTGCTTCATCTTCCAAAGGAACAGGAAAGGTCACCAGCTGTCTAGTATTTTCAAGAGTTGCTTCCCTCATGTTTAGGCACCACTATTGGTAGTCTGGGATCCAAAAAATAATAAATCATTACTTCAAGATTAGGCCCAGAATGCACTTTAAAAAGTAAAACTGCAAACATTATTTTGGGACAAGAATTAGGAAACATCTAAATACTGTGGAAAATAAATTTAATTTTAAAGTGGATTACATCTCAATACAAACAGCTACTAGTATTTATTAAGAAGTAAATTTGCTTTCTCAATCACTCCTACTCCCTACCCTCACTTCAGTCTCGTCTAGTCCCAAACACCTCTATTCTCTCCTCTTCACCCCACCCCCAACTTATTGTGAATTAGCATCCACATAAAGGAGAGAAATTTTGGCCTTTGGTTCTTTGGAATTGGCTTATTTCCCTTAGCGTAATATTCTCCAGTTCCATACATTCATTCTTCATGGTTAATAACTCCATTGTGTATATATACCACAGTTTCTTTATCCATTCATCTGCTGAAGGACACCCAGATTGGTTCCATAGTTTAGATATTGTGAGTTGAGCTGCTATAAACATTGATGTGGCTGCTAATTTTAAGTCCTTTAGGTTCCATTCCAAGTTATCTTAGGAATCTCCATAATGCTTTCCAGAGTAGTTGCACCAATTTGTAGTCCCACCAACAGTGTATGAGTGTGCATTTTTCCCCACGTCTTCACCATTTATTGTTCCTTTTATTCTTGATGATTGCCATTCTGAATGGAGTGAGATGGAATCTCTGTGGTTGTGATTTGCATTTCTCTGAGATGTTGAACATTTTTTCATTTATTTGTTGATCAATTGTATTTCTTCTGTGAAGTGTCTATTCAGTTCCTTTGTCCATTTATTGTGTTTGTTATTTGTATGGTGTTAAGTTTCTTGAGCTCTTTATATATCCTAGAGATTAATGCTCTGAGATGCAATGTACCTTTTCCTTGATCTTTGATCATTATTTCTTTGCTTAGGAAAAAAATGTTGGTCTTCAAAGGATGCAGAATTGTGATGTCATGAACCCACAACTGAGAGATTTTATAGTATTCCCTCTCTTACTCAAAGTTTTGCTTTCCAAGATTTCAGCCACAAATGAACAATTCTTAATTTTTAAATTGAACATCATTCTAAATAATGTGATAAAATCATATGCTTTCCCACCCAGGACACGAATCATACCATTAACCAATGTATCCACGCTATATGCTTTATCTACCCATTAGTCTGTTACTCTTCTCAGTTATTAGGTCAACTTTGGCATTATTGCCAAGTCCAAGTAACCCTTATTTAATGTCCACAAAGTGTAAAAACAGGGGTGCTGGCAATATGGATATGTTACAGAGAAACCTGAAAGTGCTTCCATACAGAAGGTGAAAGAAAATAAAATGTATGCTACAGTTGCCAAGAGCTATAGTAAGAATGAATCTCCTATCTTTGAACTGTAAAGAAGAAAAAAGTTGTGCTAGTTCTATTGTTGCACAAAAACCACATTTAAGTTATGGCCACAGGTGCTCAAGATGGGACAGGCATTAATTATAAGGTTTGGTATCATCCTTAGTTTCCGGCATCCACTAGGAATCTTGGAATATATCGCCATGGAAGGAGGGGAGGTACTGTATTAGATCAAGATTTCAGCCTGGATTGAGAGAAAATAGTAAACAGTACCACTATAGCATCGTTCTCATGATACACAGTACTTACATTAAAAGCAAGATGCCCAAGGGGAAAGAAAAACTACTCAATGCAGGACAATCGCTGAAGCTGGGGCTAACGATTAAGTGTGGCCTCTACATTGCCGTATGTTGAGGGCGAGTCCTAAAACGACTATCTTTATTAACATTAAATAGCTTAGGGGTAAATAGGAAAAAGCCTGAAGAGTCAAAAGAAAGGTATTTCATCTGTCCTTGGCCTCCCCACTGCAGTATGTGTCAAGCTTTTTTAAAGTGCTCAGCTTTCTCTGCAGTAGGCTTAATAGTCAAGTCCTCTGACAAGGTTCTAAATGAATCGAGGTAATTCTTGGAAATCAAGTTCATTCCCCAGGAATGATGAATAATTTCAAGACCAAAAAGCAGTTTTCCAAAGTCCCTTTGTGTCAGTCCAATTAGGTCCTGAGTCTCATTTAAGATGGATCCAATTTCCTTTTCTTCGTGTCCTGGCTCTTCCTACGAGATTCAGAGTTTCCTGTGGAAGACAAATGGCTTAAACACGGCTGGCATGTTTTAAACTAAGGACTAGATAGCTAATAACTCTAGATCATCTCAGCTAATGGTCCTCGTTCAAACTAAGAGCCCAAGAATGAAAACTACTGTTAGGGGGAGCAGATCCCTTTGCTAATCCCTAGACTAAGCAGTAATCATGTTCATGATGGACCTACTTTCAGGGAAAAAAAGCTCTAAGTGCAGTCATGTCTAAGGCTAAAAAGGAAAACATCTGAAGTCAGGAGTCCAAGAAAATGTTCTGGCTCTTAAACCCACTGTTTTCTTCCCACTTGCACTGCTTATTTATTGCCTTGGAATGATTCCATCCAATTTCTTAAAATGAAATGTCATCCTTCCTTTAAAATTCAAAGAATTAAGCCCAGAATCTCCCGTTTGTACCTAAACACATCTCACTGCTTCGTGTTACATGCTGGTTAGTGCTGTAAGTCTCTGCGTGCTGGAGTCCAGATTTTTCTTGTGGCTTCTGGTGAAGAACACTGTGTGGCATCCTGTCGTGGGTCATTATCTGGTTGTTCAGGACTCGGGTGACAGAGGTCTGGGGTAGTTCTGGTCTAGATAAGGGCTTGATAATGTCCTCTAAATCTGGAGTCAAATCCCACATTTCAAGGTTGTCTTCAAGGTTCTCTACGGAGATCACAGAAAAGCAAATTGTCAGCTAGGAGTGTTTTCACAGAAAGCACTGGAAAAAGTGGTCACAAGAAATTCTAGGTCTTGAGTACCCAATAATAGAATTGACAATTTTTCTCTTCTTTGCCCTTAAAAGTATATGAAGCTTCCCTTTGTTGAGACAACAGAAGACCTAAGCATATCTATCAGTCAGAGTTCCTTAGTCCACCTGAAGCCCTCCTTCCATTTTTCTAAAGCTTCCTAAGGTTTAAAAAACAGACGAAAGTGAGGCTCTCCTGCCCCCACTTTTTTTTTTTTTTTTTTTTTTTTTTTTTTGGTACTGGGGGTGGAACCCAGGGGCATTTTACACTGAGCAACATCCCTAGGCCTTTTTTTTTTTTTTTTTTTTTAAACAGCATCTCACTAAGTTACTAATGGCCTCACCAAGTTGCTGAGCCTGATCTGTAACTTGCAATCCTCCTGCCTCAGCCTCCCAAGTCTCTGGGATTAGAAGCATGCACCACCACGCCCAGCCAAAAATGAGGACTTCTTATGCTTCTTTTTAAGATGTATTCTGTGACTACCAAAAGTATATAGCACAGTTACTTACAAACATTCCATGGGTACTTACTAATTCTTTTTTTTTTTTTTTTTTTTTTTTATTTGCTTTTAGTTGTACACAATGCATTTATTTGTACGTGGTGCTGAGGATCGAACCCGGGCCGCGCATGTGCTAGGCAAGCGCTCTACCGCTGAGCCACAACCCCAGCCCGGTACTTACTAATTCTTAAGTCATTTACCTGCAAGAACAACTTTCTCCTTGAGTGGTTCTGGGTCAGCAGTTACAGGGGTGCTGTGCGTCAAAGGAAGGGCAGGAAGTGCTGCTAGAGTTCACGCAGGAGAGAAAGAACAAGTCAGACTTAGAATGATTAGAGGGAGCCATCTCAGAAATGCAAAGCTGCCTAAGGGTTCAGAGGCTCTGCTGGTAAAGGAACTCAACTTCCGGAGTCCCTGTCCTACCTCCAGATCTGTAGTGTTATGTCCTTCTCACCAAAGTGGGACAAGCAAAAGCTAGTTTATTCTTTAACAGAAAAAATAGGAGGGTGGGCTGGAGTTGTAGCTCAGTGGTAGAGCACTTCGCCAAGTCTGGCCTGGAGCTAGCCATGTTGTCACTGGCCTCTACAGAATCAGGTCATCCTGTTCTCCAGACTTCCACCTTCGGAGCACACCCCACACCACTGCTGCCAGCCCTCACACACCGTCACTCCTCCTCTCAACCTCTGGGCCAGGCATCTGAGCGCGTGGCTGCTTCTCCATCTGTTCCCGGAACTGCCGCTGCAGCTGCTGCTGCCGGAGCTTCCGCTGGTATGTGGCATCACTCTCCACGGTGCAGGGTGTCGGGATCCTGCATCCGAAGAGCAAGAAGGTAGTTAACTAAGTTAATAAGAAAGACAGGTCCCGAGGAGGCACACATACCAACTTGCTGCTTCTGAAGGCAGAAGTGGCAGCAACCTAAGCCACAGATGGGGCAGAAGAGGAAAAGGAGGGAACCTGGGCCCCTACCGGGAGCTGCCGGCCTCATCCCCCTGCAGCACAATGTGGGGATCATCCAGGTGGCTTGGTCTGCAAGAAGTCACTTTCTGTGGTTTTGGAGATCCCAGAGCCCTGTTCAGTCGACAGCTGTTATATCTTGCCTGTTCCACAGATGGTTCAAAATCTTGTCTCTTTGCTTTAGTTAAATCCACTTCATGAGTCAACTAACAAGGGAAGAGAAAAGGAAAAAAAAAAAATTGCTTATGCCTTTCCTTTCTCTTCCCTGTGTTAAAGCCTAGGATTCCCAGAAAATGACATTTGCCAATCCCATATCCATCATTCTTCCTCGGTCCTGAAAGGCTGAGAAAAAGGATCCACAACTTCCAAGTCATTTTGGTTGTTTTCAGACAGGGTTGGTTTTACTGTTGTCCAGTCTGGCCTCAAACTGCTGGGCTCAAGCGATCTTCCTGCCTTAACTGGGACCACAGGCATGTGCCAACTGTGCTGGGCATATTTACAACCACATGTGGATGAGTGAAACAATTTTCCTTTTTATTTTATAACTTTCTATATTAATGAACTTTTTATAAAAAAGAATCCTTTGTTTTTGACTTTGGGCAACAGTCTGTATAATCCTGTCTTAATATTGTCCCCTTGTCCCTTTTTTCATAGAAGACATGACACATGGTCTTTGAGGAGGCCTGTACCTTCTCAGCCCTTCCTGCCAGCAGTGCTCCCTACAAACACAACACTCATCACTAAAGCTGAAGGTATGATGTAGTACGACTAAAACATTTCGGTACCAGGGATTGAACCCAGGTGTGCTTAACCACTGAGCCACTTCCCTGGCCCTTTGTATTTTTTATTTTTGAGACAGGTGAGGCTGGCCTAGAACTTCCAATCCTCCTGCCTCAGCCTCTTAACTCTGTGGGATTACAGGCATGTACCACCATGCCCAGCAAGAATGTATCTTTCAATTCATACAATTGATGCTGATGAATACAAGAGATTAAAATGACTACATTTTAACAATGATAACACGAAAATGGAAATTATAGTTTGGATTTCTTATCTACATTGAAATGTACCTGAGAAGTTTAAAAAGACACAGCAATGCTAGGCATGGTGGCACAAGCCTGTAATCCCAGCAGCTCAGGAGGCTGAGACAGGAGGATTGTGAATTCAAAGCCAGCCTCAGCAAATGTGAGGCGCTAAGCAACTCAGTGAGACCCTGTCTCTAAATAAAATACAAAATAGGGCTGGGGATGTGGCTCAGTGGTCGAGTACCCCTGAGTTCAATCCCTGGTACCAAAAAAAAAAAAAAAAAAAGACAGCAATAAAATATAATATGAAGGAAGATAAAATATACTTAACATGTCTAAATGTGTATTTTTTAAATATTTCGATTATCTATTTAAACTTTTATTTGTAAGTCAGAATAATTTAAAATTGCTATTTAAAAGAAAAAAGCTATAAAAAAAGGAAAAAGACTGGCAATTCCAAGTAATGTTCAGGCTACAGAACAATTGGAACTCTTAATAATGCTATGTGGGAGTGCAAATTCATACAACCATACTGGAAAAGTGGAAGAATCTACTAAAACTAATTATCTTCTGGCCCAGTAAGTCCTAAGCAAAATGAGTATGATTGAGTTCCAATAGACACATACAAGAATGCTAATAGGAGCTCTATTCAAAATGGCCAAAAGCTACAAAAAACCTAAAAGACAGAATGGAAAAACAAACTGTCATATATTCTTGCAATAGAAAATCATACATCAATTAAAATGCTGTATGCACTATGAATGACTCTCACAGACAGAATGGAGGAAAGCCAGGTATAAGAGTTCAGACAATATGATTACAGAAAGTACCTAACAATCAAACAAATCTATTAAAAATGGTTCTCCATGACAGGCTGGGGATGTAGCTCAGTGGTAGAGAGCTTGTCTAGCATATGTGAGGTCCTGGGTTCAATCCCAGCACCACCAAAAACAAAAACAAAAGTGGCTTTCCTTGGTAGTAACTACAAGGAACACAAATGACTCTTCTCCAATACCAGTGACATCAGGTCCTGATCCAGAGGCTGTGATGTGGACCTGTCTGGTTTAGAGTCCATCAAGCTGGACACTGATGTCACGTGCACCTGTCTCCATGTCGTGTGTACTTTTTAATACTTCAATCCATTTTTTTTTTTAAATCCCACTTGTATAAAATTCAAAAACAGGAAAAAATATAAGGCTGGAAGACAGAGAAGTCAAGACAGTGGTTCCTACTAAAAAGATGAAAGTTAAGTTGTGTACAAATGGCTTCTGGAGAGCTGGCGCAGTTCTTTTCCTCTTTCTGGGAGGTAAGAAGCTGTGTTTATTGAGGAAAATTCACCAAGCTGTGCTAATATGATTTGTTCATTTGTCTGTATATTGCACCTCATTTTTAAAATTCATTAAAAATAAAAACAGAGAAAGCCAACAATATGTGGACCACAATACCTTAGTGAGAACTCTAGAGCTAGTGGAGAAGCCATACAACCTAGGCCAATAAAAGTGTGACAGCATTCCAGCAATAGGGGTAAGAAAATTTCCAGCCACTATCCTACCCTGAGCAGAACAGTGCAACTGGGAGGAAACCTCCCACACCAGGGAGCTTCCATCAGAATGGAAAATGAAGAGTGGACCACATATCCAGTATTCTGGCTTGTCTGTGAGCTGCCTGAAGCACTATTTTCTATCCTGTTACCCAGAACACTAATAAACTAACTGCAGCAGAATTTGGAAGAGACTAAAAACAGGTGGGCACCACAACATTTTAGAGCTGCAAACAGATATCAGGAGGGGCAGAAGATAGGAAAGGTCTGAAAAATCCCAGAACCCCTGGCCAGCCCAAGTGGTAAAGGTCTTGTCTTCCACCCCACAAAGCCAGTACATAAACACTGGAAAGGTAGGTGGTTTTTCAAATACTCAGATTACAAGATCACAAGACATACAGAAGCAAGGAAGCAAAACCCAGTCAAAGAAACAAAATAAAACTCCAGAAATCCCAAAATCCTCTAGCAACTCCAGGAAACCCATCACAGATCACCAGTCACAGTGGTGCAGTCCATAATGTGGGAGAAAGAGGCAGGAGAATGAAAGTTTGAGGCCAACCTGAGTAGCTTAACAAGATCCTGTCTCAAAAATAAAAAGGGTTAGGGATGTAGCTCATCAGTAGAGCACCCCTGGGTTCCATTCGCAGTACTGCTAAAAAAAAATTAATAAATATATATAACATGTATTTTATACTTTAAAATATATGTAATACATATATAAAATTTAAAATGGCAAAGGACCTAAATGGACATGACATACAAATGGCCAATAGGTTTATGAAAGTATATTTAATATCACTAATTATCAGGGATATGCAAAGCAAGACCACAATAAAATATCACTTCATGCCGGGCACGGTGGCGCACGCCTGTAATCCCAGCACTTTGGGAGGCTGAGTCAGGAGGATCGCGAGTTCAAAGCCAGCCTCAGCAATGGCGAGGCACTTAGCAACTCAGTGAGACCCTGTCTCTAATAAAATACGAAAAAAAGGGCTGGGGATGTGGCCCAGTGGTCTAGTGCCGCTGAGTTCAATCCCCGGTACCAAAAAAAAAAAAAAAAAAAAATCACTTCATGCTCATTATGACTGCTACTATTAAAAAAAAGAAGAAGAAAAAAACATCAAGGATAAATCAGAACTCTTACGTGACATTAGTAGGATCAAACAATTGTGCAATTGCTATAGAAATCTGTATGACATGTCTGTTATGTGCTTTTTTGCCACAATATAAAAGTAAACTACAGACTAATGTATTTTGTAAACAACAATATAAAAATCCTTTACAAAATGTTGCATCTAATAATATTTTTAAATGACTTTAAAAATAGATAATGGAGTTTTGACAGATGCCAACTGACTGTACTAGGGGCTCCAGGGAATGCTGCCCTGGTGGCAGCATGGCAGGGACCACAGGGCAGAGAAAGCAGTGACTCTCCACCAAGCCAGGAAGAACACCCCAGAGGTGAACTCAGCCAGGCTCTGAGTGACTCCAGGGATACTCCACTACAGACCCCCTGCTCCTGAGGCACATGCTCAGACCACATGACAGGTACTTAGAGGAAGAATGGAGATCTAGGGGGGCTGGGGCTCAGTGGTGGAGTGCTTGCCTAGCATATGTGAGACACTGGGTTCAATTCTCAGCACCACATATAAGTAAATAAAACAAAGGTCCATCAACAGTCAATAAAAATAAAAAAATAAAAATATTTAAAAAAACAATGGAGATCTGCACCTTAAACACATCAGAGCTAAGGGAAAGAAAGAAGGCTGAGCTTCTCTGGGAAGTGACAATGGGCAGCAAAGAACTATGTGCTCATTCTAAGGACTCACAGACCATTCCCAACCACAGTTCTCTTTATGTGAGGCAGGTAATGGAAATTCTCTTGGCCTCAATTTCTCCATCTATAAAATGAAGTGACTGATTCCTGCTAGCACTAACATTCAATATCTGAAATAAACATTCAAGGCCATGTAAATATCTAAATCTTCACTTCTCCCTCCATCCCCCAAACACTCAACCCACAACACAAGAGAATTTACTATATTATCTTACTGCACCCCCTTCCATTCAGCCATTCTAACATACCTGGCGTGGAAGCTTATTTAATGACCTCAGATAGTCTTTGTCCAGAATACAATTTCCAAGTGCATTCCCAAAACTCCTAAAGGTAAGGGGAAAAAAGCAAAACAGAATTGTTACATGTAATTTCAAAGAACCACAGAGTTAACACTGTATACAAATCACTTCTTAATTGTATTAGAGGAAATGGGCTTTAATATACATTCATAAATGGTTTCTGAACATCTGCCACATTGCATGCTTGGATTAGGTTCTGAGAACACAGCAGTGAGTATAACACACAAACCCCTTGAAGAGAAACAGAAAGTATGAAAAGACTAAGAGACCACTCATATAACCTATGCATTAAAAGGCTTGATTCCTGGAGTGGTAGCATTAGGACTTGATGAAAACTTTACAAGTTGGGGCCTAATGGGAGGTTTAAGGTCATTAAAGATTTGTCCTCAAGAGCTGGGCGCAGTGGCACACGCCTATAATCCCAGCACTTGGGGGGCTGAGACAGGAGGATCGAGAGTTCAAAGCCAGCCTCAACAATGGCAACTCAGTGAGACCCTGTCTCTAATAAAATACAAAAAAGGGATGGGGATGTGGCCCAGTGGACGAGTGCCCCTGAGTTCAATCCCCAGTACCAAAAAAATAAAAAAAAGATTTGTCCTCAAAGGGGACTGTGGGACACTTGTCTTTTCTTTATCTCTTTTTCACTTCCCCTCCATAAAGTGAGCAGGTTGTTCCACCATGCAGTCCCTATCATGATGTGTTGCTTCACCACAGGCCCAAAAGTGACAGGGTCAACCGATCCTGGATTGAAACTCTAACACTGTGAGCTAAAACAAACCTTTTCCCTCTATAAGTTGATTTATCTCAAGTATCTGTTACAATAACAGCAAGCTGACCAGCACAGAACTCATGGCATAAAGTCACCAGGACATGTTCCCGGGGTGGCAAGTACAAAAAGAGAATACAGTATTCTACCATTCTCCAACATGGAAGACCTCAGCAAAAATACCGGGGAAACAAACGAAAACGAGAAAATAGGATAGACAGGTACAAGGGTAGGAGTAAGACTTATCTTTTCATATTATTTAGATTTTTGGCCTTTGTGAATGTGTTACTTTTCCAGGAAACTGCTCTGAAACAAGACCTGAAAGAAGGTCAGTTAGACTCCAACCCGTTCTGCTTACCGGAGTGCTCGCTTCAGCCCATCTGTCACCGCCTCCTTCCTGGCCTTCTCCAAAGACAAGGCCTTTGACTTGAGGCCCTCACTAACACCATAACCCACATCTTCATGATATGAACCATCCTGGGGGTGGAAAAGGAGTTCAAACTCTAATATGAAAAGCTGTAGTCCTGTATCTGACTGCCCAGCTCTTCTTTTCTCAAGTAGCAGTGTTCAAACTGAGCATATGGAAGCCTTGCTGAAGTAGACAGGGCACAGATAGTTGTAAGACATCAATTTCCAGAACTGTTTCCTAGACCTGATGTGCCTGAAAATGTCAAGGCATCTAGATGATTCTCCCTTCCCAAGCCGGTTACATAAGAAGGCATATTTCTAACCCATCCCAAATCTTTCTGAGGTTCATTATCCTAAAGTATAAGAACTCTGGAGTATCAAATGAAAGGATAATTTGAAATTTTGTATCTAAAGTAATGAGCTCTGATTTGATAGCAAATCTATTTTTTTTTTTTTTTTTTAAATAAGTCAGGTGTATCCATTTCTTGACTTTGTCAACTGTTAGCTTACAGGGAAACATAACGCTTAATGACAACACTCTGATCTTTTAAAAATAAAAGAGAATGCACTCAAAGAAATGAGGGACACTATAACAAAATTCCTTCAATTCCCACCTACTTATTTGTGTGAACAAGGTTTTTGCACACTTTTTATAAAAATTAATGGTCAGAACATAAGTAATGATGAACACTCATTCAAAAAATCAGTAATGGGGCTGTGGCTGTAGCTCAGTAGCAGAGCACTTGCCTAGCACATGTGAGACACTGTGTTCAATCCTTAGCACTGCATGAAAAAATAAATAGGGGCTGGGAATATAGCTCCGTTGGTATAGTGCTTGCCTCACATGCACAAGGCCCTGGGTTCAATCCCTAGCACCATAAAAAAACAAAATAAAATGAAATAAAAACAATAAAATAAAGGCATTCTGTCCATCTACAACTACAAAAAAAATTTTTTTTAAATAAATAAAGAAAAGAAATCAGTAATGCCAGGCACAGTGGCACATGCCTGTAATCCTAGTGACTTGGGAGGATGAGGCAGGAGGATCACAATTTCAAGGCCATCCTAGGCAACTTAGTGAGACTCTGTCCCAAAATAAAATAAAACAAGCACTGGGATGTACCTGAGTGAAAGAATGTTTGCCTAATATGTGTGAGGCCCTGGGTTCAATCCCCAGTACTATACAAAAAAAAAAAAAAGTAATATTCAACTATGGTTCTACAAACTAACTGAAAAGAATTTAAAAAGCACCATCCATCTTGTTAAGATAGACATTTTCCATGTAACTTTATTATGTCTTTTTATTAAAATTTTGATACTTATATTGTCTTTTCAACATAAACACCATTGTCTAATGAATTGTCTTAACAATAATAACCTGATCCAGAAAAAATCTTTAATATTTAAAGCCATAACATCACTGAAAATTGTTTAAAAATATTTATTTTTATACATATACACAAGTGCACCAACACCCACAGCACACAGAGGCAGAGAAGTATAACACAATTATCATTAAACTTTCAATCATAAATATATATTAGATAAATCTTAGGGGCTGGGGTTGTGGCTCAGCGGCAGAGCACTCGCCTTGCCCATGCGCAGCCCGGGTTCGATCCTCAGCACCACGCAAACATAAATGCATTGCATTGTGTACAACTAAAAGTAAATAAATAAATATTTTTTAAATAAATAAATAAATAAATAAATATTAGATAAATCTCAATATGAAAACATGAGTTCAAATAAAGAAGGAACAATGTAAGACTTCTGCTGATTAAAGAATAGCTTGCTTTATGCTGGGCATTGTGACATATACCTGTAAGCTACTTGGGAGGCTGAGGTAGAAAGACTAATGGAAAGTTTTACGGAGACTCTATCTCATAAAAAATAAAAAGAGCTGGGGATGTAGCTCAGTCGTAGAGTACTTGCCTACCATGTATGAGCCTCTGGATTTGATCTCCAGCATGGGGGAAAAAAAAAAAAAGAAGTGCTTGTGGATGTTATTTTTTCAAATAAATGATGGCATTCAATCCCCTATGGTATTTAGATTCCACTGTTATGTTAAAAAAAAGATGTAATATGGTCAGGGTACAGTGGAACATGCCTGTAGTCCCCATGACTCAGGAGCTGAGGCAGGAGAATCCCAAGTTCCAGGGCCAGCCTTGGCAACTCACAGAGATCCTGTTTTAAAACAAAGATTTTAAAAAGGGCTGGCAATGTAGGTCAATGGTAGAAGGCACCTGGGTTCAGTCCTGGGTACCAAAAAAATAAATAAATATAATCAAAAGAGAAAAAAGATGTAACAGTTTTATTTTAAAATGTCAAATTTTAGAATATGCCAGAAGCATGCCTTTTGTAACTACTTATATAGGTGATAAAAACTTTAAAGAGTCAAACTGAGAATGGTAGCACACACCTGATACTTGAGAGGTTGAGGCAGGCAGACTGCACATTTGACACTAGCCTCAGCAACTACAGAGATGCTGTTTCAAAATTTAAAAAATAAAAAATAATACCAGTTGGGATGTAGCTCAGTGGCAGAGCCCCACTGGCTTCAATCCCCAGTACTGCAACAACAACAAAAAAAAAAGGTTGTCAACCTAAAAATGTGCAAGAGGACAGGACAGAGTTTTTCTTTTCTTTTCTTTTGAGGGGGTGGATTTTCAAAATTCTTCTGGCGGGGTTTGGGGTTGTGGCTCAGTGGTAGAGTGCTTGCCTGGCACATATGTGAGGCACTGGGCTCAATCCTCAGCACCACATGAAAATAAATAAATAGAATAAAGGTATTCTCTCTATCTACAACTAAAATATATCTCTCTCTGTGTGTGTGTGTGTGTGTGTGTGTGTGTGTGTGTGTAAAATCTTCTTGGGGACACATTAGTAAAAATGTCTGAATACCACCACCCCAGGGACACTGGCTGAGCCACAACCCTGGGCCTGTTCTCCAGCATGGCTGTGTGATAGTCCAGACACTTCCCTCCCTACTTACTCTGACCACCACCCAATCCTCCCAGGAAGCAGGTCTGCTCCATCACCCTCACCTTTAACTGCACCCTCACAAACGCACAGACTCCCACGTAGAACTTGCCATTGTTGAGGTCAACAAAATCTAGGAGGGGGAAAGAGAACCAGCTGAAGAGGATCCCTATGATTCACCCATGTTCCTCTTGCTGGCAACCAAATCCACATGCCTTACGTCCTTACCATGCCAAAATAAGGAGACAGCACTGCCAGGAAGCATACTCACCCACATTCTGCTGTGTGATGGAGTGCGCCCAGCCATTGTAACCAAACATCTCATTGGCCAGACTGATTACCCTGTGACCTTCAATGTAACACACCTAGAAAAAGAAGTTTTAAGGAAAAACTAAGATAAAATTTCCTGGCTCTATGTCTTCTATTCTGTACCACTGGTCTACATGTCTGTTTTGGTGCAAATACCATGCTGTTTTTGTTAGTACAGGTCTGTAGTATAGTTTAAAGTTGGGTATTATGATGCCTCCTGCTTCACTCTTCTTGCTAAGGATTACTTTGGCTGTCAGTTATCTCATACTAGACAAAGGTGCCTAAAACACGCATTAGAGAAAAGATAGCCTCTCTTCAACAAATGCTGCTGGGAAAACTGGAAATCCACATGTAGCAAAATGAAATTAAACCCTTATCTCTCACCATGCACAAAACTCAAGTCAAATGTGTAAGCTGCCTGTCACGACCAGCCACGGCGCCGCCACGGGAGGAAAATTCTCGGAGGCAGAGTATAGCTTTTACTACTTTTACTTCTACTTTCTTAGAGCTTAGAGAGGGAAAGAAAGATTTTTCTTAGAGAGGGAAAGAAAGATTTTTCTTAGAGAGGGAAAGAAAGATTTTTCTTCTTAGCTTAGAGTAGCTTAGAGTAGAGTAGCTTAAAGAAAGATAGAGTCTTAGAAAGAAAGATAGAGAAATATTAGAGCTTAGCTTAGAGTAAGATTCTTAGCTTAGAGTAGAGCTTAAAGAAAGATCTCTTCTTTCTTCCTTCTTCTGTCTTCTGTCTTCTGTCTTCCTCGGGAGCCTCGGCCTTACTCTGACCAGTCCTCTGGAGCCTCGGCCTAACTCTGGCCAGTCATTACTTCTTCTATCTGGTTTCTCTTCTGTAACCGCTCTGCCTACGTTCTGGCCGCTCTGATTCTTCTGACCGACCGAGTGACTGCCCGGCTAACTGAATTCTCCGTTCTCCTAACTCGGACCGCTTTCACCCGGTTATATACCTTCAGGTTTGCGGGTGCCTACAGGTGCGTCACATACATATCAGGTGGAACTTATGGCTTCCAGCTAGCTACAACAGCCCTTCCTAATTAGGGCTCCTTCAAAATGGATCAAGGACCTAGGAATTAGACCAGAGACCCTATCTATGCCTAATAGAAGAAAAAGTAGGCCAAATCTTCATCATGTCAGATTAGGTCCTGAGTACCTTAACAAGACTCCTAAAGCACAAGAAATAAAATTAAGAATCAATAAATAGGATGGATTCAAACTAAAAAGCTGCTTCTCAGCAAAAGAAACAATCAATGAGATGAAGAGACAGCCTACAGAGTCGGAGCAAATTTTTACCACACACACATCAGATAGAGCACTAATCTCCAAGATATATAAAGAACTCAAAAACTTTAACACAAAAACAAAATAAACAAAAAAAAAAAAAAAAAAAAACCCACCAGATTACCCAATAAATAAATGGGCTAAGGAACTGAACAGATACTTCTCAGTAGATGATATACAATTGACCAACAAATATATGAAAAAATGTCCAACATCTCTAGTAATTGCAGAAATGCAAATCAAAACTGCTCTAAGATTTCATCTCACTCCAGTCAGAAGGGCAGTTATCAAGAATACAAGCAACAATAAGTGTTGGCGAGGATGTGGGGGAAAAGGCACACTCATACATTGCTGGTGGGACTGCAAATTGGTGCAACCAATCTGGAAAGCAGTATGGAGATTACTTAGAAAACTTGGAACGGAACCACCATTTGACCGAGCTATCCCACTCCTTGGTCTATACCCAAAGGACTTAAAATCAGCATACTACAGTGATGCAGCCACATCAATGTTTATAGCAGCACAATTCACAATGGCTAAACTGTTGAAGCAACCTAGATGCCCTTCAATAGATGAATGGATGAAGAAACTGTGGTATATATACACAATGGAATATGACTCAGCAATAAAAGAGAACAAAATTATGGCATTTGCAGGTAAATGGATGGAGTTGGAGAGTATCATGCTAAGAGAAGTAAACCAATCCCAAAAACCAAAGGCTGAAAACTCTGATAAGTGGATGCTAATCCATAATTGGGGGGGGGGGGGGGGACATGGGATGAGTGGAAGAACTTTGGATTGGACAAAGGGGAAGGAGGGGGAGGGAACACAGAGATAGGAAAGATGGTGGAATGAGATGGAAATCATTACCCTAGGTTCATGTGTGATTGCACAAATGGTGTGACCCTACCTTGTGTACAACCCAAAGTGAAAAATTGTGCTCCATTTGTTCTTTGTTTTTTAATTAATTTGGTATATATGACAGCAGAATGCATTTTGATTCATCGTACACAATTGCAGCACAACTTTACATTTCTATGGTCATACACGATGTAGCACCATATGCGCAGTCATACATGTACCTAGGCTAATGTAATGTGTCCATCTCATTCTGAAGCCAGAATCTGATAGGCAGTCAGTAGATAGGTAAATCAAGTCAGATCATATCAAGAAAGCCATTTTTGAGTGAGTCCAGGGAAGCTGAAGACTGTTGGGTGACTGTCCCCCTGAGGGATTGAAATGTCAATTTCTTCAGAGCCCTTCCTCCACCCTTATCAAGAACCTGCCCTGCCCCAACCTGTTGCCAAGGTAACCTGTTCCAGGAATTGCCCGTCCCTACAGGGAGCTTTAAAGTTGTTAATGAGTCCTGGGCTACACCATCCTGCCCTTCCCCTTCAGCCCATCTGCTTCCCACCTTTTGGCCATCCCACCAGGCCTGGTCACAGACACAGAAGGAGAGAGATAAGGGGAAGAGAGCAGGAGAACAAAGGAAGTCCTGGGACATATAAAAAATGCAGACCTAAACCGGGCGCGGTGGCCTCCTGTAATCCCAGCACTTTGGGAGGCTGAGGCAGGAGGATCGCGAGTTCAAAGCCAGCCTCAGCAATGGCGAGGCACTTAGCAACTCAGTGAGACCCTGTCTCTAAATAAAATACAAAAAAGGGCTGGGGATGTGACCCAGTGATCGAGTGCCCCTGAGTTCAATCCCCGGTACCACAAAAAAAAAAAAAAAAAAAAAAAAAAAAAGGGCTGGGGATGTGGCCCGGTGGTCGAGTGCCCTTGAATTCAATCCCTGGTACCAAAAAAAAAAAAAAAAAAAAAAAAAATGCAGACCTGCCTCGCTTCTTTGGATACCAGAATACCAGCAATGGCCCCCTTCTCCCTCCCAGGAGAAGTCTAAGTTACCCCTTTTAAATAAACCCTGCTTTATATGCTTGCCTCGGTGTGCTTCTCTAATGTCCAAACTTCAACATTTGGGGGAGCAGAACTCGTCACCAGTAAATGGCAGTATCAATTCCACCATCTTTCCTGCCTCCATGCACCCTCCCTCCCCTCCCTCCCCTTTGCCCAAAGCTCCTCCATATTTCCCATGCCTACCCCCTCCCTGTTATGGATCAGCATCCACTAATCAGAGAGAATATCCATTTGTGTACGATGAATCAAAGAGCATTCTGCTCTCATGTATAACTGATTAGAACAAATAAATTTTAAAATATAATAAAAAAAATTCTTGGTATATGTAATGTAAAAAAAAATTACTTAATCTATTTTGACTGAACTATTTAGAAAAATTCTCAGTAAATATATTTCAAAGGGTCTTCCAGTTACAAATAATGGTCTGAAAGCAGTTACTAGCCTCGGGGGGAAGATATCCACTCACCTAACAGTTTCCAAAACCCACATTTTCCAAAAAGGTACAAATCTCAGGTTGACATATTTTTTTTTAATATTTATTTATTTACTTTAGTTGTACACAATGCAATGCCTTTATGTTTACATGGTGCTGAGGATCGAACCCGGGCCGCGCACATGCGAGGCGAGCACTCAGCCGCTGAGCCACAACCCCAACCCCTCAGGTTGACATATTTTATGGAAGACCAAAAACATATCTAACAGTTACTATTAGAGGCTGGGGGTGTAGCTCAGTGGTAGAGTGGCTTGCTTGTATGCAAGAGGTCCTGAGTTTCATTCCAGCACCACAGAAAGGAGGAAGAGGAAGAGGAAAAAGAATTAGTAACAGCAGCAACAGCAGCAGTAGTAATAATAGTACTAGTAGTAGCAGTAGTAGTAAAATCAGAGGCAAATGACAAAGGGAACAATTTTTAAGGATGTAGTAAAAATCCTAACATGGCAGTTATGTAAATCTCAAGGCAGTGCTTGGGCCGCTTCCGATGACAGTGAAAGCTGGAACCCACCCATCCAGAGGCACTAGGAAACATCTAGTAATAGTGAATAAGAGCCTTCTGAATCCGTGAGGACCCAGAGAGGGAGGTGGTAAGATCTTCCAGGCGTGACGCCTCCCCTACCTTCTGGCCTCCTCCAGCCATGCGGCTACTTATGTATTCTGGGCCCAGCCTCTGCCTCAGAGCACTCTGGATGGCCTGGTACTCTTCTGCTGTGTACTGGCACTACAATCCAGAAAGGGAAATCAGATTTGACATTTCCACCATTCCTCACATCAGTGAGTCTCTTTCGCAGCACCCTTTCCTCTTAAAAAAGTACTGAGCACACAAAGTACGCATAAAACATCACATGGTACCACATAAACTGTGTAGTTTTTATGTATTAAAAATATTTTTAAAGTACTGTTTTTTGTTTATGTGGGTTATACCTATCAATATCAGGAATTAACTTTGAGAACTTTTAAAGGCAAACATTTCATTAGCCATCAGAGCCATAATACCATAACATTATACAGTCTTGTTTGTATTGTTCTTGAACAAAAACGTCACTGTTCGAGCTGGGGTTGTGGCTCAGTGGTAGAGAGCTCATATAGCACATGCAAAACCCTGGGTTCGATCCTCAGCTCCATATAAAAATAAATAAATAAAATAAAGGTATTGTGTCCAACTACAACTAAAAAAATTTTTTTTAAAAAGCCACTGTTGGGGCTGGGATTGTGGCTCAGCGGTAGAGCGCTCGCCTAGCATGTGCGCGGCCCGGGTTTGATCCTCAGCACCACGTACAAATAAACGCATTGTGTACAACTAAAAGCAAATAAATAAATATTTTAAAAAAAAAAAAAAAGCCACTGTTCACTCATGAAAGAAGGTATGTGAAAAAGGCAACCATTAATGTTTCATTAATGTTACTATGAAATTAATTTTGACCTAATAGACTCTGAAAAGGTCCTATGACCCCCAAGGGTCCCAGAACCAAATTTTGAGAACTAAAGATTTATCAGTTACTGCCACCCTTATTAAACTTTCTCAAGTTTAAATTAGGTTTTTGGTTTTAGAGTTTTTGTTTGTTTGCAGTGCTAGAAATGGAACCCAGAGCTACACACAGGCCAGGCTAGTGCTCTACCACTGAGCTACACCCTCAGCCCTCTCCAGCTAAATCAAGAAATGAAATTTCCCACCTCAGAGTCTGTATACGTTTAAGCAGGCAAGGAAGTAAGGAAAAGGAAAACAGAATAGGAAATCCTACCTCCATTTGCCCTCTCCAATTGTAGTTTGGGGTTTTTCCCTTTGCTTTTTGTTTTATTTTTTTCTTTTGTGGTATGGGAATCACACCCAGGGCTTCATGCATGCAAAGCAAGCACTCTACCACTGAGCCACATCCCAGCCCCAAACAAACAAACAAAAAAAAATAATAAAAAAACACAGTTACCTGTCCAAAGCACAATACAGAGCTGCCACCAGCGGGAAGATGGCTGTCATGACCTCCACGGTTTGTTTCCTCGGTCCCAGACATGTTGATTCTGGTCAGCTTCTATATAAATAAAAGGTTTAAAAAAAAAATAGATCTCAAAGAATGCTAAAGATAAAAAGCAAGAACCTCTACTAAAAATCAGATTAAAAACCCCATGTGTGATAATCTCTGAGTTGCTTTATTTATGTGCTTCTAACACTGCTCCAATAAAAGACAAGATTCCTCAGTGGTTAGCTGTGGTCTGCCAAGCCACTGAAAATCCTTCAGAGTCTGCTTCTACCTTTTTGTTAACATTTTTGCTCTTCTGGTGATGCTATTAAAGGTGTTCTTTACAACAGAAATATATTACATTTACAACTGAAAAAATTAGCAGGTGTGGTGGCACACAGTGAAGGCTTAGGCAGAAGGATCATGAATTCAAAGCCAGTCTCAGCAATTTAACAAGATCCTAAGCAACTCAGTGAGATCTTATCTCAAAATAAAACATAAAAAGGGTTGGGGATGTGCCTCTGTAGTTAAGTGCCCCAGGGCTTAATCCTTGGTACCAAACAAAAACAAAAACAAAAACAAAAAAAGAAAGAAAAAAATCAAATTTACACAAATGTTTTCTAAGGGAAAACAAACTATCAACTCACTACTGCCTAAAATGGTAATGATATTAGGTGATGAATGTGGTAACCACCTTGATTATTTGTAATCACTTCATAATGTATATCAAATCATCACATTGTAGCTGAGTGTATAGTGCACACCTGCAGTTCCAGCTACTCAAGGAGGTTGAGGCAAGTACATCACTTGAGCCCAGGGCAACGCAAACGGACCCCATCTCCAAAACAAAAATTATCTTGTATACCTTGTCATTTTTATTTGTCAATCATACTTCATTTTATTTATTTATTTTTATGTGGTGCTAAGGATTGAACCCAGGGCCTTGCACGTGTTAGGTGAGTGCTCTACCCCTGAGCCACAACCTGGGCCCCCGTCAATCATACTTCAATAAAGCGTTTTAATGTTATTAAAAGCAAACAAACTTAGAACTACCTACTACATGGGTAACATGACTCTGATCTCTGTGGGGTGAAAAAAGAAATATGAGCCACATGACTGAATAGTTGCTTTCCAGGAGCTTACACATTAGCTGGAGGAAGAAGACTAATTGAAAGGAAACAACAGAGCCAGGGAGTAGGTACAAGCCTATAGTCCCAGCAGTCAGGAGGCTGAGGCAGGACTGCTTGCACCCAGAAGAAGTTCAAGACCAGCCTGGCAACACAGTGAGAACCCATCTCAAAAAAAAAAAAAAAAAAAAAAAAAAAGGAAGAAAGATCAAGGGGTGGCAATATATAAGATCTTTAATATTCAGGAAGAACAGAAATAGCAACAAGCCAGTCTGAACCCTGGATCAGTAGTACTTAGCAACACTTGGGTAAAGGCAAATTCTCAGGCCTCATCCCAGACATGTTCAGAAACACTGTGCTTCAGGAATTACTGAAAATGGTAACCTGGGCTTCAAGAAGACTTTCACATGATTCTGCTGCAGGTTCAAGTTTAAGAGCCAATGCACTAGACTTGAGACTAGGCAATTTAGTAAAGTCTATTAGAAAACAGAATTACCCTCAGAAAAATCATCAACACTGCCCTATACCTGTCTCAAATGAAACTGTTTCAATGTTGAGTCTCAGCAAATTTACATATTTTAAATCTTCAGATTATTTGCTAATAGTACACTAATCTATCTGGCATTACATGTAATGTTTGAGAGTTCAAGTTCTAGTGTGGAAACCTGGCTCCATCACACCAGTAGGCACTTGACCAAGGGAAAGACACACAATCTCTAAATAATACTTCCTCATCTACAAAATGGAGATGATAGTAGTACCTACATGTCCTATGGCTATTGTAAAGAATAAATGTGATACTGCATGAAAGTACATTAGAATAGTGCCTGGCACATAGTAAGTACTAAATAAACGTTAGCTACTGACAATTTCATGTTGATTTTCCTTATATACATTATAATGAAAATGCACACAATTATTTAAATAATCATAAAATATATTTCAGCTAAAAATGAGAATTTATAATTTACTCACTAAAAACTAAGATACTGGCCTAAAAACTAAGATAATTAATGAGGTTGGTCAATAATTAGTGTCTACAATCTTTAAAACGAGAAGAAGTAGAGGTCTGGGATAATGAATACATGACTATGATATGGTCATTACACATTGTATACATGCATCGAATATCACACTGTATCTCATAAATATCTACACTTACGGGTAAATTAAAATTTTTAAATACTAAAAAAGAATTAGGGGAATAAGAATATTGTTTAGAATGTCAATAAATGTCATATTGTCTCAGAGGCATGGGAATGGGATGGGGACTAGTACAGCAGGGATCTCTACAAAATAAAACTTTTAGTAGTATTTCAGTGTTCACATACGTGCATGTATTATTTTAATAAAAACTTTTAAAAGAGGCAGGAACAGTGGTGCACACCTGTAATCCCCACAGCTCAGGAGGCTGAGGCAGGAGGATCACGAGATCAAAGCCAGCCTCAGCAAAAATGAGGCACTAAGCAACTCTGTGAGATCCTCTCTCTAAATAAAATACAAAAAAGGGGCTGGGGACATGGCTCAGGGGTCCAGTGCCCCTGAATTCAATTCCCGGTACTCCTCCCCAAAAAATTTTAAATATCTATTCTATAAAGCAGAAGTCAACAAAACGTTTTCTATAATGGGCCTCACAGTAAATATCTTAGATTTTCTGGCAATATAGTCTATCACAGGTACTCAACTCTGGCATTTTAAGTGTGAAAGCAGCCAGAGACAATACATAAATAAATGGGCATGGTTATATCCTAATAAAACTTTATTTAAAAAACTAAAAGGCAGATTTATCCATAGGCCATAGGTGCCAACCACTGCTATAAAGCATGCTTCAAAGTCTAGAGTCAGATATGTTAAATAGCCAGCTCCATCAGGTGAGCTACATAAATTGGGAAATAATTTAACCTCTATCTGCCCCAATTTCATATGTAAAAGGAAATATTAATAAGACCCTCCTAAGTTTATTACACCAAAATGATAAAATAGCTTATAGGAGTAATTATCTATGGATACTAAATGGTTGTTGGACAACAGGATAAACACAAAGTTTCAAGTGAGCTGTTACCTGTTAAAAACAAAGGGACAGGGCTGGGGTTGTGGCTTAGCGGTAGAGCACTTGCCTAGCACGTGTGCAGCCCGGGTTCGATCCTCAGCACCACGTAAACATAAATGCATTGCATTGTGTACAACCAAAACAAATAAATAAATAATAATAATAATAAAAAGGGACATACTTAGTGTATGTACTTAATGCCACTGAATTGTGTACTTACAAATGTTTAAAATGGGGTTGGGGTTGTGGTTCAGCGGTACAGCATTCGCCTAACATTTGCATGGCCCTGGGTTTGATCCTCAGCACCACGTAAAAATAAATAAATAAAATAAAGGTATTGTGTCCAACTACAACTAAAAAATAAATATTTTCTTAAAAAAATTAAAATGGTAAATTTTATGTTATGCATATTTTACCACAATAAAGGAGGAGGAAGGACAGCTTCACACAATGAAATTTATCTCAGTCAGGCCAAGTCTGATGCAGCATGGTAGCCTTGCCCATCTTATAGCTGTGTCATCTAGCATATGTGGCCTCCAAGGTCATCACTGAAGGGGTAGAAAGAGTTAAAGGAGTCACAACAGATCACAGCTGCCACAGTCCAAAAGTGGCATGGATCTCTTCTGATCACAGTACACTGAAGAAAACTTATCACATACAAAGCCTCAACTTAACTGCAATGGAGGCTGAGAAACTTAAGAAAGCATTTGAATATTTAGTAAGTACTGTCTCACGATCCATTGTCCCTCACTTTAAGATGAATCCCAAGAAGATAGGGAATCTTATTCTTCTTTACCAGTGACTAACAGAGATCCTAGCTCAAAGCAGTGGGTCAAGAAGTGTTTGGTAACAGCTATTGTCTAAGTAAATGAATGCATAAATCAATGAAAAAATACACAATGCAGGATATAAAAGTGCATTTTAAAATTATTTAGAAACTAATTTTAAGAATTACATTTCTCACATTTGAAAAGACAGTTGCTTCTACTTTTATAAACAATATCTTAAAAGATTCATCCCTTTGACCCAGCTATCCCACTCCTCGGTCTATACCCAAAGGACTTAAAAAAAGCATACTACAGGGACACAGCCACATCAATGTTCATAAATGCACAATTCACAATAGATAGATTGTGGAAACAACCCCGATGCCCATCAATAGATGAATGGATAGGGAAACTTTAGTATATATACACAATGGAACATTACTCAGCACTAAAAGAGAATAAAATTATGGCATTTGCAGGTAAATGGATGGAGTTGGAGAAAATAATGCTAAGTGAAGTCAGTCAATCCCAGAAAACCAAAGGTCGATTAATTCATTTGCTAGGATGATATTGAATTATAGTGGCAAGGGAGGGGGGATGAGAGGAATGAAGGAATGTTAAATAGAAAAATGGGGGGAGGGGAGGAAAAGGGGCAAGGGGATAGAAACAATGGCAGAAGGAGTTTGACATCAATATACTAAGTGCGGGCTGGGATTGTGGCTCAGCGGTAGAGCGCTTGCCTAGCACATGCGCAGCCTGGGTTCGAGCCTCAGCACCATGTACAAATAAACGCATTGTGTACAACTAAAGCAAATAAATAAATATTTAAATATATATATATATTCAAATATATATATCTATATCTATATATATATACACACACACACACACACAAAGTGCATGTATTAAAACTCAAGTGGTGTGAAAATATTTTGTGTAAAACCAATGACTTGGAAAACTGTGCTCTTTATATGTAATATGAAAGGAATCACACTCTAAAAGCATATATAACAAATTATATTAATTAAATAAGAAAAAAGATTCATCCCTTTCTTGAAGAAAAATATAATCTTATCCCTACCCATAAAGTAAACATAGTAAATGTTTTGTGTAAAACCAATGACTTGGAAAACTGTGCTCTTTATATGTAATATGAAAGGAATCACACTCTAAAAGCATATATAACAAATTATATTAATTAAATAAGAAAAAAGATTCATCCCTTTCTTGAAGAAAAATATAATCTTATCCCTACCCATAAAGTAAACATAGTATCTTTTTTTTTTTTTTTTTTTTTTGCTAACTTCTTTTTTTTTTTTTTGTGGTACCGGGGATTGAACTCAGGGGCACTTGACCACTGGGTCACATCCCCAGCCCTTTTTTGTATTTTATTTAGAGACAGGGTCTCATTGAGTTGCTAAGTGCCTCGCCATTGCTGAGGCTGGCTTTGAACTCGCGATCCTCCTGCCTCAGCCTCCCAAAGTGCTGGGATTACAGGCGTGCGCCACCGCGCCCGGCTGCTAACTTCTTTTAATTTGACAAACATTTTGTTTTGCCTTCCTTTCTAAAATTGTCCATAGCCATTTTCTCATTATAAAATTAAAATATCTTGCCGGGCGCGGTGGCGCACGCCTGTAATCCCAGCACTTTGGGAGGCTGAGGCAGGAGGATCATGAGTTCAAAGCCAGCCTCAGCAATGGCGAGGCACTTAGCAACTCAGTGAGACCCTGTCTTTAAATAAAAATACAAAAAAGGGCTGGGGATGTGACCCAGTGGTCGAGTGCCCCTGAGTTCAATCCCTGGTACCACAAAAAAAAAATAAAAATAAAAAAAAAAAAATAAAATTAAAATATCTTTACTGTAAAAAGGTTTAAAAACTTATCGAAGACTATGGGAGAAAGTCAAATTCCAAGACATCCCACCATCATGTAATAGCTGTTATCTTCTTTTACATGTGATTGGGTATTGTATGTGTATGTGGGTACATATTTGTTAAGTAAAAATGGAATCTATATACATCAGACATTTTTAAAAATTTTTAAGTTGTTGATGGACCTTTATTTAATTTATTTATTCATATGTGGTGCTGAGAACTGAACCCAGTGCCTCACCCATGCTAGGCAAGCGCTCAACCACTGAGCCACAACCCCAGCCCACGTGACATTTTTTATGCAACATCTCAAATCTTCTTGTCCTTGCCAGTTCTGAGACTACTGCCATGTTCTTCACCCCAAGCGTGATGGACTGACAAAATACATGTGGGTCTAACCATCAGTACACAGGCACAATTCTGCAATCTTACTTGCTGCATGCTGGATGCCTTTCACTTCCCACCTATGGCTTCATTCTTGCCTTTGAGGTAGCCTATGAGACCCCCACCTGATACCCACCTACATACAATTTGGATGCTCCAGAAAGTTAATGTACCATGAGGCAAATCTTTCTCCAATGATATACAGAAGCTGAGGGGTAAATTCTTTTGGTGTATTGTCCTGGATGCAGTACTTTATACATCCTCCTGGAAGACAGCTTTAGGAGGTCAAGCAATCAGTTGTACTTGTTACCAAGGGGTAGCCAACTTGGAAATGCACCCTTGAGTTGACTTAAACTTGCTTCTCTCTTCATTCTCCTTTCCCGCCACCTCTGCTTCCTGACAAAATAAGAGCACATAAATTTTTGCCTCAAGCTCGAGGTTCTGGGTTAGCATAGCAGACACTCTAGACGCTCAAACTGTCCCTTCAGCTCTTACCACTGTGGCCTGACTTCTAAATGCCAACATCTGCATCGCTTTTTTATTTTTTATTTTTTGTGGTACTGGGGATTGAACTCAGGAGCACTCAACCACTGGGTCACATCCCCAGCCCTTTTTTGTATTTTATTTAGAGACAGGGTCTCACTGAGTTGCTAAGTGCCTCGCCATTGGTGAGGCTGGCTTTGAACTCACAATCCTCCTGCCTCAGCCTCCCAAAGTGCTGGGATTACAGGCGTGCGCCACTGTGCCTGGCTTTACCTGAGAGTTTTCTTTGGCATCCACAGCCTCTATTTATCCCACGTTCCTGGCAACTTAGAAGTGCCTGACAGTTGACGCTCCTCAGCTGCAGCCCTTAAATTATGACTGACAGGTGCTGATGTTTAAATACCCTAAATTTCTTATACTTTCTGTGGGATGACACTGAGCCATGACCTCAATGTTGGCTCCAGAGTTCCCCAGTGGAATTGGGTGTGGTTAAAACTGGCTTGATACCTTACCCTTTGCTGACTGCCTTTCTGTTCCTATCTTACTTCCCCTCTCCTCTATCAGAGTGTGCTGGGGTTATCTCCAAATAAACTGCTTGCACTTGCAGATAAAGAAAGAGGGGGGTAAAAGATACTTTCACAATGAAGAAATCTGGCAGACCACACTTTGAATTAAGTTTTGAATTAAGTATTCAAACTTAATGTGACTTATAATAGTCATATCATATGCTTCCTGCTGGACATACTGAGAAGGTCACATCACTTGTACATTAATCTAATTCGCAGCTCTACTAATCTAATCAGGACTCTAATCACAAGGAAATAATTAAACGTACTACTGAGGATGTAGTTCAGTGGTAGAGGGCTTGCCTAGCATGAGCAAGGACCTAAGTTCAATTCCCAGCACTGAAAAAAAAAAAAAAAGACACGGATGACATGTCAACAGGGCAATGGGGTAAATTTTAGATGGTACTGACATAAGGATTAACCAACCAACAGAACAAAAAAAGAGCCCAGAAATCAACCACCATTTAAATTGTCATCTTAATTTCAAAAATGCAGTATAACAGCATTTTCGATAAATGCTGCTAGAATAACTAAACATCTATACAGAAAAATTTTAACATTGTCATACCTCATAATATTCACAAAATATAAAAGCTAAAACCATAATTTTGAAAGAAAAAGTAAAAGAATATATTCACAAACTGAAAGTGGCCAAGATTTCTTAGAAAACAAAAAGTAGTAACTATAAAAGAAAAGCAGGTTGCAGGATAGCTTGGTGGTAGAGTGCTTGCATAGCATGCATGAGGCCCTGGGTTCATCCCTAGCACCCAGAAGAAAAAAGAAAGAAACAGAATAATAAATTGACTACATCAAAATGTAAAACTTCTGTTTATCTAAGAAAATGGATAAATAATACTAAAAAAGAACTGATATCAGGATAAGAAAGACTAGAAAGAATTCCAATGTCTCAGTTAAAAAATAAAAAAAGATAACCAAAGCCAGGCGTGGTGGCGCACGCCTGTAATCCCAGCACTTTGGGAGGCTGAGGCAGGAGGATCGCTAGTTCAAAGCCAGCCTCAGCAATGGCGAGGCACTTAGCAACTCAGTGAGACGCTGTCTCTAATAAAAATACAAAAAAGGGCTAGGGATGTGACCCAGTGGTCGAGTGCCCCTGAGTTCAATCCCCAGTACCACAAAAAAAAAGACAACCAATTTCAAAGTGAGCAAAAGATATAAGTAGGCACTTCACAAAGGAACAATGTCAATAACAGGAAAAAAGTGCTGGACATCACTAATAATCAAGGACTAAAATTAAAAACATTTAATGACATCCCACTCATCAGAATGACTAAAAATAGAAAAAGAATAACAACATGAAAAGTTAGCAAGGGATATGATGCCAACTGGAACTGTCATACACTGCTGACAGCAAATAGACTGATAAAACCATTCTGGCTGCTAACACATAACTACCCTTCATGAAAAAGGAGGACTCCAAAAACTGAGCCACAGTCTCAGAGGGTCAAGCAGCAGATTATTCCCAGGCATTGAACCCCACTGGTTCTTTTTTTATTTTTATTTTTTAAATATTTATTTATTTGCTTTAGTTGTATACAATGCCTTTATTTTTACATGGTGCTGAGGATAGAACCTGGGCCACGCAAGTGCTAGGCGAGCGCTCTACCGCTGAGCCACAACCCCAGCCCCACCACTGGTTCTTTATATATCTCAGGTATAAGTCCTTTCTCAAATTGGTGTCTGTGTTTACCTATTCATTTGAGTTGTCTGTGATGAAAAGTTTTAACTTGACATAATCAGGTTGTTTTTTTTGGTTTTTTTTTTTTTTTTTAGTGATTACTACTTTAAGCCCTAAGATACCTTTGCATACCACCAAGCCTCAGGTCATCAAGATATTCTCTTATACTTATATCTGCAATATGACCCAAGAATTTTCATAGATATTTTTCTGAGAGATAAAAATATGTCCAAAAAAAAAACTTGTGATAGAAGGAAAAGAGCCTTGATGAGAAGATGGGATACTGAGTTTCTTTCTTTCTTGTATTTTAATGTATGTTCATACCGCCGTAATATTTGTGACACTAAAAATTAGCAACAGAACATAAAATGTTTTAAGTTAAAAGAAAGAAATCTCAGCCGGGCGCACGCCTGTAATCCCAGCACTTTGGGAGGCTGAGGCAGGAGGATTGCAAGTTCAAAGCCAGCCTCGGCAATGGAGAGGCACTTAGCAATTCAGTGAGACCCTGTCTCTAAATAAAATACAAAAAGGGCCAGGGATGTGGCCCAGTGGTCGAGTGCCCCTGAGTTCAATCCCTGGTACCACAAAAAAAAAAAAAAAAAGAAAGAAATCTCAAAGGTTCTCAAAGGTTATTTCTTGCTTGAAGCCTTATGTGGTCTCACCACACTCTACAGAGAATTAATACTATGTTTCCATAGCATTTTAGACATATTTCAAAGCATACACCACACTAAAATTACATCTTTGCTGTACTACCACACTCAGCCATTTAAGAATGGAGGGGCCAGACAATAATCACTGAATCCCTAACATTTAGCACAATCACCACCCCTCATGCAGAATGAAAAGCATTTTATTTTACCTTCTCTCCAACATTACCAACACAGAATTAAAAATGAATGCCTTGAGTGGAAAAAAAAAGTTTAAGTTGTAGAAATTTTAAAATACCAAAACTAGATCTTCTACTCATCAATAATTAAATTGGTTATTCTGTCAGTTCTCATTATTCCCAGTACTTATGTTCTAAACAGCCACCATGAACACTAAATTAGTAAATACTAAACCATTCTCCAAGGAAAAATAGAGTTGTTCAACATATCAATAAATAACTGCTTTAGGGGGGCTGGGGTTGTGGCTCAGCGGTAGAGTGCTCGCCTAGCACATGCACGGCCCGGGTTCGATCCTCAACACCACGTAAAAATAAAAAGGCATTGTGTACAACTAAAACAAATAATAAATAAATATTTTTTTAGAAACAATAGGGGCTGGAGCCGGGCATGGTGGCACACACCTGTAATCCCAGCACTTGGGAGGCTGAGGCAGGAGGATCGTTGAGTTCAAAGCCAGCTTCAGCAATGGCGAGGCACTTAGCAACTCAGTGAGACCCTGTCTCTAATAAAATACAAAAAAGGGCTGGGGATGTGGCCCAGTGGTCAAGTGCCCCTGAGTTCAATCCCCAGTACCAAAAAAAAATAGGGGCTGGGCTGGGGATGTGGCTCAGCAGTAGAGCGCTCACCTAGCACGTGCGCAGCCCGGGTTTGATCCTCAGCACCACCTAAGAACCAAGGCATTGTGTACAACTAAAGCAAGTAAATAAATATTAAAAAAAAAATACTGCTTTAGGTGTTTCTGTTTAAAGACACCATATTTAGTATATATCATTAATTCTGAAATCACAGTCAATATCAATACAACCCATGCCTGATAAACTTTTCTGAAAGAAACTTACATTTTCCCTGTAAGGCACATCACAGCCTTCCTGCATGTAAATGCTAGAGGGGCTGAGGTTGTGGCTCATCAGTAGGGTGCTCACCTAGCACGTGTGCGCCCTGGGTTCGATCCTCAGCACCACGTACAAAATAAGTAAAGGCACTGTGTGCAACTAAATAAATATTAAAAAAAAAAAGATGCTAGACAGGGGGCTGGGTTGTGGCTCAGCGGTAGAGCGCTCACCTAGCCTAGCACGTGTGTGATCCTCAGCACCACGTAAAAATAAAGGCATTGTGTACAACTAAAACAAATAAATTAATTAAAAAGAATGCTAGACAGCACTTCTGTACTATGCTTGGAAACCGTTTTAAGTTTTTTGGGTTTTTTTGGTTTTTTTTTGTTTGTTTGTTTTGTGTGTGTGTGTGTGAAGCACCCCTTAGTCTTCAGGGACCTATATATATATTTTTAATATTTATTTATTTACTTTAGTTGTACACAATGCAATGCATTTATGTTTACGTGGTGCTGAGGATCGAACCCGGGCCGCGCACGTGGGAGGCAAGCGCTCTGCCGCTGAGCCACAACCCCAGCCCCAGACTAGTTATTTTTACTAAAATCTCTCCCATTGCTAGCTGAATTAGGCTTTTCATATGCTCCTCTCTTAACTACACCCAGTTTATATTGGATGCGAAAGTGCCATGAAGCTTACATTGCTTCATGTATATATATTTATATATACTGGGTGTAGTCAGAAATGAGCTATAGGATAACATACCTGGGATAATAGAATAACAGGTCTCAACATACATTACACAAAAGCAGTTTCTGACAGTTTCTGCCGCGCTCAGAAGATATGCACAGAAATACATCTCCCTTTGTTATCAATACTATTAATAGTCTGATAGGTGATGAATATAAAGACTTTTGAAAGACAAACTGCTCTAAAAGAAACAAACCTGTGGCCACTGAAATGTCTGACCCAAAACCAAAGTCAAACGATGGTCTCTGAGAACTTAATTTTAAAATGTTTATGCCGCAGACTGCTAGTTCTATGGGGGAATAAAAAAACCTTAAAAGTCTATGAACAAGCCGGGCGTGGTGGCGCACGCCTGTAATCCCAGCACTTTGGGAGTGAGACAGGAGGATCACAAGTTCAAAGCCAGCCTCAGCAATGGCGAGGCACTTAGCAACTCAGTGAGACCCTGTCTCTAAATAAAAATACAAAAAAGGGCTGGGGATGTGACCCAGTGGTCGAGTGCCCCTGAGTTCAATCCCCGGTAACCACAAAAAAAAAAAAAAAAAAAAAAAAAAAAGTCTATGAACATAGTCATCAATGTCAATCAACTAAGGGAGAAACAAAATGGGGTATATCCATACAATTAATTATTAGTTCATAAAAAGAATGAAGTCCTTGGGGCTGGGGTTACAGCTCAGTGGTAGAGCATTTGCCGTGCACGCATGAGGCCCTGGGTTCGATCCTCAGCACCACATAAGAATAAATAAATAAATAATAAAGATATTGTGTCCATCTACAACTAAAAAAATATTTTTAAAAAAGAATTAAGTCCTGCCACATGCAAAATACGAATAGCATTGAAAATATGCTACATGAAATAAACCATACACGAAAAGACAAATTTGTGTGTGTGTGTGTGTGTGTGTGTCTCGAAAGCTGGTAATTTAATAGGCAAGAATTGTAGAAGGGTGATGGGAAATCAAGCCAGACCCAGTGATGCATGCCTGTAATCTCAGGTACGTCTCTGTTAATGGGCTTTCTCGGTTTCTTTTTGGGTGGCGAGAATGTTCCGTAGTAAGATTACAGTGATAGATGCACTACCCTTGTGCATATACTAACAACCACAGAATTGTACACTTTAAGCGGGTATGTATGTGAACCGTGCCTCATTTTTGTTGTTGTTGTTAAGATCTAGAAAGGCTGAATACACTGCTACACTAAATGTCAAAAATTCCTCTTAAATCCACCTTTCCTTCCCAACTTCCACCAGCTTCTTCTAACTCCATGCGGATACTGACACTCCTGTCAACAAACAGCATTTACAGAGTGTCTCGATCTGCGCGGGGAACTCCACAAGACCCACACGCAGTCTTCCACCCGGGGGTCCTGTCGCGTGTGAACCGCGAGTCCGGGTCCTCTTAACCAAACTGTCGTGAAGCCCTGACCCCCGGCCCCTTCCGGGAGGCACTAACGAATTAGCACAGCTCTAGCCACTGGGCATCTCCAGACGGAAACTCACAAGACAAACTCAACAGTCGCCCCGAGAGCTCCAATCCGAATCTGAGCGGTCCCATGCTCCAAAATCCCCGGGCGGAACCACCCCGGGGAAGGCCGACCCCCACTCCCCCACTTACGCGCCTCGGGCAGCGCGCGGTGCACGCGGGGAACTTGGTCTGGGCTATAAGCAAGTAGAAGCGAGGTTGGACAGGCGGGCAAAGGGGACTGGGAAAGAGTTGCAAGGGACCCTGGGAAGAAGGTTCAAACTCAAGAGGGGCCCTTGTAGGTTTGGCGAAGAAGACACAAGGAAGAGGAGCCGTAAATCAAGTCAGAAAGACCGAAGAGCCGCAAAGCAACCGGTCGGATGCCGTAAAGCAAGTTGGGAGGGCAGTGCGGGTCACTGCCTTCCGCGTCGGCTTGGCTCTCCAGTCCTTCCCCTGACTCCATCTCCAGCTTTCCTAATGCTGCTCCTGGGTCTGCAGCCACCTCCCAGCACCTATCGTTGCACTTTTGGGATACTGCAGGAAAAGGAAACAGGACTTACCCTAAGAATGGTTGTCGCAACCCCCAGAGAGTCCACCGCGGGCGGGCCCAGTAAGCGGAGGAGGTCGCATCTGTTCACACGGGAAGTCTGCCATGTGAACGCGCGCGGTGCTCCCCCGAGGTCCTCTTCAATGAACGAGAACCGGAGGGAAATGGCTCGGTGGCCACTGGAAGGAGTGGAGGTCTTCTTTAGGCTATCCCCTGAACTGTACCTTGGAATGAATGACGATTACACATCCTATTAGCAGTGTTCCTAAAACGTTTTGAAACGTGTAGTCGTCAGAACCTGAAGTTAAGGGCAGACGGTTTACCATGTTTTGGATTTACGCTAGGGTAACGTCCCCATCGTAAATCAAGGCGCATCTGTACTGAGAACTGAAAAAAATCTTTTTTCTTTATTTTTTTCCCCCTTTGTACCAGAATTGAACCCAGGTGCGCTTAACCACTGAGTCACATCCTCAGCCCTTTTTATATTTTATTTAGAGACAGAGTCATGTTAAATTGCTTAGGCTGACTTTGCACTCAAGATCCTCCCAAACCGCTGGGATTACACACGTGCGCTACCGCGTGGGGCAAAACTATTACCTTTATAAAAAAGACATGTAAGTATCTAGGCAGTAAGGAGCCAGGGTCGGTCTTTTACTGGATGACTACTCCTTCCCAGGAACACAATGGAATGCTGGCTAAAAGCCTCAAATCCGAACCAATGAATAATTTAAAGTTTGTTAGAGGGTATTTCGTAACTGAGAAAGAAATGTTGATTTTTAAATTAGTTAACCACTTCGGGAGAAAAGTTAGTTTTGTCGTTGTTCTTTGTTTATTTTTGTTCTTTTGTCTGCATGTTTCAGGCCTCATTATGTTGCCTAGGTTAGTCTAGAACTTCTGGTCTCAAGATATCCTCCTGCCTCAGCTTCCCCGTAGCTGGAATTACAGGCGTGTGCCACTGAATCCCAACTTCAAATCTTGTCAAAGTGTACCCCAAAGTATATTACAGTGAAATTCAAGAGTGAAGTGATAAACACAGATACACATAAAACAGGGTAAAAAATATATAGTCAAATATCTGACCTCAAAATAGAGGACTTTTTAAGTGTAAAAGTTGAGAAATAAATTATAAAGTAAAAGATAAGTGTAGCTATTTACTTAAAACTTTTTAAAACTCCTGTTTGTGTAAGGAAAAAAAAAAAAACTGTTAAAAGGTAAACAAGAAGGCTGGAGTGTCAACTCAGTGGTAGAGTAGTAGGCCAGCATGCATAAGGCTCTGGGTTCCATTCTCAGCACTGAAAAAAAAAAAAAAAAAAGTAAACAAGATAGAAAGGAAATACTACAACTACATATATCAAAGAGGGTTCATATGTAAAAAGTACAAACAATAAGAAAAATGAGTCAATATTTCACAAAAGGAGATATATAATAAATACGAAAAAAGTATAACTTTAATTAAGGTAAAAACCTAACGAGGGTCTGGGGCTATGGCTTGGCGGTAGCGCGTTTGTCTCACATGTGTGAGGCCCTGGGTTTGACTCAGCACCACACAAATGAAATGAAGGTATTGTGTCCACCTACAACTAAAAAAATATTTTAAAAAAAGAAAAAAACATAGGGCAGGAGACGGGGGAAATACAGCTCAGTTGGTAGAGTGTTTGCCTTGCATTCACAAAGTCCTGGTTCAATCTCCAGCAAACACACACACACACACACAAATCATACATATTAAAACAAGAATATCAGGGTTGGAAGTGTAGCCCAACGATAGATTGCTTGTAGTAAGCCCCAGGTTCAGTCCCTAGCACCACACAATAAAAGAAAGAAGAGAGCTGGGGTTGTGGCTCAGTTGTAGAGCACTTGCCTTGTGCCTGTGAGGCACTGGGTTCAATCTTCAGCACCTCATAAAAGTAAATAAAATAAAGGTATGGTGTTCATTTACAACTAAAAGGAAAAACAAATACATGCACATATATATGTATATGTATTCCACTTATTAAGAAATTGAAATATTTATATCTACACATGAGTACCTTCCTATTGAAAATTTAATAAAGATAAATCAAAATTTGTACTTGTTCACTCATGCAACAAAGCAATCTGATTCTCATAGATTAGCTATTGTTATCAGTTGATGTCTATTTTTATGACCTTTTCTGTGCATTTATGATCAGACATTGAAATTCATTTCTCTGGTAATATTTAGTACTGATATTTTCACACTGCCAGTGGGAGTGTGAACCAATTCAACTTTTTAGGTTATAATTTGGCAAGGTATATTTAAAATGTGAAAGTGTGGCTGTGGTGTATACCTGTAAACTCAGCCATTTGGGAGGCTGAGGCAGGAGGATTACAAATTTGAGGCTAGCCTATGCAACTTAATGAGACCCTATCTCAAAATTAAAAATAAAAGGCCTGGGGATCTCTGGAATTCTTTTGGGACAAAGATTTCTTTTTCTTTTTATATATTATTTATTTTATGATACTAAACCCAGGGGCACTCTACCACTGAGCTACATGCCCAACCCTTTTTATCTTTTATTTGAGAGAGGGTCTTCCTAAGTTGCCCAGGCTGGCTTTGAACGTAGAATCCTCTAGCTTCCATCTCCCAAGTAGCTGGGAATATAGGTGTTTACCACCTCACCAGGCAAAAATTTCTTCATAAGACTATTCTGCACATTATTATAATTTTTTTTTTTTTTTTTTTTTTTTTTTTTTTTTTTTTTTGTACCAGGGATTGAACTCAGGGGCACTCAACCACTGGGCCACATCCCCAGCCCTTTTTTGTATTTTATTAGAGACAGGGTCTCACTGAGTTGCTAAGTGCCTCGCCATTGGTGAGGCTGGCTTTGAACTTGCGATCCTCCTGCCTCAGCCTCCCAAAGTGCTGGGATTACGGGTGTGCGCCACCGCACCCGGCTTTATTCTTCACATTATTTATACCTCAAAAACATACTGGAAATAAATTACTGCAATGCCGAATCTGTTTAATATCCAGCTATTTAAAATAATGTTTAGAAGAATGTTGACATAGAAAAACGTTTGGGATCATTTTCTGTGGAAAAGACATTTGTTCTAATTAGTTACAAATGACAACAGAATGCACTTTGATTCATTGTACACAAATGGAGCTCAACTTTTTGTTTCTCTGGTTGTACATTTCTCTGCTTCTCTGGTTGTACACACCATTTGAGCAATTATACATGTACCTAGGGTAATGATGACCATCTCATTTCACCATCTTTCCTACCCCTATGTCCCCTCCCCTCCCCACCTCCACTTCCACCTTCCCCTTTGTCCAAAGTTCCTCCATTCTTCCCATGACCCCCCACCATTATGGATCAGCATCCACTTATCAAGGAGAACATTTGGCCTTTGGTTTTTGGGATTGGCTTACTTCTCTTGGCATGATACTCTCCAACTCCATCCATTTACCTGCAAATGCCATAATTTTGTTCTCTTTTATTGCTGAGTCATATTCCATTGTGTATATATACCACAGTTTCTTCATCCATTCATCTATTGAAGGGCATCTAGGTTGCTTCCACAGTTTAGCCATGTGAATTGTGCTGCTATAAACATTGATGTGGCTGCATCACTGTAGTATGCTGATTTTAAGTCCTTTGGGTATAGACCAAGGAGTGGGATAGCTGGGTCAAATGGTGGTTCCGTTCCAAGTTTTCTAAGTAATCTCCATACTGCTTTCCAGATTGGTTGCACCAATTTGCAGTCCCACCAGCAATGTATGAGTGTGCCTTTTCCCCCACATCCTCGCCAACACTTATTGTTGCTTGTATTCTTGATAACTGCCCTTCTGACTGGAGTGAGATGAAATCTTAGAGCAGTTTTGATTTGCGTTTCTGTAATTACTAGAGATGTTGGACATTTTTTCATATATTTGTTGGTTAATTGTATATCATCTACTGAGAAGTGTCTGTTCCTTAGCCCATTTACTTATTGATTGGATAATCTGTTTTGGATTTTTGTTTGTTGTTTTGTTTTGTTTTGTTTTGTTTTGTGTGTGTGTGTGTGTGTGTGTGTGTGTGTGTGTTAAGGTTTTTGAGTTCTTTATATATCCTGGAGATTAATGCTCTGTTTGATGTGTGTGTGGTAAAAATTTGCTCCCACTCTGTAGGCTTTCCCTTCCCCTCATTGATTGTTTCTTTTGCTAAGAAGCAGCTTTTCAGTTTGAATCCATCCCATTTATTGATTCTTGATTTTATTTCTTGAGCTTTAGGAGTCGGAACCTAATCCAACGTGATACAGACTTGGGCCTATTTTTTATTCTATTAGGCACAGGGTCTGTGGTCTAATCTTAGGTCCTTGATCCACTTTGAGTTGAGTTTTGTGCATGGTGAGATATAGGGGTTTAATTTCATTTTGCTGCATATGGATTTCCAGTTTTCCCAGCACCATTTGTTGAAGAGGCTATCTTTTCTCCAATGTATGTTTTTGGTGCCTTTGTCTAGTATGAGATAACTGTATTTATGTGGGTTTTTCTCTGTGTCTTCTATTCTCTACCATTAGTCTACATGTCTATTATGGTGCTAATACCATGCCATTTTGTTACTATAGCTTTGTAGTACAGTTTAAGGTCTGGTATTGTGATGCCTCCTGCTTCACTTTTCTTGCTAAAGATTGCTTTGGCTATTCTGGGTCTCTTATTTTTCCAAATGAATGTCATGATTTCTTTTTCTATTTCTATGAGGAATGTTGTTGGGATTTTAATTGTAATTGCATTAAATCTGTATAGCATTTTTGGTAGTATGGCCATTTTGAAAATATTAATTCCTCCTATCCAAGAACATAGGAGATCTTTCCATCTTCTAAGGTCTTCTTCAATTTCTTTCTCTAGTATCTGTAGTTTTCATTGTAGAGGTCTTTTACATCTTTTGCTAAATTGATTCTCAAGTTCTTTTTTCCCTTTGGAGGCTATTGTGAATGGGGTAGAATGGATTCTCTTTCAGAGGATTTATCACTGTTGTATAGAAATGCATTTTGATTTATGTGCATTGATTTTATATCCTGTTACTTTGCTGAATTCATTTATTCTAGAAGTTTTCTAGTGGAATTTTTCTCTAAATATAGAATTATATCATTGGCAAATAGTGATAGTTTGACTTCTTCTTTTCCTATTCATACCCAGCCCTTTTTTTTGTGTGTGTGTGTGTGTGTGTGTGTGTGTGTGTGTGTGGTACCAGGGATTGAACTCAGGGGCACTCGTCCACTGGGTCACATCCCCAGCCCTTTTTTTTGCAATTATTTAGAGACAGGGTCTCAATGAGTTGCTAAGTGCCTCGCCATTGCTGAGGCTGGCTTTGAACTCACGATCCTCCTGCCTCAGCCTCCCAAAGTGCTGGGATTACAGGCGTGCGCCACCGCGCCTGGCTCCCAGCCCATTTTTTAATATTTTATTCTGATAAGGTTTCAATAAGTTGCTTAGTGCCTCACTGAACTCAGGTTCCTCCTGCCTCAGCCTCCCAAGTGTCTAGGATAATAACAAGTGTTGTTGAAGATGTGAAGAAATTGGAACCCTTTACACTTTTGGTGGGATATAAAATGGTGCAACAGCTACAGAAATCAATATGGCAAGTCCTCAAAATATTTTTTTAATTATTTTATGATCCAGCAATCCCACTTATGGGTATATATCAACAAAATTGAAGGGAGATTTTCCAGGAGATATTTACACAACCATGTTCATAGCAGCATTATTCACAATAGCCAAGAGGTGAAGTGATCCAAGTTCCATTGATTGGTAAATGGAAAAACAAAATTCAGTAAATAGAATATTCCATACAATGGAAAATTATTCAGCTACAGCCTGGATAGACCTCAAGGACTTTATGCTAAGTGAAGTAAACCAGTCACAAAAAGACAAAAACTGTGATTCTATTTATAAGAGGTACAAAGAGTAGTCAAAATCTTACAGACAAAAAATAGGATGGTTGCCATGGACTAGAAGGAGAAGGCTATAGGACATTATTGTTGAATGAATATAGAGTTAGATTGTTCTGGAGAGTGAACAACAGTGAAAGTGTACTTAATACTATTGAAGTGTACACTTAAAAAATGGTTTAGATGGACAGGTGTTGTGGCCCATGCCTATACTCCCCAGTGACTGGGAGACTGAGACAAGAGGATTGCAAGTTTGAAGCCAGCTCAACAACTTAGCAAGAATATCTCAAAATAAAAAATAAAAAAGGGCTGGGGATGCAGCTTAGTGGTAAAGCTACCCTGGGTTCAATCCCCAATATTGCAAAAAAGCAAAACAAGAAAAGGAAAAGTAACATTCTAAAAAGAACAACACATTGAAGACATGAATAGTATGAATATACTGTGTATACAAACAATGTTATGTAAAAAGGTGCTCTATATATGTATTATGAATTGTAATGCATGCTACTGTTATATATGCAACTTCGAATAAAAATTGACAAAATTATAAAAAAAGAACAACGCATTGTATTCTACTCATGAATACAACAGCATATTCTATGAAAAAAGGGAAATTATTATACAAAACATTTCTTAGAAATTAAAAATACTACGTACCTCTAACATGTGATACTGTGAAAGCACGTTACCTATGTTGTTCCAACAGAGAACGTATAATCTCAATCAAATCACAAGAAAATAGACAAATATAAAATGAGGAAAATACAATTTATAATAGAAAAAAGTATGTGTTAGGAACAGAGGTGGAGGGTACTGCATCCTTAAAAAATGTCACTGTCGGGGGCTGGGGTTGTGGCTCAGCGGCAGAGCGCTTGCCTCGCACGTGCGCAGCCCGGGTTCGATCCTCAGCACCACGTAAACATAAATGCATTGCATTGTGTACAACTAAAGTAAATAAATAAATATTTTTTAAAAATGTCACTGTCATAAAAGACAAGGGCTATTAAAATATCCTAGAATAAAGTAGTCTGAAGAGATGACAACCAAATGTAAAAACTGACCCTATACTGGATCAGGGTTTTTTGTTTGTTTGGCGGGGAGTACCTTTTAAAGACATTTTTTGGCTCAATTTATAAAATTGGAATATAGATGCTAGGTTACATATAATTCTTAAATAAAGTAAATTTATAAAGTTGATAACTAGTTATATTAGAGTAAAATTCTTACTCTTAGAAAATACAGACTGAAGTGTTTAGGGGTTAAAAAAAAAGCCATGATATGTATGTAACTCCCATTCAAAAAATTCAGAAAAGAAACACGTACACACACACACACACACACACACACACACACACACACACTAGACAATAAGCAAACAATAAGGGAAACAGCAAAATGTTAATTTATATAATCATTTTAACTATAAAACATCTACATAAAGGATATACAAGTATACATAAAGGATATACAAGTATGTTTTGTACTTTTTTTTCTTTTTTTTGGTACTGGGGATTGAACTCAGGGGCACTCAACCACTGGGCCACATCCCCAGCCCTTTTTTACATATTTTATTAGAGACAGGGTCTCACTGAGTTGCTAAGTTCCTCGCCATTGCTGAGGCTGGCTTTGAACTTGCGATCCTCCTACCTCAGCTTCCCAAGTGCTGGGATTATAGGCATTTGCCATTGTGCCCGGCTGTACTTTTTTAATTATAAAAAAATAGTGTATTAACTCATGATTCTGGAGTCTGCCAATTCCAAGAGCAGTTTGCAGGCCCCTGGCAAAGGCCTTCTTGCTGAACCATAATATGGGGGAGGGCATCATACCTCTTATTTTTGTTTTTGCAGCTTTTTATAAATTTGAAACTACTTCCAAATAAAAAGTCTTAAAATACCATATATGCAATGTGATACTAATTTTGTAGCACAGCAGAATCTCTGGGCAGCAGAAAAAATACAGATAATTTTTCTCTACAAACTTATCCATATCTATAAATCTATATCCCTTCATAATAAGTAGGTTTTTTGTTGTTGTTATTTTTGTTTGGTTGGTTGGTTTTTGGTGGTAGCGGTGCTAAGACTCAAACCCAGGGCTTGGTACAAATTAAGTAAGAGCCCTACCAATGAGCTATACCTCCACCCCACCAGTAGATATTACTTTGATGAAAAAAAATTTAAATTATTTGTCTGGTATGGTTTCACTCACCTGTAATCCCATTGATTCAGGAGGCTGAGGCAGAAGCATCTCAAGTTCAAAATCAGCCTCAGCAACTTAGCAAGACCTGTCTAAAAAAATAAAAAGGTTTAGGGATTGTTCAATGGTAAAGTACCCCTGGGTTTAATCTACAGTACCAAAAATATATATATCATTTAACTGGCAACTGAGGCAGTTAAATGTTTCTTCTGGTATATGCCTTCAATACCACCTGCACAACTTTGAAACAGATTGACATCCTGAGGCTTCCTCAGGTTATCCCACATAAGATTAGCCTGGAGTAGGGATATAATTCAGTGGTATAGTGCTTGCCTAGCATGCGTGAGGCCCCATCTTCAATCCCCAACATCACACACACAAAAAAAAGCGCTTGATGTATTTTAAACAAATTTCTTCTAAGAAGCTCTAGGCTTTAAAATTATACTTTCTTTGAGCATCATTCTTTGAGGTACAAATGGGGTAGATTGAGGCCTACCTTGTATGAGAGGTATTACCCATAATCTTAAAGGATACTCCTGTGAGTTTTGCAAATTCCACACTCTTCCAATACTGCTAGTACTTCCTTCAAAGCTTTTAAAGTCAGACAGGAAGGATGTCTGGAAGACAGGGATCAATATAAAAGATTTTCAGAGCTTATCGATCCTTTGTTTGTGTGACCCATAGTATCCTGGAGCACTAGCAACCATAGAATGTCTCCCTATCCCCTCAAATACAGACTGAAGTATTTAGGGGTTAAAAAAGCCATTGTATGTATGTATATCCCACAACTCAATCTTAACCCCTGCCTGTGCTTTTTTGTATCATATCTAAGAAATTGCCAAAGCCACTGTTATGAAGATTTTCAACTATTTTTGTCTAGGCATTTTATAAATTCAAGTTTTTCATTTAAATTTTTAAGCCACTTCAAGTTACTTTTTTTTTTTTTTTTTTCGGTACCAGGGATTGAACTCAGGGGCACTTGACCACTGGGCCACATTCCCCAGCCCTTTTTTGTATTTTATTAGAGACAGGGTCTCACTGAGTTGCTAAGTGCCTCACCATTGCTGAGGCTGGCTTTGAACTCTCGATCCTCCTGCCTCAGCCTCCCAAGCGCTGGGATTACAGGTGTGTGCCACCGTGCCAGCTTCGAGTTATTTTTTAAAAATATTTATTTATTTACTTTAGTTGTACACAATGCAATGCGTTTATGTTTATGTGGTGCTGAGGATCGAACCCGGGCCGCGCACATGCGAGGCGAGTGCTCTGCCGCTGAGTCACAACCCCAGCCCCTCGAGTTACTTGTTGATTGTGGTGTAAGATAAGAGTCCAATTTCATTCTCTTGCATGTGAATATCCAGTTTTCCCAACAACTTTTCTTAAAGAGTCTGTCTTTCCCTGTTACGTACTCTTGGCCCCCTTAGTCAAAGGTCTGTTGACCTTATATTGGTAGATTTATTTTATTCTGGGCTTCCTCTTCTGTTCCATTAAACTGAAAATGTATGTTTTTATCCCTGTATCATGCTATCTAAATTACTGCAGCTTTGTTATATATTTTGAAATCAGGAAGCATGGATGTGTGGTGCCTTCAGCTTTGTTTTTGGTTTTGGTTTTTTGGTGCTGGGGAGTGAACCTAGGGCTGCTTAACCACTGAGCTACATCCTCAGCCCTTTTTATTTTTTATTTTGAGACAGGGTCTCACTAAGTTGTTTAGAACCTCGATAAGTTGCTGAGGCTGGCTTTGAATTTGAGATTCTCCTACCTGAGTGTCCCGAGCCACTGGGATTACAGGGATGAACCAATCCATGCCTGACTAGTTTGTGTTTTGTGTGAGAGCCAGGGGACTCTTCCTTAGGTTAATTTTCACTTAATCTATATGTTGCTTTGCAACAAGGAGAGAAGAAAAAAGGCAAAAGAGTGTTCTATAGTTTGTTTTACTATGATGTAGTACATTCAAGTTTATGATTATAATTTATGACACAGAAAGTAATTAGCTCAAATATTTAGCTCAAATATTTGTGCTAAAAACAAAAAGAGCTACTATATGAATAACCAAATTTGAATGCCCAATCCTAAATCCAGGGATGCTTTTACTACATCCCCAACCCTTTTTATTTGTTTATTTATGTTTAAGACTGGGTCTCAACTAAGTTGCTTCAGGCCTCTCTAAATTGCTGAGACTGGCTTCGAACTTGTGATCCTCCTGCCTCAGCCTCCTGAGTTGCTGGGATTACAGGCATGCGCCACTACACCCGGTCATGGATGCCTACTCTTTATTTCACTTTGTTAGGTAGGTCTAAAACTGTCCGTTTGTTTGCATTTAAAACCAAGATATTGCTTTTTTGTTAATTGCTGCAGATATAGTCTCTGATACAAGATATCTACGTGAATCTTCTGTAGTATGATTTCCACAGGGAATATGTTTTTGCTAGTTGAACACAATGTTAGGGCAAAGCAAATTGCCTAGCTCTCTGAGTGGAACTAGTTTTGAAAACCTACACAGAAGGAGGAAGTGCTAACAGCCATATCTGTTACATGAATGGGGTGATGGCATGTAGTCATTCAGGAACAGCCAGGCTTTGGCATAGATTTGAAGAGAAAAATAATATTTTAATCTCCGAATTATTAGCACAAATAGTTAGGATAAATGCTTTTCAGAGTTCTGCAGATAATTTATGCTTTGTCTATTGTCATAGGAGAAGGGTCCAAGGAATTCCTGCACAGAAGTAGGGAATGGCGTCCAGTGGACCACACCTATAATCTCAGTTACTCAGGAGGCTGAGGCAGGAGGATTGCAAGTTTGAAACTAGGCTTAGCAACTTATTGAGGGCCTAAGCAACTTAGTGAGACCCTGCCTCCAAGTAAAAAATAAAAAGGGCTGGGATGTAGGTCAGTGGTAAAATGCCCCAGGGTTCAATCTTTAGTACCAAAACAGAAAAAGAAGCAGGAAACTGTTGATCCATGACGCAAAGAAAAGACCACCGACTCCAATTTTAAATCAAATTAAAACAAGCTTATATTGTGTACACAAAGAGAGCTGACCAGCAGCTGCCTTTCCCAAACACCAGGCTCAAGATCAGCTTCGCTCTCCGGGAAGACAGGTTTTTATAGCACAGAAAGTTACCAAAAAATAAAGGGGGGGGGATGTCTTGGGAACTTACAGCTAACAGGATTCTGGCAGATGTGATACAAAGGCAGATAGCAGGCTAATGATCTACATGGCTTAACATTTCAAGGCAGGGAGTAAATTAAGATTCCTGTTGGAATTTATGAGGCGCCACTGAGGTTTTAGTGAGGGTTGTTATCTGGTCAAGGAGAGCCAGGCCTGTGTGAGTTCAGAGCACAGGCAGGAATTCCAAACAACATTAACTCTCAGAGTATAGTTAGGCCAAATAAATATCTTAGTAAAACAGAAATGAATTTTTTTAAAACTTTATGGCTCCCAATCTTAGGATAGAATTAGGTTTGGTTCATCAGAAACTAGACTCAGGACCAGTGAGTCTTTGACTTATATGAGGGGAAAAAATTTCAGCACCCACCAGTCAGAGACATAGACAAAGATTTATTTATGTTACTGGATGGCACTAATACTGCTCAGGGAAAGAGGCTAGACTACACTGTTCACTGCTCCACAAATCACGAATATTCAGAGTCAAATTGAGGAAGATAGAACTTTTATTCAGAGTCAGCTTTGAAGGAAGATAGAAGAAACTTTTCATTTCAAAAATTCCATCTTCGGAGGTTCTGAGGGAAAACAATGCTTTTAAAAGAGAAAGGGCAGGGGCTGGGATTGTGGCTCAGCGGCAGAGCGCTCACCTCGCACGTGCGCGCCCGGTTCGATCCTCAGCACCACATAAACATAAATGCATTGCATTGTGTACAACTAAAGTAAATAAATAAATATTTAAAAAAAAAGAGAGAGAGAGAAAGGGCAGCAAAGTGAGACAAAAGGCAGGATATATACATGTTATTGTTTGACTATGAGGTTTCCCCCAAAACCTCCTGTGTTGAGGTAGGAATATTCAGAGGTAAAATAATTAGATTATGAGGGTTGTAACCTAATCAGTCCATCTCAGTTAGAATGAACTAACTGGCTGGTAACTGTAGGCAGATGGAGAGTGGCTGGAGGAGATGAGTCACTAGGGGTATGCCTTGGAAGGGTGCATCTTCCCTGTAGCCCCTTCTCTCTGTGCTCCTGGCTACCATTGAGGTGAGCAGCTTCCTCTGCCAGGCCCATCTGCCATGATGCTTTGCCTCTGGGCCCAGAGCAATAGAGGCAACCAACTATGGACTAAGCCTTCCAAACAAAGGAACCTTTCCTCCCCTAAATTGTTCTTGTTGGGTATTTTAGTCATAGTGCTGAACAGCTGACTAACGTGATACATAGGCAGATTTAGCTACCAGGGGCCAATCTCCACTCTCAGCTTCCTTGGAGGCCCCCAGGCCAGAGGGTTGTAACTCTCTCAGTCTTTATTCTTAGCATGAGAAGTTGCTCTCAAATTTAGAGGGACCCTCCAATTTCAGTCTGTTTCATTTAGGAAAACAGACATACATTCAAGGGAGAAAGTGGGCTGTCTTGAGAGAAGCACACTTTGAGGGTTAAAGCAAGGAATACACATTCCAGACAGAATGTTGTCCATCTCAAGAAGTAAGATAATGCAGCTGGGCGTGATGGCGCATGCCTGTAATCCCAGCACTTTGGGAGGCTGAGGCAGGAGGATCACAAGTTCAAAGCCAGCCTCAGCAATGGCGAGGCACTTAGCAACTCAGTGAGACCCTGTCTCTAAATAAAATACAAAAAAGGGCTGGGGATGTGGCCCAGTGGTCAAGTACCCCTGAGTTCAATCCCCCCCAAAAAAAAAAAAAAAAAAAAAAAAAAAAAAAAAAAAGTAAGATAGTAAGATAAGGCTTTTTGGGGGGTTCCCAACTTTTCTTTTAAAGGGTGGGTCTGGAAAGCAATGTTATCAGTCTGGTAATCTCAAAGACAGTTTATGGTCATCTGATCAATTTCAGGCTAACATGATCTTCATTATCTGATCAATAGATAGCATTGAAAATCCTTCTTATTTGTAGGTTTCTCTAAATATTGTATCTCTCTTTACTTAATCTGTTATTGGCAGGTTAATTAACAGTGCTCAAGGTAATTATCATAATGGATTATAGATTTCTTAGGAATTTGGGAGTGACACGCCTGGGGAAAAGACTGGTTTAGGGGATGACAGGTTTAGAAAAGTGTCCACAACTTCTGAATTAAAATTTTATTTCTTTGTCCTTCCTTTCTGTCTCCTTTTTGCCTTTTTTTTTTTTTTTAATATTTATTCATTTACTTTAGTTGTACACAATGCAATGCATTTATGTTTACGTGGTGCTGAGGATCGAACCTGGGCCGCGCACGTGCGAGGCGAGTGCTCTGCCGCTGAGCCACAACCCCAGCCCCATGCCTTTTTCTTATTTCTTCTATCCTAGCTCACTATGAGTCATGTGGTGGATTGATTTCATCCTCTTCACTTTTGGGGCATTTCTTCCTTTGTATTGAGAAGAGAACTTATTGATGTGATATAATCAGTTTGAATTTCAAAAGATCACAGTCTGAGATGTTAAAAACAAACAAACAAAAACAAAAAGAAAGGAGGGCCTTCATGCCTCTCCACTCACTGGGACTCAGCTAAGAGAGGCTCTGAGCCAGACTTGGCATTTCTGCACCCCAGTGGGGTGGCAGCAGCAGAACCCATGGCTGTGGGAGCAGCAGTCATAAGAGCTCTCCTCTCTGGCGAAATCCAAGCCCAGATGCTGTCGGTGAGTGGCAGTTGGCACCCAGTCTGGTAATTGTCCCAGGAAGAGGAATAGAGCCCTAAGAGGTGACTGTCATGGTGCATGTGAGGGAAGTTTATGAGGAGGCCAGAGTCAAAGGACAATTAGGCAGACTCCTGAGCATATTTGAGGAGAACAAAAGTTTAAAACATACATTTATATTCACTGAAATATTAAGAGATTGGGAAGATTCTCTTAATAGAGATAGGAAGGAAGACAGTGATTCAAAGTAGAAGGTACACTCAAAGTTCTTGTTGCGATGGGCAAAGGTGTGACTTATGCGGTTGAGAAGAAATAAAGAATGTCTGTGTACTTCTGCCCTTTTCAATGCTTTATTCACTCAAATCACTCAACACAATTTCACTCTATAGTTTTTTTTTTCTTTCTTTCTTTTTTTGGGGGGTACCAGGGATTGAACTCAGGGGCACTCAACCACTGGGCCACACCCCCATCCCTTTTTTTGTATTTTATTTAAAGACAGGATCTCACTGAGTTGCTAAGTGCCTCACCATTGGTGAGGCTGGCTTTGAACTCGTGATCCTCCTGCCTCAGCCTCCCAAGTGCTGGGATTACAGGCATGCGCCACCGTGCCTGGCTACTCTATAGGTTTGTTGTACCTGGTGAAATGCGGATTAAAACTCCAAGCCACGTCACACTTGAGCCAAAAATAGCCTTTAATAAGCTGATCAGTGGCCACCATCCTCACACATCACACAGTGTGACAAGATGGCGCACTGGCAGTTATTTTCAAAGGTTTATATTTGGTTGTTCAGCCAATGCAAGCAAGCCACAGTACAGAAGCTGAATTTGGGCAGTTATCGAGACAATGCAATGGGTACATTGGTATTTCCCATGGGACTTTCCAGGTTGGCATAGCAACAAGCAAGTAGAAGGGAAGGGGGGTCAAAATGACGCTAGTTGAGTACACGTCAGAGGATGGTTACTAACGTTTAGACAATCAATCTCTAACAAGGTACATTACCCAAGAAAAATGGGAATCAAAGAGAACAGTTTTACATTGTATAAGAATTGCTATTTTTGTGTTGCCAAGTATGTTATGCTAGGTAACGATTAATGGGTACAGAGGCAGGGCTTTCTGTGTTCTATTATTTCTGAGAAACAGAACTATTTCTCGGAACTCCTAAGATGGCTGCTGAAGAACAAGATGGAGTCCCTTTAGTTCTCTTATCACAGGTTCTTAAGAAAATGACAATCCTTAATGCTAGGCACTGCAATAGACATAATCAATCCACAGAAAACAATTCTAAGTTAATTCTAAGCACTGCAAACACACTTAGTCATGACATACTCGTAACAGATATTCCCTCTGCATGCTAAGCTTAAGTGCTAGATTTAAAGTCTTAAGTCTTAGATCTCAAGGCTAGCAGATATTCATTCACTCAGATCACGGTGATCAGATCAGAAACCAAGGCAGGCTTCTCCTGGTGTGGAGCTGATAGCTGGTTATGGAGACCCCTTTTTTTTTTTTTTTTTTTTGTATCAGGGATTGAACTCAGGGGCACACGACCACTGGCACACAGCCCTTTTTTGTATTTTATTAGAGACAGGGTCTCACTGAGCTGCTAAGTGCCTCGTCATTGCTGAGGCTGGCTTTGAACTCGTAATCCTCCTGCCTCAGCCTCCCAAGTGCTGGGATTACAGGAGTGCACCACCGCGCCTGACTGACCCCTTTTCTCACCAGAGTCAAGATGTGGTTGTAGAATATGAGAGCGGTGAGGACGATGGAGAGGTTCAGGCTGATGAGAAGAATTAGGATGTCAGGGCTGGAGATATAGCTGTTGGTAGAGTGCTTGCCTTGCATGCACAAGGCCCTGGGTTCAATCCCCAGCACCACAAAAATAAATAAATTAATTAATTTTTTAAAAAAGGGGCTGGGGCTATGGCTCAGCGGTAGAGCACCCCTCTCGCATGTGTGAGGCTCTGGTTTCAATCCTCAGCACCACATAAACAAAATAAAGATATTGTGTCCACTTACTACTAAAAAAAAAAAATAAAATAAAAATTAAAAAAAATAAAAGAGTTAGGATGTCAGTCCAGGTCCTCATCAGGCTCTCCAGCAAGTGGGCATCAGTGTCAGTTGGCTGAATGTCTGTTCATTTGGCTCCATCGTTTATACCTAATTTTTAGGCTTCTGACCGTCCTTTCAATCCCTATCAGTTGCTACCGGGTTTCTCAGTGACATCATTCATCCTGAGCTTAAGGCATCTGGTCTGGTGGTCCCCACCCTGATTTTCTTGCCTTTTGCTTTTGGCAGGGGCTTATCAGGGCAAGGGTAACATGACAAGAGACTTCCCTCTACGTTTAAGCCAGGGTTGAAAGGAGTGACTTACTTTATCAGGCTGTGCCTGATGATCATATTGGAGTTGCTCCATAAGCAGGCTTGGTTCAAAGTGAAGCTTTAAAACGGAGCTGCTTAGGCTAAGGCCTAAGGCCATCCTGACAGTTCTCCACTTTCATAAACCTGTACCCGCAGAAAAACCTAAAGCTAGGTTGTTTCTGAACCAATGGAAATTCCAGTCTCTTCCCTTCCAGATAATAATGTTGCACAGACCTCTGGGTTGCCATCTGGTATAAGACAGAGAAAATTGGGAGGACCACCCCCACCAAGTCTGATCTCATGGGAAGAGACTTCTTTACTTTCTTTGGCAAACATCTGAGTGATGCTCACAGTCAGGATTTGAAATGTAGGGATTTCAAAAAAGTTGCCTGTTTTTCAGATGCATGCCAATCTTCTTCTTTTTCTTCTTCTTTTTTTTGGTACTGGGGATTGAACTTAGGGGCACTCGACCACTGGGCCACATCCCCAGCCCTTTTTTGTATTTTATTAGAGACAGGGTCTCACTGAGTTGCTAAGTGCCTTGCCATTGCTGAGGCTGGCTTTGAACTCGTGATCCCCTGCCTCAGCCTCCCAAGTGCTGGGATTACAGGCTTGCGCCACCACACCCGGCTGCTGCTTCTTCTTTTTTTTTTTTTTAAATAAAAAATATTTTAGTAAGTCAAAGCCATGTGTTGTCGCCGGAAAGGGATTGCAGCCTGGAATGGCAGCGCCGCGGGAAGGAGTCCGGAGACAGGATGGAGACGAAAATATTCTTTAATCTTACAAGAAACTACAATATATCTATACAATAGCGATAACCCTGTCTTTTCTCTCTCTGGTCTCTTCCCATGCGCCCGAGCAGCAATGGCGCTAGCTCAATCTGCTGAGTCACCGTTCAAATCTCTCGAGATCCTCGACCAAGTCCCGCGAGATCCCAGACCAAGTCCCGTGAGACTACGGAAGGCGGAAATGCCCCAAAATGTCTATGGCCCAATAATCAACCGCAATCTTAGCTATCTACCCAAACAGGGCTCCTGCAGCCATGTGGAATTTTTTAAAGATAACTCTGTCCCCCTACCATATTATTTTGATTGTCATTTTTCACAAGCATTTTTTTTTCAGGTGTTTTGGTCCATTTGATATCAGCCTTTTATTTTGTCAGATCATACTATTTGTGGTATATTCCCCCAAATTGTTTTCTCATTTGAAGCATTATCATAATCAATGAATCTTTCTGTGGTGGAAATTACTGGGAAATATTGTTATTGAAGAAATACATCTATTTCAGAACTTTTAAAATCAGGTTTTTAATCCATAAAGTGTCGATTTGGGCTATCTCTGTATAATACTGTAACTATTTTGACAAAGGACTTCAATCTGCTCTTTGGGGGGAAATCTGTCAACTCACTAATCCACTTGATATGGCTATTTCCTCTAATAATCAATAGTAGCTTAACATAAAATAGAACTCTATAGAGTTAGTGATTTTAGGGAAATATTGTTAAAAAAAAAAAAAAAAAAAAAAAAAAACACAGGACTGGGATTGTGGCTCAGTGGCAGAGCGCTCGCCTCGCACGTGCGCGGCCCGGGTTCGATCCTCAGCACCACGTAAACATAAATGTATTGCATTGTGTACAACTAAAGTAAATAAATAAATATTTTTAAAAAATAAATAAATAAATAAACACAGGTAGTATTACAACATATCATGAAAACTATATTCACAAGAATTGATTTAGCATGCTTGATAGATGGGCTTGGGCCGACAGTCCACACCCCAGGATGCCTTAAGTTTCTGTTTCTTGAGGAAGCCTGAGTTTCATTTTCCCCAGGCGGGAAATCACCCCTGGGCGGGCTCCCAGTTATCTGCCTTTTCTGAGCCAATCATGGACATACAGGTCCCGCTTCTGCCCCTCTGCAACCTATAGATTCAAACGTTGGTCCAGGGCCTGGGGTTGTGGCTCAGCGGTAGAGCACTGGCCTAGCACGTGCGCGGCCGGTTGGATCCTTAGCACCACGTACAAATAAATTATTGTGTACAACTAAGGCAAATAAATAATTTTTTTTTTTTTTTTTTTTTTTTTTTTTTTTTTTTTTTTTTTTTGTGGTACCAGGGATTGAACTCAGGGACACTCAACCTCTGGGCCACATCCCCAGCCCTTTTTTGTATTTTATTTAGAGACAGGGTCTCACTGAGTTGCTAAGTGCCTCACTATTGCTGAGGCTGGCTTTGAACTCGTGATCCTCCTGCCTCAGCCTCCCAAAGTGCTGGGATTACAGGCGTGCGCCACCGCGCCCGGCAATAAATATTTAAAAAAAAAAAAAAAAAAAAAGGTTGCTCTGACAACCAATCCCTTGGACACACCCCCACCAGAAATCGCTAGGTAAGCTCTCACCAGTCCAGAGCTCGCTCTCTTCTTCCCCTTCCTTCCCTTGCACCCCTTGGGGCTCCGACCAGCCCCCGAGGCTGGTTAATAATAAATCTCTTGGCTGCACGGTGGTCTCCAGTGTGAATTTTGCCCTTCAACGCTCAATTGCCAATTCCCTTTCTCTGTAATCTCTCTTTACATAGAATATCTTAAAACCATATTTCCCTCAATGTAAATTGAAAATGTTAGAACATTTTCAGTTTTTTAATTTAGTGGTACCTCTTCTGTTAAACGTATTTATTTAGTGATGACCATAGGATTGGAGTCTCATTTTCAGTGCCCATCAGTACAGAAAGATAGCCTTCTTGCTGTTGAGCTGTTCCATGCACCTTAAAATGTCTCATCTTTTTTAGGTTGTGAAGAAGTACTGTTTGTCACATAACTAACTTTTAGGGCACTGAAACATACCTGCACTAAACCTTATTTCACCTATTTTAATAGATATTTTTTAGTTATAGATGGAGATAATACATTTATTTGTTTGTTTATTTATTTATTTATTATATGGTACTGAGGATCAAATGCAGTGTCTCACACATGCTAGGCAAGCTCTACCACTGAGTATAATCCCAGTCCACCTTATTTCATCTTATACTTGTCTTAATACTTAAAATCCGACCTTCTATCTCAGACACCTAAGTACTTAGTCTGGAACTCCTGCACTTTCCCAGTGAGGTCAGAAATGAGTGGGGAGGGAAAAAGCCTTTGTCCAAGCAGGTTTGAGGAAAGTGAAGGATCACTTTTTTTCCATAGACATTAGCCCTTTGCTAATATTGTAACTGGTGACTTGCTCTATAATTCATTAATCTTTAAAAATAAAATTACATGGGGCTGGGATTGTGGCTCAGCGGTAGAGCGCTCGCCTGGCACGTGCGCGGCCCGGGGTTCGATCCTCAGCACCACGTACAGATAAACGCATTGTGTACAGCTAAAGCAAATAAATAAATATTTAAAAAAAAAATAAAATAAATAAAATAAAATTACAGCTAAAATGAGCATTCTTTTTTAAAAATATTTATTTATTTGCTTTAGTTGTACACAATGCGTTTATTTTTACGTGGTGCTGAGGATTGAACCCGGGCCGCGCACATTTGAGGCGAGCGCTCTACCGCTGAGCCACAATCCCAGCCCTAAAACGAGCATTCTTACATTTCAGGAAGATTGGTGCCAGTTTGAAAATGAGATCTGCTATAAACGTAGCTGAACTAAATATAAACATTAGTTTATAAATTAATGCTGTCATATATCTTAAGGTGATTGATTTCTAATGTAATAAACCATGCAGGAAACACAGTTTGCATGATTTCAAATTTTAAAAAAAGTAATGGAAATGCTTTTTTTATTGATTATAGTGGTTACATATGTGTCAAAACATGGCAAAACTGATCAAATTGCATACTTCAAATATGTGCATTTTATTGTACTTCAATTTTACCTCAATAAAGCTATGAAAAAAAATCTAAAAAAGAACTGTACAATTTAATAATTATTGAAATTTTGCCTTTTATAGATATTTTGGTTTTTATGAGAATTTGCTTATTGGTTACTAATTATTTATACAAAATATGAAATGCAATATACCAGACTATAATCAAAAGATCAAAGTACTAGTAGGTAAATATACAGACTATTAAATAACAGTTGTATTTTCATGTGTAAATAAATAAGTTAATGTTGTCAATAGAATGAGTAAAATTGGAAAACTTTTAACCAGTAATGTTTCATTCTAAATTATATAGTATAATCCAACATGTTAATTCAGAATTTTTATGTTTCTTTGTACAGAGGTCATGTATTCCAGGTGGTTGTTTATATATATAGTCAATGGACCTTTATTTTTTATTTATTTATATGCAGTGCTGAGAATCAGACCCATTGCCTCACACTCACACATGCTAAGCAAGCGCTCTACCACTGAGCCACAAAACCAGTCCCTCTGGGTGGCTTTTAAAAAGGAAAACTTTAAAAAATTATTTTTAGTTGTAGATGGACATAATACCTTTGTTTTTTTATTTATTTATTTTTATATGGTACTGAGGACCAAGCCTCACATGCACTAGGCAGGTGCTCTATCACTGAGCCACAACCCCAGCCCTGGACTAAGCTCTTTAACTTCAATCTCATTCTCCCATTAATCCTATTAGGTAGGCACTGATCTGTTCTTCTAGCTACACATGAGGAGATGGAGTCACACAGGGATTGCCATTGCTGTTAAGTGTAGAGTCAGAACCTAAAGCTCTTCCTCTCGACTGAATGCTCAGGAATTTCTGGGTGGAGTTCAAGTTCAACCCTGCCTAAGGTTGATTTTAAAAGGCAATTGAGGGCTGGGGTTGTGGCTCAGCGGCAGAGCACTCATCTCGCACGTGCCCGGCCCGGTTCGATCCTCAGCACCACATAAACATAAATGCATTGCATTGTGTACAACTAAAGTAAATGAATAAATATTTAAAAAAAAAAAAAAAAAAAGGCAATTGACCTGGCTCCCTAGTGGGCCCAATCCCCAAAGTGTTCTTGTTCAAGTTTGGGTCCCTCATTCACCTCTTATTTCACTTGCCATGGACACCTTCTGAACACACCAGTTGATGTTCATGGTGGAGCATAAATCATGGCCAAATGGGTTGATGGTTTTAAAAATATTACATTCAACGTAGGAGAAAAATGAGGAATGAAGTCACTTCCTCTCGGAGGAGTGGAATTAGGGGCTAAGGTGGGCAGGCCTCAGAGACAGGGAATCCTGGTATCATTCCATTTATATCCTTGGATTGAATATTCCCCAGAGATATAATCTGTTTGTGCAGTTGAAAGATTTACCACCATGTATATTAAAACCAGCAGATAGTCTCTAATCAAAGAGGCAGGCATATGCCAGCCGAGTGTGCCATTGATGGTAGAGTTAATCTTTGGTTCATCACATCCACTTTGTGTGTGGCTTGTCATTAAGATCTGAGGAATTCTGTATTGTATTGTCAAGTCAAAGTAAGTAATTTTGATCAACCACAGCTAATATGTAAACTCCTCAGGAGTCCTCATTGCTTTTACTGCTTCTGTATCATTGTACAAATACATGTTAAATGAATGTTAATTAGATCAGTTAATGGAAAGATCTGGGTGTGATGGTGCACACCTGTAATCCCAGTGGCTCAGGAGGCTAAGGCAGGAGGATTGTGAGTTCAACATCAGCCTCAGCAACTTAGCGAGGCCCTAAGCAACTCAGCAAGACCCTGTCTCTAAATAAAATACAAAAAATAGGGCTGGGGATGTGACTCAGTAGTTGAGCGCCCATGTGTTCAATCCCTGGTACCAAAATAGTAATAATGATAATGATGATGATGATGATGATGATAGAATTGAGCTGCTACATTTGGAACAACTGTATAAATAAGTGAAGTACTATGATAGCAAAGGAAAATAAATCAGCTCTGATAGTCCGCAGGCTTCATCACAAATGCCATGGTCGCATATCATCAGAAACTGTCTCTCTAGCAGACTCAGAGTCTGGGTGCCAGGTGATTGCTGTGAGTGAATTGAGTGATTTTGGCTTTTAAAGTGTGCACAGGTTGTTAAAAGAAGTTTTAGTCTAGGTAGCACTAATTTAAACTGAACTGTACTGCCTTCCAAAATTTCCAAAGAAATCTTTCTTGTCTTCAACAGAGTTTGCTATAATGCTGCTGGAGTGAGTTGCTTAGTACATTTGAGTGCTAAGAATTCTTCAGTGACTTTAATAGTCTATAGTTTGCAATTTAACTTTGTTGCAGGGCTCAGGACAATAACTGTTTTTTTTTTTTCAAGAAAGGCTATTATTTATAAATGTGTCATTTGTTTTGAGCTACAAATTACTAGTTGTCAGCTGCATTCAGACATTGTGACATGTGACCTGCAAGCAAACCAGTATCTAAATGTAATAAGAGGAAGCCCTGGTGCACCAAGTGTGGAACCTCCTTTGGGCTCTGCAGAGCCTTATGAATGGCACTTGCTTACTTGTTTTGGGTAAATTTCCATAGAAAATGAGGCTATCTCTATAGAAGGGCACGGCCAGCTTCATTTACTGATGTGGGAGTTATTGAAATAGCAGGAAATGGTGTGAGCCCTAATGCACTGTCAATTTCCTGGAAGATCTGAGTCTGTGCATTGCTGGTCCTATGAACTTGAATGAAACTGGTTGAATTTTGAACTAATTCCTTTTCTTTTCTTTTCTTTATTTATTTCTTTTTTTTTTTTTTTTTTGTAATAGTGGTGCTAGGAACTGAACCCAGTGCCTGGTGATTCAAGACAAGCACTCTACAAACTGAGCTACTTGGACTAATTTCTTAACCCCTTTCTGAAACTCCTGTTATTAGAAAAATTACCACAAAAGTATGTGGGACAAGAAAGGGATTTTTAAGGGCACAGTGTATATAGTAAGTTGATTTTTTAAGGGCACAGTGTGTATATTAAGTTGTGGGCTTAAAGTGGTTCACCAAAATATTCGTTCAGAATATTTACAGTGTCTTCAGTGCTTTTTCTCATTTTTTTAGCTGTAGTCACAATACTTTTATCTGTTTATTCTTATGTGGTGCTAAGGATCCAAACCAGTTCCTCACACATGCTAGGCAAGTACTTTACCACTGAGCTACAACCCCTGCCCTCAATTATTCTCTATTGAAATAAAAATTTCAAAATTCCCTATCTCGACCACTTCAAAGTAGACAATATACATTTTTAGTATATTCACAATGTTATGCAACCCTAACTATGTAATTCCTGAATACATTTATTGACCCCCAAATAACCCCTGGACCCATTAAGAACTCACTTCCCAATCTCCTCCCTCCCCCAAAACCTTTGGCAACCCCAATCTGTGTCTGGATTTGCCTACCATAGATGTTTTACATAAATAAAATAATGTAATAAATAAAACCTGTGTGTATCAAGCCTATTTGTAACTCAATCCTTGACTCAATTCAACTTATTATTGACTCTAAAAAGTGCTGTAATTAAATGGTAATTTTTTTTTTTTTTTTTTTTTTTTTTTTTTTTTTTTTTTGTGGTACCGGGGATTGAACTCAGGGGCACTTGACCACTGGGCCACATCCCCAGCCCTTTTTTTTTGTATTTTATTAGAGACAGGGTCTCACTGAGTTGCTAAGTGCCTCGCCATTGCTGAGCTGGCTTTGAACTCGCAATCCTCCTGCCTCAGCCTCCCAAAGTGCTGGGATTACAGGCGTGCGCCACCGCGCCCGGCTATTAAATGGTAATTTTGATAATTAAGTTAACATAAGCATTGTACTTAAGCATCAGGTATTTCCATTTTCTGGATGAAGTTCCATTAGCTCTGCTCACTATAGTTCTGATTTGCTCAGTTTATCTTTATGAACTGTTCTGGCTCCTCCTTTTCCCTCCTGTTGTTTACCTCTTGGTCAATCTACTCTTCATCAAAGGAGAGGGCTGAAATTCAAGTCTATTAATTGAGCTTTTCTCCAGAAGCAATGTATTGAAGAGAGCACATTAAAGATGGCAAGAAAGAGACACTTGAAGATAAGTGTCTATTCATCTTCCTATTCATGTGGCAACCTGAAGAATTTTATTTAAGGGGGAATCATTTCAGATCGTCAGTCTTCTTTGTAAGTACACACTATTTGGTTTAGAACTATATTCTAGTTCCCAGTCAGCCCAGCTAATGTTGCTGCTAGAAATTCAACCCAGGTATGGGAGCTGAGGTCCTCTAACGCAGCCTGGGGCACCTCGGCAGGTGATGCTGGACCCCAAGGGCTGATGTCAGGGAGGATCTGACCTGCTGAGTGCCTGGAATATTCCATGGGACCTTGATGTGCTAAGCATCTTGTAGAGGAGGAAGCTTTTCATCTTTAGCAAAGGAGTTTCTATCACAACAAATATTTTGAAAACAATGGGAAAACATTCTCAGAATTAAAATCACCTCTCAGTATATCCACACTAGGAGTATGTTATCAGAGCAAAATCTACCAACTTCCAGGATACACCAAGTCCTTATAGCTGGGATGTGCTCAACATTGGAACCTTGTTTTTGATACAGTGGAGTCTTTTATGTTAGCTTGAGGAAAGGGGATAATCATCTTGCTCTTTACTCAAGAAAAAACATCAGACTCAGAATGAAAAACTTGACCCCAAGACTTGTTGTATGAGCTGTATTAAGTGGTGGCCAACTGCTTTCAGTTAAACAGTGGAAGGCAAAAATGTGAATGTTTAAATGTCTGATAAGAAACGGTCTGGGATTACTTTCTGTTCAGATCTCTTTTCCATCAGTTTAGATTTAACTATCTTGGATGAAAATATCTCCCCTAGTGAAAGTCTAATTGTAATTGTATAACTGTGTATGGAGGTATCTTTGTGATTCAACTTGTTTCCACTGATGTGAATCTTTATTTTTAAAAATCCACTTCAAGGGATTTTTTTTTCTGGGGAGAAGCCCCAGCCCCTGTCCCTACAATAGGATGTCTTCCCAGACAGGGGTCCCCTACCTCTGGGGTTCCAGGGAAGTCCTGCTCCTGGCTAAATGTTTCCTCCCATGCAGAGGTCATATTGTCCACGTGCAGATGAGCTTGGAAGGCACAGTTGTGTGGTTTGGCTGCTCCCCACATCTCCTGTCCATCCTTGATCCAGGATGGTGTGGGTAAACATGGCTGGGATGGGCTATAATGGGGATGGAACCTTCACAGGACCCAGCACTGAGTCCCCAGCCTCCTTTTTGCTCCCTAAGTGCCTGGGACCCCACCCACAGCTGTCTATCTCCTCTTCTGCAGGGAAAAACTCAGACCCCAGTCCTCTGGCAGGAATCACAAATATGGGATCCTTGGATTTGACCAGCTGTCCTCTGCCCTAGCCTCCCAAGCATTCCCATTCTGGAGACAGGAGCCCTCCCAATTGACCTCACAGTCTGGGTGAAAGACTCCATACCTAGAGGGGACCAGGAGGCACCTCTGATGTCCTGTGTCCCTCACCTTCTGGGATGCCTAGTGGAACTGACTGACTTTCTGACAAATGAAAGCCCAAAAGGGCTGGAAGATTTGTCTGTGCCGCACTCTGAATGCTATGCTCAGTGCCTAGAAATGGTGCAGTGGGAGCTTCATATGTTTGTGCAATGAATGAAGCCATCATCTCCTTCCCAGATATCTTTTGGGGCCTGGGGCACCTCAGTCCACCACTGAGAGTCCCTACTCTGACATCTAGGACGGGGCCCTCCCAGAGGGATTCTCCAACCTCCTGCTGAAGGACAAGAAAACCCACACCAGGAACACCGTGTCAGTAAAAGAGGGTTTTATTAGGGCCACGTGGAAGGGAGGGGGTAAGGAAAACCGTGAGGAACCGAAATGGGGCGACGGGGGGGGGGGGGGGGGGGGGGGGGGGAGTGGCGTGGAAGAGCAGGGAAGAAAAAGGGGAAAAAGAAGGGGGCGGTTTCAGTCCCGAGAACGCTTAAGTAGGGCACTAGTGGTCAGCGGGAACCCAGGAGGGGTCCCCGAGGGGGACCCGTGTGTTACTAGTAATTAGCTCAGTAAGGCACCTGAGGTGTGGCCAGCGGAGGAGTAGCCGGCATAGCGGGTGTGTCTAGTCTTCAGGTACCCAGGGGGTGTGGCCTGGTTAAACTACCTGGGGGCCCGGATTTTCTAACACTTGCCAAGTGGAGAAACTGCTTTGCCAGAGGTCTCAGAGAAGTGAGACCTGAGGCAGAGAGCTTCTTCATGAGGGTGGGGACTGTCACACAGAGAAGCCCACAACCCCAGGCAGCCCACTCCACAGGACCAGACCCTCCAGGGCTCATCCTCCTTGGTCTTCAAAACACCCTAGAATGGTGGTCCTCCAAAAACAAACAAACCACCACCACCAACAACAACCCCCCCCAAAAAAAAAAAAAAAAAAAAAAAAAAAAAAAAAAAAAAAACAGAGCTAATAGGGGCTCAGAACACTGCAGAGCATTCCTAAGATCCAATCTGGAGGTGGCAAACGCCCCTGGGCTTGGAGGAGGTGTGCACCTTTTGAACATCAGGCCCAGAACCTGCCAGGTGGTGTTGAACCTTCAGTAGGCATACGGGAAGGCAGGAACAAAGAAGGGTCCCCGCTCCATAGGGCAGGCACCAAGTGGTTCAGAGGCTTCTCCATCATGCTGGTCTCCAAGGTCCACACCCTGTCAGGCTCATCCAGAGTTGGAGATGATTCATTTTCACCCTTGGGTGGGACCAAAAAGGGCAAGTTCTAACATAGAAACAGTAGCAAACTGCGAAATGACTTGTTGCTATACAGTGAAGTGAAAACAGCTCCAAAACACACAAGATCACCCCAAAGACCCCCTGAGACACTGGCTGCTCCCCTGGAGAGGTAGGACAGTCACTAAAAGAGAAAGGACAAAGAATGACCAGCAACTCAATTCAAATCTGGGCCCCACAGAGGGGTGAGTCACTTCCCCTCTTGGCCATGTTTCCTACTCTGCACCTTGGAAAGACTAAAGTGACAGATTCACACATTGACCCCCTCTAGCATAGACCTTCCCATGGCTTCCCCTGAGATTTAAAATTGACCAAGTGCCTCCTCTCGTCTTATGAGGTAGACCCCCACACAGCAATTGCAACCTCCTGGTGCCCAATATTGTAAGTCCTTTCTCCTTTTGGTTGATTGAACTCAACCTCTGGCTTCTCAGGAACTGAAACTGGCAAAGGTCATGGGATATAAGTTTTTTTTTTTTTTTTTTTTTTTTTTTTGGTTGTAGATGGACACACTACCTTTACTTAATTAATTAATTAATTTATATGTAGTGCTGAGGATCGAACCCAGTGCCTCACACGTGCTAGGCAAGCATTCTACCATTGAGCTATATCCCAGCCCCATAGGATATCATTTCATTTCTTTTCTTTTTCTTTCTTTTTTTTTTTTTTTTTTTTTTTTTTTTTGGTACTGGGGATTGAACTCAGGGGCACTCAACCACTGAGCCACATCCCCAGCCCTATTTTGTATTTTATTTAGAGACAGGGTCTCACTGAGTTGCTAAGTGCCTTGCTTTTTGCTGAGGCTGGCTTTGAACTCACGATCCTCCTGTCTCAGTTTCCTGAGCCGCTGAGATTACAGGCGTGCGCCACCACACCTGGTCCCATGGAATATCACTTCTAAGATTCAGTTACAGGAAGTCTGATTTCTTTCTTTCTTTCTTTCTTTTTTTTTTTTTTTTAGTACCGGAGACTGAATTCAGAGGCATTGGACCACTGGGCCACAAACCCAGCCCTTTTTTGTATTTTATTAGAGACAGGGTCTCACTGAGTTGCTAAGTGCCTTGCTTTTTGCTGAGGCTGGCTTTGAACTCGCGATCCTCCTGCCTCAGGCTCCCAAGTGCTAGGATTATAGGCGTGCGCCACAGGAAGTCTGATTTCTGTCTGGCTCCCTCTCTCCTACTTTCCATCTGTCTGTCTCTCTCTCTCTCTCTCTCTCTCTCTCTCTCTCTCTCTCATCCTCCCCATAGGGAATCAAGCTGAGATATTATGAGCTGCCCTGTGGATGACCCTAAGTATCCTGGACCACGAACAAAAGCACTGGGGCTCAGCCAAACTGGATCCTGCCAGTAGCAGAGGAATGAACTTGGAGGCCAATCCTTCCAGCTGAGCCATGGTATAGGCCCCAATGTCCTGAGAGACCTGGAAGCAGAAGCACCAGCTGAGCTGGCCTGGATCCCAGTGTTTAGAAACTGTGACATCATTACTATTTGTGAATGTCAGCAGAGAGTTAGACAAATGCTGTCGTGTAGAAGTAGATAGTTACTGACGTGTCTAGGCCCTGGGGTCTGCCTTTCCCTTCCTCCCTCTGCTCAGGCTCTCTCCAGCCACACTGGCCTCTTTTCTACCCCATCCCTAGCCAAACTTTGCCTCTCAGTTTCTGCACTGCTGAGCCTTTCCAGGAACACTTCTCTCAGAATTGTGCAAGGCTGGCTACCTCTTGTCATTATGTTTTCAGCAGAAATACCACTTCACCAAAACTCTTAGATCCACACTGTTACCCTTGGGATGTCCAGTCAAAGTACAGGTCTTTAGTGTCACTAACAAAAAATTGAGTGAGACACACAAAAGTAACAGAGTACAGATTTATTGAAGGTGACGATAGCACTCGGTTATATAGAATGGAGTGGGCCACAGGCAAGAGAGGCTCAAGGCCCCAATGTCTGGAAATTAGGGTCTTATATTCTGAACTGTGGGGCATTCTCTTCCCTAGACAGACCTGATTAAAGACCTTACCCCATATTCTTCCATTGGTTATCTTAGGATACCTGATCAGAATATTTTCCAATTTCCCCCCACTGGTTACTTTAGAAAACCTAATTAGAATACTGCCCACTTTATTTCCATTGGTCATTTTAAAATTTGAACCTGTGGCAGGAGCTGTCATGGTAATGGGGTTTACTGTAAACAGGGACAGGACTTGTCTCCTTGTCTTGTCCTCCAGTGGTTTCTTTTTTTCTTTTTTAAATATGTTTTTAGATGTTAACGTACCTTTATTTGTTTTTATTCATATGCAGAGCAAAGAATCGAACCCAGTGCCTCAAACATGCTAGGCAAGCGCTCTACCACTAAGCCACAACTCCAGCCCAGTGGTTTCTTTTTAATACCCTGTCTCTGCCATCTTGTTGTCCTTGAACTCCTACCTAACAACACCTAGCACCAGGCTGTATTTTCACTATAGCACTTGCTCTTTTTTTTTTTTTTTTTTTCCCCACGTGCATTTTTCTTGAGCTTTTGTGCACCTCCACCTACAGAACAGCAGCTCCTGGAGTGCTGGGCCCATGGCAGTCACTTATAGAGCCACACCTGGGCCCAACATGGCCCCTGCTCTGGCAAGTGTGGGGCACAGTGCTGAATGGAGAGTTGAAAGAATATCAGAGCCCATCTCGGCCGCCAAGCTGCTCACACACTGCACAGGGATACTAGTGATGGGAGGTCCCGTTGGGTGGGAGGCAGGGCACACAGAGCATGATCCTGGGGGTCTTCCCTGACTCCACGTGCTCCATTGAGCATGGTGGGCACTGCTGTCCCCAGTGGCCAGTGCCAACACTGCACCCAGGCTGGTAACCCCAAATCAAAAACCCTCACTTGGAGTTTTGATTTGAGCTGTCCTCAAGGCTGTGGGCCCCAAGAGGCAAAAGAGCCAGATATGGCAGATCCAGGGGTGATAAGGAACAACAGAGTCTCCTTTGTCCCCCTTTCACCCTCTGTGGGGTCCTGGGGGCTTCCAAAACCCAGTCAGGGCAATGACCCCACCACGATTTCTAAAGGAAGACCCAGAATTTCCAACAAGGTCAAAGTTTCTCTGAGTCCCAGAAGAATCGTCCAGAGCTCTGACACCCTGTGTATAACCCAGATCCCAGTAACCTAGCCCCAGGCTGCTCTCTCCTCAGAAGGACCTCCAGGGGTAAGAAAGCGTCTTCCAAGGACCTTGGTGGTCCATGGATTATGGATGGAGAACTGAGGCCACCAGAAGCAACTAGCAGCCTTTGGGACCCTTGGGCCACCCATTCCACACTCTGTAATTTATAGAACAGGAGTTTGAAACTCCTGATACGTGATGACCCTTCCATACAAATAGTGTCTCAATCTATATCATGGTAACCAAATTGGTGGACATGGGGCCCCACAATCTGTCCTCTCAAAGTTGCTTTGGAAGTGTCCCCAGTCCAGGAAAACCCTGGGAAGCTTTACCTGCCCCCGCCACCACCACCACCATCGCCTCCTGGTATGTCCTTCTCCTGTGCAGTGATCCTGGACTTTATGCTAGACTGTATGCCCTGCCCCATGTCAGAGCTGCCTCTATCCTCTTCTTTCTTCACCCTGTCATCTTCTCAGTGTTCCCTCCTTCTCTAACTTCCCTGACAAGTCTGAGGTGGGGGTATGCATGTGCATCTGTGCTGTGTTTGTGACATTGCAATTCTGGATAGATTACTAAATGCAAGAAGGGCTCCACATGGACAGGGCAGGCAGGGAGCCCCATGATGTTATGGATTCCATCTCAAAGCACACCCAAAGGAGGGCTGAGCCTTTCCATGAAGACCAGAACACTGCACTCTGCTCTGGACTTTGCCACCTTGTGGGCTCTGGCCAGACCCTCTCTCTCTCTTGCCTCAATTTCTTGCCTGTCTAGGGAGGGGCTGACCATGGATCCCAGGGTGCTCAGATCTTATCTTTCTTTGTGTGCATGACATGGAGGTTTCACAAGAACCTCCATCCTGCAGACTGACACTGAAGACATAGTGCAGCACAGCCAAGCATCATGTTCATGGCAAGGCATGCACACAGGGCTTGAATGGGGCAACCACAGCTCATGTACATGATTCCTTGCCCCTCTTGTACCCCACACCAATGTTTGAGCTTGACCAGTCCCCAGATCCCCTTTTCCTGCACCAGCATTCAAGCTTACTGAACTTGAAGCAAACTCGCCCAGACATGAGTGGGGCCTTGGAATCGTCCTTCCTCACCATCATTCATCCTTGCTGACAGTCAGAGGAATCTGCCTTCTTTTGGTGCTTCCCCAAGGAGAGGACCTCCTGGGTCCAGCCTTTTGGGTATCTTCCTCCGCTGGCTTGACTCCACAGTACACACTCACAGGGACCAGTCTTTGAACCATTTTCAATCGGGCAAACAGGCTGCAGGAGTTTCCTGCCACAGGGATGTGGTGGGGCCCAGCTGGAGGCTAAACCCGGGTCAATGGATCTATACTATCTTCTGTGCAGGAACCCCAAGGAGTGGCCTCTGAGTCCAACCCTGGATGTCAGTCCATCCTGGATGAGGGCTCCAGGTAGGGTGCTGAAGACCAGGGCTCTCAGAAGGGTGCTGAAGAGTCCCTGAGTGAGAAAACTCCAGAAGGCTGGAGTTGGGGTATAGAGTGCCCCTTGGGATGACATCTGGACCAGATTCTATTTGGCTCTGATTTCAGGCAAGGAGTCGAGTGCTACTGCAGGCAGGAAACAGGAGACCCCACACAGGTGGTATTCTCAGAGCCCCAGTACCCCAGAGCTGGAGGGAGCTGAGTGGGCATGAGACCCCACCCATCCCAGCATAATGCCTGAGCACCAGCCAGGGAAGGTGCCTGCCTCAATGTCCTCCCAGGTACTAAGGGAAGGTTCTAGATGTGCCTCTTCCCAAGCTGGATCTGCAACCTGGACAGCCCAGAGCTGCCTGCTGGTCAAATAGCCCTTTAGGGTTAGTCTGTACACACAGAAGAGTGAATGAGGGGACCAAGGGGATGCTCCTGCTGCACAGCTCACCAGGATGCTCTGTATCTAGGCCCTTCTCCTGCAGCCAAAAGTAGAAGGGGCAGCATCGCCACCTGCTGGATTTGTGTAATGGGTACAGACCTGGTGAAAAATGACCTGGGCCCAGAGTTGACCCCAGAGATCCTCTAGCCTTTGCTAAATATGCGTACAGGTTGGGGAAGTTGAGCACCAGGAAGGGAAGGGGATTTAAAGGGAAATGTGGGTACTATATCTTCTGTTCCTTACTTTCTTTCTTTTTTTTTTTTGGTACTGGGGATTGGCCCCAGGGCACTTTACCACTGAGCTATATCTTGAGCCATTTTTATTTTTTATTTTGAGACAGGGTCTCACTAAGTTGCTTAGTCCTGCTGCTTCTTATATTTGAACATCAAACTTAAAACAAGATACACAATACGAAAAAAAAATCAGAAAGGAGTAAAAATAAAAAGGATCTATTTCAAGGACACAAAGGACCATTCTGGTACTGCAGCAGGCATGGAAGGACCTGCTAGAATTGGCCCCAGCTTCCCAGCTGGATGGATCCTGTACTGCTGCAGGAGCTCCTGTGCAGTTGGTGCAGAGCTGGCTGGAGCTCCACAGTTGCTGACATGCCTGGTGCTAGACTCGGTTCTGGCTTTATAGGTGGCACGGCCTCTAGCACGGATCCCAGGAGCAGGGCTGACTTGAGCTCCACGGGAGATGGATGGTCCTGCGCTGGCACTAGACTCCTCTGGAGCTGTTGCAGACCTGGCTCTGGTCCTGATTTGCAGCTAGCAATGGTTGTCAGCTGGCTCTAGCTCTATGGCTACTGACAGTTGGCACCACATCTAATGACAGATATGTCTCTAGACAGAAATGTAGGCTGTTTTTAATTCTGTCACTGTTTCTGCAGCTGGATCTGGCTTTTGAAAATTTTCCAGAGGTGGTGCTGGAGATAGAGCACAATTTTTTAAAGATTTTTTTTTAGTTGTCAACGGGCCTTTATTTTATTTATTTATACCCTGGTGCTGAGGATTGAACCCAGTGCCTCACACATACTAGGTGAGTGCTCTACCACTGAGCCACAACCCCAGCCTGCAGCACAGCTTTTATTTAATGACCCTGAATGGTACAATTAAAAGTAATTTAAAATAGTTACAAATTTAAAAATATATCTTATTAGTTGTAGATGGACATAATACCTTTATTTTATTTGTTTTTATTTTTATGTGGTGCCTCACACATGCTAGGCAAGCACTCGACCACTGAGCCACAACCCAGGCCCCATTAAATAGTCACAAATTTTGATGTATGTAAATTTTAAATATAAACTATAACAAACCATAAAGAATATGAAAAATAAAATTAAAACAGAAAAGCTGCTATCAAAGAGAAGGCCATGAGGCTGTGGTGCTAGATCTGGCCCTGGTGGTAGCTCAGGGGCTAGTACTGAAAGGTGTGCTGGGCTGGCTCCAGCTATGAATTGGAACAAAAGATGGTGTCTCAGAAAGTGCTGGAACTGGCTCTATCTTACCCAGTAGTATTGGGTAAGTTCTATGATTAGCTCCTTTTCTGGGGCCAATTCTCACTAGTTTGGTGTCAGAAAGTATACAGCTGGATGGAGGTAGCTTTAGCTCTGGAGCTGGAGGTACCTGTGGTTCTGGAGATACCTCTGGTGCTGGTACTAGATCTTGTGCTAGAGGAAGGTCCAGCTTAAAGCCCCACCAGGGGCCATGGGTGTGATGCCGTCCCACCTGTTAAGCTGTGAGCCCTGAGGGTAGGGAACGTGTCAGGCATTCATGGTTGTATTCTAACATGAAACATGGAGAATGCAGGAAAGAGCCTGAGGAGTGAATGAATGCACAGATAGAAGAAATCCAATAGTTCTTTGTGTCTCCATTTTCTTGTGTGTAATATAAGATCACCTGGCTTATAAGGCTTTTGGGAGGAACACACTGATTTATTCAGTAAAAAGTAAGTGCTTCCTGCGATCTGTTCTAGAGACTTGGGAATACAGCACTGAACATGCACAGGTCCCCTTCATAATAAGCTGACTTAAGCAAAGGTTAAATGAGGGAATGCAGGTCACAGGCATGTGGCCTGGCAGGTGGGAACAGGTGCTTGGGTGGAGGTCATGTACAAGGTTAAGTCCCCGCCTCAGTACCAGCACAGGTGGGGCCTGTGGAGGACCAGATGTGGAATCCATCCTCTGAATGGCCTTCCTACTCATGATCCCCCCTGGCTCTCTCCTCACTGATTCTTAGTTTCCCCACCTGTGAAATGTTCATGTGAGGAACCAGACCTAGAACCAGAGGTTCCTTAATGAAGTTGACCTGTATCCTGAAAGATGAAGAACTCCCTACGGTTTCTTCTTCTCTAGGTGACCCTGTAGAGCAGGCTTTTAGATCACCAAGGCAACAGGGCTGTGTTCCCTGAGGGGACTGGCTGGGGTCTCCCTATGGTCGGTCAGTGGCTGATCTGGGTGGGGGGTCCTGGGTCTAACCCTCAGCAGCAGTGATGACCCACACATTGACAGTGCAGCACTGGTTATGTGACTTTTTTCTTTTCTTTTCTAAATATCTATTTATTTGCTTTAGTTGTACATAATGCGTTCACCTCTACGTGGTGCCGAGGATCGAACCCGGGCCGCGCGTGCTAGGCGAGCACTCCACCACTGAGCCACAATCCCAGCCCCTGGTTATGTGACTTTTGAGGTGCTGGCAAAAGCCAGCTGAACGTCTGAGGCACAGACCTTGCCTTGGACATGGTTCAACTTGTCGAGTAATTAGGGCCTGCCACAGATCTTTCCAGATGGATATATAAAGGGTTTTCTCCATTCATTCTTATTTTCTCCCTCAACTTTATTGCTTTTCATCATGTGGATGGTCATCTTTCATTTAACCAGACAGTCTCATGAGGAAATTGGGTTGTTGCCAACATTTTTGCTAATGAACAAGGCCATGGTGAATAACCCTGTCCGTGTGTGAAGTGTAGAGGTGTTTCTATGGGTTGAATCCCCTGAACTGGGACTGCTTAATCAAAGGGTAAATACATTTGTAATATTGATAGAGGTAAATACTGAAGATGCCTGCATTGGAAAACAACTTGTATCTTGTGTTCTGTTAGTAGTAAATGAAGATTCCTGGCCTGGAAATGTATCTCAGGAGTAGAGTGCTTGCTTAGGACTTTTTTTGTTCTTTCTTTGTTTTTGTTTTTTGATGGTGCTTTGGATGAAACCCCAGAGCCTCGTGTATGCCACACATATGCTTTACCACTCAGTCACACCTACAAACCCCCAGAAATAACTTCTTTAAAGCTATGTTTGTTGTAGTTGACTCAACAGTTAGTGATTTTGTTGTGAGAGTACGTCTCACAGAATATGTACATTATTACTATTTAGCTACTATGTATCTAAGAATTTGAATTGATTTTAAAAAGTGGAAATTTCAAGTAGTATGGATGCTCATATAGAGATATTAGGTTTAAATGCTTGGTAAATGTTTATTGAATAAAGTGTAGAGCATTTGTAAAAAAATAAAAATATTCGTGCTGTTAATTAAAAAAAGAATTTTGTGAAGTTATTTTTATCTCTTCCTATTTTAGTGGCTTTTCTCAATTTAGTTTATGTTTTGTGTGATGAAGGAGCCCTAATTAGGAAGGGCTGTTGTAGCTAGCTGGAAGCCATGGGTTCCACCTGATATGTATGTGACGCACCTGTAGGCACCCGCAAACCTGAAGGTATATAACCGGGTGAAAGCGGTCCGAGTTAGGAGAACGTCATTCAGTCAGCCGGGCAGTCACTCGGTCGGTCAGAAGAATCAGAGCGGCCAGAACGTAGGCAGAGCGGTTACAGAAGAGAAACCAGATAGAAGACAGAAGAGAAACCAGATAGAAGAAGTAATGACTGGTCAGAGTTAGGCCGAGACTCCTGAGGAAGACAGAAGACAGAAGAAAGAAGAAGGAAGAAAGAAGAGAGAAGAAAGAAGCTCTAGTCTTTCTCTAAGCTAAGCTCTATCTTTCTTTACTCTAAGCTACTCTAAGCTAAGACTCTAAGCTAAGAAGACAGGAAGAAAAGCTCGCTCTAATCTTTCTCTCTAAAAATCTTTCTTTCCCTCTCTAAGCTCTAAGAAAGTAGAAGTAAAAGTAGCAAAAGCTTAACTCTGCCCCCGAGAGTTTTTACCCCGGTTTTCGGTACCAGGCAGCTTACAGTGTGAGAGCCAGGGGACACCTCAGGCATATTTATACCTGTAAAATCTACATACAGAGATGTGCTCTAAGAGGATATTTCCAGTTGTTCTTTGTTTTTGTAACTGCACATGTTAACCATGACAGGGACAAGGTCATTTTCTGACATCTTAACCATTACCAGGACTTGGCGGGGTATTTTCTTTTCTTCTTTGTTTTTGATGTATTTTTCTTTGTGAATCTAAACAGTACTGTATTGGTGTACCTGTGGATAAGACCTACTGATTGGCTTAATGGTGTTGTTTGTGAACAAGGTATGTGAAGGTGACCTTTAAATCTGGATTCTTTTTTGTACTGGGGATTGAACCCAGGAGCACTTAACCACTGAGACACATCCATAACCCCCTTTACTTTTTATTGAGAGACAGGGTCTCACCAAGACAGGGCTCACTAACTAAGATGCTGAGACTGGCTCTGAATTTGTGATCCTCTTGCCTCAGAACCTGAGTTGCTGGCTCAGGCTACATCTGCATTCTTAATCCATGTGCAAGGGACTTTAAATCTGGAATTTAAATCATGGCCAATCTTGTGTTGTCCTGCATGTCTCCCTCCTACCTATCCTTATGTGTTATGTGGGATATACTTCACTTTGGACTTTTTCTTAAGACTAGTAAAAATTTAATGTTTGATCAATCATATTTGGAACAGAAGTAGCTGCTATAGTAAGAAGGAGACATTAAATACCTGGGTGTGGGTCTCAGTCAAAATGCTGTATGAAATACCCTTAATTTTCTACATTTTACTTCCTGTTTCTTTTTTCTTTTCCTTTTTCTTCTCTTTCTTTCTTTTATTTTATTTTGATAGTAGGGGTTGGACCCAGGGGTGTTCTACCACTGAGCTACATCCCTAGCTCTTTCTATTTTTCATTTTGAGATAGGGTCTCATTAAATTGCCCAGGCTGACCTCAATATTGTGATTCTCCTGCCTCAGCCTCCTGAGCGAATGGCATTACAGGCATGAGATCCCACTACCGGTTCTACTACCTGTTTCTTAAAAAGGAAAAAAGAGTTTTCGAGAACAGTCGTGAAAATAAAATCTCTGTATTGCCTTCTTTCCATAATTGTCATTCCCTAGAGCCTACCTGGAGCAGACTATCCAAACCAGTGGTTCAGAGATGAAATCAGCTGGGTCAGAACTACCCTACTTCAATGCAAAACATCTTTTCCAAACTAAGCTACTCCCTGGGGAAAGTTGTTTTAGTCAATCTGACACAGTGGCAGGGTGAGAAATAAAGTCTGGTGATCCATTTCCATAATATAGTATTCAGCCTTAATTGGAGCCAATTGGGGCCATTTTAACTATAGCCCTTCCCTTTTGTCTGCCCTAATTTTAAAATTAGCCAATCGCATAGAGTGTATTCCTGAGTCCTCCAATCAGGGCAAAGAGTAGCATTGCCTTAGGTATATAAACCCAGCACTGCCTGCCCTGGCCTGCTTGTTGGCCAGGTTCTGCAGCACTGCTCTTCTGTCAAAAGTAAATGCCTTGGCCATGCATGGTGGCACAAGCCCGTAATCCCTGTAGCTCTGGAGGTTGAGAAAGGAGGATCACGAGTTCAAAGTCAGTCTCAGCAACTTGAAGTCCTAAAGCAACTCAGTGAGACCCTGTCTCTAAACAAAATACAAAATAGGGCTTGGGATGTGGCTCAGTGATCAAATGCCCCGGAGTTCAACCCCCGGTACCCCCTCCCCCCAAAAAAGTAAATGCCTTGCCCACCCTGTTAGAAAAATGCTGAAACATAGTTAACTTAGCCAGGAACACTGTGTTAGTGAAATAAAAGGGTTTATTGGGGTGCCACTTGGGCAAGGGTAGGGAAAGGAAGGGAAGGAGGGTAGGGAAGGGATGGACGGGAATAGGGACAGGCAGGAACCGAGGCAAGCGCGAACAGAGAGCGATTTCAGTCCGGGGCTGGTTTAAATAGAGTAGGGGTCATAAAACCCCCTTGGAGTGAGTCCTTGCCCTATAGGCTATCAGAGGTCAGGGGGGGGTAGTGGACAGGGGACTTGCTGGTCAGGTTTTTTGGTCACGCTGAGGATCCTGGGAGCTGTAGTTTTTCACAAAGCACCTGGGGAGGTGTGGCCTTCTGCCTGGGAGGCGCAGCCTTCTGCCTGGAATCCAACACACCCACTTTTGAGCATGTGTTTGATTTTTTTTCCGGCACCTCAGTATATCTAACAACCAGCTGGCAAAGAAGTTTGGAGAAGCACTGAGTTTCTTCTTGTTCTTGCAGAATCTGTCAGTGTTTAGAATGAAGTCTTTTACAAGTGATTTATCTTTAAAGTGGTAGAACTCTAGCCAGAGAGGGGAGAGACAGAATGGAAAAGTGGGTCAGCACAGAAACTATTTAGAGTTAAAAGAGATATAAGACTGGTGTTGTCCCCACCCTTGATATCTTTATTTCCAGAGATTTTGTTTACATTTACATTCAGTTTCCTTCAGATGAATTTAAAAAGCCTGATACTATAAGTCCTTTCTCTATTCTCATAGACCTTCCTCCACTTTAATTGCATTGATTCTTAATTTCAAAGGCCATGTTTTGCCAGATGTGGTGGTGCACAGCTGTAACCCCAGCAGCTTGGGAGGCTAAGGGAGGATTACAAATTTGAAGCCTACCTCAGCAATTTAGTAAAGCTGTAAGCAACCTAGTGAGACCCTGTCTCGATATAAAAAATAAAAAGGGCCGGGATGGGGGCTGGAGTCGTGGCTCAGCGGTAGAGCGCTCACCTAGCACGTGTGCGGCCTGGGCTCGATCCTCGGCACCACATAAATAAAGACATTGTGTACAACTAAAACAAATAAATAAATATTTTAAAAAGGGGGGGCTGGGATGTTGCTCAATGGTTAGGGACCCCTGGGTTCAATCCCTGATACAAAAAATGCAAAAAAAAAAAAAGAAGCCATGTTTTCACATTGGAGAAACTTTTTTTTTTTTTTTTTTTTTTTTAATGGGGAGGGAATGAACCCAGGGCTGCTTAGCCACTGAGTCACATCCCCCGCCCTTATTTATTTATTATTTTGACAGAGTCTCATTTGTTGCTTAGGGCCTCACTAAGTTGCTGAGGCTGGCTTTGAATTTACAATCCCCCTGCCTTAGCCTCCGTAGCCACTGGGATTACAGGTGTCTGACACCACAGCCAGCCCTAACTTTCCTTTTGCAATCCCCAAAATCTACTACTTATTACATGCTATTAGAAGATAGATTGGATGGTGCTACTGTTGAAAGGAATGGTAACTTAGTTTATAAAAATTTATTTTTTTAATTTTTAAAATTTAAAATTTGAGCTGAGGATCAAACCTAGGACCTTTGCATAGTAGGCAAGCACTCTACCAAATTTATAAAAATTTAATAACAATAGTACTTGTCTGGTGCTAACTTTGTGCCAGGCCAGGTTCTAAACCGCTTATGTATAGTAATCCCTTTAATCCTTATAATCTTTACAATATCCTTGTGAAGTAACCAATGAGATACCACTGTCTTTAAGATGTTGTCTTTTTTGTTTGTTTGTTTGGTACTGGGAATCAAATCCAGGGATGCTCTACCACTGAGTCACATTCCCAGCCCTTTTTGTTTTGAGACAGTGTCTCATTAAGTTTCCCAGGCTGGGCTGGGGTTGTGGCTCAGCGGCAGAGCGCTCGCCTCGCACGTGCGCGGCCCGGGTTCGATCCTCAGCACCACGTAAACATAAATGCATTGCATTGTGTACAACTAAAGTAAATAAATAATTTTTTTTTTTTTTTTTTTTTTTTTTTTTTTTTTTTTTTTGGTACCAGGGATTGAACTCAGGGGCACTCAACCTCTGGGCCACATCCCCAGCCCTTTTTTGTATTTTATTTAGAGACAGGGTCTCACTGAGTTGGTAAGTGCCTCGCCATTGCTGAGGCTGGCTTTGAACTAGCGATCCTCCTGCCTCAGCCTCCCAAAGTGCTGGGATTACAGGCGTGCGCCACCGCGCCCGGCTATAAATAAATATTAAAAAAAAAAAAGTTTCCCAGGCTGACATTGAACTTGTGATCAGCCTCAGTCTCCTGAGTCACTGGGATTACAGGTGTGTGCCCCTGTGCCTGGCAACAAAAACTTTTCAATGCCCCTTTATACTGTAATCTTTTGAGAGACACAATTTGTAAGTAGCTCAGAACTCACTTCAAGTGTAAACAATACAAACTGACAGTCAATGACATAACGGCCACCTGGCAGATGAAAGTGTTGTTAAAATAATTGTATTGTAGAATCAAAGAAATAATCCCTGTTTTGCACATATGGAAACAGTGGTACAGAAAGATATTAGTGGTTTGCCAGAAACCACATAGGCAATGGTCCCCCCCCCCACCCCGCCGCCTTTTTTTTTTTTTTTTTTTTTTCAATGCTGGGGATGAACCTACAGCTTCCTGCATACTAGGAAAGTGCTCTACCACTGAGCTACATTGTGAGACAATTGCCCAGGCTGCCCTCAAACTTGCCAGCTACCTGCCTCAGCCTCCTGAGTCACTGGGATTACAGGTGTACGCCACTGGTGCCAGCCCAGAATTTCTAAGGTAGTAGAAATATAAGATACATATCAGAAATAACTAGTACAAAAACTAAAAGTAGTAAATGATAAGCCCAGAAAGTGAAATTTAGATGAATGAAGATGTTACATCTGAAGAGGCAACAGGAAGACTACATGAAGGAAGTAGCAGGTGAACTGGAATTTCATACCAATGTGTCTGGACTGATGTAAGACTGTTGAATGATAGCTATTCCTGGTGTAATACTTAGAACACAGTTCTGCAGTTTGTTGAATTCTTTTGGGGGGTACTAGAGATTGAACTCAGGGGCGCTTGACCACCGAGCCACATCCTCAGCCCTATTTTGTATTTTATTTAGAGACAGGGTCTCGCTGAGTTGCTTAGTGCCTCGCAGTTGCTGAGGCTCGCTTTGAAGTTACGATACTCCTGCCTCAGCCTCCTGAGCAGTGACTGCTGCTGCACCTGGTCAGTTTATTGAATTATTTAGAACTGCTTTTTCTGGATTTCTTTTGTGTGTGTGTGTGTGTGTGTGGGTTCTCTCCAGCTTAACAACATATGCTGCTACTTCTATTTCTCATATCTATTTTTTTTAAATATTTATTTGTTTGTTTTAGTTGTACCCAATGTGTTTATTCTTACGTGGTGCTAAAGATCGAACCTGGGCCGCGCACGTGCTAGGCGAGCGCTCTACCGCTGAGCCACAACCCCAGCCCCTCTCTTATCTATTCTTTCATTCAGCATTACTTGAAGTAAGCTTTAAAAAGTGTTTCGGGGGCTGGGGTTGTGGCTCAGCTGCAGAGCGCTCGCCTCGCACGTGCGCGGCCCGGGTTCGACCCTCAGCACCACGTAAACATAAAATACATTGCATTGTGTACAACTAAAATAAATAAATAAATATTAAAAAAAAAAAAAAGTGTTTCAGTTCCTAGGAGCAGGCTACCTTTTTGAAAATGAAACCACAGAAATAACCCCAATATAGAAGACATGGTGGTCCTGTCCTAGTAAAACCCACACCCCTCTCTTAGCCTTGCAGTATCTCTAATGCTCCATATTCAGTGTTTACACTTGCCTGATGTTATAGTTTGGATCTGGGATGTCCCCTCAAACTCATGTGTTGAAGGCTTGGTCCCCAAAGCAGCAACACTCAGAGGTTGGGCATTTGGGAAGTGATTGGATCATGAAGGCTCTGACCTCTTCTGTGAATTGATCCACTGAATGGACTACTGGGAGGTGGTGGAAACTGGTGGGGCATGGGTGGAGGAAGTAGGTTCCTGGGGTCATGCCCATGGGGACTATATTTTGTCCTTGGCCCCTTCCTCTCTGTTACACTCTCTTTCTGCTTCCCAGCTGCCGTAAGCTGAGTGGCTCGCCTTTGCCACATCCTTGTACTGATGATGCTGCCTCATCTCGGCCCAAAGCAATGGGCAGAAACCTCTGAAACCGTGCCCCCAAATAAATCTTTCCTCCTTTAAATTGTTAATGGCAGGTATTTTGGTAACAGTGGCAAAAATCTGACTAACACACCTAGAAAATAGTCAATCTACCCGTATATAAGCATCTGTGTTGATAGACTGTTATATACAAAAGTGATACACACACATGAGTTAATTAACTTATTATTATAGACATATAGGTCAACTGTGTTGAAATCAAAAGACCCAAGCTTGCATCACAGCTGTGCCATTTGCTGCCCATCTTTCAAACTGTTTTGTTTTGTTTTGTTTTTTCCTGTGCGCTGGGGACAGACCTCAGGGCCTTGTGCGTGCTAAGTATGCCCTTTACCACTGAGCAACACTCTCATCACCTGTCAAACGTTTTACACCTGTAATCCCAGGGACTCAGGAGACTGAGGAAAAAGGATACTGAATTTGAGGCCAGCCTGAACAACAAAGCAAGACCCCAATTACAAAAAGATAGACATAAAATATCGGAAATTTTGAAATGAGGATGTTCTACAAAATAACTGGCCTGTACCCATTAAAAGGCAAAGATCATGAAAGATAAGAAAAACCTGGAAGAAAAAATATAAGAAAATTAAAAACCAAAATAACAAATTTTAAAAAAATTTTTACGTGGTGCTGAGGATTGAACCCAGGGCCGAGCACGTGCTAGGTAAATGCTCTACCACTGAGCCACAACCCCACCCCTCAAAATAACAATTTAAAAAAAATATTTATTTATTTGCTTTTAGTTGCACACAATGCGTTTATTTTTACGTGGTGCTGAGGATTGAACCCGGGCCGCGCACATGCTAGACAAGTGCTCTACCACTGAGCCATAACCCCACCCGCCAAAATAACAATTTTAAGGAAAAACAAACAAACAAATCCTGAGGAACTATTCTAGATGGAAATCTAAAGAGCCATGATAACGGAATATAACCCGGATTTGGGATTTTATTTTTTGAGATGAAGTCTCACTTTATTTCCCATGCTGCTGTCCCTGGTAGCAAAATTTTTTTTAAAAATTATTTTTAACAATAATTATTTTAACATGACATCCTTTTCAGATGGAGATATTTTCTGTCTTATCCACTTCACAGTATTTTGGGGAAGATTAAATAGAGTCTTGTGAAGAAAAGAGCTTTGTAACTATAAGGTCCCTTACAGATAGGAAACCATAATTATTAGTACTGAAAAGAACTTTATAAACTATAGGGCTCTACCAAATGTAAAACAATCATTTTTATTGCATTTTTTAAAGGTTCTACAGAAAGTAAGCCTAGTTCTATATCTATTAACTCAATTATTGCTCTTTTGAGAGAAGGCATTTTACAATCAGAGAGGATTGCCTCTTGGTTCCTTTGCTTGAGGAGGGTGAGTGATCAATAGCAACTTTATTTGTGCAGAAAAATCTATATCATGAAAAATTGTCTCTTGTTCTGTATTTATTTCCTGAGATTAAATGGCTTCCATGTCCCTTCCCAACATGAAACACTTAAAGCAGTGTTTCATGATTTAATGAAAGCAATTCAGGAAAGCCACTGGCAAAGGACACTTCAAGTGCCTGTATTGTTCCACAGCTGAACCATGGTGCTGTCTTTTTTTTTAAAAATATTTATTTATTTACTTTAGTTGTACACAATGCAATGATTTATGTTTACGTGGTGCAGAGGATCGAACCCGGGCCGCGCACGTGAGAGGCGAGCACTCTGCCGCTGAGCCACAACCCCAGCCCCGGTGCTGTCTTTTTTGATTCAGTGTGATAATTGACTGAAATAGGCTAGCACATGGTAGGTGCTCAGTAATATTTACTGAATAAGTGAACCTAGAAGGTGAAATGCAGGACTTCTGCAGATTTCATGGTTTCTTTTTTTCTCAAATTCGAATGTGTTTTTTCTGTTGCATGACATGCTAGTTTGAGACACAAGAAATGTCTTTTTTTTTTCTTCTTCTAAATGAGATGGGGCCTCACCATATTGCCCAGGCTGGCCTTAAACTTCTAGGCTCAAGTGATCCTTCTGCTTCAGCCTCCCAAGTAACAGGAACTGCAGGTACACACCACCATTCAGCTCACTGTGAACTTCCTTTTTGTTTTGTTTTATGTAGCTGGGGACTGAATCTAGAGCCTAGCACATACTAGACAAGTGCTGCTCTACCACCGAGCAGCACCTCAATCCCCTTTTCTTTTTCTCTTTTTACTTTCAGACAGGGTTTCTGGACCCTGGAGAGAACATGGCTCTGCCAGGACCTTGATCTTGAATTTCTAGCCTCCCAAACCATAAGAAAATAAACTTTTATTGTTTTAAGTCACTAAATTGGCTGTTCATATCAATCACCCACTTCTTATGTGGTCATTACCTTCTTCTTGTGAATTTGCAGGTATTCCTTGATATTCTGATGTTAGTCCCTTGTTGGATTTTGACTTCATAAATATTTCTCTTACTCTGTTAGCTGACTGTTAACTATGTTCATAGTGTCATTTGTTGAACAGAAATCCCTAAGTTTTATGCAATAATATTCATAGATATTTTTCTGTATTGGATTGTGCTTTTAAAATTGTATTTAAAAATTCCTTTCTGGCTATAGGTCACAAAACCGTCTTTTACATCTTCTATTAAAATTCTAAATTAAACCTTGATAAAGTAATTAGATATTTTAGGTCTTATTTAGGTTTTTAATGAAGAATTTTCCATTAAATATGACATTGCCTAGGGGTCCTTGAGGGTTGCTACTGAAGCATTTCAGGTTTGCAACTTCTGGACTCTGTGACTAAGTGAAGAAAGGGGTTTATTTTTCCTAGATCCAACTTAAAAAATTATAGAGGAAGACTGCTCAATTGGGTAGGGCGGTGTGCCCATTATTATGACCTGATTAGCAAGATGCCTTACCAAGTGCTAGGCAAACAAAAGACTAATCACTATATGGGTGTCCCTAAGCTCCTGTTAATGCAGGAGTTTTCAGAGAGAAAACGATCTGATTATGAGCTGTAACCTAATCAGTCCGTCTGAGTTTGAATGGACTGAGTGGTAACTATAGGCAGGTGTGGGGGAGGGGTAGCTGGAGGAGGTGGGTCACTGGGGCACTCCCTGGAATGGTGCATTGTCTTTAGGGCCTCTTCCCTCTCTCTGCTTCCTGACCCTGCCATGAACTGAGTAGCTTTCCTCTCCTGTGCCCTTCCCCTATGATATGATGCCTCACTACTAGCAGTCTGTAGACTAAGACCTCTGAAACCATGAGCCCCAAATAAACTAAACTCTTTCTCCTCTGAGTTGTTCTTGTGGGGTATTTTGATCACAGCAACACACACACACACACACACACACACACACACACACACACACAATCAAGGGGTGATAAGATAAATACACCCACCAATTAACAATTCAAAGTTAAATGTGCTTAAGGGTTTAGGGTTGAAAACAATTGCATACTATTGGGGGAACCAGATAATTCTTCATGACAGAAATGACATTTTCAATAAACTGAAAATTTATATATGCATGAAATTACACTGGTAGACTTCTAAGTAGAGGAAAAAGCAGAAGTAAATTTGCAAAACCATGAAATTAGGAGTTTGTTCAGGGTATAATCCAACTTGACTGGACCATAGGATACAGGTAAGCTTAGTGTATGCCAACTCTTTGAAAAAGTATTTATAGAAGACCTCGTGCTCCCTTACTCAACAGCAATCCTTCATCTTTGCTAAGAGAACCTGACTGGGGACAGCAACATACTCTTCTTTAAGGATTAAGTCTTGGTTGATTTAGTTCCATTGTGGCTTCAGTTCCCATTGCCTGATACTTTCCCATGCTCCCTTCCCACAATGCAGGAGCCCTGTTTGGGGATTGGCTTGAATTGCAGTTGACTATGAGCCGTGGAGATTTGGCCATTGTCGCCACCCGTAGTCTCACGGGATTTTGTTGCGGGATCTGGAGTGACTTGGCCGAAATTGCTGATCGGGTCAGCGCCATTTTAGTGGTGTGTTTGGCGTGAGTTAGTTGTTAGAACCAAGAGAAAAGTTATCAGAATAAAAAGCTGTTTGTCTCCAGTTTGCTTCTGAAGTTCTTCCCGCGGCTCCGGTGCTCCGAGCGCTTCAGGCGGCAACACCACAATTCATCTCTGGCCAACAAAATGCCAAGTGCACAACTCCTGAGAACTTTTCTTTCCATCCTAATCTTCTTGGCACTATAGCAGCAGCTATCTTGTGTTCAAATGAGAAAGTACACGACAATTGCAGATGTCATCCTAGAGTTTTGATATCATTACAAGCAGGTTCAGCTTTCTGGGCCCAGTCACACAGGCCTTAGCACTGACAAAAATTCTGTGGTTGGTTTGGTTTAATACTCTGTGTTACTATTGTGAAGTTATTAATAATTTTCAGGTGCTGGTGATTAAACCCAGGGCCTTGCACATTCTTCACACCCACTCTACCACTGAGCTACACCCCAGTCTCTGCTATTAATAATTTTTAACAAGGGTCCTTGAATGATCATTTTGCACTGGGCCTCACAAGTTATGTAGCTAGTGCTGATTAGAGCCTAAGTGAAAATTCTGGACTCTTTTATTTCCAAACCTCGTGTTAACAATAAACATCATTATGAATGAAAACACCGTTGGCTGGAATTTCTATTACTTGTAACTGAATATGTTCTGATGCAGTAAACTTGAAGCAAGATTCTCCTTTTTCCTGAATTCTGCTGTGAAAGGGATAAAGCTTGAAACTATATAAGCGCATGAATTCTGGAGCCAGGCATCTCTGCAGTTTCAGCATTTTGTTTCAAACCTTTGAACCTTAGTTTCTTTAGTGTTTGTTTGTTTTATTTGTTTTGGTACCAGGGATTGAACCTAAGAGTACTTGACCACTGAGCCCCACACCCCTATCCCTTTTTTGTATCTTATTTTGAGACAGGTTCTTGCCGAGTTGTTTAGGGCCTCGCTAAATTCTAAATTTCTAAGGCTGACTTTGAACTTGTGATCCACCTGCCTCAGCTTCCCAAGCCACTGAGATTATAGGCGTGCACCATCAGGCCCAGCTCTTCAGTATTCAAGTGGGAAGAAATTGCACCTACCAGTTAGAGTTGTGGAAGGATGAGGCAAGTTAACATGTAAGGCACACAGTTTAGTATCTGACAGTTAATAGATGGTTCAGTTTTCTTTTTCACTTACACATCTTCTTTTCAGTCCACTTGATGGGCTCAGTGATACTGTGCTTGCCTAACGTGCAAGATCCCTGGGGTCAACCCCCAGCACTATAAGCAAAAACAAACAAACAAACAAAAGGGCACAGTGATGTACTCCCATAATTCTAGCAACTCAGGAGGCAGAGGCAGAAGGATCACAAGTTCAAAGCCAGCCTCAGCAGCTTAGCTAGGGGTTAAGCAACTTAGAATCTGTCTCAAAATAAAACATAAAAAAGGCTTGGATTTGGCTCGGTGGTTAAACTCCTCTGGGTTCAATCTCTGGTACCCCCCCCCCCAAAAAAAAAAATCCATGAGGACAATAGTCCCTATCTGGACAAATTACCTTCAGTTAAAAAACTAAAATAAAATCAGAGGTTAAGGAGGAGGAAATAATATTGTTTTAAGTTGAAGAACTAAAATAATATGAAGAAGGAAATAACATTCTCACTTATTAACAATTATCATTAAGAATTATCATTTTGCCAGGCGGTGGCGCATGCCTATAATCCCAGCACTTGGGAGGCTGAGGCAGGAGGATCGCGAGTTCAAAGCCAGCCTCAGCAATGGCGAGGCACTTAGTAACTCAGTGACACCCTGTCTCTAATAAAATACAAAAAAGGGCTGGGAGCCGGGCGCGGTGGCGCACGCCTGTAATCCCAGCACTTTGGGAGGCTGAGTCAGGAGGATCGCGAGTTCAAAGCCAGCCTCAGCAATGGCGAGGCACTTAGTAACTCAGTGAGACCCTGTCTCTAATAAAATACAAAAAAGGGCTGGGGATGTGGCCCAGTGGTCTAGTGCCGCTGAGTTCAATCCCCGGTACCAAAAAAAAAAAAAAAAAAAAAAAAAAAAAAGGGCTGGGGATGTGGCCCAGTGGTTGAGTACCCTTGAGTTCAATCCCTGGTACAAAAAAAAAAAAAAAAAAAAAAAAAAAGAATTATCATTTTGCTAGGCACACACCTATAGTCCCAGCCTTCTTGGGAGACTGAGGTAGTAAGATTCAGGAGTCCAGGAGTTAGAGACAAGCCTGGGCAACATAGTTAGAACCTGTCTCTAAAAATGAAAATAAAGTAAACAACAACAAAATGCCATTTTGGCCTAGACATTGGCAACTATGGGCTTCATGCATATTAATATTTACTCCTTTGGTATAAGGGATATCCGCTTGGAGAAGGAAACATTTATATTGTTTATGAATCTCACTGTGGTCAGCTTCACCCCGTTCTGTGGCATGAGTTGGGTGGCTTGATTGGGGGCCGCAGCCTCTACTTTTCCAGAGGACTCACCACATGGCTGGCAAGGAAGCACTGGCTCTCTGCCCAGAGTGCAGTCAGTGTGAAGGGCTGGGGCCTACGTTCCTTTCCCCCTGGGTCTCCCCACAGCCTGCTTGGGGTTTCTCATGGCGTATGACTAGGCACTGAGAGTGGGCATTCCGGAATAGCAGACAGCTGTACCGCTCTCCATTTCCTGGCCTCAGAAGAAAACATGCCTTCCCTCTCAGTGGGAGCATGTCGAAGTCACAATAGAAGAACTTCTGGAATGGGAGATGTCGATACAGCCATTTTTGGAAAATATAATGTACCACAGAATGCTAATTATTTGGGCCAGGAAATGAAGTGGTTGGCAAGCCTCCCACGTGCTTCCCATGTAACATGGACTGAAAATGGAAGGATCTGGGTGGTGCAGAATGGATGTGGTGATTCAGAGGTCCCTGTACATAAAGTGGAGGTGGGTGGGGTGCTTCAGGGACAGGATAAGGTCTGGCTTGAGGAGGTGGGGGGCACTTTCCTTAAGTGTCTCTATGGCAGTATTAGTAACCCGGCCAGGTTCCAAAACTAGTAATATTCCAAATCTAGTAATAACATTGGCTTCTTTGAATTTGCCCGTGAGCCCCAGAGGATAACTATTCTTTGTGTTTCCTGTCCTCATCAATTGTATGATGGCAGCTGCACAGTTTGTCAAGTCACTGCCACTCTACTCACCAGAGAAAGAAGCATGGAGGCTTGGAACTTCGTATTTCCACAGAGTAATTACGAAAAACTACAAATAATGTTAATGCTGACTAGTTTTTTAATGTTCTTTCTTTTTTTTTTAGTTGTAGTTGGACATAATATTATTTTATTTATTTATTTTTTAATTTTATGTGGTACTGAGAATCAAACCCAGTACCTCACACATACTAGACAAACACTCTACCACTGAGCCACAACCTCAGCCCTAATGCTGACTATTTACTCAACAGTGTCAGTCCCAAACATGTATTATCTCATTTCATTCTCAAAACTAAGAACTACCTGAGCACAGTGGTACTCACCTGTAGTCCCATTTACCCCACAGCTGAAGCAGGAAGATTACAAATTCAAGGCCCACCTAAGGAACTCAGTGAGACCCTGTCTCAAAATAAAAGATAAATAGGGTTGGAGATATAAGTCAGTGGTAGAGCACCCTTGATTCAATGTCTATTACCAAAAACAAAACCACAAAAGAACTGGCCTCTTCTGTGTGTGTGTGTGTGTGTGTGTGTGTGTGTGTGTGTGAAAGAGAGAAAGAGAAAAGAGAGAGAAAGAGAGAGAGAGAGAGAGAGAGAGAGAGAGAGAGAGAGAGAGAGAGGAGATATCTTGCTGTGTTGCCCGGGCTGGTCTTGAACTTCTGGGTTCAAACAATCCTCCTACTTCAGTCCCCTGAGTAGCTGAGACTATAGGCATGCACCATCATGCCTGGCTACTGGGTACGTTTTTTTTTTTTTTGGAGGAGGAGGGGGCGGGTACCGGGGATTGAACTCAGGGGCACTCAACCACTGAGTCACACCCCCAGCCCTATTTTGTATTTTTATTTAGAGACAGAGTCTCACTGAGTTGCTTAGTGCCTCCCTGTTGCTGAGGCTGGCTTTGTCTTGTCTTTCTTCTCGTCTCAGCCTCCTGGGGGGATTCCAGGCCTGCGCCACCTATTGGGCAGTTTTATCATCATAATTTCACTTAAGGGAGCAGCAGTTTAGAAAGGTAAAGTAATTAGCAAGGTTAGGGAATATCAATTAGGAGAGCTCAAACCCAAGTCTGATTCAGGTGCCTCTTAACTCTACCATGCCACCTTTTTGTATTTAAATACATAATTTTATTCATTTACCACATTCTTATCAACCCCTCTCATGAGTGGCATTGTTCTCAGGACCAAAACTACACCTGTGAACAAGGTAGATAAAGTCTATACTTACTGACTTCTAGGGGGAAAGAATGATTAAATATCAGGTAAAGGGTGACAATGACATTACATGGGGGTGATGCTTGCTGATGACTCTACATGGACACCTGAGTGACAAGAAAAAGCATGCAATGGCAAAGTTTGTGGAAACAGAAATTCTGGCTCGTGCTAAGAGATAAATTTAGGAACATTAATTTTTTCCTTGATGCTGGGAATTGAACCCAGGGCTTCAGGCATACTAACCACAGGCTTTATCATCAAGCTATACCCAAAGCCAAAAATTTGAATTTGTTAATATAAATATCCTAGTGTTAACCCAAATGCTTTTATTGTGATTTTAGGTTTTATTTAATTGTGTATGTATGTATGTATGTATTATTTTTTTTTTTTTTTTTTTGTGGTACCGGGGATTGAACTCAGGGGCACTCGACCACTGGGTCACATCCCCAGACCATTTTTGTATTTTATTAGAGACAGGGTCTCACTGAGTTGCTAAGTGCCTCGCCATTGCTGAGGCTGGCTTTGAACTCGCGATCCTCCTGCCTCAGCCTCCCAAAGTGCTGGGATTGATTACAGGCGTGTGCCACCGCGCCCGGCTTGTATGTATTTTTATAGCTTTATTTTATTCATTTATTTATTTTTTTTTATGTGGTGCTGAGGATTGAACCCAGGGCCTTACATGTGCTAAGCAAGTGCTATACCACAATCCCAGCCCTTAATTGTGTATTTATTTTTTTAAGCATTAAAATCTTTTTTTAAAAAATATTTGTTTTAGTTGTACACAATGTCTTTATTTTTACGTGGTGCTGAGGATTAGAACCCCAGCCGCACATGTGCTAGGCGAGCGCTCTACCACTGAGCCACAATCCCAGCCCAATCATTAAAATCTTGAAGAATCAATTTCAGCAGACAGTAATCTAACAAGAGACTCTACCTGTCAGAAATTTTCAACTAATCTCTAACTAGTTTTTCCTGGTACTTCCCCTCCACTCCCATTTTTTTCCCCTGGTATTGGGAATTGAATCCAGCCCTTTTAATATTTTATTTTGCAACAGGGTCTCTCTAAATTGCCAAACTGTCCTTAATTTGCAATCTTCCTACCTTAGCTTCCAAAGTCCCTGGGATTACAGCATTCACCACCATACCTGGTAGGATATTTCACTTCAACCAGTCAAGTGCATTTTCTTTGTCTTGCTTCCACAGTTACCTTATAAAAGGTTTCCTTTCATTTCCCCTCACCCACCAGTCTGGTATTGCCCCACTCATGTATAGCTTATATGCCAGGGTAAAACTTTTGGATTCTATTCATCATGTTACAGGAACATTTACAAGGTGACACCCATAAAAGAACATGGGCCCTTTGGTGATTTTAAGCAGGGAAATGACCTGATCTGAACAAAAACATCAATCTGTTTGTGGAGTGTAAGCTGCCTGGTACCGTAAACCGGGATAAAAACTCTCGGGGGCAGAGTTAAGCTTTTACTACTTTTACTTCTACTTTCTTAGAGCTTAGAGAGGGAAAGAAAGTTTAGAGAGAAAGATTAAAGCGAGCTTTTCTTCTTGTCTTCTTAGAGCTTAGAGAGGGAAAGAAAGTTTAGAGAGAAAGGTTAAAGCGAGCTTTTCTTCTTGTCTTAGAGAGAAAGAAAGATAGAGCTTAGCTTAGAGAAAGATTAGAGCTTCTTTCTTCTCTCTTCTTTCTTCCTTCTTCTGTCTTCTGTCTTCTGTCTTCCTCGGGAGCCTCGGCCTAACTCTGACCAGTCATTACTTCTTCTATCTGGTTTCTCTTCTGTAACCACTCTGCCTACGTTCTGGCCGCTCTGATTCTTCTGACCGACCGAGTGACTGCCCGGCTGACTGAATTCTCCGTTCTCCTAACTCGGACCGCTTTCACCCGGTTATATACCTTCAGCTTTTCGGGTGCCTACAGGTGCGTCACATACATATCAGGTGGAACTTATGGCTTCCAGCTAGCTGCAACAGCCCTTCCCAATTAGGGCTCCTTCAGTGGAGAATGGATTGTAGGGTAATAAGTGAGTGTGGATGAAAGAGCTGAGCGATGGCGGCTTAGTGAAGTTGGAGAAAAGACAACAAATTTGGAGCATGTGTTCATAGAGAATCTATGGAGGAGCTAAGTATGTGACTCAGTGGTACAGTGTTTGCCTAACATGCATGAGGCCCTTAATTATGATCCCTAGCACTGTAACAAAAGAGAGAGAGAGAGAGAGAGAGAGAGAGAGAATCTATAGAGAATCCAAAGTACAGGTCTTGACCAGAGTTTGGATAAAAAAAGGAATTAGGATGATGTCTGTGATTTTGGCTTGAGTAACTGAGTAGATGGTGGTGCTATTTGCTGAAATGGGGAAGACAGAGGTAGGAGAAGAATTGGAGAAATCAATACTTCTGTTTTGAATATGAATATATAAACTATTGACATCCAGATGAAAATAACAACTTAGTATGAGATTTGAGAGTCAGAGCAGGGAGCAGAACTAGAAAAAATATATGCTGGAGCTATTGGTACACAGATATTATTCAAAAGCATGGAAGTGGATGAGATGATGTAAGAATAAAATAAAGATAAAGAGAAGGAAGCCCAGAACTGAGCCCTGAGCAATCTAACATGTAGAGGCAAGACAGAGGAGAAGAAATAAGCAAAGGAAATTGAAAACAAAAGGGATGTTAGTTAGATTCCTATTACTGTAACAAAATACTTGAGATAACCCACTTATAAAGAGGAAAGTTTCATTTTGGCTCATGATTTTGGAATTTTCAGTCCACAGTTGGGTGGACCCATTGCTTTTGGACCTGTGGTAAGGCATCATGTCATGGTGGGAAGTATGCAGAGAAGCAAAACTGTTTACCTCATGTCCAGGATTAAAGATATAAAGCCAAAGGAGTTGGGGTCCTATTATTCTCTTTAAGGGAATGCCTGCAATGACTGGAATACCTTCTACTCAACCCTACCTGTTAAAAAGTTTCCACCCCTTCCCAACAGCACCACCCTGGGGATCAAGCCTTTAATGAATGGGCCTTTAGGGCACATGGACAAAGAGGTAAAGAAGAAGGTCATGGGATGAATTATATCCCTCCCGAGTTCATATATTTGATTCCCTGACCCTTGATACCTTAAAATGTGACTGTGTTTGGATATAGATATTAGAGATGTAGCTCAGTGGTAGTGCACTTGCCTAATATGTGCAAGGCCTTGGGTTACATCTCCAGTACCACAAAACAAAACAAAACCCAACCCAACCAATGAGCCAAACAAAAAAGGGTATTTAGTGGTGCAGTGGTATGCCAGCTACTTGGGAGACTGAGGCAAGAAAATCTCTGGAGCCTAGGATCTTAAGACCTGCATGGGCAACACAGTGAAAACCCATCTTGAAAAAACAAACAAAACTGGGGATAGAATCTTTGAAGACATTACTATGTTAAAATGAGGCCATTAGGGTGGACCATAATCCAGTCTGACTAGAGTCCTTGAAAGAACAGGAAATTTAGACACAAAGAAAGTCACCAAGAATACACCACAGAGCTAAGGCTTTAGGAGAACAGTGAACATGTGGTCCACTTGCAAGCCAAGGAGGTAAGCCATTCCTGCTGACCCCTTGATCTTGGACTTCTAGTTTCCAGAATATACTTTTCTGTTGTTGAAGTCATCCAGTTTATGGTACAGTCCTAGAAAACTAATATTGGGTTTTCCTTAGTTTGTTGTTATGGGTGACAGTCCTAGAAAACTAATATTGGGTTTTCCTTAGTTTGTTTGGTTTGGTTTGGTTTGGTACTGGGGATTGAACTCAGGGGCACTCACCCACTGAGCCACATTCCTAGCCCTTTTTTGTGTTTTATTTAGAGACAGGGTCTCAGTGAGTTGCTTAGCACCTCCCTGTTACAGAGGCTGGCTTTGAACTTGCCATCCTCCTGCCTCAGCCTCCCAAGCCGCTGGGATTCTAGGTATGCTCCACCATGCCTGGCCTAATAGTGTTTTGTTTCTTTTCTTTTTTTTTTTTTTTTTTTTTTTGGTACTGAGGATTGAACTCAGGGGCACTCCACCACTGGGCCACATCCCCAGCCCTTTTTTGTATTTTATTGGAGACAGGGTCTCACTGAGTTGCTAAGTGCCTTGCCGTTGCTGAGGCTGGCTTTGAACTTGTGATCCTTCTGCCTCAGCCTCCCAAGTGCTGGGATTACAGGCGTGTGCCACCACACCTGGCCCTAATAGTGTTTTATTCAGAAGCAAAGAGAAGAAAATTATTCAAGTAGGGGCAAATGATCAACTGTATAGGACATTGAAAAGATATAGGATAAGGATGCAGAAGTGACCACCAGTAAGGAAACAAGGTTCTTTATACATATGTATATATTTTTTTTAGTTGTAGATGGATGCAATATCTTTATTTTATGTAGTGCTGAGGATCTAACCCAGTGCCTCACGCATGAGGCAAGCGCTCAACCACCGAGCTACAACCCCAGCCCCAACAAGGTTCTTTTGATAATTCTGATAAGAGCAGCAACACGGAAGCCTCAGGAAAATTAAGACAATGATAAGTCAAGTAGTAAATATGGCAAATACATACCACACTTTCAAAAGTGCCATGTAAGTGATCAGGGAACTAGATGGTATTTGGAGGGAGATGTGGAGTCAAGGAAGAAATGTTTTATTTGTATGTTTGTTTGTTTGGTGTTGGGGATAGCACAGGTTCTGTCACTGAGCTAAACTTCCAGCCCCCTTAAATTTTTATGACAGATATTTGAGTATGTTTGTATGTACTTATTCTTGCTAGACTTAAGAAGTGTAGACGAAGACTGGCCCTAAAAGAGAATGATTTTTAAAAGAAAATTTTTCATTTATTTAGTTAAATTTTCTTATGCTTCCATATAAAATACATGAGTTCATTTTGTTTATCACAGAATGTGGTATAACATATCACCTTCAACTTTTTTTTGAGGGGGGGTACCGGGGATTGAACTCAGGGGTACTCAACCACTGAGCCAAATCCCCAGCCCTATTTTGTATTTTATTTAGAGACAGGGTCTCACTGAATTGCTTAGCACATCGCTTTTGCCGAGGCTGGCTTTAAACTCGTGATCCTCCTGCCTCAGCCTCCCAAGTGCTGGGATTACAGGTGTGTGCCACCATGCCTGACACAGCTTCAAATATTTTAACTGCCAAGGTAAAAATATTAATATTTCTCATTCATTTATTCATCTATCATTAAATAAATATTTATTAAGTCACTCCTATTTGAAAGGCACTGGTATAGGCACTGAAGATAGAGTTAAAAACAAAACAACCTCCAGGCTTCATGGAGTTTATACTCTAGAAGGCAGAGACATAATAAACAATTAAACAAATAAATGTATAGTATTTGCTTGTAGAAGTAAATGCTGTGAAGAGAAATGCAGCAGAACTAGAGCATGATGAGGGAAGTGGTATTACTTATTTTAATTCTTTTGTGTTGGGGGTCTCACTATGTTGACCAGCCTGACCTTGAGCTTCTGGGCTTGAGTGATCCTCCCACCTCAGCCTCCTGAGTAGCTGGGATTATAGGTGTGCAGTCATCATGCCCAGCTCACTAAATCTTTGTTGACAGCTATGTTGATACTTAAATGGGAAAACGGTGTGAAACAAAAAGACAAATTAAAAGCCTACTGTAATAATCGGGAAGAAAGATGGTAGCACTGTAGGCTAGAAATGGAAAGAAGTTGGATTCTGGATAACTTTTGAAGGTGTAGCCCAAGGATTTGCTGATGAATTGGATGGGAACTGTGAGGGAAGACTTAGAATTTTTCTTTAATTTAATAAAATTTCCAAGGGAATTTTTGTTTTAACTACAAATATTACCCATAACTGTTGGATAGTTCATTCAAATAACATTCAACTGACACCAAAGTGGCCTTAATTAACTAAAGTTATCTTTTTTTCCATCCATCCATTCATCCATTCATCTCTCCATCTTTTGTGATACATTTATATTATCTATTTCTAATAGCTACTAGAATTAAAGCTATTCAGTCAAACCTATTTTATATGTGTTAGTACAATTCAAGGCATTTGATGTTCCACTTCTGGGCTCCTGAAATAGTGGTTTTGTTTAATGTTTATATAACCAAAGGATTTTTTTCATTAATAAGTACATGACTTCACAAAATTAGCAGTCTCTTCTACAAAGTGAACTGTGTTATTAGCTTGAGAGAAACATCAAAATCAATCTAAGCAAAGTTGCTTAACTAAATTTACATTTTGCATTGATTAAATTCATTTTTATATTGCTGCTTTTGTGTTGACTTCTTTCAGGTTAAAAGCAGATATTCTGGGCTAGGGTTGTGGCTCAGTGGCAGAGCGCTTGCCTCACACGTGCGAGGCCCGGGTTCGATCCTCAGCGCCACGTAAATGTAAATGCATTGTATTGTGTACAACTAAAGTAAATAAATAAATGTTTTAAAAAAGCAGATATTCCTATATTTTACATGTTTTCTTTGTGAATGATTCCTGAAATGAATATATATGGCTGCTTTGAAATTTGAATTTGAGCAAACTCTGAGGGAAAATTTCAGATAAATTTCTTTTTAAAGATATTAGCATATTGTAGCAAAATTTTAGCTACCTGGGACTAATTTTTAAAAAAAATTTTTTTTTATAGTAGTAGTATGTATTACAGTTCATACTACACATACAGAGCATCTTTTTACACAAAACAGTTTGTATACAAAGTATATTCGTAGCATTCAAATCTTCAATCATGCATTTAGAATAATGATATCCATCTTTTTTTTTTTTTTTTTAAATATTTATTTATTTACTTTAGTTGTACACAATGCAATGCATTTATGTTTACGTGGTGCTGAGGATCGAACCCGGGCCGCTCACGTGTGAGGCGAGCGCTCTGCCGCTGAGCCACAACCCCAGCCCCCATGATATCCATCTTATTCAACAACTTTTCCTCCCCCCCTTCCCTCTGTGCTCCCTCCCTTCCCCTCACTTCCCTTTGACCATTATAGTGTTCCTCTAATCCTCCTATGTACCCGGATGTTGCCGCCTGAAGCACTTGGAGGAACGGAGCCGCGGGAAAAACTTCAGAAGCAAACTGGAGACAAACAGCTTTTTATTCTGATAACTTTTCTCTCTGGTTCTAACAACGACTCACACACGCCAAAACACACCCTAAAATGGCGCTGACCCGATCAGCAATTTCGGCCAAGTCACTCGAGATCCCGCAACAATCCCGTGAGACTACGGGTGGCGACAAAGGCCAAATCTCCACGGCTCATAGTCAACTGCAATTCAAGCCAATCCCCAAACAGGGCTCCTGCATTTCCCCCTTTTTGTTTTAAAAGAGGTAATGCTCTAGGACGTCTATGTGCAACCAACATTCTTACCCGTCATCGGATAATCAAGGCTGTGCCCTTGACTCCTGTCTTAGGTTGATATGTCGGCCACATGAGACTGTCCCGTGCGACTGTGCCTGTCTTAGGTTGTCCCCCTCTGGGGATCTTACCCGTCATTGGCTAACCAGCCATCCAATGGAGCCCTTTAGGATCGACTATATATGATGACTAACAGCCGTCCAATTGTGAGGAGATGTTGCGGCTTTAAGGCGACAAGCCTTTTGGTGATGAGCCAAATTGCATAGCATATCAAATTGTTTAAAAAAATCAGCTGCCCTAAGTTCCATCAAGTAACACACTGAATTCTCTAGACAAATACCCGCAAGGCATTGTCCCGTAAAGTCCCAAACAATGAAAGATCAAAATGTCCATTTGTTGTAACATGTTGATGTAGGAGGCCCCATGCATGTAGAGCAGAGGCCACACTGTTGGTGAGGTTGTTTGATGTTTGAGCAGCAGGGATGCTTGCGGCGGCCGCGATCCCTGCAGCTGTAGCAGAAGACGTCTTTTTTATGTTTAGACAATGCCACCGGCAAATCTTCAGGGCCCGCTACCTAGAAACTCAAGCATCAATTATTAAAGGAAAGGCAGTGCTATTGCAGCACTGAGTCAAGAGGCGAGTTGTCAAACTACAAAATAGAATAATTAGATTAGAAAATTAAAGTTAATTTTTGTTCACACACATCGCTGGTAGAGCTTCTACAAACATAAGTTGGAAAAATATCATATTTAGAACAAAACAAAGAAAGACTGAGGGTAATTACTGCATTAAAGATAGATTAAAGAAAAGGTAAAGGCACTTTAGAGAAATAATTTGTTAGCTGGAACCCTTGAGTCTCTGTATACAGAGCAATCTTTTACCTGTTGAGATAATTGAAATTAATGAGCTATTAAACAAATGAAGTTAATAACAAATAAACAATCTTATGTCAAAACACCAAAATATCAGGTTATATAGCACTAGTCATATTGTTTGCTAAAGAGAAGTCCCAGGGACACCTATAAATCAAAATTGAAAGTACCTTCATTTATAAAATTATTTACCTAAATTGAATACTCTTAACCTAAAATGAATTAAAGTTATTTGGATCCATATATATATATATATATATATATATATATATTTTTTTTTTCTTTTTCATAAGCGCTTTGTTCTTTGTGACGTCACACTGGACAGACGAACAAGCATACAAACATATATTTGTGACGTCACATTAACATGAAATGTAGACAAATGTACAGACATAAAGACATGTATAAAAAGAAAAAAAAAATACAATTGTGTGCACACTAAAGAGAGATCTCCTTGTCCCGGCCGGGAGAAATGACACTTAAGTTGTGAAATATTTTGAAGGACTCTTTTGAGGGAATCATTCTGTACCTTCATCTTGGTCCTCTTGATTTTGTACCTTTTTTATTAATCTTGATTCTTCAATAACTTCATCTTGATCATTTTGATGTGGTACCTGTTTTATTAATCTAGATGGTATCCATATTGGAGAGGATTCGTCTTTTGGAAAAACACAAACAGATCCTCTTCCCCAAATTAATACTGGATCTGGACCCTTCCATGTACCTGAAAGAACATCCTTCCAGTAAACCAAAGGTTTATGTTGTTGGTGTGGATTCCAATGTCTGTCTCCAGCAGAATAACCATTAGAGTCTAAAGTTAAAAAATTTAAGGTAAACAGGGCAACTGCCAATCTGTCCTTAGGACTTTTCCAATTTCCTTCTTTTTGTTTTAATAACATAATTTTCAGTGTTCGGTTTGCTCTTTCAATAATGCCCTGACCCTGAGGATTGTATGGGATGCCTGTTTTATGGGATATATTGAATTTTGCGCAAAACTCTTTGAAAGATGAGGATGTATATGCGGGGCCATTATCTGTTTTAAGCATTTTGGGGATGCCCAATGCAGCAAAAGCTTGCAAACAATGAGATGTAACATCTTTAACTTTTTCTCCAGAATGTAAGGAAGCAAAAATCATGCCTGAGCATGTATCTATGGTCACATGAATAAATCGCAATTTTCCAAAACTTGGCTCATGAGTAACATCCATCTGCCACAAATGATTGGGCATTAATCCTCTAGGGTTAACTCCGAAATGAGGATTGGGCAAATGTGTCATACAAGATTTACAATCTTTTACAATTGTTCTGGCTTGCTCCTTTGTGATTTTAAACCTACGTTGCAAGGTGGTGCTGTTGACATGAAACTGGGAATGAAATAAAGTAGCTTGTTGTAGCGCTGAAAGTATAAATACTGTTTTTGTAAGTTCATCAGCCTTTTGATTACCTTCATGGAGGGGACCAGGCAAATTAGTATGTGCTCTAATATGGCCTACGAATAGAGGTTCTTTTCTTGCCCACAAAAGTTTTTGTATTTGATAAAACAATTTAAAGGCTGGAGTATGAGGTGCTATTGGTCCTGCTAACTCTAATTTTGGGACGGCTTGTACAATATAGTGGCTATCTGAAAAAATGTTTACGGGCTGGTCCCTAAAATTTTCCAGAGCTCTTACCACAGCTTCCAGTTCCACTAGTTGAGCTGATTTGTGTGCAATTATGTAAGTCATATTTTCTTTTTTAGTGACTACTGTAGCAGTACCATTTGAGGACCCATCTGTAAATACATTAAATGCTTTAGGAATAGGTTGATTTTTTATTACCTGTGGAAATATAATAGGATGATTAATACAAAAAGATAATATAGGGGACTTAGGAAGATGATTATCAAAATTTGCAGAAGTAGAGCATTTAGCTATAGCCCAATCATTATCATTGAAGCACAAGTATTCAATCTGTGATGATGAATAGGGAGTAATAATAGTAGCAGGGTGAATGCCAAATATTTTAGTAGAAGTCTTAAGTCCTTGAAGAATAAGTTTAGCCACCATGGAGGTATAAGATTCAATTATACTTTTAGGAGAGACGGGCAAATGTATCCATAATAAAGGCCCTTGTTGCCAAAATACTCCTGTGGGTGTATATTGTGAAGAAATAATAATCAACATCAGCGGTTGAGTTAAATCAAATCTATCACAATGAGCTCCTTCGATGGCTTTTTCTACTAATTTTAAAGCTTTCCTAGCATCAGGAGTCAATGTTCGTGGTGAAGATGGATCAGGATCTCCACGAAGGATGTCAAATAAAGGTTTTAGTTGGCCAGTAGTGAGATTTAGTGTAGGGCGAAGCCAATTAATGTCTCCCAGTAGTTTTTGGAAATCATTGAGGGTGGTCAAATGTTCTTTATTTATTAAAATTTTTTGGGGTCTAACAAAAGTATCCATGATTTTAAATCCTAAATATAATATGGGAGATCTGGTTTGAACTTTTTCTTCTGCTATATATAATCCATATTTTTTTAAATTTTCTACCACATCACTGAATATATTAAATAAGATTTTTTGATTAGGGTGGGCCAATAAAATATCATCCATGTAATGCAGACACATGAGGTTTGGATATTTATTTTTAATGGGTTGGATAGCCTTGTCCACATATATTTGGCATATGGTGGGGCTATTAGCCATTCCCTGTGGTAAAACCTTCCATTGATATCTCTGATCAGGGCCATTATTGTTCATAGAAGGAACGGAAAAAGCAAACCTGGGGGCATCCAGAGGATGTAGGGGAATAGAAAAGAAGCAATCCTTTATATCAAGAGTAATAAGATGGAAATATTTTGGAATAGCTACGGGACTAGGAAGTCCAGGTTGAGTAGGCCCCATAACTTGCATGGTTTTATTGATTTGTCTAAGATCATGTAACAATCGCCATTTTCCTGACTTTTTCTTGATCACAAATATGGGGGAATTCCAGGGAGAGGTGGAAGGTTCTATATGACCTGCTTCTAGTTGTTCCTGAACTAATTGGTGGGCCGCTTGTAATTTCTCTTTAGATAGGGGCCACTGAGGGACCCACACTGGCTTATCAGAAAGCCATGGTATTTTCAAAATTATTTTCTCAGTGGCCCCGAAAAAAAATATCTTTTTCCTTTATGACAATGATTACTTTTAGGGTTAAGATTACTCTGTACTTTTTGATAATGAGTTCTTTTATGGTTAAGATTACCCTGTAGGTTTTCACATTTAACATCTGCAGGCTTGGTTGCAAGGTGTACTCCCATTTGTTGCAAAATATCTCTTCCCCATAAAGTAACCGGTAGATTAGGTAAAACATAAGGCTGAAATGTTCCTTTATGGCCTTCATCATCCTCCCATTTTAAAATTACTGCACTTTTATCTGGGAGGTTATTATATCCCAAGCCTCTTAAACTGGTTGAAGCTTTTTGCAGAGGCCAGTGCTTGGGCCATTGGCGTAAATTAATAATGGAAGAGTCAGCTCCAGTATCTATTAATCCCTCCATTTCTATTCCTTGGATTTTTATTTTACACATAGGCCTCCTTGAACAGTCTCGAACCCAGCAAGCCATGGGACTTGAGTCAGTGGAACAAAATCCTCTATTGTTCCCTTCTTGAGGCATACCCATTTTAAATGAATTATGTAAATTGGGAAGGAGAAGCAACTGAGCAATTCTATCTCCTTGATTAACAGAACTTATACTTTGGGGTGAGCTAAGCATTATTTTTATTTCCCCTTTGTAGTCTGAGTTTATTACACCTGGGGTCACTTGCAAACCTAATATGCTTTTAGGACTACGCCCGAGAATAAGTCCTACAGTCCCTGAGGGAAGAGGTCCCCTGACTCCTGTGGGAATCAGTTGAACCCCCATTTCAGGTGTTAACACTATTCGGGCGGTGGAACAGAGGTCTAATCCTGCATTTCCTCTTGTTCCTCTGGCGAGGGAGTGGATGGGTAGTAGGGATTGTGTCGGGGAAGCATCTGAGTGGATGTTTGAGGATACTCCTTCTGCAATGCCCCGTACATTTGTGGGCCCCGGGGTATTGGGCCCCGTGCCCCGTTTTTTGAATTCCTGAACAAAGGATTTCCATGGATGTCAAATTTTGAATAGCATTTATTGGCCCAATGATTTCCCTTTTTACACCTGGGGCAGCGGCCTGGGGCATGGTATGAGCTTGATCTTATTTCTCTTTTGGGATTTTGCCTAGAATTGCCTGATTGATTATGATAATTTTGCCTGGAATATCCTGATTGATTATAATATCTACGTTTAGCCTTTGTGAAATTTCGAGAGGAAGCACCTCTCATTGAGGCTGCAATCACATTTCCTGTGACAAAGGCGCCATTTATATCTTTACATAGTTGTATATATACGGAAAGATCCTTTTTAGTTCTCCATGGCCTGATGGCTGCTTGTCACCATTTATTTGCATTTTCATAAGCTAATTGAACAACTAATGGCATAGCTTGGTCAACATCTGCAAACACACTACCTGCAGTTCTCAAAAGTCGATCAGCAAAGTCGGCATACGGCTCACTAGGTCCTTGAATCACTTTTGACAAGCTACCTTGTAGATCCCCAGGTCCTTGTACAGTTTTCCATGCCTCTAAAGCAGCTGCATTTATCTGAGCATATATATTTGGGTCATAATCTGTTTGAGCCTGTAAGTCTGCGAATTGCCCTTCTCCTGTGAGCATGTCTATATTATAGTTTTCAAACCCTGCAGCCGCGTTTCTTTTAGCCGTTTCTATACAAAGTTCTTGGAATTGCGATCGCCAAACCAAGAATTGACCCCCGCTTAATGTTGCTTTACATAGACTTTTCCAGTCTGAGGGGGTTAAGCTAAAGGTGTTAAGGGACTCCAGCATACTCAACGTGAAAGGAGCTTGGGGCCCATAAGTCATTACTGCCTCTTTGAGATTTTTTATTGTTTTGAAATCTACTGACTGATGGACACTCTGTCCATTTTTCTTTTCAAATGCTGGCGGTTCCCAATGTATCTGTGAGTTGTCCTCGAGAGCGCATAAGCGATCAGAAAGACTTTTTATTTCTGTTTCTAGGGTATGCAAATGCCTAGTAATACCCTTCATATTTTCTGTAATGGATTCCACCCATGGGGGAGTAGAGGACACAAGTGACTCCTCTGCCTGACGGACCTTTTTCTCGGTCTTTTTAAATTTCTTTTTCCTCATTTTCTCAGGATCACTTTTACTAGATTCCTCACCACTGCTAATTTCACTGACAGCAATATCCTGAGGCCCAGGTTCCAGTGAGAGCAAGTATCCTTCAGCTTTCGCCAATAACTCCCGAATAGCTTTAATAGCTTGGATTTTTGTCAGTTTTGGGTCTCTTCTAATACTCTCTTTACTGGTCTCAGTTGGCCCAGTGGAATCTACACTTTTTTGATCACTTTCACTTTTGTCTATATACTCCTCACTGAGAACAGAGTCAGGTATATCAAGGAGTCTTTGCATAGCCTCTATCACTTGGGATTCAGTTATATTCGAACCCATCTTTAGAGACCTTTCAGTTCTTACCTGTCCGCTCCGAAGTCCCCGTACGGGCCGCCACCTGTTGCCGCCTGAAGCACTTGGAGGAACGGAGCCGCGGGAAAAACTTCAGAAGCAAACTGGAGACAAACAGCTTTTTATTCTGATAACTTTTCTCTCTGGTTCTAACAACGACTCACACACGCCAAAACACACCCTAAAATGGCGCTGACCCGATCAGCAATTTCGGCCAAGTCACTCGAGATCCCGCAACAATCCCGTGAGACTACGGGTGGCGACAAAGGCCAAATCTCCACGGCTCATAGTCAACTGCAATTCAAGCCAATCCCCAAACAGGGCTCCTGCACCCGGACCCAATAATACTGTGAACCGGCCTCCTTATATCAGAGGAAACATTCAGTATTTGGATTTTTGAGATTGACTGATTTCACTTAGCATTATATTCTCCAACTTCATCCATTTACCAGCGAATGACATTATTTTATTCCCTTTTTTGGCTGAGTAAAATTCCATTGTGTATATATAACACATTTTCTTCATCCACTCATCTACCGAGGGACATCTAGGTTGGTTCCACAACCTAGCTATTGTGAATTTTGCTGCTATAAACATTGAAGTGGCTGTGTCACTGTAATATGCTGTTTTTAAGTCCTTTGGGAATAGACCCAGGAGTGGGATGGCTGGGTCATAGGATGGTTCCATTCCCATTTTCCCAAGAAATCTCTATACTGCTTTCCGTAATGGTTGTACCATTTTGCAGCCCCACTAGCAATGTATGAGTGTGCCTGGGACTAAATTTATGGATACTAGGTTTTGCTTATCTATAGGATCTGGATTTATTTATTTATTTATTTATTTATTTATTTATTTATTTTGGTACCAGGGGTTGAACTCAGGGGCACTCGACCACTGGGCCACATCCCCAGCCCTTTTTTGTATTTTTATTTAGAGACAGGGTCTCACTGAGTTGCTAAGCGCTTCGCCATTGCTGAGGCTGGCTTTGAACTCGCGATCCTCCTGCCTCAGCCTCCCAAGTGCTGGAATTACAGGCATGCGCCACCGTGCCCAGCTCTGGAGTTTTAATATTTAATGTTTTGGATAGATACATTCACAAAGTGTATTATATACATCTTTGCTTTCTTTACAGAAGATTGGTACATACAATTTAACATTTCTCAATATCTCAGGATCTTCATTAACATCTATGATTTGCTCTGTACTATTATACATCATGATTATGCCATATAAGACCTTTTTTTAATTTTTAGTTGTACATAGACAAAATACTTTTATTTTATTTTATTTATTTATTCATTTATTTATTTATTTATTTATTTATTTTTGTACCAGAGATTGAACTCAGGGGCACTCAACCACTGGGCCACATCCCCAGCCCTTTTTTGTATTTTATTTAGAGACAGGGTCTCATTGAGCTGCTAAGTGCCTCGCCATTTCTGAGGCTGGCTTTGAACTCGCGATCCTCCTGCCTCAGCCTCCCAAGTGCTGGGATTACAGGCGTGCGCCACCATGCCCGGCCCCATCCCTTTCAAATTTTTAATTTGAAGTTGAATGTGGTGGTGCGGATCTATAATCCCAGTTTCCCTGGAGGCTGAGGCTGGAGGATTGCAAACTGAAGGCTAGCTTGGGTAACATAGCAAGACCTGGGCTCAAAATAAAATTTTAAAAAGGGCTGGGGATGTTATTCAGATGTAGAACACCCCCCACGTTCAATCCTTAGTACTAAGTGGGAAGAAAAGAAGGAGAAGAAAGAAAGACATATGTAGAAGGGGTTGGGAGTATGGCTCAGTGTGCTACAGCAGGAACAAGTTCTGGGTTCCATTCCTAGCATAAGAAAAGAAGAAAGAAGAGAGGAAGGAAAGATAAATAAATGTACACAAACATTTAAGTACGTTGTGAAACTACCATCCATGTAACCATCACCTAGGTGAAGAAATACAGCTTGACTGGAACCCCAGAGGCCTAGCATGTACCCCTGCCCAATCCTCCTAATGAAACACCATCCTGGATTTTTCTTTCTTTCTTTCTTTCTTTGAGATGGGGTCTTGCTATTACTATGTTGCCCAAGATGGTCTCCAACTCTTTTTTTTTAATCTATTTTTATTTTTTAGTTGTAGTTGGACACCATAGCTTTATTTTATTTATTTATTTTTCTATGTGGTGCTGAGGATCAAACCCAGGGCCTCACACATGCTAGGCAAGTGCTCTACCGCTGAGCCACAATCCCAGCCCCTCCATCTTTTTTTTTTTTTTTTAATATTTTTATTTATTTGCTTTTAGTTGTACACAATGCGTTTTATTCAATGCGTTTTTATATTTGTACATGGTGCTGAGGATCGAACCCGGGTCGCCCACGTGCTAGGCGAGCGCTCTACCGCTGAGCCACAATCCCAGCCCCCCTTTTTTTTTTTAATATTTATTTATTTTTCTTTTAGTTGTACACAATGCGTTTTTTTTTTTTTTTTTTTAATTTTTTTTTTTTTTTTTTTTTTTTTTTTTGTACTGGGGATTGAACTCAGTGGCACTCGACCACTGGGTCACATCCCCAGCCCTTTTTTTGTATTTTATTAGAGACAGGGTCTCACTGAGTTGCTAAGTGCCTCGCCATTGCTGAGGCTGGCTTTGAACTCGTGATCCTCCTGCCTCAGCCTCCCAAAGTGCTGGGATTACAGGCGTGCGCCACCGCGCCCGGCTTTTTTTAAATTTTTTTTATGTGGTGCTGAGGATTGAACCCGGGCTTTGCACGTGCTAGGTGAGCGCTCTACCGCTGAGCCAAAACCCCAGACCCCCTCCATCTTTGTTTATTTATTTTTTATTTTTTTAATTTTTTATTAGTTGCTGATGGACCTTTATTTTATTTATTTATATGTGGTGCTGAGAATTGAATCCAGTGCCTCATGCTTGTTAGGCAAGTGCTCTATCACTGAGCCACAACCCCAGCCCCAAAGTCTCTAATTTTTGGGGTTTTTTTTTTTGTTTGTTTGTTTGTTTTTTAATATTTATTTATTTGCTTTAGTTGTACACAATGCATTTATTTGTACGTGGTGCTGAGGATCGAACCCGGGCCGTGCATGTGCTAGGCGAGCGCTCTACCGCTGAGCCACAACCCCAGCCCTTGTTTGTTTTTTTCAAAAATATTTATTTAGTTGTAGATGGACACAATATCTTTATTTTTATTTATTTATTTTTATGTGGTGCTGACGATCGAACCCAGGGCTTCACGTATGCGAGGCAAGCACTCTACCACTAAGCCACAACCCCAGCCCAAGGTCTCCAATTCTTGACCTCAAGAAATACTTCTGCCTAAACCTCCTGAGTAGCTGGGGCTGCAGGCACACCCCAAAATGCTGGGCTACATCCTGAACTTATGCTTATAATGTCCTTAGAGTTTTCTTTAGAGTTTGTCAGCTATATGTGCATCCCTGTGCACATAGTTTTACCTATTTTTTTTTTTTTTTTTTTTTTTTTTTTTTTTGTGGTACCGGGGATTGAACTCAGGGGCACTCGACCACTGGGTCACATCCCCAGACCTTTTTTGTATTTTGTTTAGAGACAGGGTCTCACTGAGTTGCTAAGTGCCTCCCCATTGCTGAGGCTGGCTTTGAACTCGCGATCCTCCTGCCTCAGCCTCCCAAAGTGCTGGGATTACAGGCATGCGCCACCGCGCCCGGCTAGTTTTACCTATTTTTGAACTATATATTCATGAAGTCATACTCTGTATTATTATTATTTTTTTAAAAAATATTTATTTATTTACTTTAGTTGTACACAATGCAATGCATTTATGTTTACGTGGTGCTGAGGATCGAACCCGGGCCGCGCACGTGCCAGGCAAGCGCTCTGCCACTGAGCCACGACCCCAGTCCCATCTCTGTATTATTTTTACATGACATTGCATGTGTAAGATTCAGCCATATGAAGGACACCAGTAAAAATGGTGGAGTAAGGAACTCCCACAGTTCTTACCTCCAAAAAAAGCAACTAAAAAACTGGCAGAAAAGGTCAGAGTTCACGGAACTCTGGAAATTAACCGAAGGCTTTCGGCAAGCTGGGAATCACTTATTCAAGAATAATGATCAAATCTCCATAAGAACAAAGAACTTTATATATTTTAACTTGCCCTATTTCCATTCCCCTTTCTCTAGATCTGTGGTAGCCTTGAAAACCAACAGTCCAAAATCCTGATGAAACTGGGTACCTGGCAACCACTGAGAAGGGCTCAACAGAGTTGGAGCTCCTTCATAGCTTCATTCTTATAGAATCCTCTTTATTCAATCTCTGTGCAGCTTCCCTCAAAGATGCCAGTTGTAAGGCTGCCTTTATTTGATCTGACTAAGATCTTATTTAGGGTTAACCCCACCTCTGAATCTGGGGTGTTTGTTTGAGGCAGTTCTTTAGTGCTATCTGTAGTGGATAACATTAGAGCAAATAATAGGCTAAACTAAAGGAAAGTTAGAGAATATTTATGGTTTTGTGAAGCTCCAAACTATTATTATTATTTTGTTGTGCTAGGGTAGAACCCAGGGCCTGTGCAAGCTATACAAGCCCTCTACCACAGAGCTACATCCACACTCTGGGACCCTAGAAACCTTTTAGCATATACATCAGCCTGTATGCATACATACTCTGTAGACCCACCCAAGAAGTCCCTAAACACATTTTCCCTACAGGAATGTAAACTCAAGAGGGGTAGGGAACTTGTCCAGTATATCTCTGATATCATGAAATACACTTTGCATGTAGTAGAAATGAAGAATTAGTGAGGATTGTGTGTGCGTGTGTGTGTGTGTGTGTGTGTGTGTGTGTTTTGGTACTGGGGATTGAACCCAAGAGCATTCTACCTCTGAGACACATCCCCAGCCTTTCCTTTTCTTTGCTTTAATTTTATTTTGAGATAGGGTCTTGCTTGTTGCTGCCTGAAGCGATGGCCGCTTGGAGCAACGAAGCCGCGGGAAGAAGTTCAGAGGCGAACTGGAAACAAACAGCTTTTTATTCTGATAACTTTTCTCTCTGGCTCTAACAACGACTAACACGCGCCACACACACCACCAAAATGGCGCTGACCCGATCATCAATCTCGGCTGAAGTCACTCGAGATCCCGGGCCAAGTCCCGTGAGACTACGGAAGGCGACAGTGCCCAAATCTCCATGGCCCATAGTCAACCGCAATTTAAGCCATCTCCCCAAACAGGGCTCCTACACTTGCTAATTTATCAAGACTTGAAATCCTCCTGCTTCAGTCTCCTGAGTTGCTGGAATTACTGGTGTGTGTCCCTCGCCTCGTTGAATTAATGACTCTTGTAGAATATATATATTTGCATCCTTGAACACCAATCAAGGATTTATTTAACATTATTCCTACAATAATTGGTGCATACCACAAGTACAATGGTCAATACTTATATTTAGATGAAAATCTGGTTGGTTATATTAATTGTGTTATATATGTCATATGTTATATAAAATATGAAAAATTTTACTTATATCATTATATGTACATTATATATTACATTATATTATATATATTACATATATATACATATATATACACACACTCACAATTTGTTATTTTTGCCCATAATTGTTCTCATTACAAGAATTATAGTGTATATGTACAACATTGTGTGAAGTACAAAATCTAAAAAATGAAGATACTGAGACACACTAGACACTATATAGGTATGTTGCAGTTTGGATCTTAAATGTTCCCCAAAAGTTCGAGAGTTTCATAAGGCTTGATCCTCGATGCATCAGTGTTCAGAAGTGGGACCTTTGGGAGATGACTGGATCATGAGAGCTCTGACTACATCAACAGACGAATCCATTGATGGTTTTATAATTTAGCAGTCTATTGGGGATGGTGGAAATTTTGGGAAGTGGGGCCTAGTGGTAGGAGTTAAGGGGTTGGGTTGTCCTCTGGAAAGGCATATTTTGTCCCTGGCTCCTTTTTCTCTTTCTCTTATTATAGTTCCTGGCTTCCTTGAGGTGATCAGCTCTGCTCCGTCACATGCTCCCTGCCATGATGTTCTGCTTCACCACAAGCCCAAAGTTACAGAGTCAAGTGGCCATGGATGGAAACTTCTGAAACTATGAACCTAAATAAAATCTTTCCTCCTCTAAGTTGATTTCTGCAGGTATTTTGTCAGAGCCACAGAAAGCTAACCAACACAAGCGATAAATGTGGGCAATAATGATTCAGGAACTCTGGTTTCCATTCTATTACTTAAACTTCTCAGGGTGAGTTGAGGGATGTACTCATATACTCCATCTTCATTTCCAGTGAAATAATTGTAATTTTTTTCTTTGTTTCCAGAGTCACATTGCTTCTGTGTTGTTTTATTGTCCATTTTTCTAATAAGGGTAGTCACTAGATTCTTATTTAGCACAATATTAGGAAGTCAGGAAGCTGTCCACAGTTTAAAATAAAAAGCAAGTTCTTTTTTTTTAAATATTTATTTATTTGCTTTAGTTGTACACAATGCGTTTATTTGTATGTGGTGCTGAGGATCAAACCCGGGCCGCGCACGTGCTAGGTGAGCGCTCTACCGCTGGGCCACAACCCCAGCCCAAAAAGCAAGTTCTTTATAAGAAAAAATGAGAGACCTTGTCTTTTTACCAGAAGACTGTCCACTGTTCTTCGAGTTTGAAAGTTTGGTCTATGAGGAATAGTGGTTGACAAAGATAATTAGCTCTTTGGTTAAGATGACAACTGAGAAGAACAGGAACAGATTAAGACTGTGAAACATTGATTCAGAAAGACAGTTGGAAGTGGGCATTTGGGAGGAGGTGGTTGCAAATGGTTCTCTGAAATAACATTTGGGAGTAGGTGGTTCATGAGACAAGGAGATATCTGAAGGAAGTGCACCAACAATGGAGTTACTTTGGATGGGATATCATAGCAAGTTGAATGTTATATTAACTACTTTGCTTATAAATAACCAAAGCCAGGCACATCCTTTGCTGAGACCTGAACCAAAATCAATAAATAGATATGTGTGCATGCATGTGCATCTATATAACTACATATAATTACTCTTTCTATGAAAACATAATTATATGGAATTTTCTCAAGTGGATATATATAAGCAATGTATGTGCAAGAAATCTTTACCTATTTGTGTTATTCAGTTGCTGTTACATAGTTGCTCTAAATCCAGGTATATGTACATAGAAGTGAATTTTGCATATATCACCCATTTTTTATGAATTTTTTTCTTCACATATTCAAAATGTGGATCTTTGCAAGCTAAGCAGCAGCTCTTTTAGTTTGAGAAAAGAAATCTATATACTTTAACTTTTATTGGGGACTAATATTTCTCTTATGATGACTGTAAAGTAACCAGTACAAGTGCCGATTTAATTAACTTTGGGGGGGGGGGCTTGTTTCAAATTATTAGAGGATACAGAAAATGTAGTAGGGAGAGGCATGGTGTTTTTAAAATGCCATTGTCATTGAGGCAGAAAAAACTGCCTATCCCTCTCATGAGAATTTGTTCACTAAGGTAAAAGCTAGAAAATAGGACTTAGAATCATAAACTTGGGCAGTTAAGACACTTAAGTGTTCAGAGTAGGTTAGTAAATTTGCCTTTGGTCATAGAGAGCCAAGGATAGGTTGGAGCCAAAAAGATGAATAAAACTGAAAAAGTCCATGGGTGAGATGAAAAATAATCCATTTTGCTGTCTTATAAAATTTATGAACCATGCCTGTAATCCCAACGACTCAGCAAACTGAGGTAGGAGGATAGAAAATTTGAGGCCAGATTGAACAATTTAGTGAGATCCTGTCTCAAAAAATAAAACAAAATTTGTGGAAAAGTTTAAAGAATAATGCTTAGAAGGAGCATCCTATAACTGGTACCGTATGTATTATTGGTTTTTTGTTTGTTTGTTTGTTTTAGAACACAATTTGGTAATTTTATAAAAAGCCAAAAAAAAATTCTTTACCTTTTTAATTAGCTTTTTCATTTTTAATTGATTAATTAATTAATCCAAAAAATTTTGTATGTTGGGGATGAAACCCAGGGCCTCACACATGCTAGGCAAGTACTCTACTGCTGAGCTACACCTCCAGTCTTTGTTGCTTTTTTTTTTTTTTTTTTTTTTTTTTTTGGTACTGGGGATTGAACTCAGGGGCACTCGACCACTGGGTCACATCCCCAGCCCTTTTTTGTATTTTATTTAGAGACAGGGTCTCACTGAGTTGCTAAGTGCCTCGCCATTGCTGAGGCTGGCTTTGGACTCGCGATCCTCCTGCCTCAGCCTCCCAAAGTGCTGGGATTACAGGCGTGCGCCACTGCGCCCGGCTGTTGCTTTTTATTTTGAGACAGGATCTCACTAAGTTGCTGAGGTTGGCCTAGAACTTGCGATGCTCTGGCCTAAGCCTCCCAAGGGGCTGGGATTTCTGACATGTGGCATTGTGCTTGGCTCCTTTACCTTTTGCTTAAATAATCTTTTTATTTATTTATTTGCTTTAGTTGTACACAATGCGTTTTTATGTGGTGCTGAGGATCAAACCTGGGCCGCGCACGTGCTAGGCGAGCGCTCTACCGCTGAGCCACAACCCCAGCCCCAAATAATCTTATTTTGAGACTATATACAGAGAAATTAATCACAAAATATGGCAGGAGTACTCACAAAGCTTGAAGCAATCCAAATGTCCAATATCATTCACTCATTCATTTAACAATTTTTTGCCAAATACCTACTATGCTCCAAGCATAAATAAAAAACTCCCTTCACTTATGGAATTTACCTTTCAGTGTGTGTGTGTGTGTGGGGGTGTTAGAAAATAAACACATAAAGATGCACAGTACAGACACAGAGAGAGACACATCTGTATACATATATATCAGATGGAGAAAAATAAAACAGGATATGGGGACAAGAAGTATGTGGGGAAATGGTTATTTTGTATGGAGGGGGTCATAGAGGGCTCACCATGGTGACATTGGAGACCTGAAGGATGTGAGGAAGCACTATCCAGATCTTGAAGTTATCTGGGTAGAAGGCTGTGCCCATGAGAAGGAGCAGTTCTTGAGGTGAGAATATGCCTGGTATGGATAGGAACAGCATGGGATTCAGTGCAACTGCAACAGAAATGAGCTAGGAGAGTAGCAGATGAAGTCAAAGAGTTCATTAGGCATTTTATAGGACATCTTATAGGACAATATAGGCCATTATAAGAATTTGGATTTCACTCTGAGTGAGTTTGGAAGTTACTGGTGTGTTTTGAACAAAAAAGTAACATACCATTTCCTTGATTTCAAACAGTTAGGGGCAGGTAGGAAGAAAGCACAGAAATCAGTTTTAAACTATGGAAATAATGCACACCAGAAATGATGGTGGGTTAAGTCAGCATGGTAATGGCAGAGCTGATGAAAGTAGTTAGATCGTGGACCTAATCTGAAGGTAGATCCAACAGGATTTATTAATAAATTGAATGTGAAGTGTGAGAGAAAGGAATTAAGGAGGAGGAGGACTCCAATATTTGGTCTGCAAACTGGAAGGATGAAATTGCCATCTAATAAGATGAGGGAGATACGGGAACGGCAGGTTTGGGGGTAAAAATCAGAAGTGTGGGCTGGGGTTGTGGCTCAGCGGTAGAGCATTCGTCTAGCACATGCGTGGTCCGGGTTCCCGGGTTCAATCCTCAGCACCACTTAAAAACACATTGTATACAACTAAAACAAATAAATAAATATTTTTTTTTTAAATCAGAAGTGTGTTTTTTAATATGAAATATTTCGGATGTTATTAACAGTAACTTGGTGTCCCACCCATGGCCCCTGCCTGTACCACAGTGCACTGTAGATGCCCTGACATCCAATTGACAGCACCTCTGTTTCTTGGCCCAGAGGATTTTTCAAACTAAGACAATCAAGAAAAACAAAACAAAATGAAAAGTAGGGAAGGCAGGTAAGAGAGGGAGGCATATGAAAAGAAATTCTCTGTCCTTCCTTGTGCTCTCTTTTCTAATTTTTTAAAAAAAGGATATATTCTTTCTACGTTGCTCGGGCTGGTTTGGAATTCCTGGGCTCAAGTGATCTCCTGTCTCAGCTTCAGGAGTAGTTGGAACAGTAGGCCTTGTGCCATGGTGCCGTCTCAGTTGCCTGCCTTTGAATGCCTTTGAGAATGTGATTATTGGTGGTGTTGCAACCACCAGGGAAAAGTCTGAGGGGATTGAAGACCAGACAATCCAAAGCCCTGGCATTGCAAAAGCCACCTATCTCTAAGGTACCTGCTCTGTAAGGGAAACAAATTGCTTCCATTTAAGCCACTGTCAACCAGGTATTCTACTTGCAGGTAAAAGCATTCCTGAGTCACTGCTCAATCATAGTAGCTAAACTTACCAAGTATTTACTACAAGCTAAATTAGTCATTACTATGCCAAGTAACTCATATGTATTTTCTCACTCCTTGCAATAACTTTATGAGTTAGTTACTATTTTACTGTGATTTTGGGGGGTAGGGGTGCAGGTCTCATGATTTTTCCAGACTCCTGGGCTCCAGACTCTATGCTTTCTTTGTGACAGCTCTAACAACAGAAACAAAACAAAACAAAAACAAAAACAAAAAAACAAAACAACAACAACAACAAGAAAAACAACCCTGTACCTGCTTCTGGGGTTGGGAATGTAGCTAAGTGGTAGAGTCCTTATAAAAAGAAGGGATACCAGAGTGTGCTTTCTCTGTCTCTCTGTATGCACAGAGCTCCTGAGCAGCTAAGACTGCCAGCACACCTGGCTTGAGTTAGTTATTATTATTATCTCTATGTTAGGTATGGAAAGTGAGGCATGGAGAAGCATGAACCTAGGCAGTCCTACTCCAGAGCCCTCACCCATAACTGTTCTGCTATGCTGCTATATTTGGTTATGTAATTTGATATAAAACTACAACTATAAATCTTACTGTGGCAAATTCTTTTTCAACTCCATAATATGAACGTTCATGAGATATCAAAAACTTCAAATACAAAGGATGAAAGATAGTATTATATATGACTATATATTGACCAAAACCCATTATCGTATATCTTCCTCCAATTTTAGATTTAAATATTTTAAGAGATACTTAAAGCAAGTCCATTTTTCCCCTGTGGTTCTGGGGATGGTACCCAGGGCCTCCTGCATGCTAGGCAAGTGCTCTACCACTGAGTTGAAACCTTAGTCCCTAAAGCAAGTTTTTGCTATTGTCCTATTGGGCAAATAAAATAGATGAAGGAGGGTCCAAAACTATTCCTTCACCTACAAGTTCTAAACCAGAAATGACAAGAAGTAGATGATGTCCAATGTAATTTGGATATAGGAGAAAAGTACATGGGAATAGAATGTTGAACTGATTTTCCCCACAGCTCCTGATAAGTTTTTCTGCTTCTTCCCCCTAGAGGCTGAGACTGGAGATTGAACCCGGGGCCTCACATATGTTGGGCAAGTGCTCTACCACTGAGCTACATCTCAGGCCCCAGCTCCTACTAAAAACAAAAATTATCTGAATAATTGATAATACTCACAATGTATATTTCTATCCAACTCATTCTCTCTCTCTTTTTTTTTATATTTTTACTTATTTGCTTTAGTTATACACAATGTGTTTTTTTTTTTTTAATTTTTACGTGGTGCTGAGGATCAAACCCAAGCTGCGCACATGCTAGGTGAGCACTTTACCGCTGAGCCACAACCTCAGCCGCCCCCTTTCTCTCTCTCTCTCTCTTTTTTTTAAAATATGTATTTATTTACTTCAGTTGTACACAATGTAATGCATTTATGTCTACGTGGTGCTGAGGATCGAACCCAGGCCACACACATGCTAGGCCAGCACTCCGCCACTGAGCCACAACACCAACCCCCCCTTTCTCTCTTAAACCAAACTTTCAAGTCAACCACACCAATAACTGCTCTTGTCATCCCCAATGATGTCTACATTACTAAATCCAATGTAAATTCTTAGTTCTCATCTTACTGGCTTATCAGTACCATACGACATATATAGTCCTCAGTCCCTGTCCTTATTTATCTCACCAATCTCTAAATATTGGACGTTTCAGTGCTTGGACACCTTTATCAGGCGAGGTTGGGTACAGTCAGTGTGGTATGGCTGTGGACTTCTTTATCTACATCTTTGGTGTTCTCAGTCTTTCCCATAGGTTTGCTTGCTGTGAGAGATGAAAGGCAGCCTCAAATTCTTGGACATACTTCCCATTGAGAAGTGGGAGTCTTTGTTCTCTTTGTGACACCTCTAACAACAGAAAAAAAAAAAAAAAAAAAAAAACAACAACCCAAAAAACAAAAACCCTGTACCTGCTTCTGGGGTTGGGGATGTAGCTTAGTGGTAGAGTCCTTCTTAAAAAAAAAAAAAAAAAAAAAAAAAAGGGATACCAGAGTGTGCTCTCTCTGTCTCTCTGTATGCACAGAGAAAAAGTCATGGGAGGGTATAATGGGAGGCAGCCATCCTAGGCCAAGAAGTGGGGCCTCATCAGACACCCAAGTTTCCCAGCACCTTGATGGTGGACTTCCAGGCTCTAGAACTGTGAGAAAATACACTTCTATTGTTTAAGCCATCCAGTTTGTGGTATTTTATTATGGTAGCCCTTGCAGAATAATGCAGTAATATTAGTTAGTAGATGGTCATCCTTCCTGTTTTCTTTAAAAAAAATTTTTTTTTTTAGTTGAACATGGACAAATACCTTTGTTTTATCAATTAATTTATTTTATGTGGTGCTGAGGATCGAATCCAGTGCCTCACATGTGCAAGGCAAGCACTCTACCACTGAGCCACAACCCCAGTCCCATCCTGTTTTCTTTTTAAGAAAACTAAGCATATATTTCCTTCTTGTCTTACACTAAGGTAGCATATAAGACTATAACTTATAAATAACTGTATCAGTCTTTAAAGATCTTTCTCATTCTTTTTCACGACTTTTTTTTTTTTTTTTTTTTTTTTTTTGGTACCGGGGATTGAACTCAGGGGCACTCGACCACTGGGCCACATCCCCAGCACTTTCTTGTATTTTATTAGAGACAGGGTCTCACTGAGTTGCTAAGTGCCTGCCTTGCCATTGCTGAGGCTGGCTTTGAACTCATGATCCTCCTGCCTCAGCCTTCCAAGTGCTGGGATTACAGGCGTGTGCCACCGCGCCCAGCCACAACTACTTTTTTCAATTATGTATATATACCATAGTTTATCCAAATATGTTTTCAGTATTTTCCTGCTATAAATAATGCCTCAATGAATAACCTGTGTATGTGTTGTTTAATGTTTGTGGAGGTATCTATTTAGGGTAAATCTGTTGATCATTTTGGATCATTAATATCCCCCAAAAGCCTATGTGTTAAAGGGTTGGTTAATATGGTGCTATTAGGAGGTGGCAGAACCTTTAAGAGGTGGGGCCTAGTGGGAGATTTTTAGGTTATTTGGGGCATACCCCCAGAGGGGATTGTGGGGCTCTAGACCCTTCCCTCCACCCCCTTTCTTTGCTTCCTGGCCATGAGGTGTACAGTTTTGCTCTGCCACATGGTTTCCACCATTGCCATCTGGCATCCGCACCAGAGGCCTACAAGCAGTGAGTCTACCCAATCAGAGATTGGAACCTCTAAAACCACGAGCCAAAATAAACCTCTTATGTTTATAAGTTAATATCTCAAGTATTTTGTTATATTGACAGAAAGCTAACTAATACATCCTAGAAATGAGAGAGCTGAGTCCAAGGGCACTCGTGCATATGTAGTTTTGTTAGATGATGCCTAATAAGGCTTCAGAATAAAACTCATTATTGTACTATTTTATATTTTCACCAGCAAAGTGTGAGACTGTCTGTTTCTTGTATTTCTAATACTGTGCTATAAAGGTTCTGAATTTTTGCCAATCTGATAAGATGATATTTCAGTCTAATTTTCAATTTGCATTTCATTTATCTGAAGTTGAGCATCTTGTCATAGGTTTGTGATTCATTTATATCTTTTTCTCTAGGTATCATCTTAAAATTACATTTTCTAAATAAGATGTAGCATTGGCGCCTGGTGTGGTGGTACATGCCTGTAATCCCAGGGGCCTGGGAGGCTGAGATAGGAGGATCTCAAGTTCAAAGCCAGTCTTAGCAACCTATCGAGGCCCTAAGCGAGTCAGTGAAACTCTTGTCTCTAAATAAAATACAAAATAGGGCTGGGGATGTGGCCCAGTGGTTGAGTGCCCCTGAGTTCAATCTCTGGTACCCCCCGCCCCATGAAAAGAAAAAAAGTAGTATTGGATTGCTTTTTGTGTATTTATTTTGTATCTAGATACCTAAATAAATTCTTTACTGTTTAGATTCTCCCATATAGAAAAACTTAAAGGTAATAATCATCATTTGTGAATTAGTAATTTCTTGTTTTCTTTCCTTCCTCCCACCATTTCCCTCTCTGTTCCCTCCCCTGCCTCCTCTTTCTCTCTTTGCAGGGCTGCAAACTAAGTGCAGGGCTTCACACATGGTAGATAAGTGCCCTACCCCTGAACTACCTGTCCAGCCCATATATATATATATATATATATATATATATATATATTGTGCCAGGGCTTGAACCCAGGGCTGCTTAACCGCCAAGCCACATCCCCAGCCCCTTTTTTTATATTGTATTAGAGACAGGGTCTCTCTAAGTTGCTCAGGGGCTCCAAAGTTGCTGAGGCTGGGTTTGAACTTTTGATCCTCCATCCTCCTGCCTTACTGGGATTATACGTGTGGCCCAGACCAGCCCTGATTTTTTTTTTTTTAATTTTTAAAAAATATTTATTTATTTACTTTAGTTGTACACAATGCAATGCATTTATGTTTATGCGGTGCTGAGGATTGAACCTGGGCTGCGCACGTGTGAGGCGAGTGCTCTGCCGCTGAGCCACAACCCCAGCCCAGCCCTGATTTTAAAAGGAGTACATTTAAAGTTTTTTGTTGCTGGTATAGGATTTTTGTTGTTGTTGTTGTTGTTAATTTGGTACTGAGGATTTTTTTTTTTTAATTTGGTACTCAGGGGCACTCAACCACTGAACTATATACACATCCCCACCCCTATTTTGTATTTTATTTAGACAGTGTCTCACTGAATTGCTTAGTGCCTTGCTTTTTGCTAAGGCTGGCTTTGAACTTGTGATTCTCGACTCAGCCTCCCAAGCCGCTTGTATTTTATTTAGAGACAGGGTCTCATTGAGTTGCATAGTGCCTTGCCCTTGCTGAGGTTGGCTTTAAACTTGCTATCCTCCTGTCTCAGCCTCCTGAACTACTGGGATTGCAGGAGTGTGCCACTGGGCCCAGCAGGATTTCTCTTAATAGTTTTTTTTTTTTTTTTTAAGGAAAGTTTCTTTACTTTGATAAGTTTTTATGATAAACTGGCATTGAATCCTATCAAATATTTTATCTACTGATATGATTGAAGTTGTAAAATGTTATGGTGAATTGCACAAACTGATTTTCAAATATTATTACATTTGTAAACCTGGGTAAACTCCACTTGGTTACAACACACTACTTTTTTTTTTTTTCTTTTTGGTACCGGGGATTGAACTCAGTGCCACTCGACCACTGGGCCACATCCCCACCCTATTTTTGTATTTTTTTAGAGACACGGTCTCACTGAGTTGCTAAGTGCCTCACCATTGCTGAGGCTGGCTTTGAACTCGTGATCCTCCTGCCTCAGCCGCCCAAGTGCTGGGATTTTAGGCTTGTGCCACCGCGCCTGGCTAATACACTACCTTTTTAATATGCTGTTGAATTTGCTTTGCCATTTTATATTTTTGCACTTTTTTTGTAAGTATAATTGTTCTACAATTTAATGTTCTTTTACTATCCTTGTCTGGCTTTGGTATCAATATTTTATATACTTAACTGAATGAGCTAGAGTAGGACCATTCTCTTTCACATCGCTCTCTCTCTCTCTCTTTTTTTTATTCTCTGGAAGAACTGTGATATATTTAACCCGAATTTTTCCTTGGGGGGGGGCAAACATTTTTTGTACAAGGGTGTTTTACCACTGATATATATCCTCAGCCCTTTTTAATTTTTATTTTGAGACAGGGTTTCACTAAGTTGCTTAGGGCTTTGCTAAATTGCTGAGGCTGGCCTTGAATTTGTAATCCTCCTGCCTCAGCCTCTTTAGCTGATGGGATTACAATCATGTGCCACATTGCCTGGCTTTCTTGAATATTTTGTATAACTAATCTATCAAATAATCTAAGCCTTTTTAAAAAAATATATGGGAATTTACTATATTGCCCAGACTAGACTCAAACTCTGAATCTTTCTGCCTTAGCCTCCTAAGTAGCTGGAATTACAGGTGTATGCTACCACACCCAGCTTAAATCTTTTAGAAATTCAATAGCATTTACTATCATTTAAATTTTAGAAGGCATAAACAGACATTGTATATTTAGACTTACCTACATGTTCACCAATTTCTTTGATCACCATCTTCCTGTCTTTCCCATCTTTTTGTAGGGTTATTTTTCTTGTGAAGTATAATTTAGATTCTTCTTTGATGAAGATCAATTGCTAAAAAAACTGTTTTTATCTACCTGAAAGTATCTTTATTTTGCCCTTCATCTTATAAAATCTTTCATTGGGTACACAATTCTAAGATGACAGTTTATTTTCTTTCAGCACCTCAATATTTTTTTCCACCTTCTGTGACTTCTGTTAATACATTCTGCTGTTAATCTAATTACTGTTCCTTTGTAAGTAGGCTGAACTTTTATTTGATTGATGTTATGGGTTGAATTGTATCCTTCAAAAAGATATGTTGAGGTTGTGACCCACAGTACCTCAGAAGTCAACCTTATTTTGAAATAGAGATGGTACTCACCTGATGATGGTTTGACTTACGAATTTTTGACTTCATGATAGTACAAAGGTGATATGGATTTCACAGAAAGCATACTTTAAATTTTTTAAAAAATATTTATTTTATTTGCTTTAGTTGTACACGTTTATTTGTACGTGGTGCTGAGGATCGAACCCGGACCACACACATGCTAGGCAAGCGCTCTACCGCTGAGCTACAACCCCAGCCCATACTTTAAATTTTGAAATTTGATCTTCCACCTGGGATAGCAATATGAGGTGTGAATACTCTGGTGATGCTGAGAAGCAGCGGCAAGCTACAGCTATGTCAGTCATGCAATCATGAGAGGAAAAAACTGATACGCACAGTGTACTGTGTTGCTAAGCTATGATGTATTGGTGGGCTAGTTGTATTGAATGCATTATGGGTTCAAACTATTTTCAATATATGATGGGTTTATAGGGTTGCTAACCACAGCATAAATGAGAAGCATCTATAGTGTAATTGCAGACATAATTAGTTAAGATGAGAAGATACTGGAGGAGAGTGGGTCCTTAATACCAAATGACTGGTGGCTTATAAGGACTGGAAAGCCAAGCTCAGTGGCATGTGCCTATAGTCACAGGTACCTGGAAGGCTGATATAGGAGAATCACTTGAATACAGGAGTTAGAGGACAGTTTGGGAAATATAGAGAAACCCATCTTAAAACAAACTAACCACAAACAAAACAAAACAAGTAAAAACAGGAGAAAAGGCAGATACACATAGGGAGAATTCCATGTGATGATGGCAAGAAAGGAATGTCTCTGCAGGTTTCGAAGGGGCATTATCCTGCTGACACCTTGATTCTGAACTTGTAGCCTCCAGAACTTTTTTTTTTGCTGCTGGAGATTGAATCCAGGACCTCATACACATATATGCTAAGCACATGCTCCACCACTGAGCTACACTCCCAGTCCCAGACCTTTGAGACAAAAATTTCAATTGTCCAAGCCATTTTGTTTGTGGCACTTTGTTATAGGTAGCCCTAGGAAACTAATACACTGATTTTAAGATGTGGTCTTTGTCTTTTATGCTCTAAATTTTACTACAATATTTCTAGGTAGGATTTATTTTCATTTACCCTGCTTAGTATTTTTAGGGATTCCTGACCTATAGGTTAACGTTTTTTATCAGTTTGGAAAGAACTTGTGATCACTTTGAAAATAAACTCACCTCCATTCTCCTATATTTCCTCTTTGATTTCTAAATAGATTTAAACTGGGAAACTGCTTTTTCTATCCTCATGCCTTTAATCTGTCCTTTTCATCTCCATTGTTTTTGTGTTCTGCATTATAGATTCTTTCTTTTATTGGATCTTCCATTTCACTTGTTCTTCAGATGTATTAAATATATCTATGAAGTTTTGAAATTTCAGTGATTTTCTTTTAAGGTTGTAGCATGGATTGAGTTTCTCTCAATAGTCATTTTCTACATACTTCAGTACTAGACCTTGCCCCACCACCCCCTTTAATGGAAGATTAAACTCAGTGGTAAGCCGGGCGTGGTGGCGCACGCCTGTAATCCCAGCACTTTGGGAGGCTGAGGCAGGAGGATCGTGAGTTCAAAGCCAGCCTCAGCAATGGGGAAGCACTTAGCAACTCAGCGAGACCCTGTCTCTAAATAAAATACAAAAAAGGTCTGGGGATGTGACCCAGTGGTCAAGTGCCCCTGAGTTCATCCCTGGTACCAAAAAACAAACAAACAAAACAAAAAAAAACAAAAACAAAAAAAAAACTCAGTGGTAAAATATAAAGGGCTAGCTCCCTAGCCCTTTATATTTTACATTTTGAGCTAGGTATGGTGGTGCACACATGTAATACCAGCAATTTGAGAGGCTGAAGCAGTAGGATCACAAGCTGGAGGTCATCCTGGGCAACTTAGTGAGACTTTGTCTCAAAATAAAAAAATAAAAAGGGCTGGGGATGTAACTCAGTGGTTGAGTCAATACCATTAATTTTTGTTGTTGTAGTTGGGGGTGGTACTAGGGTTTGAACTCAGGAACACTGAACCACTGAGCCACATCCCCAGCCATTATTTGTATTTTATTTAGAGACAGGGTCTCACTGAGTTGTTTAGTACCTCCCTGTTGCTGAGGCTGGCTTTGAACTGCCTCAGCTTCCAGAACCCTTGGGATTACGGGCGTGAACCACCTGGCTTTTTGTTTTTGTATTTTGAGCTATCCTTGAATTTATATCTTGCCTCAGCCTCCTAAGTAGCTGGAATAAAATGTGTCATGGCACCTGGCTAGTAATAGATATTTTAAAAATATATATCTTTTGTTTTGGTACCAAGGATTGAATTCAAGGGTGCCTGACCACTAAGCCACATCCCCAGCCCTTTTTATTTTTTTTATTTTGAGACACGGTCTTGCTAGGTCTTGCTTAGAGCCTGGCTAAATTGCTGAGGCTGGCTTCAAGCCTGCCATCCACCTGCCTAAGCCTCCCTAGCCGCTGGGATTACAGGCGTGCGCCACCACACCTGGCTTTTTATATACCTTGATTCAAATTTATTCCATTATTTTCATTATTATTTTGTATTTAATTCAAAACATTAACAGAATAAAGCATTTATCAACTTGGAAAAGTGGAATGTAAAATATTTTTATAGTATTTTCTTAATGATTTGAAGAAAACCTAAACTAGAAATATAAGGGAATTACTAATATTATTTTTATTAGTTTTATAGTTATGCATAGTAATTGGGTTCATCCTGATAAATTCATACATGTGTGGAATTCAATTTCAGCTCCTGATTTCCCCCTTTTCCCTCCTGTCTTCCTTCCCATCTCCCATTCTCCTTCCTCTACTTTACTAGACTTCCTTTCACTCTATTTGTTTATATGTGATTGGTTCTTTTTACTGTAGCATAAAGGTGAAATTTCCTGTGGTATACATACACATGACATGATTTTTAAAATAATTCATTCTGCATTGCCTCCTCTTACTCATCCTTTCACTCCACCTCTCAATCTCTTTCTTCTAAATTACCGATCTTCCCTTTATCTTCATGTTGTATTATCCTTCCCTCCTTCTTTCCTTTATTTTACTCTAGCTTCCACATGAAAGAAAACATTTGACCATTGAGTTTCTGAGTTTGGTTTATTTCATTTGGCATGATATTTTCCATTTCCATCCATTTACTGGCAAACACCATAATTTGATTCTTTTTTTTATGGCTGAGTAGAATTCCATTGTATACCACAATTTCTTAATCTGTTGATGGGCACCTGGGTTGATTCCATAATTTAGCTATTGTGAATTATGCTGCTATAAACATTGAGGAGGTTGTATTGCTACCGTATGCAGATTTTCGATCTTTTGGGAAAATACAAGGAGTGGAATAGTTGGATCACATGGGAGATAGTTCCATTTCTTGTTTTTTGAGGAATCTCCATACTGCTTTCCAGAGTGGTTGAACTAGTCTGTAGTTCCACCAATGTTTAAGTGTTCCTTTTTCCTCAACAACCCTATCAGCATTTATTATTGTTTGTATTTAGGATCACTGTCATTCTGACTGGAGTAAGATGAAATCTTAGTGGTATTTTAAAAAATATTTATTTTTTAGTTGTAGTTGGACAGTGTCTTTATTTATTTTTATGTGGTGCTGAGGATCAAACCCAGGGCCTCACATGTGCTAGGCAAGCGCCCCACTACACAGCCAGAACCCCAGCCCCTTTAGTATAGTTTTGATTTGCATTTCCCTGACTGCTAGAGATGTTGAGTTTTTTTTCACATATTTGTTGATTGACCATTTTTGTTTCTTCTTTTGAGAAGTTTGTTTGGTTCTTTTGCCCCCTTATTGATTGAATTGTTTTTTGAGTTCTTTATATATTCTGAATATTAATCCCCTATTAGAGGAGTAGCTGGTCATGATTTTCTCCATCTATAGGCTCTCTCTTTATTTTTGTTTCCTTTGCTATGTAGCTTTTTAATTTGATGGCATCCCACTTATTATTATTATTTTTGGTACCAGGGATTGAACCCTAGGGGAGCTTGGCCAATGAGCCACATCCCCAGCCCTTTTTATATTTTATTTAGAGCCAGGGTCTTTCTGGGTTGCTCAGGGCCTTGCCAAATTGCTGAAGCTGGCTCTGAATTTGTGATCCTCCTGCCTCAGCCTCCCAAGCTGCTGGGATTACAGGTGTGTGCCACCGTGCCCAGCAGTAATAGATATTTCTTTTTTTTTTTTTTAATATTTATTTATTTGCTTTAGTTATACACAATGCAATGTTTACGTGGTGCTGAGGATCGAACCCGGGCCGCGCACGTGCGAGGCGAGCGCTCTGCCGCTGAGCCACAACCCCAGTCCGAGATATTCTTAATTTTAACTGGGTACACGACAGTCCAGAATTGAGGCTGTATTTCATATCTGCTTTCAGACAAAGAATGACAATATACTAAATTTTCTTTTTATATTTGACTTTGTATAAACTAAGATTTTACCCTGAAATATATGCATTAGTAAAGTGCACAATTTTTATTAAGTTTTCTTAAAGTTAGGGCCAAGTCATTTTCCTTCCCTTTTTTCTTCTCTCCCTTTACTCTGTGGAATGAGTGGGCAGAGTATACTTCCTTATACCATTATGTTGGACCTAACTACACGACTTGCTTTGTTAATGTGAGCACATAGGACTTCTGGTCACATCAGTTTCTGTAGTTTAGGCTCTTGTGTGCTTGCCTTTCACCATGAGGAAAATACTACTCCTTTACTCTGGTCCTCGAATGGGAGACATGTGGAACTGACTTGAATTTGACTTGTACCTAGAATGCTGCCAGGGCAGCCAACTCTCACCCCTGCCACTCCCAACATTTATCAATTCCCAACCTAGTGAGGGAAAAAAATTGTTGTTTATAGGCCACTAAGTCTTTGAGGACAATGCCCTCATTTTCTTGCAAGCCAGCAATGAATGAAAAACAATGAGTTCTTTTTCATAAACAACTCATGATTTAGTTTCTACTATATATTTATTATAAATAATGCTGCTGTCATATTCACATACAAACTTTTGTGTGGACATGTTTTCCATTTTCTTGGCTATGTACTTAGAAGTGGAATTGATGGGTCATAGGGAAACTTAAAACTTTTCAAAGGACTGGCAGATCATTTTACAAAATGGCTACATCATTTTATATTCCCTGTAGCAATACATAAAGGTTCCAATTCTCTACACCCTAACCAACACATTAACATCTCTTTTTAATTTTAGCCATCTTAATGAGTTTAATGTGATATCTTGTTTCAGTTTGGATTTGCGTTTTCCTAATGACTATGTTAAGGAAATTTTTTCACGTCCTTATTGGCAATTTGAATATATTTGGAGAAATCTCTCTTCAGATCCTTCCTTTTTTAAAAAAAAATTAAAAAAATTATTTTTTATGGTACTGGGACTTGAACCCAGGGACACTCTACCACTGAGCTATATCCCTAGTCCTTTTTATTTTGAGATAGGGTCTCTATACACATTGCCTAGGCTGGCCTTGAACTTGTAACCTTCTTGACTCAGGTTCCAGAATCACTGGAGATTAAAGGCAAGTGCCATTGTATTTCTTATGGGTTAGTCTTTTTATTTATTTATTTTTGGTACTGGGGATTGAACTCAGGGGTACTCAACAACTGTGCCACATCCCCAGCCCTATTTTGTATTTTAAGACTGCATCTCACTGAGTTGCTTAGCGCCTTGCTTTTGGCTGAGGCTGGCTTTGAACTCCCGATCCTCCAGTCTCAGCCTCCTGAGCTGCTGGGATTATAGGCGTGCACCACTGTGCTGGGCTGTCTTTTTATTGTTTAATTTTGTTTTGTACATTGTAGATAGAATAGCAGATACATGGTTTGCAAAACTTTCCCCCATTCTGTGTTGTCTTTTCACTTTCTTCCCAGTATTTATATTGGTTTGCTAGGGCTGTCACATCAAAATACCAGATTGGGTATGACCTCATTGGAGAATAAAATTTCAACATGAGTTTTGAGGGAAAACAATTCAATCCATGATGTTGTGCTCTCCATATCCTCAAAATTCATGTCCTTCTCATATGAAAATTTTATTCACCCTATATCAACAGCCTCAAAAGTTGAGCATTTTAGTTGCTCAACTGTAAGTCCAAAGTGTTATTTACATACAGATGAAGTTGGATGTGGCAACACATGCCTGTATTTCAGCACTTAGGAGGCTGAAGCAGGAGGATCCCTGGTTCCCAGGAGTTCCAGACCAGCTTGGGCAACATAAGGATATCCGATCTTAAAAAACAAAGCAAAACAAAGCAGAAAAATACAGGCAAAGCATCCTTAATCTGGAAATCTGAAAGGCTCCAAAATCCAAAAAATTTCAAGTGCTGACATGATACTGCAAGTGGAAAATTCCATGAAACTCAGTTACAAAAATATTATATAGAATCACCTTCAGGATGTGTATCAGGTATATATGAAACATAAATGAAGTTTCATTTAGACTTGGATCCCATCCCTAAGATAGGTCATTATATATATGCAAGTATTAAAAAAAAATCCCAATCTGACACACTTATAGTCATGGCATTTCAGATAAAGGATACTCAGTCTGTATTAGCTAAATTAGGTGTGGGTGAGACTTGAGTCATCCTGAGGCAAAATTCCTCTCCATCTGTGAATCAGACAAGTTAAGTGCTTCCAGAATACAATGGGGGGGGGGGGGCACTCATAAGATACATATTGCCATTACCAAAGATAGAAACTGGGAAAAGTAAAAGGGGACAGGTTCCAAGCAAGTCCAAAATCTGGAGGGAAATTCAGTTAGACTTTAAGGCTGAGAGGAGAAAGGTCTTGAAAATAGTTAAAAAATAAAGAAAAAGGGCTTTTCTTGGGTAAGTACCTGGATATCCAGGAAATGAATTAGTTTAGGATGCCTGTCTCATGGCAGCTATACAGTCACCTTGTCAGGCAGCACCTCCTCTAACAATTGGTAGTTATATGTTGGAAGACTGAAGGGGGAGACTTCAGGCCCCCAAGAGCTGCGATGATCCAAGTGTATCCTGGGAGGGAAAAAAAGAGAACCTGGGCGGGATCAAACAGTAGAATTTGGTGAATGAATGTGAATACTAAAGAGAGACGGGAAAAATGTTAATGAGATTGTGAGGGAGTGTAAACTAGTTAATTATGGTGGTGGGAGGTGTGAATGAAATGACTGAATTCCTCTCATCTCAAAGGCATTTAAGTTATCTTAATAAACACTGAGAGGCGGGGGAATAAATCTAACTCACACCACTCTGTCGGTTTAGAGATAGTTTATCTACATTCTTAAATTAATGGCTGCTGTAAACCTCTTAGCATGGCTCTGACAAAACGAAAATCGACTGCAATTCGGCATGAGAAAATTAGGCTGCATCCAACTGGGGACCGGTAGCTCGGCAGATCCGCCTTACGGTCATGTAAACAGGTAATGTAGTCCAGCACTTGGCACAGCGCGGGGACTGCATGCGGACATTAATTTCCGCCCACGCTCTCCTGTGCTGGAATACCCTCCAAAGGAAAACGACCTACAGTGGCGAAGGACTTCTGCGATGCCCGCGTGGACAGCCCCTGTGTTCTTAGCAGCGCACTGCCTCTCCAGGACACAAAAGCTAAGGGCGAGGGGAAAAATCGAACGCCCCTTGGACAAAGGCTGCCCACTGCAGCCGTGACCCTACAGACAATCCCAAGTACTCCTCACGTTGGTGGCGGTGGCCGGATTCCTTTAACGGGCCGCGAAGGAGGGGGTGGGGCGACTGTGAGGTTTGGGAAAGAGGCGAGTCCGCTCATCGGGTTTCCAGCAGTCCACTTCCTACGGCAAGCAGAAGGAGACAAACGCCGCCTCGGCTCGCTCCCACCTACCGCCTCCTGACAAAGCTGCCCTGGTGTTCCCCTCCAGTGGCCGCAGGGCCGTGTGTACACTCCTCACCTTCGACTCGGGTTCAGTTCCGAATTACCACCGTAGTCCCGAGTCACTCTTCTTGTCGGACCCTAGGACGGCGCGCCCCGGGAGGCGCCCAGATGCTGCGAACCCCGGGTCGCGTTCCCAGGAGGGTGAGGGAAAGCAGGGCGGGGAGCCAGGGAAGGAGCACGCGCGTCGCGCGGCCGGGCATGGGGGCGGGGCTAGGTGTCTCGCGCAGGGGGCGGGGCGCGGTGACGTCGCGGGTGCCCGGGCCGCGCCGTGGCTGTGGCGGCGGCAGCGGCGGCGGCGGCTGTGGTAGTGGCTGCGGCGGGGGTGCCTGGGCGGCAGTGGCAGCAACAGCCCCGAGGAGGGTGAGACGGCCGCCGTGGCGGCAGCTCGGAAGTCGGGCGGGACCCCGCGCTTCCCGCCTGTCGCTGGCGCTGAGGCTTCTGCTTTTCCTACTGGCCTTCTCGCCCCCGGCCCTGGCTGGGCAGGGCAGAGCGCCCCCGGGGAGGGGCGGAGCTGTAGGTGAGGCGTTGGGACCCCCCTCCCCCTCCACTGCCGGCTTGGGGGGGATGGGGAAGTACGGGAGGGCGGATCCCACCCCAACCCACCCTAGCCCACCGGCGGGCTCCACCCAGCCGAGCTTCGGGATTGGGCGGGAGCTGAGGCGGTGGCGGTGGGGACCTCAGGCTAGGTGGGAGGTGGGGGTTCTGGACCCTGGGAGAACCGGGGGTCGCAGGGGTCTGAGGTGTGATGTTCCGCGTGAGGTAGTGGGGAGAGAGGAATGGGGAGCCCTGTGGTTGGGGTGCGGTCAGGGTGGATCTGTGGGTTTAGGTGGTTGATGTAAAATGTTGAAGATGATTTTTTTTTTTTTTTTTTTGGGAAATGGTGAGGTAGAAGATGAAGTGTTTTATTTCAAAAGGGAGATGAGCTGTGGCTGTTGCCTTCTAGCCAGTTGGAGAAGCTTTGCACTGAATCTCACATTTCTACTTTAGCGTCTTGGTTGTTTCATTTTCTTTTCCTGACAGGGTAGGTTGGGGGTCGGTGAGGGAAGAGAATCCCTTTGGGTTGGTTAAATTGGGAGCGTGGATGGATCTGAAGTTTTACACCCAAGAACAGGGGAGATCTTGGGATTAGACAACTTCATTCTGACACCAACCTTTAGGAAATAGGTCTCATTTACTCACAGTTCCTTAAAGATGTTGTCTTCCAGTTTTCTTTCCTCTGTGCCTAAAAGATCTCCTTATACCACTTAAAAAAAAATTTTTTTTTTCAAACAGTCTTTATTCTGGCCCCTTAAAAGTAGGCCTGAGACTCAGATGATTGCTTTGAAAGACATCTTTCTGAGTAGTAGTTGCAGGTGGTTGTTGTTAACTGCTTTGAGTGGGTAAAATGAACAAATTGAACAGTTTTTTTTTTTAAGTTAATTGTATGAAAAATGCTTAAACGTTTCAAGGCACAGCTGTTTTTTACAGCTTGTTTTTCAGTAGACCTGGACATTTTGTGTTCAGCGCTGAATTCTTGGGGATTATTTTATTTTTCAATTGTGACTGTATTTAAGTCTTTATTAAACACTTTAAAATGGACTTTTTTTTTTTTTTTTTTTTAAAGGTAGGTTACTCAATTTCTGAGACATGAGGGGCTTTAAAATGCTCTAATAACATTTTGGGAGCATGTGTCTCACTTTATTGGAGATGTTACTGAATAAACAGTGTTGATGTTCCACAACTTAGGACAGTAAACGTGAATCTTTTCTGGATTCCTGCTTCCTGTTAAATTACAGTATTCACCGATCTTACCTATAAGTTAAGCTATTAAAGCTATTTCTTTTTCAGAAAGCAGGTCCTGTGATAGACATGAATTATGTAATGGATGTTAGTAGGCATGACTCTCAATAATTCATTTATGGAGGAAGAGAAACCATCATGAGATGGAATTTAAGCAGTGACTTTCCCAAGGCTTACCCAGTTTATTTGGGAAAATAGCCAGGGAAGTGCTTTCCTGGAACCCAACAGAGAAATATACAGATTAGTTGCAGTAGTTGCAGATCATTGCCTTTTTTACATGCCTACTTATTGAGCAGACCATTTTCCTCTAGTAAATACTTCTTCTTAAAGAGATTTAGAGGAAACAGTATATAATAAACCTATTAAGTGAGAATGTGTATTTAAATTTATGATTGTAAATTAAATATTAAACGTGTTCAGATTGAATTATAAGTTGGTATAGTGACTAATTTTGATTTTAGGTTAATTGGAAGGAAAACTTAAAATCCACATTTCATTTTGGCTTTTAGATTATACATTGGCTTAATTAATTGGGACAAATGTGAACTAAGATATTGGGTGAAAGTGTGTGTATATATTCCTAAAGTGACATTTGTGACATTTGCATTGTTGGAGGTGAGGTGTGATTATTCACTTTGTAGGAATAAAATCATGTAATTTGGGGGGGAAGTCCAATTTAGAAGCAACCTAGTGACCTGTTTAGAATTTCTTATGCCTAAAGAAAAAAAATCCTACAATTTTTTCTGGGGTGGAGGTACTGGGGATTGAATCCAGGGGCACCTTACCACTGAACTACATCCCCAACTCTTTTTAAACTTTTTTTTCGAGACAAGGTCTCATTAAGTTGTCCAGGCTGGACTTGAACTTGCAGTCTTCCTGCCTTAACCTCCCAAGTTGTGGGGGTCACAGGTGTGTATCACTATGCTTGCCTACATTTTATTATTTAAGAAATGTTGCTTACTAGTCATTCCGTGATTCCTCATTGAATCTGATGAGGTGTTTTTTTGTTTGTTCTTTATTGCTAAATCCTTAGATTAGTATGCAGTTTGTTAATTACACAGTATTGGAAACTTAAAAATGAATGTTCTCATGTCAACAGTGCTCTGTTTTACACTATGTTTATACTTTTAGAAGTAGCATGAGAAGCCGGGCGCACGCCTGTAATCCCAGCACTTGGGAGGCTGAGGCAGGAGGATCGCGAGTTCAAAGCCAGCCTCAGCAATGGCGAGGCACTTAGCAACTCAATGAGACCCTGTCTCTAATAAAGTACAATAAAAAGGGCTGTATCACAGTGGTCGAATGCCCCTGAGCTCAATCCCAGGTACCAAAAAAAAAAAAAGAAAAAGAAAAAAGAAGTAGCATGAGAGCTGTTAAATGTGCATTTTATGTGTAGTGTATTAGAAACATTGACAGAGAAAGATCAGGGAGCAAAATATTGTGATTAGTCAAATAATCAGTACACTGATTATCAGTTTTCAGAGAAATATAATAAAATAATTTTAGCATAGTCATGACATAGAATATAACTTAATTCTATCTATGGCTACTCAGGTCTTACTGTGTCTTGGATTGTGTACTCTTGGAGTCACTGTGCCTGAGTTCAAATCCTGACCTTACAGGTATGACCTAAGGCACACTGCTTAACCTTAGTTTCTCACCCTTAGCCTGTATCTCAATTTCTTCATCTGTAAAATGGGAATAAAAGCACCAATACCTGGGCTGGGATTGTGGCTCAGCGGTAGAGCGCTCGCCTAGCACGTGCGCGGCCCGGGTTTGATCCTCAGCACCACGTACAAATAAACCCATTGTGTACAACTACAGCAAATAAATAAATATTTAAAAAAAAAAAAGTTTAAAAAAAAAAAAAAAGCACCAATACCTAACTTCTTAGGTTGGTTAAATGAGTTAGTTCTTGTCCCGAGCACATTAAGTAGACAGAGGCAGATATGTCTTTGCAATGCCAAGGTTTATTCACAACCAAATTCAAAGCTAGATTCACACAGTCCTAACTTAGCCTCTATCTCCCCGAGTCCCAGGGGGCTCACCAAGGGACGTCTTCTTAGCCGCTCGTTGGATCAGATGAAGTCTGGTCCGGGAACTCAGCAAGCAGCCGGCACCATCAGCAGGTCACTCCGATGGGAAGCGTGACGGGGTCTGGTCGTCTTGAAGGCGCTTCGCTTGAGTGAGCTGGGGACTCGGTTTATATACTATTTCTAGCTAGGCCCTTACGTCACTCATAGTGACATATCAGGGTCATGCACTCTGTTATCAGGGTTACACACGTGGGGGCTCTTTCAGGCGTTGCCATGGATACTCACTGTGCATGTCACAGTGTATGACAACGCAGGACATATTCATGACACTTATAGCATTAAGCACTATTTCCACACAAGCACTAAGTTAATATCAGATTCATTAAATTATTATTATTCTTTGGTACTCAGTACAGTTCTATAGTTACAACAGTCCTGGCACATAATTAGTTGGTTCACTAACATCTTTTGACGTTTTTACCATGAACGTTATTTATTCATTCACTTAATAAATACATATTAAGCGTGTATTACAAGGTATCCTAGGTGCTGGCAGTATAGCAGTGAACAAAGTGGATGAAAATCTGGATCATCTTGGAGCTTTTATCTTAGGTGAGGAGACATATGATAAAATAGGTAAATAAACCAGTAAATGAATTTTAGATGTTAGTAAGTGCTATGAAGAGAAATGAAGCAAGAGAGGATAGGGAATGGGGATGAGGGTGCAGGAGGCATGTGGATCAGGAAGGCTTCTAAGTTTTACATTGAATAAGGTATGGGAGCGGCTGTGGAGGATTGATAATAACCTGACTTATGTTGTAGAAGAATGGCTCCGACTGCTTTGTGGGACTTTAGAGCTGGGGTGCAGAGTAGAAGTAGGACCACTACTCAGGAGGTTCTTTTGCAGTGTTGTAGATGAGAGTGGCTTTGATCCAGGTGATAGCAAGAGGAAATGTGAGAAATGGTTGAACTTTGAGTCTGTTTTGAGGGTAGACCTGTAGGTTTGCTGGTGGTTAGTTGTGGGATGTGAGCAAAACAGAAGAGTAAAGAACAACTCAAGTTTTTGGCCTGAAGGGCTAGAAGAATGAGGTTGTTAGTAATTGAGATGGACGTGGCAGTTGGAGCATCTTTGGGGAAAACACGAATTTAGGAAAAATGTCTAGGAAGAGTGAAGAATTTGCCTATTTTCAGCTGGCATGTAAAATGAAGAGATGTTGAGATCATCAGGGGAGTGAATTGAGGTAGAGAAGAGATCCAGTCATCTGAGCCTTGGGGCACTGATTCATTCATTCAACAGTTATTTAATACGGATGGTTCTAAGTGCTCTTTTAGGCATTGGGTCATACAGCAGTGAACAAAGCTGACAGAAACCTCTACTTTCATGAGACTTACCTTCTAGATACACTGGAAGAATGAAGAGTAACCCAGCAGATTGATAAGAGGTCTGTGAGTAAGGAGGAAAACTCTGGGAGTGTGGTGTTGTGGAAGTGGAGGAAAGGAAGTTTTCAAGGAGGATGGAATGATCAACTGTGTCATTGTTTAAAGATGTGTCAGAGTGTTGAGTAAGAGAATTCTGCTTGACTATGATATCTAGCAATAGAGAGATGACTAAATATATTTTATTTTAAATAATTTTTTAGTTGTAGATGGACACAGTATCTTTATTTTGTTTATTTATTTTTATGTGGTGCTGAGAATTGAACCCAGTGCCTCACACTTCCCCAGCCCCTAAATATATTTTAGTGTTAGATGAGACAAATATTAAGAACGTTTCAGTTTTTTACTTTCCTTGGAATTGGTTTGTTTTCCCCACCAGTACTGGGGATTGAATCCAGGGTCCCTTTACTATTGAGCTACATACTCCCCAGCCCTTTTTTATTTTGAGACAGGGTCTTCCTAAGTTGTGGAGACTGGCTTTTAACTTTTGATTCTTGTGTTGCAGCCTTCCAAGTACTGTGATAATAGGCATATATCACTGTACCTGGCTCCTGGGTGTTTTTTTTAATTCCTTCATTCTAGGAGCTCTGTGGCTCAGTGGTAGAGCAGTTGCCTAGCATGTGTGAGGCACGGGGTTTGATTCTCAGCATCACATATAAATAAATAAAGGTCCATTGACAATTAAAAATTAAAAAAATTACTTCATTCTTTTCAGAACAAAATAGGCACTGCAAGTGTGTACTTGCATGAAGGAGATGCACATGGCATTTATAATTGCTGTTAGTCTGCCTATGCTTGCTTTATAAAAATTAGGTGATATATATTAAATCAGAAGATAAAAAAGAATATTGGGGAAGAAGTCTTTTTCCCTTCTCTTTTTCCCTGAAGTCCATCACAATTCCAGTTTCTTGTTTTACTTCCCAGTAACATTCTGTGCAACCATATGGCCTTTAGCTATTCTAAAATTGCATAAATATACAATGTTTTATCTTCCAATCTAATATTGAACTTTGTTATTATTTTAGGATCGATTATCTGAAAGGTAGTTTTAGTGCTCTTTTCAAAGGAAATAGTGATTATTAGAATCTTACATGGATTCATTAAGTCACATTGGACAGTAATTCTGTTTTTTTTTTTTAAAATATTTATTTATTTGTTTTAGTTGTACACAATGCCTTTATTCTTACGTGGTGCTGAGGATCGAACCCAGGCCGTGCACATGCTAGGCAAGCACTCTGCCACTGAGCCACAATCCCAGCCCCAGTAATTCTAGATTGAACCCAGGGGTGCTTAACCACTGAGCTACATCCCCAGCCCTTTTTTTTTTTTTTTTAATTTTATTAGAGACAAGGTCTCGCTGAGTTGCTTAGGGCCTCACTAAGTTGCTGAGGCTGGCTTTGAATTAACAGTTCTCCTTCCTGAGCCTCCCAAGTCATCTGGATTACAGGCATGCACCACCGGTTCTGGCTAGACTTGATAGTTTCTTGACTGATAAATAAAAGAAATGCAGTAGTTATGTAGTTAGACTTTAGCTAGATTTAGTTCATGCTTTCTTTTTAGAAAATATGAAGTAAAGTTTGGATTTCATGAGGACAGCAACTGTTATGTTCTTTACTGAGCAAATAGTAGTACTTAGTAAATATTTGAGAAATGAATGGAAAATAGTTCTATTAAATGAATTCACACCTGATGGAGTGGCTAGACCCAGAAAACAGTTGCTACTGGGGATGAAGAATTCAAGAAACTGATGTTAGATGACCCACTCATGTGTGTATTGAAATGAGCAGAATGGGTAGCAGGAGTGGTGTGGCATAGAGGATCGTGACAACTGTTAAGTTGTTGCCCATGTAATCCTGGGTGTGGGGAATGTTCAGGTGGTTGTTAGGTTATAGTGAAGATGTGGAGGTAGAAGACTGTGTTGCTGACTAGCATCAGCTTTAGAGTAAGGATTTTTGTGAGGGTTGAGGAGTAATGATCTGGCAGTGTCATCGGGAGAAAGAAAGGTTCTAGCTTTATTTCCCAATATTGGGTATGGCCTGTGAGAGACCAAATAGCTTCCCTTGAAAGGGCTATATGGCAAGAGGTGTCCTGAATTAGAAAGCCAGTTTTCATTTAAATCAGAATTAATGAGGACATTTTGAGGAGATTGAGACTTTTTATAGGAGTTTCCATGACAGTATAGTTTCCACTATATTAGTTTTTATTATTTTCATTTAAACTTAAAACATCTCTATTTTAACAGAACTCCTCCAGCTTCATACTTTAGTGCTCTGTTATTCTCTGCTTTGTAGCCAAACTTCTTTGAATGAATTTTCTACATTTGCTTTACATCTCCATTTCTTCACCTTTGATTTTTTTCTCAATCTATTTCTGTTTTATGTTTGTTTCTACTTTTTTACTGAAACTGAAAATAGCCAAAGAAAATATGAAATTTGAACATCACCAGTGGCTATTTTTCTCTTTCCTCTTATTTAACCTCTTAGCAGTTGTACTAGTTGTCTCTTGGTACCTAACATATGATCCCCAAACTTACAGAACGTTTATAGTTTCATAGTTTCTGTGGGTCAGGAATTTGGGTGTGGTTGGTGCCTCTGATTCAGGGTCTCTCATAAGGCTGGCAAGGTGTTGACTAAGGCCCCAGTCTTCACTGGGGGAGGCTCTACTTCCAGGTTCACACATGTGGCTACTGGCAGGCCTCAAGTCTTTGTGGGATATTTACTGGAGAAAGGAGTCCCTTGCTGTTTGGGTCTTTGCATAGGATTACTACAACATGGCACCTTGTTTCTCCTATATCAAGACCTCTGTGGGGAAAGAGAGGAGATATTAGCCAGAGTCTTTTTGTAACTTAATCTTGGAAGTGATGTGCTATCATTTTTGCTGCATTGTGTTCATTACAAGCTTGTCACTAGATCCAACACACTGAAGGTGGAATTTCTCAATGACATGAACACTGGGAGGCAGAGATCATTCAGAGCCATTTTCCTGTGCTGCCTACCACAGCAGCTTTTGACAGTTGATTTTTCCTTCTTTTGTAAAGCTCTCTTTTCTCTTGGGGGGTTTTCAGAGTATGCTTCTGTTTTTCTTTCTGGTTCCTGGACTTTCTTTCTCAGCAACCTTTTGACTCTCTCTCTACCTATTCATTAAATGAATTTTTGGGGGTCACATCATCCCCTCCTCATTTTTATTCATCCGCTAAGTGTTTGTTTTTCTGTCTTCTGCTTATACCTCTTTCCTGAGTTTAAGGACCAACATATCCACCTTGCTTCTTGGTATTTCCATTTGGATGTTCCTTAAGCTTAATACATCCAAAATTGAATATATGCTCTTCTTTTGGTGTTTCTTAATTCATTTGGTGACATCATTGTTTGTTCAAGCCAGAAATAAAGGGGGATGGTCTCTTGATTTTCCCTCTCCACCACTTTCCATTTTACTATTCCTTATTGATTAAAGTCTTTGCTGTTTATGGATGGTGTGAATATTTTCATGAGGTATTGCACCCTCTGCTGGGTTCCAAGCATTGAATGGGTGTTTGCTAGGTGTTTTGAAGATTCTTTTCAATCTGTGTTCATAGATTTTGATTAGGAGTCACATGATCAGTGCTCTACTTCAGAAGGGTAGCAACTATTGAACTGTCATTTTTAGTGGTTCACTAAAGAAGGAAAGTAAGCCCCTATGTTTCTTTTTTTCTTTTGGTACTGGGGATTGAGGTACCTGAGGCTGGCTACATCACCAGCCCATTATATTTTTAAAAAAATATTTATTTATTTGCTTTAGTTGTACACAATGCCTTTATTTGTATGTGGTGCTGAGGATTGAACCTGGGCCGCACACGTGCTAGGCGAGCGCTCTACCGCTGAGTTACAACCCCAGCCCCCCATTTTATTTTATTTCATTTCATTTTTTTGGTACCAGGGATTGAACTCAGGGGCACTCGACCACTGAGCCACATCTCTAGCCCTTTTTAATATTGTATTTAGAGACAGGGTCCTTTTTTTTTGGGTACCGGGGATTAAACTCTGGGGCACTCGACCACTGGGCCACATCCCCAGCCCTTTTTTTGTATTTTATTAGAGACAAGGTCTCACTGAGTTGCTAAGTGCCTCACCATTGCTGAGGCTGGCTTTGAACTCGTGATCCTCCTGCCTCAGCCTCCCAAGTGCTGGGATTACGGGTGTGTGCCACTACGCCCCTAGAGGCAGGGTCTTGCTGAGGTACTTAACACCTTACTAAATTTGCTGAGGCTGGCTTTGGACTCAAAATCCTCCTGCCTCAGTCTCCTGAGCCACTGGGATTACAGGCATGCGCTGCGCCCGGCTTTGTTTAAGAAATCTTTCTTGCTGGGCGCAGTGTCACACACTTGTAATCTTTGCAACCTCAGGTTCTAACCCAGCCTGTGGCCAGCCTCAGCAACTTAGTGAGACCCTCAGTAACTTCGTAAGATGCTGTCTTAAATTGAAGAACTGGGGAAATAGCTCAGTGGTAAAGCACTCTTGGATTAAATCTTCAGTACCAAACTAAATAACAATAAGAACAACAATAAACACAATATCTTTCTCTACGATTATGAAGCTTTTCTCTTAAATAATTTTGTGGCGTGTCATTTGTTATATCTCGACCACTGGGTCACATCCCCAGCCCTTTTTTTTTTTTTTTTTTTAAGTGCCTCGCCCTGAGGCTTGAAGCCAGTGCTGGGATTACAGGCGTGCGGCACTTTTTTTTTTTTTTATTTATTTATTTATTTATTTTTGGTACCGGGGATTGAACTCAGGGGCACTTGACCACTGGGCCACATCCCCAGCCCTTTTTTGTATTTTTATTTAGAGACAGGGTCTCACTGAATTGCTAAGTGCCTCGCCATTGCTGAGGCTGGCTTTAAACTTGTGATCCTCCTGCCTTAGCCTCCCAAGTGCTGGGATTACAGGTGTGCGACCGCGCCCGGCCATTGTTATATCTTTTTTTTTTTTTTAAATATTTATTTATTTACTTTAGTTCTACACAATGCAATGCATTTATGTTTACGTGGTACTGCAGATCGAACCTGGGCCGCGCACGTGTGAGGCGAGCGCTCTGCTGCTGAGCTACAACCCTAGCCCCCATTGTTATATCTTTATGTGGATTGCTATAATTGACTTTTGTGTATGCTCTGAGGTAGAAGTTGAGGTTACATATTTTTCCCTTCTGGTTGACTGATTTAGTTAGCACCATTTATTGACAATTCCTTTCTTTTCTACTGATGTATAATAAATTCAGATTCTTCTGTTAAATTGTTTTCTGTTTCTTGGTCTAGTGCCACACCTTCTTAGTTACTATAGTATTAAAGAATGTTTTAATATCAGTAGAGGATGCCCTCCCATGTTTTTCAAGAATGTCTTCTTGATGTTCAGTGTCTGTCAGTGACTGTTAAGGTCAGTAATTAAGACAGCATGGAATTGATACAGGAATAGATAGATCAAAAATAAACCCAGACATTTATGGTTGGTTAATTCATTTTCTTCAAAAACATCCAAATAATTCAGTGAGGGAAAGACAGTCTTTTCAACAAAAGTACTGTACAAAAACATGAATCTCAAATTTTACCTCATAGAAGATCTTAGAGCTGGGAGAATCCTCCTTTTGTCCTTTCCTTTTGTCCTTCTTGCCTTAAGTTGGGTCTTGCTACATTGCCTAGGCTGGTCTTGAAATTGTGGGCTGTGTGATCCTTCTTCTTCAGTCTCCTGAGTAGTTGGGAATGCAGATGTGCACTACCCTACCTGGATAGGATTTCTTAGATATGGATACCCGAAGTGTATTTTAAAAAAAATAATTTAAAAAAGGGATAATTTGATCTTTATCAAAATTAAAAGTTGCGCTGGGGTTGTGGCTCAGCGGCAGAACGCTCGCCTCGCATGTGCGCGGCCCGGGTTCGATCCTCAGCATCACGTAAACATAAATGCATTGCATTGTGTACAACTAAAGTAAATAAATAGATATAAAAAAAAAAATTAAAAGTTTTTTTTGGGCTCGGGTTGTGGCTCAGTGGAAGAGTGCTTGCCTTGCACATGTGAGGCACTGGGTTCAATCCTCAGCACCACATAAATATAAATAAACAAAGATATTGTGTCTATCTATAACTAAAAAAATTTTAAAAATTAAAAGTTTTGTTTTCAAAAGACATCATTAAGAAAATAAAAAGACAAAGCCGGGCGCGGTGGCGCACGCCTGTAATCCCAGCACTTTGGGAGGCTGAGGCAGGAGAATCTCGAGTTCAAAGCCAGCCTCAGCAATGGCGAGGCACTTAGTAACTCAGTGAGACCCTGCTTCTAATAAAATACAAAAAAAAGGGCTGGGGATGTGGCCCAGTGGTCAAGTGCCCCTGAGTTCAATCCCCGGTACCAAAAAAAAAAAAAAAAAAAAAAGACAAACCACAAATCAGGTAGTTGAATAAAGGACTTTTGTCTAGAACATATGAAGTCTTACTTCTGAATACTAAGACAAATAACTCCCCCTGAAAAATGGACAAAAATTTTGAATAAACACTTCACTGACTTACTAATAAACACTTCAGAACAATGCTTGCCACCATTAGCTATGAGATACCATAAGAAGATACAGCTAGACACCCACAAAGAATGGCTGAAATCAAAAGATTGAGATAGAGTTGGCCAGGATATACAGAAACTGGTATTCTGAAATAATTTGGTGCTAGGGATGGAATCCAAGGCCACACATGTGCTAGGCAAGTGCTCTAATACTTTTTTTTTTTTTTTTAAATTGATTAATTAATTCTTTTTTGTACTGGGGATTGAACTCTGTTTGGGTATTTTACCAGTGAGTTACATCCCCAGTCCTTTTAGTTTTTTTATTTTGAGACAGGGTCCTGTTAAGTTGCTGAAGCTGACCTTGAATTTGAGTCCTCTTGTCTCAGGCTCCTGAATTGCTGGGATTATAGGTGTGTGCCACTGTGACCATCTGTTAATTTTGAGACAGCATCTTACTACATTGCCCAGGCTGGACTTAAGTTTGTAATCCTCCTGCTTCAGCCTCTCACGTAGTTGGGATTACAGGCATGTGCCACTATTCCTGACTTTTTCTGATAATGTTTAATTTTGATAGAGCAGCAATTTTCATGTGGTTTTTTGAAAATGGGCAGAAATTATTTCTTATGTTTAAACTCATAAATTCCAATAAAGTATAAATATAACAGTGTTACATTTCCCTATTGTAAGTATGTATCTGTATACTGTATTTTATTTTAATTTTTGCAATAAGGGGGAATTGAACCCAGGTCCTTGCACATGCTAGACAAGTGCTCCACCACTGGGCCACATCCTCATGCCTGTGAACTCAGGACCTCACACATGCTAAGTAAGTGCTCTGCCACTCAGCAATACCTCCAGACCCTTATACTATATTTTAAATTACATATCAGGATCTTTCAAGAGTTGAAAATTAGGGATTGATTTTTAGCCCATTCATATTAAAATTCTTTTAAATAGTTTAGCAGAGATATCTATTTTATAAAATTTTAATTTTTGTTTTTTACAAAATTTTAAAATTCCATAGTTGTTCAAGAATACACATCTAAGCTGGGAATGATGTCGTGTGCCTGTAGTCATAGCTATTTAGGAGGCTGAGACAAGAGAATTGCTTGATCCTAGGAGTTTGAGACAGCCTGGGCAACATAGTGAGATCTAGCTTAATACTTCACTTGAGTACTCTGACTGTATATCATGTACTCCATTGTGGCAACATAATGCTTGAGACACCGTCTCTGCCCTGAGGATGCTGGTGATGAGAGGGAGACAAGTAAACATGCAATTATAATAGCATGTGATAAGTGTTAATGATATGGACGATGATAAGTGTTAATGAAGAGGAAGGTAGAAGGAGTGGGAAAGATGAGGTTTGAGATTGGGTTTGGATGAGGAAATACTTTGTAAACCATGTTAGGATTGAAATTTTACCTTGAGGTAATAGCAAGACTCTGGAGATTTTTTTTTTAATTTTATTTTTTGGTGGGGGGTGCTTGGGCACTCGACCACTGAGCCACATCCCAAGCCCTAATTTTTGTATTTTATTTAGAAACAGAGTCTCACTGTGTTGCTTAGAGCCTCGTCATTGATGAGGCTGGCTTTGAACTCATGATCTTCCTGCCTCAGGCTCTCGAGCCTCTGGGATTACAGGTTTATGCCACTGCTCCTGGTGTAGCTAGCCGCTGGGATTACAGGTGTGTGCCACCTTGCCTGGCGACTTTGGAGATTTTTGAGTTAAGGAAATAACAAGTTTGTATTTGATAGGAGAAGTCTAAGTGAGAAGGTCAAGTTGGAGACTGTGGCCTTGCTCCTGATAAAGAATGAAAACTGGGCTGTGGTTGTGGCTTAGCTGTAGAGTGCTTGCCTAGCACATGCGTGGCCCGATTTGATCCTCAGCACCACATAAGAATAAAGGCATTGTGTACAACTAAAACAAATAAATAAATATTAAAAAAAAGAATGAAAACTAAAGTAGTAACAGTGGAGATAGAGAAGCATACAAAATTGAAAGGTTTAAGAAACAGAACTGTGTAATTCATTATTGTGTGTATGTGTAGTTTTGTGAAGCAAGAACTCGTGATGGGCAAGAGGAGGCTAAAGTGACTCCAGACTTGGAGCAACAAGGCAAAGAACAGTGCTGCCAACTGTAGAAGCCATATGACTGCTTAATTGTTAAATCTAACTAATTTAAGTGAAATAAGATAAAATTCAGGTCTTCAGTTGGATTAGCCACACAAATATCAAATGACAGATGTATTAAATAATTTCTACAGTTAGCCTAGAGTTCTATGAAATCATACTTTAGTGTATCCAGAGAGATTTAAGCAGAAAAATGTATCTGGTTATATATGCTTAATAGCAAGGTGGAACTTGTGGCTTCTTCTTTGGACAGTGCAGAAATAGAAGATTTCTGTTGTCATATAAAGTTTTGCTGGACTGTACTGGTCTAGTTTTTGGTATCTACTTCCTTTTCCTCAGAGAAAAGTCAAGAGTAACAGATTATATTCTCCAGTCTCCAGAGCACTGTGACTCTACAACGTTTGGTTGTGATATATATGTCACAGATTCTATTAGATACTGTCACCACCATTGCCAGTTTACCACCACCCTCACTAAATCATCATCACATGTAGAACATTTTCCTTAATCAGAGAAGGTTCTATTGGACAGTTCTGAGTGAGAGAGAAAGTGATATTATTCATTGAGCTATCCATGGCAGTGGTGGGAGGACGATAGCAGACTGTATAAAGTACTGTCCAATAGGAATATGAATCACATTTGTAATTAAAAAAAAAATATGTGTATATATATTTTTGGTACCAGGGATTGAACTCAGGGGCATTCGACCACTGGGCCACATCCCCAGCTCTTTTTTGTATTTTATTAGAGGCCGGGTCTCACTGAGTTGCTAAGTGCCTCGCCATTGCTGAGGCTGGCCTTGAACTCGTGATCCTCCTGCCTCAGCCTTCCAAGTGCTGGGATTACAGGCATGCGCCACCGTGCCCGGCTTAAAAAGAAAATATATATATATATATATTTTAAGATGGGGGTCTTGCTATGTTGCTCAGACTGGTCATGAACTCCTGGCTTAATTGGATTCTCCTGCCTCAGCCTCCTTAGTAGCTGGGACTGCAGGTGTACACCTTCATGACTGGCTTTAATTTAAAAGAAAATTGAGTAGCCATGTTAAAGAATTACCCAATTAGAGTTTTTAATTTTAAAAATTAATGAGCTATATACATTATTTCTTCATATTAGGTCTTTGAAATCAATTGTGAACTTACACAACATAAATTCAAATACTGTTTTTTTAAAAAATATTTTTTTAGTTGTAGTTGGACAGAATACCTTTATTTTATTTATTTATTTTTATGTGGTGCTGAGGATCGAACCCAGTGCCTCGCATGTGGTAGGCAAGCACTCTACTGCTGAGCCACACCCCAGCTCCTCAGATACTAAGTTTTTATCAGAAATATCATATATTTATTTAGGTCTGTAAATAATAAAATTTACAGTTGAAAAAGTGATTCACATACCAGTTCTAATCATGCTTAAAATTTTTCCGATAACTAAGTTGAATTTCAGTTTTTTAAATTTAAGTTTTAATTATAATTAAATAGAATAAGAAATTTCATTCATTCATTCATTCATTCATTGGTCTCACTAGCCATGTTTCAAGTACTTAGAAGCTGCATACGGCTAGTGGCTACTGTCTTAGCGCAGCCCTGGAATAACAGTGCATTCATTCAGTAGTTGAAAGTTCAGGCCTGGAGCTCTAAAAGGTACTGAAACAGAGTAGTATGTGAGAAGGACTTTGAGGAACATGAGTTTGTGACTTGGGACAAACTAATTTTAACCTCTCTATGCCCCATTTAAAAAAGAATCCATAAATGTATTTTGGTGAGAGTAAAATAGTAGATGAATAAATATTCAGTATATTGTTCTGGCTACAAATATGATTTTAGAGTTAGATAAATATGTGATCTTAGGTCTTACTGATCCTTTCTGACTTATCCCATCTGTAAATGGGATAATAACATCTTTCTTGTAAAAGGTTTGTGCAAAGGGTCCAGTGAACTATTCTGGCAAGTGTTGACTACATTTAATAAATACTACATTTCCTCACTTCAAATTGGCTCTTTCTTTTTTGTGGGATATACCATCAACTTAATTAATTATTATTTTTTAGAAAATAAGGAGTGGGGCTGGGATGTGGCTCAGCGGTAGGGTGCTCACCTAGCACGTGCGTGACCCGGGTTCGATCCTCAGCACCATGTAAAAATACATGCATTGTGTACAACTAAAGCAAATAAGTAAATATTAAAAAAAAAAAAAAAAAAGGAGGAGGGCTGGGATTGTGGCTCAGCACTAGAGCACTCACCTAGCATGTGTGCGGCCGGGGTTCCATCCTCAGCACCACATAAAAATAAAGGCATTGTACATAACTAAAACAAATAAATAAAATATTAAAAAAAAAGAAAATAAGGAAACATACATTAATTATAAGCTGAATGCTACTTTCAGATACTTCAAAATATGAAAAAATATATTTTAAAATAGGAAATATTATAATATTGATGAGTTCTTACTATGAATCAGCTGCTATGTTAAAGACTTTATATGATGATGTAAAAGGTTTTTAAAAAATGTACAGTGGGGCTGGGATTGTGGCTCAGTGGTAGAACGCTCGCCTAGCACGTGCGCGGCCTGGGTTCGATCCTCAGCACCACGTACAAATAAACCCATTGTATACAACTAAAGCAAATAAATAAATATTTTTAAAAAAATGTGCACTGTAGGGGCTGGGATTGTGGCTCAGCGGTAGAGCACTCGCCTAGTACCTGCGCAGCCCGGGTTCGATCCTCAGCATCACGTACAAATAAACACATTGTGTACAACTAAAGCAAATAAATAAATATTTAAAAAAAAATGTGCAGTGTAACATTTCTGTTGTGATGTTTCACTTAGTAGACTTTTAATAGAAAGTCTGTTTTAATTCTGGAAACTTTGAAACATAAAGCTCCTGTTCTTAGTTATTCTAGGAAGCACTGCATTCTGTTTGAATATCTTTGGGTATTCTTAAATTTGTGATTTCATAGTACTTTGGGCTAAATGTGTAGAATTTAAAATTCTGTAATTTTTCATTTGTATGTATACATGTAAAGAATTACATTTTTAAAATATGTGTTGGTAGGGTTTATTGATATGATACCACAGAGAAAAAATGGACTCTTCCTGGTTAAAGAGAAAGGAATTGTGACCTTAAAAAAAAATTATTTATTTATTTTAGTTGTACACAATGCCTTTTATCGAACCGAACTGGGCCACGCTCGTGCTAGGCGAGCGTTCCTCCACTGAGCCACAACCCCAGCCCCAGGAATTGTGACTTTTTTTTTTTAAATATTTATTTATTTGTTTTAGTTGACACTATGCATTTATTTTTACATGGTGCTGAGGATCGAACCCGGGCTGCGCATGTGCTAGGTGAGCGCTCTACCACTGAGCCACAACCCCATCACTCCCCCCCCCCCCCCGAATTGTGACTTTTAATGGCTCTGCAAATCCTTTTTCCAAGGTTTTTTCCTTAAGTCCCACCTTATGCTTTGTAACTGGCAGTGTGCCATTCAACCACTTGCATCATATACATAGCTTGTTCTCGGGAATCTTACTGCTTTCTTAACAGTGTTTTCTAGTATATCCATTCAGATTTGAAATAATATTAGCCATTTTGCATCTGTATTGGAAATAATGAAATTTATGATATGTTTATGGCTAGCAGATAGTTGTGATATTATGTGCCAATGTTCTTTGGTGGTGGTAGCTAAAAGTGTTGTATGATTTTAGGACCAGGTATGGAAATGCTCTCCTTGAAATTACAATGGCTTTTTCCTTTTATTTCTGTTTAAATCTTTTTAATCTTTTTTCTTTTTAAAATAGCAATATAGGAGCTGGGCTTGGTGGCGCCTGTAATCCCAGCACTTGAGAGGCTGAGGCAGGAGGATTGAGAGTTCAAAGCCAGCCTCAGCAATGGTGAGGCACTTAGCAACTCAGTGAGACCCTGTCTCTAATAAAATGCAAAAAAGGGCTGGGGATGTGGCCCAGTGGTTGAGTGCCTCTTAGTTTACTCTCCAGTACCAAAGAAAAAGCAACATAGGACTAGGGTTGTGGCTCAGCAGTAAAGCACTCACCTAGCATGTGCAAGCCCCTGGGTTCGAGTCTCAGCTCCACATAAAAATAAATAAATAAAATAAAAATATTATGTCCAACTACAACTGAAAAAAATAAAACAAAAATAAAAAAATAAAAATAGAATAGCAAAATATACCCACTTGGAAAATTTGGAAAACTGTTAAAAAAGTAAATATTTTCTCCCATTGTTTTGCTATTTATATGGATATTTGCAAATTTGGCCTATTTTGCATGTTAAAATCTATATCCTTTTTCATTTTCTGTATTATAAATATATATATATATATTTTTTTATTTTTTATTTTTTATTTTTTTTGGTACCAGGGATTGAACTCAGGGGCACTCGACCACTGGTCCACACTCCCAGCCCTTTTTTGTATTTTATTAGAGACAGGGTCTCACTGAGTTGCTAAGTGCCTCGCCCTGGCTGAGGCTGGCTTTGAACTCGCGATCCTCCTGCCTCGGCCTCCCAAGTGCTGGGATTATAGGCGTGCGCCACCGCGCCTGGCTTAAATATTTTTTTACCTCATTTTTTTCCCTTGGTACCAGGGATTGAACCCAGTAGTGCGTTACCACTGATCTGTATCCCTAACCCTTTTTTATTTTATTTTTATTTTTATTTATTTATTTTGTGGTACCAGGGATTGAACTCAGGGGCACTCGACCACTGGGCCACATCCCCAGCCCTTTTTTGTATTTTATTTAGAGACAGGGTCTCACTGAGTTGCTAAGTGCCTCGCCATTGCTGAGGCTGGCTTTGAACTCGTGATCCTCCTGCCTCAGCCTCCCAAAGTGCTGGGATTACAGGCGTGCGCTACCACGCCTGGCGTTCCTTTTTTATTTTTTATTTTGAGACAAAGTCTCCCTAAATTGCTGAGGGTCTCACTAAGTTGCATTTTGACACTGAACTTGTGATTCTACAGTTGCAGTCTAACCATGTCTCTGGGATTATAGGTGTGTACCCCCATGCTTGGCTCATGTCAGATATTTCTTGTAAATTTATTTTTTGTAGGCTGTATGTTAGTTTTAAACATTTTAATTAAAACATTTCCTGTTGAGATGAGTACTAATAAAGCTGGTATGTTTTTACTTGATGAAGCTTTCTCTACGTTTTGGATTAAGTAGATTTGTCTTTTCTGTTCATGGAATTAATTTCTGAATCAAGAGAGATGAATCCCCCTCCCCCATATATGGCATTGAATCTAGTGGCATATACCACTGAGCTACTTACTCTAAATATTTTTTATTTAGAGGCCTGGTCTTCTTAAGTTTTTGAGGCTAACCTTGAACTTGCCATCCTTCTGCCTTAGCCTCAGGAGCAGCTGGGATTACAAGTTTATGCCAACCATGATGGCTGAAAAGATATGAATATCCTTAAGATCCTTAACATAACCCATTTTCAATTTTTTTGCCTCCCAAATACTTTTAGGAAAGAAAAACTTCTCGGGTACCTACAATTTTTTGTTATTTTAAAAATTATGAAATGTTTCCAACTTGCAAAAAGATAATTATATAATTTGTAACAGTGCACCTATTGCATACCTTAAAAAATAAAATATTACAGAATTAGAATTTCTGTGTATAGCTTTCTCATTATAAGTGTCTTTATTTGCCAATAATGATGTCAATATTTAATCTTAACCAATGATACAGGTGGATGTTGAAGATCTTTTAGTCCGGAATTATGAATTTTTCAGTTGTAGGAAGGTGATATGATGCATATACTATGTATTACCTAACTTTTTAAGGAAGTTTCAGGGGACACTTCCTAATTCCTTCATCAGATACTTTGGTATTTTTGTACTGGTTCAGTTCTGGTTTTGCCTCCACATTAGTTAAAAAAGTTTTGAATTTTACGATGTTTTTGAAATCCAGGTTTGTGAATAATATTTATGAACAAGTGCATAATTTAGGTTTTTTTAATCTTTTAAAAAAATATTTATTTTACTTTAGTTGTACACAATGCAATGCATTTATGTTTACATGGTGTTGAGGATCGAACCCAGGTCGCGCACGTGCTAGGCGAGCGCTCTGCCGCTGAGCCACAACCCCAGCCCCCATAATTTAGTTTTTAACAATCAGGGTCTCACTATGTTGCCCAGGCAGGTCTGGAACTGCTGTGCTCAAATAATCTTGACTCAGCCTCCCTGGTAGCTGGGACTACAGGCATGCAGTCCCACACCTGGCTTGACATTTGTGGTAAAATTTGTTGAACTTTTATTGAACTGATCATAGTTTAGGATGAGATGTGGTATAAAATGCAAGCTGATGAACATTACAATTTTATGTTTTAGGATTTGAAAAACCCAGGGGTTGGGATTGTGGCTTAGTGGTAGAGTGCTCGCCTAGCACATGTGCAGCCCTGGGTTCTATCCTCAGCACCACTTAAAAATAAATAAATAAATAAAATAAAGGTATTGTGTCCACCTACAACTTAAAAAAAAAAATTAAACAAAAAACAAAAAACAACAAAACCCAGGATTTTAGCTGGGCACAGTGGCTCATGACTGTAATTCCAGCAGTTCAGGAGGCTGAGGCAGGGGATCGCAAATTCAAAGCCAGCTTCAGCAACTCAGTGAGACCCTGTCTCTAAATAAAATATCAGAAGAGCTAGGGATGTTGCTCAGTGGTTAAGCATGCCTGGGTTTCATCCTTGGTGCCAAAAAACAAACAAACCAACCAACCACAGGAAGGAAACAAAACCCCAGGATGTTAATAAGAATGAGGTATGGGGGAAGACTCTCAAAACTAAGTGGCATAAAATTGCTGAGATAAGTAGAGAAACAACTATGATTAGCAACCTTGTATTTACTTTTTAAAGTATCTTCTTGGCCAGATATTTGTCATGGTGAGAACTTTGATGGAGCTTATAATTACCTTGATTAACTAATTGATAAGAATTATTAAAAACTGTGATTAACTTGATTGTAACTGAGTTACTCACCCTTCCATAAAAAGGGATGAAATGGTAACAGCATCAAGTGTTAAGATTGCTCCTTTAAATTGGTAATGTCATTGTTGCTTCTAGTAATGGTTCTGTTTCAGATGAGCGTGCCATGGAGACAGTGTTGCTTTAGCCACTGTCCTGTAGTTTTCCATGTGGAGTCAATATAGGGGAATCAGATTAAGATCATAGACTCAGATACATGGTGTTAGCAAACCTCATATTATCCAGTCACATCATGAGGGTGGAAGCAAAGACATCTGCTTTCTTTAATGTGCAGTTTGTTTTTTTTAAAAACCTTGTATTACTCACGAATATGTTACCAATCAGCATCAGGGTATCATGTCCATTAATTATTATGTAAGTGAGTGCTGTGAGGAGGTCCTTATTTAAACCCTTACTCTATAGTGAGACTTTTTTTTTTTTTTTAATGTGAAAGTAATACATGCTCACTGTAAAAAAAAAAAAAAAATGAAAGAATGTAAGAAAATAAAGCTTACAGAGCCAGGTGTGGTGGCATACGCCTGTAATCCCAGTGACTTGGGAAACTGAGGCAGGAGGATTGCAAGTTCAAAGCCAGACCCTATCTCCAAATAAATAAAAAGGGCTGGGGATGTGGACCAATGGTTATGCTCCCTGGGTTCAATCCCTGATACCAAAAATAAACAAAACCCCCTAAAACATAGAGGCAAGGGAAGAAGTGTCTATCTGGACTTTCAGAAGTTGCATGTGGACTGGGAATGTAGCTGAGTAGTAGAGTGCTTGCATCTTTTAGCATCCATAAGGTTACTGGTTCCATCCCTAGCAACTAAGGGGGGAAAATAAAGAAAAGGAAAAGAAAAAAATATAACTTATTACCTACCATCTAAACTTTCTGGTATGTATACAGACAGGTATGTTTATCCTTTTTGTATTCAAAGGATTGTATTATTCTGTAACATTTCTATTTCACATTGTATTCTAGATGTCTTTGCATGTCAGATACACTTATTTTAAAATTTCATTAATAGTAGGTAGCATTGTATTTTAGATTTGGATAATTTGTTTAACCTATCCCTTGTTGGAAATTTAAGCTTTTTCTTTCTTTCTCTCTTTTTTGGTACTGGAGATTGAACCCAGGGACACTTAACCACTGGGCCACGTCTTTTGTCTTTTTTTTTTTTTTTTTTATTTTTTAATTTTTATTTCGACACAGGGTCTTGCTAAGTTGCTTAGGGCATCTCTAAATTGGTGAGGCTGGTTTTGAACTTGCATTCTTCCTGTCTCACCTGAGTTGCTGGGATTATAAGTGCGCGCCACCTTGCTTGACTGGTCTCTTTTCTTGATGGTGCAAACAATACAAAAATTAAACATCAGGCTGGGGTTGTGGCTCAGTGGCAGAGCGCTTGCCCAGCATGTGCGCTGCCCGGGTTCGATCCTCAGCACCACGTAAACATAAATGCATTGCATTGTGTACAACTAAAGCAAATAAATAGATACTTAAAAATAATTAAACATCATTGCATATATAATCTTAAACCTGTGAAAACATGTTATGGAGAATATTTTAAAAAGTAAAACTCATAGTTCTAATGGTGTGTACATTTCACATTTTGATAAGATTATGCCAAATTATTCTTTTTTAAAAAAATATTTATTTACTTTAGTTGTACACAATGCAATGCATTTATGTTTACGTGGTGCTGAGGATCGAACCCGGGCAGCGCCCGTGTGAGGCGAGCGCTCTGCTGCTGAGCCACAACCCCAGCCCCATGCCAAATTATTCTTAAAAGGTATTTGTAAACTTTGGTCATTTCATTTAAGACAGCAGCATATTTCTTTTCAACTTAAGACAGCAGCATATTTCTTGCTCCTAGTAATATTGCTAGACCTTGGAGAAAATGAGCAGAATCTTTTTTATAAGAAATTCTTTTTAAAAAATAAGTTTATTTTATTTATTTGCTTTTTATGTGGTGCTGAGAATCGAACCCAGTGCTGCTCACATGCTAGGTAAGTGCTCTACCACTGAGCCACAACCCTTGCCAGAGCAGAATCTTTAAAAATGTTTAAAAACAATGTTTAGTTTGACTTATTTTCTGACAATACATGTTAATTACTGATGAGCATAGCTCATTGCAGTAGGTTGGACTAGTAGTTTTGAGATTTAGGTCAGAATTTTACCTATGGTGCTTTAAATAGCTAATGGGTGGTGTATTATATTTTCTGGTTCAACTTATGAATATCTCATAGCATATCTATGTCAGACTATTCAGTTGTAATTAACTTGAAATAGGTTACTAGGTTGCTAGTAAAGAATTTTCTAGTTTGTCTTATGAATATGTGGGGTTCTTTTGGCAATCCAGGTTATTGAGAGCTAATATGATCCTTCGTTCTGATCTGTGAGGAACAAGTGAGAGACTGCTGTCTGAAGTTTCATATTATGCTTGTAGCTATTTGTAGGGAGAGTGAGAATTAAAGGCTACACACAATCATTGCGTGTAGAAGTATTTTTATTTTTAGACCTTTGAGTATATTCCAGGATTTGGTGTGGGTGTAGAAGGGTGTCTGTAGTATGGGGCTAGGCTGGGGAACATTTTCTCTGTTAGTATATGCTTTACTGTTGGATCAATGCTTTTCTTGTAGGGAAAAATGATGCTGGAAATTTTGAGCCTTTTTTTTTTTTTTTTTTTTTTTTTTTTGTATTTTTCATGACCTACCGGATAAATTTGGTAGTAGAGTTTTTGTGACCAGGTCTGAATTCAGTTTTGTTGTTCTATTTTAAGAACTCCTTGAGATTATATAAGGAATGTGAAAATTAGGATTTAGAATGTTAAGAAAACACCCAAGATGGGAAATAATTGATCTCCCCACAACTATTCCTCTTCCACATTCCACACTAAAGACCACATACTATTTGATTCCATTTACTTGAAATGTCCAGAATAGCCCCTGCTGTAGTTCTAGGAAATAGATTATTAGTTGCTAGGGCCTGAGGACTTGAAATTGGTGTTTATGGATTTGTGGGGTCTCTTTTAGCAATGATGTTAATATTTATTTTTTATGGTACTGGGGATTGAATCCAAGATTGCTGTGTTACTGAACTATACTCCCCAGCCCCTGCCGCCCCCCACCTTTTTTTTTTTTTAAATTTTGAGACAGGTTCTTGGTAGGTTGCTGAGGCTGGCCTTGAATTTGCTATCCTCCTGCCTCAGTCTTCCAAGTCCCTGGGATTACAGGCATGTACCACCCCCAGCTTCAGTGAGATAAATATTCTGTAATTAGATAGTGGTGATAGTTATGAATGTAGTTGGCTTTCTGTATCTGTAGGTTCTGCATTTGTAGATCTCAACCAACTGCTGATGAAAAGTATTCAGAAAACAGTTATTTGTACTGAATATGTACACACTTTTTGTTTCATTATTTTCTAAATATCAAAACTACCTCCATATTATTTATATTAGGTGCTACAAGTAATTTAGAAATGACTGAAAGTATGTGAGGATGGGCATAGGTTACATGCAAGTGTACCATTTTATAATGAGGGATTGGAGTATTATGGATTTTGGTATCCGTGAGAGTACTTGGAACCAATCCCCTATAGATACTAAAAGCCACTGAATTGTATAAATTATGAAGCAAAATGGTGAATTTTATGATTTTATGATATCCTCCTGCCTCAGCCTTCCAAGTTGAAAATGTTGAAACAAAAATGAAAAGGCAAGCCGGGCGCGGTGGCGCACGCCTGTAATCCCAGCACTTTGGGAGGCTGAGTCAGGAGGATCGCGAGTTCAAAGCCAGCCTCAGCAATGGCGAGGCACTTAGCAACTCAGTGAGACCCTGTCTCTAATAAAATACAAAAAAGGGCTGGGGATGTGGCCCAGTGGTCGAGTGCCACTGAGTTCAATCCCCAGTACCAAAAAAAAAAAAAAAAAAAAAAAAAAAAAAAAAAGAAAAGGCAGGTGGCTGCCAAAGGAGAGCGGTGCATTATGGTGTTCTCGGCGCCGGGTACCTATCTGACTCACCAGCAGAAGATGCTGTGGCTTTATAAGGGGGTGCTGTGCCACCTCGACTTATGGTGGGTCCATAGGGACAAATACTAATACTTTGCTTGTGTGATGAGAGCCCGGTTTGAAGAACATAGGATGAATGCCATCTAGCAGTTAAGGGAGGCAAAAGAAGAGTTCTGGCACAGTCAGCACCCATAGCACTGACTCTCCTGGGGGTACCTCCTATGAGAGATATGAGTGATACAAGATTCCAGAATGGTGCTTAGATCACTGGCATCTTTCTGAGAAGGCAGTGTATATCCTGATTACTTTGCTAAGAGAGAGCAGTGGAAGAAACTGTGAAAGGAAAGCTGGGATATAGAGGTTAAGTAGCCACAGGAGGAAACCCCACTTGATAATCCTAAAACTGAAGCTTTGCCTCTTTCCAGGAAGGAAGGTGATCTGTCCCCCACTATGGTAGCACCCTAGGAGCAGCCCAGGTAGAGAGAGAAGAGAGACATAGGCACCTTATTATTCATGCTTGCAAGTTGAAATAAGTTATAGAACATACACATGCCCTGATAAAAATAAATATGGAAAAAAATGAAAAGGCATACAAAGCATATTGATTCTCGGAGAGGCATGGTGGGGGAAAACAGAGCTTTAGAATAAGGAAAATTTGGGGCTGGGATTGTGGTTCAGCTGTAGAGCGCTCGCCTAGCACGTGCGCGGCCCGGGTTCGATCCTCAGCACCACGTAAACACAAAGGCATTGTGTACAACTAAAGTAAATAAATAAAATTAAAAAAAAAAAAGAATAAGGAAAATTTTCTTACCCAGGGGGTACTTTTTTTTTTTTTTTTTTTTTTTAAATTTTTGTTTTGAGACAGGATCTTGCTAAGTTGCTGAAGGTTATTTCTGAGTTGCTAAGTCTAGCTTTGAACTTGCCATCCTTCTGCATCAGGTTCCTAGGTCACAGATTACAGGGATGTCTTGTGAATATGGAGCTTTTATCAAACCAGCAATGCTCCTTTGGGGTTTCTAATATGCCTCTGACTCTTAACTCTAGAATCTCTATGTTATAGTGAACTGCTGTTATTGATAACACTCTGTTCCATCCCTTAAATACGTTGGGTTTGTAAATTAAAATTGGGCATCATCAATAGATTAGAAAAAGAAGACCATAGAGTGAAGGAGCCACTTAGAAGTTTGTTGTAATAGTCTTGTCCAGACTGGATGAAGTTGTAGCTGAAGGTTTGGAAATGAACTATATTACAAAGGTAAGAATTTATTGTACATAGTGATGGATTAACTAATGGAAGTTGAATAAAGGAGTAAAGAAGTGGTCAAAATGAATTTTGTTCAGCCAGGGAACATAGGAGAAATGATGTGTTTTAGAGAAAATATGTTTATTTAGAACTGATGAGTTGCCTGTGGATCATCTTGACAGAAATGTCCAGTATTTGGTAGGTATGTAGTCTAAAAGAAAGGTCAGCAGTAGCAATTTTTTTTTTTTTGTACCGGGGATTGAATTCTGGGGAACTCGACCTCTGGGCCACATCCCCAGCCCCCTTTTTTGTATTTTATTAGAGACAGGGTCTCACTGAGTTGCTAAGTGCCTCACCATTGCTGAGGCTGGCTTTGAACTCTCAATCCTCCTGCCTCAGCCTCCCAAGTGCTGGGATTACAGGCTTGCGCCATCATGCCCGGCTAGCAGTAGGAATATTGATTGAGAGAATTTAAACTAAATACCTATGTAAAATAAGTATTAGTTGGAAATAATAGTGGATGAGATTGCCCAGGAAAAGTAGATAAAAAATGCAAAAACATGTTTGAAGATAGAGTTATAAGCTATACTAGTCATTTAAAGGTAGAGAAAGAGGAGCCAATAAAATGTATGAGAAAGGGATTGTCTTTGAGAGATAGTAGAATCAGAAGAGTAGGATCAGAGACTTCACGTGAGAGTTTGAAGATAGAATTGGTCAGTAATGTGAGGTATAGTAGAAGTAAAGAGAATTAAATTTGGCTACAAGGAAAAGATCCTGGTTTTATTGTAGACATCCTAGTGAATGTTTTTAATACCTAGACCCTTATAGTACCTAGACCAATAAATCATTTGTTGGATATCTTTAATCAACCCATTCTTGAATAGTTTTTAAAAAATTATTTATTTATTTGTTTTAGTTGTACACAATGCCTTTATTTTTACACGGTGCTTAGGATCGAACCCGGGCCGCACATGTGCTAGACGAGCGCTCTACCGCTGAGCCACAACCCCAACCCCTTGAATAGTTTTTTTAAATTTAGTCCTGATTATAAAAATAGTATGTTCTCACAAAGATAAATGTGTAGTTTCTGCAGGTATATGAGAAAGTGAGATCATTATTAGAAATATTACTACCCAGGTTGTGTAACTTGCCATAACATAACTTTTTTTTTTTTTTTTTTTCTTGTACTGGGAATTGAACCTGGGGGCACTTAACCATTGAGCCACATCCCCAGCCCTTTTTTGTATTTTATTTAAAGACAGTCTTACTGAGTTGCTTAGGGCCTCACTAAATTGCTGAGGCTGGTTTTGAACTCAAATCCTCCTGCCTCAGCCTCCTGAGCCACTGGGATTACAGGTGTGTGCCACTGGGCCTGGCATGTTTTTCTTTTTAATGTGGAGGGAATCTGTTTATAATTTTTCTGTTTTCTCTTTGAAACATCTTTCTACACATTGAGGATAAAACCACATCATCATTTGTATATTTATTCATTTTGCTGCACTGCGATTGAACCCAGAGCAGTCTACAGTCCTTTTTATTTTGAGGCATGGTTACGCCAGATTGCCTCGGCTGGCCTTGAACTTGTGATCCCCCTGTCTCGGCCTCCTGAATAGTTGCGATTACAGTCTGTACCACCCATCCTGGATTACATCATCACTTACAGTGATATAATAAGTTAATTTCCTAGGGCACCTGTAACAAATTACCTCAAACTTAAGTTTGTTCTCACAGCTCCAGATCTAGAAGTCCAAAATCAAGATATCCTCAAGAGCCAGTTGTATTGGTGCATGCCTATAATCCCAGGGGAGATTGAGGCAGTGAAGTGCTTTCTCAGAAAATGTAAAGGACTGGCAATGTAGTTCAGTTGTAATGTGTCCTTGGGTTCAATCCCCAGTAGCACCGCCTCCAACCAAGCCTGCTGGAAAAAAAAGTCCTCAAACCCTTGTTTCCTCTGAAGATTCTAGAGAGAATCCTTTCTTTTCTCTTCCTGGCTTCTGGTGGCCTCTGGCAATCCTTGGCGTCCTTGGTTTGTTGCCATATTATTATTATCTCTGACCTTCTTCCTAATGTATATTTCTGTGCCTGAATCTCCTTTCATTTCTCATATAAAGACATCAATCAAGCCGGTCGTGGTGGCGCACGCCTGTAATCCCAGCACTTTGGGAGGCTGAGACAGGAGGATCGCAAGTTCAAAGCCAGCCTCAGCAATGGCTAAGGCACTTAGCAACTCAGTGAGACCCTGTCTCTAAATAAAATACAAAAAAGGGCTGGGGATGTGGCCCAGTGGTCGAGTGCCCCGAGTTCAATCCCCGGTACCACAAAAAAAAAAAAAAAAAAAAAAAAAAGACATCAATCAGCTGTGCATGTTGGTGTACACCTTTAATCCCAGTGACTCTGGAGGCTGAGGAAGGAGAATTGCAAGTTCAAAGCCAGCGTCAGCAACTTAGTGAGGCACTTAGCAACTCAGCGAGACCCTGTCTCTAAATAGAACACAGACAAGGGCTGGGCATGTGGCTCAATGGTTAAGCATCCCTGGGTTCAAACAAACAAAAAAAATTAATCACTTAGGGCCTTTCTAATCCAGTATGGAGTCAACTTGGCTACATCTGCAAAGACCCTGTTTTCAAATAAGGTCACATTCTGAGGTTCTGGTTACACATGAATTTTTGAGGAACACTTACCTACTACAGATTGTATCCCATATTATAGTTTTGCCTTAACACATATAGCCAATAATGTACATAACCATTTAGATTGTAATTTCTCATGATTATGGACATAACGGGGGAGGAAACAGTTGGTATAGTAGAACCTTGGTGATCCAGCTGGGCTCCTTTTGGTACTGCTTTGCCCATTTTAACTGTGAATGGACATGTGCAGCAACCCTGGCCTGATGTGAATATGATTGCCAAGGGCATATAGCCCTTAGGAATGATAAGTCACCAAGACCTGCTGAGGTTAAAAGTGAGGATGAGTGGAATTTAGTAGGGGTAGGAGAAGATGAGCAGCAGTTGAGCTCAGACCACCAGCAGCTGTAGTTTGTTCCAGTAACCTTTCTCTTCTGTGTTTCCTCTCAAAAAGAGAGGCCTGTGGGAATCAAGCAAAAGCTGCTACTGGTGCCATGGTGGAGAAGTGATACAAGGGGTGGACTGTGGTGGCCGTGAAAATGTGCCAGTCTCCTTTTGTGGGGGACATGGCTTTCTCCACTGAATTGCCTTTGTATCTTTGTGTAGCAGTCCCTTAATTCTATAGTCTGTTCCTGGAATCTTGTTATTCCAAGAAATTCTGTAGCTTGCTCTTGTTCATTCAGTTTTCCCACTTGTATGAAAATATGTGTAAGATAAACACCTACAAATGTAATGACTAACACTGAAAACCTACTAAGAACCAGGTATTTTATACTCACTCAGTGATTTGATTTGATCTTCTTAGCCAGATCTTATGTCCATTTCATTGGTAAAGATGCTGAGGGTCTAAGAGGTTCATTTATTCATCCAAAGCTGTCCATTTAAATGGTCAAGCTGTATGAACCTATGCTTTTCCTGCTAGCCCTTGGATGTGTGACTTTCAGGAACACAAAACTGATTATTTCACAAGGCCCTTGTTATGGTGAAATGTACTGAAAGAGTATATGTTGCATTTTTAAAAAAATATTTACTTATTTGCTTTAGTTGTACACAATGCCTTCCTTCATTTTTACGTGGTGCTGAGGATTGAACCTGGGCCGCCCACGTGCTAGGTGAGCATTCTACCGCTGAGCCACAATCCCAGCCCCATATGTTGCATTTTTGTAACTGCCCATTTAGACTCTGTAGGAAATATTTCTGGACACATTTAAAAAAATTTTTTTTAGTTGTCAATGGATCTTTATTTTTATGTGGTGCTGAGAGTTGAACCCTGTGCCTCACACATGCTAGGCAAGCACTCTACCACTGAGCCACCATCCCAGCCCCACATTTTTAATAGTTGAGTGTAGTGTTTTTAATATGCTTTTAAAATACAAGGTCAGCAGTACTGAAGAAGATAATACAAAAATTACTCTGTCCATGTATCCTGAGCACTGTTGCTTTATGAATTGGAATTGTCTTAGCATTTGCTAAATGCTTCATTTAGGGAAGCTTAACTTTTTGAAAAAACCTTTAATTGTTTTAAAAATAAAATGAAACCAACCTAGATGCCCTTCAATAGATAAATAGATAAAGGAACTGTGGTATGTATACACAATGGAATATTACTCAGCATTAAAAGATAATAAAATTATGGCATTTGCAGGCAAATGGATGGCGTTGGAGAATATCGTGCTAAGAGAAGTAAGCCAATCCCAAAAAACCAAAGGCCAGATGATAAGTGGATGTTGATCCATAATGGAGAGGGGAGCATAGGAAAATTGGAGGAACTGTGATTGGGCAAAGGGGAGGGAGAGGAAGGTAGGCAAGATGGTGGAATAAGATGGACATCATTACCCTAGGTATATGTGTGACTGCACATATGGTGTGACGCTGTATCATGTACAACTGGAGTAATCAAAAGTTGTGCTGCAGGGCTGGGATTGTGGCTCAGCGGCAGAGCGCTCGCCTAGCACGTGCGCGGCCCGGGTTCGATCCTCAGCACCACGTACAAATAAACGTATTGTGTACAACTAAAGCAAATAAATAAATATTAAAAAAAAAAAGTTGTGCTGCAGTTGTGTACAGTGAATCAACATGCATCCTGCTGTTGTATGTATACCTAATTAGAATGAATAAATAAATATAAAAAAGAATTCTTTGTAATGTTGTATACCTCTTTTGAAAATCTTTACTTATAAGCATATATCACCAAAATTCCATTTATCGTTGTTTTTTTTGACTTAGTTTTTCTTGAAAAACTCACATGCTTTTTCATAGTAGGAGTATCTAGAATTTTCAGACTTTCAGAGTTACTTATTTATTTATTTTTTGGGCACTGGGGATTGAACTCAGGGGCACTAGACCACTGAGCCACATCCCCAGCCCTATTTTTTTTTTTTTAAATATTTATTTATTTACTTTAGTTGTACACAATACAATGCATTTATGTTTACGTGGTGCTGAGGATCGAACCTGGGCCGCGCACAGTGCAAGGCGAGCGCTCTGCCGCTGAGCCACAATCCCAGCCCCTCCCCAGCCCTATTTTATATTTTATTTAGAGACAGGGTCTCACTGATTTGCTTAGTGCCTTGCTTTTTGCTAAGGCTGGCTTTGAACTTGCAATTCTCCTGCCTCAGCCTCCCAAGCTGCTGGGATTATTGGTGTACACCACTGCGCCCAGCACTTTCAGACTATTTTTGAGCTAAGAATGATTCTTTGGTGAAAATAGAAAAACTCTAAAAATTACAGTTAAAAAGCTTTTAAAAGAGAGATGCCTCTAGCTGGTTGTAGTGACGCAGGCCTGTCATCCCAGCGCCTGGAGAGACTGAGGCAGAAGGATTCCAAGTTCAAGGCCAGCCTCAGCAACTTAGGATACCCTGGTTTCACAATAAAAAAGGACTGGAGGTGTGTCTCAGTGGCTAAGCACCCCTAGGTTTGATCCCTGGTACCAAAAAAAAAAAAAAAAACCCCAAAACCTCCATATGTTGCGTACGCAGTCCTTTTTCCTCAAACTCCCAAGTAGCTGCAATTACAAGCATGCACCACGCACCTTGCTTACAAATAATAATTTTTTTTTAGGGGAAGTCAGTGCATGGGATTGATCCCAGGACTTCAGACATGCTAGGCAAGTGCTGTACAGCTGGATTCCCCCACCTAAAGCTCAACCATTGTAACTTTTTAATGGGAGGATGGAAATATGAATCGGTGGTGGAACTATTGTTAATAAACACTTAATCAAAGATAAACTGGATTTCTGACTGTTCTTATTAGCTTTTAGGAAGTTTCTCTAAACATGAATCCTGGCAAGCTGTTAGAGATTTAAGTGTTCTGATATTTTTAGTATTTTAAAAAGCTCAAAATATAGGGTAGAAAAACTGATTTTAAGTACTTTGTGGGTCTCTGATTATATTATTAATCTGATAGATCATTTAATAGTGATTTTCCAGGCCTAGGATAAACCTTAGTGGTAGAATGATTACCTTACCTACCATGCTTGAGACCCTGTGTTCCCTTTCTAGCACCACCAAACAAATTAACAAACAAAAAACAAAAAACAAACCCAAAAAAACCTTGTGATTTTTTCCCCCCCAGTATTGATAGCAGGTTTGTACTCATAGGCATGATATTTCTGTATGTGTGTTAACATTTTATTTTCTTAGAAGATGGGAAGACTTGTTCTGGCTTAGTTTATGCCATCTTCTTTGAATTAATACTCAACTATAGACTTGTCTATTTTTATTCATGTAAGGAAGAACAGTTTGCTTCTTAAGAAATTGAGATCTTCCCTATTTAGTAGGTTTCTTTTTTATTTTTAGGGAATAGTAGAGGACAAAAACTAATAGGAAGACATAAAAAGAAAAAGAAGGTTGTCAATTTATGGAATTTGGGTATAATTTAAATGTAGAGAAGAGTTTCTCAAAATGAGAAGATATTTAAAAAACTTTCATTGTATTTGTTTTACATCACAGTTGCAAGTTCTATAGATAATTTTAAGATTACTAGTACTTTTTGAATGTATATGAACTATCCAATGGATTTTACTTGGATTTTGGTTAATCGTGGATTCAGCAAACATTTATTGTCATCTTGGTTTGTATTGGGCATTGTGCTAGATTTTTGAGATGGAGATAGGACATTTCTTTGCTTTTAAGAAAGTGACTTAATTAAAATAGTTCATTATTTTTTATTTTTATTTTTTATTTTAGTTGTAGTTGGACACAGTACCTTTATTTTATTTATTCATTTTCTAAAAAATATTTTTATTTATTTGCTTTTAGTTGTACACAATGCGTTTTTTTATTCAATGCGTTTTATTTGTACGTGGTGCTGAGGATCGAACCCGGGTCGCCCACGTGCTAGGCGAGCACTCTACCGCTGAGCCACAATCCCAGCCCATATTTATTCATTTTTATGTGGTGCAGAGGATCGAACCCAGGCTGTGCACATGCTAGGTGAGTGCTCTACTGCTGAGCCACAACCCCAGCCCCAAATAGTTCATTATTTTTAATGTCCCTGGTTACCTAGGAGGAGCTTCTAAATTAGACTGGAGAGTTTAAAGGTTTGTGTTGGATTGTGACCATTGAGCTTATTAGCTAGTAAGACTGAGTAGTAATTAAATAGTGGATGGGGAAGAGAAAGGTCTTGGAAGCAAGAGAACGTGTGGTATTTCAGGAAAGTGCATATACTTTATTATGTTGTCACATGGAGAAGGAGAGCAGTTTAGAAGTAACTTCGGCGAGATAACCAGATTAATGGTTATGTAGGCTGTATCTATCACTTCACCATATTAAGAAATCTGGGAAATTTAAAAAATACCATAAACAGGTATTCCATTAGTTGTATGTGGCATTATATTACGTCATGTAACATGACATGTTGTGAAACGGTAACAGTGAAAAAGGCCGGCCGATAACATCATATTGTTATGGAAATAGTCTTGGGCATTTGGAAATGAAAAGATCATTCTGTCAATGGTGCCTGTCAATATTTAGAACCTACAAAAATAAGCACATTTTAAAATTGGGATTCAGTATAGAGAAAGAATGTTTCAGGAAATAGTATACTGTGATATTAGTTATCTCATTGCACAAAAATTATCTCAAAACTTACCTGGATTTGAGAGGAAAAAATAATCAGATTTCATTTAGAGAGTAGCTGGGTGGTTTGGACTCAGGGTATCTTGTTAGGTTTGCAGTGGTATAGTCTGCAGTCATCCCAAGCTTGACTGGGGTTGTTCCTGACTGTGTGACTCTCTGGAGGGCAGTTTGAACATCCTCATGTTACAGTAATTAGCTCTTGGTAGAGCAAGTGATCTGAGACACTGACCCATACAGAAGCTCCAGTGTCCTTTAGGAGTTAGTCTTGAAAGTAATACATCATTAGAAGCAAGTCACTTAAGTGCAGTCCATACTTAAGGAGAGTGGAATTTTGCTTCCCCTCTTGAAGGGAGAAGTATCAAAGAATTGATTAACATACATTAAAACTATCACAAATAATTGTCATTAAAGTGAATCTCTGATGGGTCTGTTTCCTGCTACATGCTTAGGCTAGCTATACGTGCTATGAGTTCTTTGTAACTCAGAGATTCATGTGTGCCGTCAGTATTTATGAAATAGTCATAGGCTAATGTATTAACTTGGAAGTAGGGTAAATAAAATCCTAGACTCTGTAGTTTATGATAGTGCATACATTTTTTTGTGTGTGTGGTTAACTCTGAAAATAGGCTATGCATTCTGTTTTCTGGTATATTCTCATTTACGTTTGGCCCTTCCTTTCTGAGGTTTCTGTATTCCAAGGATTCAGCTAAATGTGGATTGGAAAATATTTGGGAAAAAAATTACCTAAAGACCTTTTTTCTCTGTTATTATTTCTGAAAGAATAAGGTATAGCAATTACTTACATAGTGTTTGCATTGTATTAGGTGTTATAATTGACATAAAGATGATTTTAATTAAAGTATATGGGAGGATATGTGTAGGTTATATGCAAATACTATGGCATTTTATATGAAACTTGAACATCTTCAGATTTTGGTATCCATGGGGGTTCTTGGAACCAATTGCCAGTCAGTACTTAGGGATGATTGTGTTTTACTAAAAACAACAACAACAAATAGGTTGCAATCTACCAGAGTAATACCATAACCTATTATTGGGTCATTCCTTGAATTTGAACTGATTTGGGGACTCTTGCCACAGGCAAGGAATTAGATCAGAAAGTTGGTGTAATTCGGTACTGGCATTGGGTGTTAGAATGTCAGGTGTTTCATCTGGAACCCTCCTCAGTTCTGTCTTCATACTTCTGTAGTAGCTTTGGCTAGAGTATAAGGTCAAAGTATATAAAATCTTTTGGATTCCTGAATAGGATTTATCAGGTATCTCATTCCTTCACGGGATATAGGACTAGGAAAGCAACCGATCTTCATAAAATATGATATTGAGAGATCACTTAGAGCTAAAAATTCTTTCCCTTAATTATGGTATTGTAGAATTTCTACCTTTAAATTTAGAAGAATTTTACTTGGAAAAAAATGCATAATATTGTTTTTTTTGTTTCCATTATTTAATCTGAAGTCAAGAAAAAGTTTAGCAATTTTGTGAAGGATCCAAATTAATAAACTTGGGTTAACCAATATTCTAGTCTTTTTGATATTGCTCCTTTTATGAGTAGAGGGAAGGTTGTAAAGTGTGTAAATCTGTTGTGCTGGAAAATTCATATAGTCAGCATGTGAGTGGGAATGGGCTCTAACCTAACCTTTGGATTTCCCTGGTTGATTCTTGACTTTGGAGATTAATTTTCCAAGGAGGACCTCACATGTCCTTGGAATAATTTCCTAGATGTTTTAAAATGGTGTTTCACAGCCTTGCTCTGAGTTTAGATTTAACACAGAGGATTGTTTTCCACATGTCTCTCTGTGTAGCTCTGCTCCATCTTGTCTATCACCCAGAGTTCTAAGAAATTAATGCCAAGTTAGAAGATTCATTAAAATACTTTCTTTTGTGATATATATCTCCAAATCAAACTACAAACAAAACATTTTTGTTAAAAATATTCTTATACTTAAAAAAAATAAAGAAAGTTGGTGTAATTTGGGTAGGGCGTGATGGTACAAACAAGGCAGTAATTATGGGCATGAAGGAAGAGGATTGATTTAAGAGATATTGAGAAGTCAGATGGGAAGGAATTACATTCTTTGATCATATGGGACATGAGGAAGATTTAGGATTAGGGAGGACTCATACTTCTGGTTTGAGCAGCTGATGTCATTCATTTGAATAGAAGCCATCCATCCACCATGCTCTTGTTTTCTGCTGCAGTAATAGATTTTTGTCTGGAGAGACATGATAAGTTTGGAGATATGATAAGCTTGAGTGCTAATGAGAAGAGAAGTACAATTGGAGATAGCCAGATAGTGGGATATATGGTTTTGATTCTCAAATGAAGGGGTTAGGACTGGAAATGTAAATTTGGAGTCTTCATTATACAGTTGATATTTAAAGCTGGTGGGGGTGGGGAGAAGTGATCCCCTAAGGATGACATTGCAGTGTGAGAATAATACAGATATGAAGATGTAACTCTGGAGACCAGAAACAGTTAAGGCACGAATGAACAAAGAATGAGGAAGACAAGAAAAAGGGGAGGGTGATACAAAAAAACCAAGTGAAGAGTGTGAAGCAGTTGAGGGTGCTTAGGAGACTGTAAACAGAAGTTACAAAAACATCATTAAGAAAAATCAATCATTTTATAAGGTTTTTTGGGTAAGGCACATGAGCCCTGAAGTACCATGGAAAGACTAGCTGCTCTTTTATCAGAGTGGAGAAAACAAGTTAAGGATGTGTGTTGATGTAAAAGAATGTATGGCAAGAGGACACCCAGATAATTCCTGTTTGATTTCTATATTTCCCTCTGATATAGAAGTTTGGTAGGGCTGTCATAAGAAAAAGGGGTGGCTTACACTAACCGTAATTCATTTTTTCACCATTCTGGAGTCTGTTATTCTGGGATCAAGGTGTCAGCATGACTGACTACTTCCGGAGGGTTCTCTGGCTGTCTCGAAGATGGCCGTTTTCCTCTGGTGTCTTCTGTGTCTTTATTTCCTCTTTTTTATAAGAATACCAGTCGTACAGATTAGGGCCTACCCCAATGACTTCATTTAACCTGAATCACCTCTTTAAACATCTCTGTAAATATAGTCAACATTCTGAGGTTTGAAGCTTAAGGCTTCAGTTTATGAATCTTAGTTCAGCCCATAATATTAAGCCATTTGCTGAAAAAATGACGAAATGTTATTTTATAAAATACCATAAGAAAAATTAAGAGATAAACCAAAAGCTAGGTGCAAATATATTTAACATATGTGTAAGATCTGTAAACAATTTCTACACGGGAAACACCCAATATGGAAGAGCTAAAGTTAGAAAGAAGGAAACTTTTTTTTTTGAAAAAAATTTTAAATTGTAGATGGATACAATATCTTTATTTTATTTATTTATGTTTTTATGTGGTGCTGAGGATTGAACCCAGTGCCTCATGCATGCGAGGCAAGTGCTCAACCACTGAGCTACAACCTCAGCCTGAAGGAAACATTTTGACATAATTAAGTGTATTAATTGTTTTTCTTTATGTTTTTTATTTTGTGGTTCTTAAGAAAGGCTTACTCTAATTCAGTTTTTTAAGGATATTTTCCTAAATTTTCTCCTATACTTTTCACAGTTAAAAAAAATTTTAATATGCATGGAATTTATTTCATTATACTCTCTAAAGTAGGGTTCAGTTTATTCCCAAATATATCACTTATTCAAACCCTGTTTATTGAATGATTTGTCTTTTCCTCATTTTTTTTGAAATGTTATGTTCAGTATATATTAAAATCCCATATATTTAAAATCTAAATCCTATACTTTAGACTCTAGTCCTTGGATAGAACTATAGTTTTAATTACCATAGCTTTATAATAGCTTTTATAATTTAATTACTATAGCTTTTATAATTTTTTGGTGAGAAATCCTCGTGGTCAGACGTGGGTCTCTTGCCCAGAATGTTTCCCCATAATGTTTAATGGGCATTGTGCAGTATCCTGTTATCACACACATTACTTTGATAGACACGCTAAGTGGTATATACATAAACAGTACATAATTTCATATCAGATTGGATCAGGTTTTCCTTCTAAATGAGTTAAAAAGAAGAATTTTATTATTATTTTTTTTAAATTCTAATAAAATCTTATAGAATAATTTATCTTAAGAGATTCTTGGATTATAGATCTGTAATTTATCTTGTTATTTGGGAATATAACTTCCTTTTTTTTTTTTTTTTTTTTTTTTTGTGGTACCAGGGATTGAACTCAGGGGCACTCAACCTCTGGGCCACATCCCCAGCCCTTTTTTTTTGTATTTTATTTAGAGACAGGGTCTCACTGAGTTGCTAAGTGCCTCACTATTGCTGAGGCTGGCTTTGAACTCGTGATCCTCCTGCCTCAGCCTCCCAAAGTGCTGGGATTACAGGCATGCGCCACCGCGCCCGGCATAACTTCCTTTTTTGTTCATGTGTTTAAGATTATTTTGGTTATTTTTTTGAACCTTTACTCTTCCATGTGACTTTTAGCTTCTGCTTTTTGAATTATGTGAAAAATTCTCTAGAGATTTTTTCATTAGGATTGTGCTGAATAGTTGGGGAAGAACAGCTTTATGGGGTTTGTCTTCGTATCTGTGAACATGGATAGCTTTTCCTTTTTTATGTCACTCAGTAGTTTTATGTTTTTTTTTTTTTTTTTTCTCTTAAAAATGTTTGAAGCCGGGCATGGTGTCACACACCTGTAATCCCAGTGGCTCCGGAGGATAAGGCAGAAGGATCACAAGTCAAAAGCCAGTCTCAGTCAAAGTGAGGCGCTAAGCAACTCAGTGAGACTCTGTCTCTAAATAACATACAAAATAGGGCTGGGGATGTGACTCAGTGGTTAAGTGCCCATGAGTTCAATCCTTGTACTGCCACACACACCCCCAAAATGCTTGAAATCTTGTTGGATTTATATTGAAATACTTTTACAGTTTTGTTGGTACTGTGAATGGAATTTTTTAAAGTTTGAAACTACATTTTTGTATTGTTGTTGCCAATGTGTATGATAGTACTGGTATTTATATATTGATCTTGTTCTTGACCAGTATTTTGAGTTCTGTTACTGGTTCTGATAATATGTCAGTTGATAAACTTGTGTTCTTTTCTTAGAAATTATGTTCAGGGCTGGGGTTGTTGCCTAGCATGTGTGAGGCACTGGGTTCGATTCTCAGCACCACATATAAATAAATGAATAAAATAAAGGTCCATCAATATCTGAAACTATTTTTTTTGTTAAAAAAAAATCACATTCAAATATTGAGCTTCATTTCTTCTTTGTTAATCTTACACTTTTTTCTTTTGCAGTTGCATGGCATGTGATCTTGAGACACATAAAAATATTTTTACAGTGGCATTTACTGTGAAATACATTGTGCTGGAATCACATTTTGAATCCATGAGTAAATAGATGATAGAAGGGGAGATGGGAAGTTTCTGGGAAGGGGAATATTTATTAGAGGATTTAATGTGTGATCTTTTCATTACAGATAATGGCGTAAGATATTCAAGATTGGACAGCTGGTGACCTGATATTTCTGATAGCCTTAAGCTGACTTATAGCCATAGAGAAATCTCTCCGTTTTTGTTTTCTGCTTTACGTCTTTTGAGGCTCCTAAGTTCACCTTGCAACCATGTATGGAAGTGCTCGCTCGGTTGGGAAGGTGGAACCAAGCAACCAGAGCCCTGGGCGTTCACCTAGGCTTCCCCGTTCCCCTCGCTTAGGTCATCGTCGAACAAATAGTACAGGAGGGAGTTCTGGAAGCAGTGTTGGAGGTTGGCAGTGGGAAAACCCTTTCAATGGAGAATATACAATCCTTAAATGCTGCCTATGCTACATCTGGCCCTATGTACTTAAGTGACCATGAAAAAATGTGGGTTCAGAAACACCAAAAAGCACCATGACACTTGGCCGTGCTGGGGACGTCTGCCTTATGGTGTTAGGATGACTGCTATGGGCAGTAGTCCCAACATAGCCAGCAGTGGGGTTGCTAGTGACACCATAGCATTTGGAGAGCATCACCTCCCTCCTGTGAGTATGGCATCCACTGTACCTCACTCTCTTCGTCAGGCAAGAGATAATACAATCATGGATCTGCAGACACAGCTAAAGGAAGTGTTAAGGGAAAATGATCTCTTGCGGAAGGATGTGGAAGTAAAGGAGAGCAAATTGAGTTCTTCAATGAATAGCATCAAGACCTTCTGGAGCCCAGAGTTGAAGAAAGAGCGAGCTCTTCGAAAAGATGAAGCTTCCAAAATCACCATTTTGGAAGGAACAGTATAGAGTTGTGCAGGAGGAAAACCAGGTTAGTTTTATGTCTTGTCTGTCTTTATTGGCTGAATTCATGTATATGAATAAAATGAGCCAGTCTTCCCCCCCCCCCGTTAGATATTTCCCTTCTTAGTTCATTTATCTTTCTTTATTCTATTTATTTTAGTATTTTCTGTCCTCATTTTCTCAGCCTTTTTCAGATTTGGTTTTCTGTCCTTTTTTTTTGTTCTGCTTCTGGTTGTCATGTCTGTTTGTTCCCCCTTATTACTTGTTTTCCTTCAATTCTCTTTCACTTACTGTATTTTAAAAAAGTACATATATTTTTTCAATTCTCTTGAATAAGGTATTGCCACACATTTTAAAACCCATTACCAAAATTATCTTAACTATTTAAGTGTAAAAAATATACCAGTGAGATTTGTCATAATGTCAGAAACATCACTTTTAAAAGCTATCACAAGTAAGTCAATATGTTATAAAAGAACACATATTACTTTTAAAAAAATTAATGATGTAAATCTTAATTAGGTACTTAAAATGAGTAACTTCTTTTTTTTTTAATATTTATTTATTTACTTTAGTTGTACACAATGCAATGCATTTATGTTTACGTGGTGCTGAGGATCAAACCCGGGCTGCACACGTGTGAGGCGAGCGCTCTGCTGCTGAGCCACAACCCCAGCCCCTCTTTTTTTTTTTTAAACATTTATTTATTTGCTTTAGTTGTACACAGTGCATTTATTTTTACGTGGTACTGAGGATTGAACCCGGGCCGAGCACATGCTCGCAAGCGCTGTACTGCTGAGCCACAACCCCAGCCTAAAATGAGTAACTTCTTTTTGTTGATATTCATGTAAGTTTTACTTCAGGGTGTTGATGTTGTTTTTGTTATTTTTTAATTTTATAAATTAAGGTCGAGGAAAGGCAACTTGGTACAATTGATTGTTTTGAGAAAATAATAATGCGTAGGCATTATAATCACATAATTTTTTCAGTTTAAGAACTAAGTGCTAGCCGGGTGCGGTGGCGCACGCCTGTAATCCCAGCACTTTGGGAGGCTGAGGCAGGAGGATTGCGAGTTCAAAGCCAGCCTCAGCTATGGCGAGGCACTTAGCAACTCAGTGAGACCCTGTCTCTAAATAAAAATACAAAAAAGGGCTGGGGATGTGACCCAGTGGACGAGTGCCCCTGAGTTCAATCCCTGGTACCCCACACAAAAAAAAAAAAAAAAAAAAAAAAAAAAAAAAAAAAAAAAAAAAGAACTAAGTGCTATCGGGTGTGGTTTCTCATACCTGTAATCCCAGTTGCTTGGGAGGCTGAGGCAGGAGAATTACAAGTTTTGAAACCAGCCTCAGCAATTTAGCGAGATCCTAAGCAACTTAGTAAGACCCTGTCTCAAAATTAAAAAAAAAAAAAAAAAAAAAGGAAAAGGAAAACAAAGAGCCAAGTACTGTCTTAAGTCACTGTATGAAAAAAATCATTTATTTACTTTTCTGAATTCTTTCACATTATAGTTGATGTTTGGCTATATGTAAGCAAATCATATTCAGCCTGTGGTGATTAAAATCTTAAAATACTTTTTGTTTAAAATACTTTTAGAACATATTTTAAGTTTGGGAGGTTGGATTATTTGCCTCTTTAAAAAAATCTATCTATATTCTTTTAGAGGAGTTTTTTTTTTTTTTTTGTTTGTTTGTTTGTACTGAGGATTGAACCTAGGGGCACTTAACCACAGAGCCATATCCCCAGCCCTTTTTATTGGCACCAGGGATTGAACTCAGGGGCATTCGACCACTGGGCCACATCCCTAGCCATTTTTTTTTTTTTTTTGTATTTTATTAGAGACAGGGTCTCACTGAGTTGCTAAGTGCCTCACCATTGCTGAGGCTGGCTTTGAACTCGTGATCCTCCTGCCTCAGCCTCCCAAGTGCTGGGATTATAGGCGTGTGCCACCACGCCTGGATTGCATTTTTGTTAAATGATGCCATGAAATACGGAGAGAATTAGAAATGGTCTAAGTTTTTATTTTTTCAGTACTCGGAATTGAACCACAGGTACTCCTACTACCAAGCCCTTTTTATTTTTTATTTTGAGACAGGGGTTTGCTAAGTTGCTCAGGCTGCTCTCAAACTTAGGATCCTCTTGTCTCAGCCTTTTTGAGTCTCCAGGATTACAGGCGTTTGCCCCCTGACCTGGCATAATCATCTTAACTATTCTGCTAATCATGCTCATTTTAGGCATTCAGATCTGTTTTTGAGTACTGAAGATCTCTAGGTAAATTGAATTTTGTATGTTAAAGCTACAGACCTGCTTTTTCCAGATTTTGGTTTTTAGTCATAAGATGAATATAGAAAAACAGGAAAGTAAAATTTACCCCATATCCTCCTATCTACTGATAACTTCACTATTGCCCTAAAATATTTTGATGTTTCTTCTTCTTCTTAAAAAAATTTTTTTTTCTTTTAGTTGTTGATAGACCTTTATTTTATTTATGTATATGCAATGCTGAGACTCAAACCCAGTGCCTCACACATGCCAGGCTACCATTGAGGCCCAGCCCCCGATTTTCTTCTTAAAAAAAAAAAAAAAATGTTAGCCGGGCGCGGTGGCGCACGCCTGTAATCCCAGCACTTTGGGAGGCTGAGGCAGGCGGATCGCGAGTTCAAAGCCAACCTCAGCAATGGCGAGGCACTTAGCAACTCAGTGAGACCCTGTCTCTAATAAAATACAAAAAAAAAAAAGGGCTGGGGAATGTGACCCAGTGGACGAGTGCCCCTGAGTTCAATCCCCGGTACCACACACAAAAAAAAAAAAAAAAAAAAAAAAAAGTTGTTTTTTTGTTTTTGTTGTAGATGGACACAGTATCTTTATTTTTATTTATTAATTTTTATGTGGTGCCGAGGATCGAACCCTAGTGCCTCATGCATGCGAGGCAAGTGCTCTACCGCTGAGCCACAACCTCAGCCCTATTTCTTAATTACCTATTTTTTTCCACAATCACACATAAGAAATTTTGCATGAGTGGCATATTACAGGTGTTATTCTGTGACCTTATTTTAGCCAAAGACATTTCTCCTATATATTAAATATCTTTAATATATATGTAATCATTTTTCATGCCTATGTACTTTTCCATTGTGTTTATATGAGATAATATGGTAGTGTTAAAAATCTCATTTACTCTGGCATGGTGGTACATGCTGGTAATCCCAGTGATTTGGGAGGCTGAGGCAGGAGGATCGTGAGTTCAAAGCTAGCCTCAGCAATTTAGTGAGGCACTTAGCAACTCAGCAAGACCCTGTCTCTAGTAAAATACTAGAAAGGGCGGGGAATGTGGCTCAGTGGTTAAGTGCCCCTAGGTTCAATCCTGGTACCACTCCTCCTGCCAAAACAAAACAAAACAACAAACAAACAAAAAAATCCCCCAAAACAGAAAACTCATTTACTTGAAATAGCATGTGAATTAAAAACCAGTCATTGAATTCATTTGAATCAGAGATTTCAAAGTAATAGAAAATTATAATTTAAGCTGGGTATGGTGATGCATGCCTGTAATCCCAGTGGGTTGGGAGGTTGAGGCAGGAGGATCTTGTGTTCAGAGCCAGCCTCAGCATTAAAAAAATTTTTTTTTCTTTTAGTTGTTGATAGACCTTTATTTTATTTATGTATATGCAATGCTGAGACTCAAACCCAGTGCCTCACACATGCCAGGCTACCATTGAGGCCCAGCCCCCGATTTTCTTCTTAAAAAAAAAAAAAAAATGTTAGCCGGCGCGGTGGCGCACGCCTGTAATCCCAGCACTTTGGGAGGCTGAGGCAGGCGGATCGCGAGTTCAAAGCCAACCTCAGCAATGGCGAGGCACTTAGCAACTCAGTGAGACCCTGTCTCTAATAAAATACAAAAAAAAAAAAGGGCTGGGGAATGTGACCCAGTGGACGAGTGCCCCTGAGTTCAATCCCCGGTACCACACAAAAAAAAAAAAAAAAAAAAAAAAAAAGTTGTTTTTTTTTGTTTTTGGTTGTAGATGGACACAGTATCTTTATTTTATTTATTAATTTTTTATGTGGTGCCGAGGATCGAACCCTAGTGCCTCATGCATGCGAGGCAAGTGCTCTACCGCTGAGCCACAACCTCAGCCCTATTTCTTAATTACCTATTTTTCCACAATCACACATAAGAAATTTTGCATGAGTGGCATATTACAGGTGTTATTCTGTGACCTTATTTTAGCCAAAGACATTTCTCCTATATATTAAATATCTTTAATATATATGTAATCATTTTTCATGCCTATGTACTTTTCCATTGTGTTTATATGAGATAATATGGTAGTGTTAAAAATCTCATTTACTCTGGGCATGGTGGTACATGCTGGTAATCCCAGTGATTTGGGAGGCTGAGGCAGGAGGATCGTGAGTTCAAAGCTAGCCTCAGCAATTTAGTGAGGCACTTAGCAACTCAGCAAGACCCTGTCTCTAGTAAAATACTAGAAAGGGCGGGGAATGTGGCTCAGTGGTTAAGTGCCCCTAGGTTCAATCCTGGTACCACTCCTCCTGCCAAAACAAAACAAAACAACAAACAAACAAAAAAATCCCCAAAACAGAAAACTCATTTACTTGAAATAGCATGTGAATTAAAAACCAGTCATTGAATTCATTTGAATCAGAGATTTCAAAGTAATAGAAATTATAATTTAAGCTGGGTATGGTGATGCATGCCTGTAATCCCAGTGGGTTGGGAGGTTGAGGCAGGAGGATCTTGTGTTCAGAGCCAGCCTCAGCAACTGTGAAGTGCTTAGTAACTCAGTGAGACCCTGTCTCTAAATAAGATATAAAATAGGGTTAGGGATGTGACTCAGTGGTCGAGTGCCCCTGAATTCAATCCTCTGTACCCCCCGCCCCCCAAAATTGTAATTTACTTCTTTCTCAGGTATGTTATAACCCCAAACTATTTTACTTTTACTTTTTAACTGGTAATTAAATTTATTATTACTCAAAATTTGAATGCTTGAATGTACTTAAATCTCTCAGTCTGTTAGAGACCTGGCCTTAAAAAATAAGAGAACATTTTTAAAAAATATTTATTTATTTATTTGTTTTAGTTGTACACAATGTATTACATTTATTCTTTATGTGGTGCTGAGGTTTGAACCTGGGCTTCACACATGCTAGGCGAGCACTCTACCACTGAGCCACAATCCCAGCCCCAAGAGAACATTTTTTTTTTTTTTTTTTTTGGTACCGGGGATTGAACTCAGGGGCACTCAACCACTGGGCCAAATCCCCAGTCCTTTTTTGTATTTTATTAGAGACAGGGTCTCACTGAGTTGCTAAGTGCCTCACCATTGCTGAGGCTGGCTTTGAACTCGCGATCCTTCTGCCTCAGCCTCCCAAGTGCTGGGATTACAGGCGTGTGCCACCACGCCCGGCTAAGAGAACATTTTTTTAAAAATGTTTTTTTTTATTGTTGACGGACCTTATATTAAATATTTGTTTATTTATATGTTGTGCTGAGAATCAAACCCAGTGCCTCACACATGCAAGGCAAGCGCTCTCCTGCTGAGCCACAATCCCAACCCCGAGAGCATGTTCTTTAAAAAAAATATTTCATAGAAAATGTCTGTGAGTTTTACTTATTAAGACTGAAGATTGGGGCTGGGGTTGTGGTTCAGCGGTAGAGCGCTCGCCTAGCATGTGCGCGGCCCGGGTTCGAACCTCAGCACCACGTAAAAATGCATTGTGTACAACTAAAAGCAAATAAATAGATATTAAAAAAAAAAAAGACTGAAGATTGTGCAAAGGAAGAAAAGAACTGAAATAGACTTCAGTAATAGATCCTAAACATAAGGAGAGGCGGTACCTAAATGCTGGCTCAGATACATCACTATCAGTAGTTATATTTGTTTAAAACTTAGATTCCTACTTCTTACTGAATAGTAACTAAGTAAAAATCTCTGGGGACAGAGTTTGAAACTTGTATTTTAAACAAGCTTCTCTAGTCGTTTCATGATAAACCAATTTGGGGATCTTTAGAATTTAGTATATAATAATTCATCTATTTTTTTTTTTTCTTTTTATGGTACTGGGATTGAACCCAGGGGTGCTCTTCCACTGAGATGCATCTCCAGCCCTTTAAGTTTTATTTTTGATTTTGAGAGAGGGTCTTAAGTTGCTGAGTTTGACCTTGAACTTGTGATCCTGCTTTAGCCTCTTTAATATCTAAGATTATAGGCATCCCCCACCATGCCTGGCTAATACATCCAATTCTTAAACTTGTCTATTGCCCATATGCCATACTGAATTGTGATGTTTCTGTAGTGTTACTTTTGAGCTTAAAAAAAAAAATTTTTTTTTTCAGTGTTAATTTGAATCCAGGGCTTGCACATGGTAAGCCAAGTGCTTTATCACTGACCCATCACTTCAGACCTTGAGCGCAATTGTAAAATATGGGAAAAGAAACAAGGGACCATTCTCTCTATGCTTCTTGTCCTTTTTTCTGTAATGTAGGGATGCAACATATTTGTGTTCATATTGATCATTATCTATGACAGTGACCCCAGTGGATGTGGTGTATGTAGGGGAAAAAAAGTATTTAAAATTTTAGGTATATAGTTCAGAAGAACTCTGTAAGATGGACCCAGTTGTGCATGCCCCAACCTATAATCCCAGCTATTTGGGAGACTGAGGCAGGAGGATCATAAGTTCAAGGCCAGTCTTGGTAATTTAGCAAGAGTTGGTTTCAAAATAAAAAATAAAAAAGGGCTGGGAATGTAGCTCATTGTTAGAGTGCCCCTGTGTTCAATCCCTAGTAACACAAAAGAAAAGAAAAAAAAGGGATAGGGAGGAGAGGGAAGAAAGGAAAGGAAAGCTCTCAAGGTGATTTTGATATATCCTCACATTGTGAATCATTGAATCACAAGATAAATACTCAAGTGATATGTGATAGCAAAATGGGAAAATACATTTTATTTAGTTGACAGAAAAGAGAATATAACACCAAAATATATTATTCATTATTATAAAGTAATTATAGCTTCTTAGTTTATAGTGTAGTATTGGGTTATAAATGTCAGAAGAGGAAAAAATGAGTTTGTATTCTTCAGTCTTGTGATGAAGTATCAGTGTAGTATAGGTGTTAGAAACTGCATCTTGTGTTCTTAGGGTATGAGGTCTTTTTTTTAAATGATATTGGTAAGTTTGTAATATGTATGTGGTATATATGAAATTGGTTGTATGTATTTAGACAAACATTATATTTGAATATTGTCCAATCTCAAATGTGTTTTTAATTAAAAGAAATCAGAATTCCATTTAATTTTTTAAAAAATATTTATTTACTTGCTTTAGTTGTACACAATGCAATGCATTTATGTTTATGTGGTGCTGAGAATTGAACCCGGGCTGCGCATGTGCTAGGTGAACGCTCTACTGCTGAGCCACAACCCCAGCCCCTCCATTTAATTTTTTTTTTTAAATATTTTTTGGTTATACATGGATACAATATCTTTATTTTGTTTGCTTATTTTTATGTGGGGCTGAGGATCGAACCCAGTGCTTCACATGTGCAAGGCAAACGCTCTGCCACTGAGCCACAACCACAGCCCCACCCCCTCCATTTAATTTTAAGTGTGTAAGTCACCGTCTTATTATAAAAAAATATTGTAGGTGGCTGTGTTGGTACACACCCATAATCCCAGCCACGCAGGAGGCTGTCAGGAGGATTGCAAATTTGAAGCCAGATTCAGCAATTTAGCAACACCCTGTCTTTAAAAAAAAAAAAAAAAAAAAAAAAAAAAAAAAATCAAAAAAGGACTGGGGGGCTGGGGTTATAGCTCAATAGTAGAGCGATTGCCTAGCATGTGTGAGACACTGGGTTCAATTCTTAGCATCACATATAAATAAGCAAAAAAAAGGTCCATTGACAACAACAAAAAAAGGGACTTGGTCTGTAGTTCAGTGGTAAAGCAACCCTGAGTTTAATCCCCAGCACTGCAAACAAACAAAATAATAGAACCAGAACAAAAAAAGAGAATATTGTGAAATATTTACATATGAATACATACTTCTCTTTAAAATGCTCTGCCTTTCTAGAATAGATTGTGTGTTTGTGTGTATGTGTAAACCTATAAAATTTAAAATGATTGGGGTTCCTGGATTTATTAGTGAATTGGCCAACCCCTGCCCTACCTTGCTAATGATTCTGAAAATAATGCCCATCAAGAAAAAAAAATTTTTTTTTTTAAATTTTTAAATCAGGTGACTTGGCAATGTCCAGTTTATTGAGGGAAAGATACTGGCATGCTTATTAATTTTGATATTAATTGAGGCACTTTTTTATGCCTATACTTCAGAAGCTTTGTGTGGGGCGGTGGGGGGGGGGGACACGACACAAATGCAGTATCCTTCCCAGTTATCAAGTTACATTCAGAGGTAAAATATTTGAATCTTTTGAAAAGACAATTGTGGGTGCTTAGCACTTCAGTTTAAGAGAAGCAGTCCACAGGATTTTCATGCCAAAAAAACCATATGTGCAGAAGAAGGGTGAGTACTGCCTTATCTAGAGTCCGCCCCTTGCCCTAATTAAACACCAATTCTGGCAGGAATATATTTCCTGCACCCACTATAATTAACAGACAATCCTAAAATTGTATAACTTTAGTCCAAAAAACAAAGGGTGCAATTTTAAAGTAAAGTGAAACACTGTAATGAGATATAGAGAGTGAGAATACTAATTAATAGATTATAGTCAGCCAGCAGTGGGTCCTAATTAAATTCTGCATTCATTATACCCTCAGTAGCCCTCAGAGGTCCATCATCTTCTACTTTATAAAGAAGATTGTTAAATAGGATTTCAGTAATTAAGTAAATTTCCCCATTTCAGTTTGAGACTGGGGTTTGGGTCCATTCTGAATGTTTGATCTCATTGTGCCACAGAAATCTTGGTCTAGAATTCCAGCAAATGTAAAACACATTTGCTTACAATTGCCTGATGTGTATGATTTATTATTATGGAGTCCTTGTAGAAGATTGTTTCTAAAATAAAAATACCTGTGATTTTCTGTCTCACACTTTTTGTTACTGAACTTATCAAATAGTGATTGAAGAGTTAGAACAATATATGTTATATTTTAGCAGGGAAGGCTTTTTTTTTTTTTTTTCCTTTTTGTGGTACTAGGGATTGAGCTCAAGGTCTTAGGCATGCTAGGCAAGTGTTTCACCACTGAGCTATACTCCCAGCTTGCATTTTCTTTTTTTAAATGGAGAATAAGAAAGGCTTTTAGCATATGTTTGCTTGAGAAAAATAAAATTCAGTTGTGAGCTTGGTAAACTTGCAGAGCCAATGTCTTTGAATTAGTTATATGTTTTGTTTTATTCTAATCAATATCTAACCAGACATTGTCGTACTTCTTTCTTGGTTATATCTTATAAGAATTCTGTTTTTTCAGCTGGGCTTGTAATCCCAGCTACTTGGGAGAATGAGGCAGGAAGATTGTAAGTGTTGGGGCAACCTTAGCAATTTAGTGAGATTCTGTCTCAAAAAATAAAAAAGGGATGGGGATGTAACTCAGTGGTAGAGTGCTTGTCTAATACGTGTGAGGCTCTGGATTGAGTGACCAGTACTGGAGGTGGGAAATCAAATAATTCTGTTTTTTTAATTTATTTGGGTGCTTCTTTAAAAAAGTAATTAATTAAACACTTGATTGAAAATTTGTGTGAGGGGTTGGGTTTGTGGTTCAGCGGTAGAGTGCTCACTTAGCATGTGTGCAGCCGTGGGTTCGATCCTCAGCACCACATAAAAATAAATGAATAAAATAAGGGCATTGTGTCCAAGTAGAACTAAAAAATAAATATTAAATAAAAGAAAATTTGTGTGAGCAGACCATATTCTATTTAATATTATAGAGTGGCAAGTGACTTTAATTTTTTTTTGTTTGGTCTTCTGTATTTTTGCTGATTGGTGCCTTTCCCCCCCATGATTATTATTCTCCTTTAATGCTGAGTAATTAAAAAAAAAAGAGAGATTACACAATGATTGATGTCTGATTGATTGAATTTTGCAGTGTTGGAGTTCAAACCTGGGGCCTCGAATGTGTAGGCATGTGCTCTACTACTGAACTATATCCTGTGCTATGGAGTCTGATTTTTTAAAAAAATAATTTTTGTTTTATGAAGCTACCCCATCCATTAGGTCTTATCACATGTGAAAGTACATAAATTGGTATGGGAAATTTGCTTTTTGAAGAGTTGGTAGGTTTGTTTACTTGGAATTTAGTGGGGGTTGTAGATTTTGGCTCCCTGGCCAGGTGTGCTGGCACATTCCTATAATCCTAGTGACTCAGAGGCTGAGGCAGGAGGATTGCAAGTTTGAGGTCAGCCTGAGCAACTTAGCAAGACTCTGTCTCAAAAATAAACAAATAAATAAGTAAATAAATAAAAAGAATTGGGGATATAGCTTGGAGGTTAAGTGTCCCTGGGTTCAATCCCAGTAATAGCTCCCAAAGATTTTGGTTGCTTGGAGGAATATATTTTCTGAAAAAGCTATATCTGTTTGATAAAAATGTCAGTTTCTCAGTCATGCTTCACCATCACTAGAAGTGGTCACTGGGAGGCCATATTTCCTCCTGATAGCTGTGTATGTAATAAATAATTTGATTCTTCAGGATGCCTAAGGAGAATGCTGTGATACTTGTGAAGAAATTTTAGGGAGTTTCATCTAGCCTCTTGCCCACGTTTTTTTTTTTTTTTTTTTTTTTAATATTTATTTATTGGTTTTAGTTGTACACAATGCCTTTTTATTTTTACGTGGTGCTGAGGATCGAACCCGGGTCGCGCACGTGCTAGACGAGCGCTAAACCGCTGAGCCACATCCCCAGCCCCTTGCCCATGTTTATCCCAATATTCCTCACTCCATGCCACCTCTCTCCTTCCTTTACGACACCTCGATTGAGATATAATTGAATTCACTCTTGAAGTATGTTTTTTTTCCTTAATCTGATTTATTGGAAGAAGAATTTGAGGAAAATAATAGTAAGTTGCTCTAGGGAGTTCTTGAACAATGAAATGAGTGACATGTAAAGTGTCAACAGAGAAGATTAAAGGAAGGAAGGCAGAGAAGGCCAGTTGGTTTGTTGTAGAAGGCCTGGATGAACTTGGTTATGCACCTTGCTCACCGTGAGGTATTTTTAGAGAGAGATTTGTAGGCTATGATGACCAGAGAGAAGAATGCAGTGAATCATGGTACTGCGACTGTGGAAATGTTTTTGCCATTGATTAACAATGGAAAGGGATGGCAAAGTACAACTAGTTTCAAAGTAAGAAATAGTGAATTTTGGCGTACATATTTGAATAGAAAATTTTCATAATCATTTGAAAATAGGAAACTAATGACTGTGACTTTAGGTGCACACAGGTGGATGTTATATGTACTTGTTAATGTTAAGGAATTTACTGTGTTGAGTATCAGAAGCTACATGCCTCTGTTTATGGGCATGAGGAGTGGAGGGGAAGAGAGAAGCCAGGAGATGGTACGTGCTTTGTATATGTACTTCCTTATCAATCGATTTTTGTGTTTTGGTTCTTTCTGTTGCTTTACTTTTCTTTGATGGCAAAAATAACTAAGTGATTCATTCAGTTTTTGTGTTCATTACAAAAGATTAGCCAGGTGCAGTGGTTCATACCTGTAATCCCAGCATCTTGGGAGCTGAGACGGGAGGATCACAAGTTTGAGGCTAGCTTCAGCAATTTAGCTAAACCCTCAGCAATTTAGGGAGACCCTGTCTCAAAATTAAAAATAAAAAGGCCTGGGGATGTAGCTCAATGGTAGAGTGCTCTTGGGTTTAATCCCTAGTTATTCATTGTTGACCACAGGTTAATATTAGTTTATGTCCTTTAGTTTAGTTAACAGCAACTTTATTAGAGCTCATGTATGATGAATTAGGAGTGAATTTCTGAAAAGGAGTAATTGTAGAAAATATTCAGGGAGGAAATGATTGTATTGACAATGTTTTATTCCATTATGGACAGGATTAGAAATGCTTTTATTTGAACTGGCATTGTGCTGCAGTGTTCATCTCAAAGTATTCCTCTTTCTTTCTTTTTATTGGTACTGGGGATTGAACTCATTGGCTCCTGACCTCTGGGCCACATCTCCAGCCCTTTTTTGTGTTTAATATAGAGACAGGGTCTCACTGAGTTGCTAAGTGCCTCACCATTGCTAAGGCTGGCTTTGAACTTGCAGTCCTCCTGCCTCAGCCTCCCAAGTGCTGGGATTACAGGCATATGCCACTGTGCCTGGCTTTCCTCTTTCTTTCTGGAGTTAGAATGTTAGTCTTTAACGTAGATTTATTCCTTTTATTTTTCCTTACTTTTAGCAGTAATGCTTTTGAGACCACCTTCTCTTCCCCCACTTTGTTCTGTCAGCCTCTCCAACTTAATAGGCTCATGGTAAATTCTGTTACATTTTGACAGTTTGCAGAGAATACTAAAATGAGAATACTGAAATGAGACCTGTCCAGATTAATTTCACATATGGAGAATCTGCAATCATTCACTCTTGAAGTACACATAATACCATGTCATAACATTGGCTGGTGACTTATGAGTTTCTAGAGCATGTGATATGCAGGGACTTATTTAGCTTTGATGTTACCCTTGGGTAACTACTGTGGTGTTAGATGAACCTCAGACCTTGAATAGTCCTCTATAGTAGCAGTTCTCAAACTGTAGTAGCAATTCTCAAACTGTTTTGTAAAAATTATGAAGGAGCCCAAGAAGTTTTTATTTATATAGCTAAATTTATCAATATTTGTCATTTAAATAGAAAATTATAGAGTATTTATTAAAAATAACAAATGCATTAAATGATAGCATAAACAACATTTTGAAAATGAAAATTGTATTGCAAGTCTCTTTAATGTCTGGCATAATTGAAGACAGCAGATTCTCATAGCTGCTTTTGTATTCAATCTATTGCAATTTGTAGTTTTAGTTGAAATATGTGAAGAAAATCAGGATTCACACAATATGTACTTGGAAAAGGCAGGAATGTTTTCAGGTAAGTGTAGATGTTTTTCAGAACCACACCAAATTTCAACTAGTTGTAGTTTTTTTCTTTTAGAAAAACAGTTTTATTGAGGTATAGTTTGTATACCATAAAAGACATTGTACAATTCAGTATTTTTTTTTTGGTAAATTTACTCAGGTGTACAGCCATAGTTTTATTTATTTATTTGTCTAAAAATATTTATTTATTTGCTTTAGTTGTACACAATGCAATGTATTTATGTTTATGTGGTGCTGAGGATCGAACCTGGGCCGCGCATGTACTAGGCTAGCGCTCAACCGCTGAGCCACAACCCCAGCACATGATCAAGTTTTAGTAGTTGGGGTGAAGCTTAGTGGCAGACTGCTTTCCTGGCATTCAGGACACCTCCATACCCAGCAGTGAGAGGGAACATTTTTGTCTGTAAGGAGTAGTTTTTCAAGTTAATTACAATGTGGAATCCAAAATGCTATCAATGAAGCTTTTCTTTTTCTTTTTAAAAAAATATTTGGTTTTTAGTTGTAGTTGGACACAATACCTTTATTTTATTTATTTATTTTTACGTGGTGCTGAGGCTCGAACCCAGGGCCTCGCACGTGCTAGGAGAGTGTTCTACCGTTGAGCCACAACCCCAGCCCTCAGTGAAGCTTTTCATACTTTATTATGTTCAAATGTGTTGATGTGTCACTTTGAATGGATCTTTTACACTCAGAGGATATATAAAAATAACATGTTTTCTTCTGAATGTGTATTGGTCTTTTGGAAAATACTGGTTCATTGAGTTATGGAGACCTTCCAAATGTTGACATTTCATTAGATTGGGAAAACAAACCACATTCGTTAATATTGCTCATTTGAAAAGTCCTGAAGTATTGGTAAAGTGTCCAACTCACTTGATAGTTAATCAAAATTTCCAATATTCTGATGTTTGAAAGCTCAGATTTTATCATTGACTGCTGAGTATGATGATACATGCCTGTAATCCTAGCTATTGAGTTGCTGAGTCAGGAGGATTGCATGTTCTGGACCAACGTGGGCAATTTAGTGAGACCCTATCTCAAAATAAAAATGGAAAAGGATTGGAGATGAAGCTCAGTACTATAGTAGTGTGCTCCTGGGTTCAATCCCTAATACTGGGGAAAGAAATCATTGGCAAAAGATATTGTCAGTTGTGTTTGAAGTGGCAGGTTAATTTCATAAATTTTTGAGAAATATTGGTCAGATCTCCAAGTCTGTATAATCATGGGTTATTATTTTAGTCTTTGAAGTTAGAACAGTGTTCAGTGAGAAAAGTAACATCTCAGTCAGTTCTGCATGTGCCTTTTCTTAACCGGTGTTTTAATGTGTAGCAGAAATGCCTTTTGCTTCTTTCAAGATGTGTTAGTTGAACAGAGTGAGACCTGAATGATGTGACTCTCCGAACTAAAGAATGTTTCTGGCAGAGGGCTCTAAATCTACAGGTCTTATAGTGGGGTCCTCTGGGTATGTTAAAAGGCTGCCACAAGGGTCACTTTTAGCTAAGGCTTTATACTCATCTGTTTAGGGTGACCTCAACAAAGTTCTGATTCATCATGATTTAGGAAATGACACTGTTTCTTTAGTAATAATGAGTATAATGGGTATATACTGTGAGTAATAGCAAACATTATTATTTTGTTTGTTTTTTTGTTGATAGCATCTATTTCTCAACCTTTAGAGAAATTCTGTGGGTAGGCTTTCTTACAGAGGCCCTAGTAATTGTAGATGGCTAACCGGTACTTACTGTATTGAGGTTTTATTATAAGGATTCCTCTTTGTCTCATCAGTTACCTAATTTTTAGTACAAAGGAATTAAAACAATCTCTTGATCAATTTTTTTTTTTTTTTTTTTTTTTTTTTGGGTACCGGGGATTGAACTCAGCGGCACTAGACCACTGGGCCACATCCCCAGCCCTTTTTTGTATTTTATTAGAGACAGGGTCTCACTGAGTTGCTAAGTGCCTCGCCATTGCTGAGGCTGGCTTTGAACTCACGATCCTCCTGACTCAGCCTCCCAAAGTGCTGGGATTACAGGCGTGCGCCACTGCGCCCGGCTTATTGATCAATTTTTGTTTGTAACTAATGTTTGGTTCTGTTCTCCACTTACTGTAACTATGTCCATTCATAGCTCTAATGGAGAGGGGACCAAGTTTTTTAAGAATGAATGCATATTTTAAAAATTATCTTGGGAGTAGTGCTTGAACTTTATATATACATACATATATATATATATATATATATATATTTTTTTTTTTTTCCTTGAAAAAGAAGAGGGAGGATCATCAAGGATTTCTATTCAGTGGAACTCTTTGTTATCATAATAAGTTTTAGAAAGCACTGTAAAATTCTGAAAGTGTGAGAGCTTAGTTTTAAGGACTCTGAACCAAATTGGCAGGTAGTGCATATTAAGCCAGTCTCATGGAAGACATTTTCATTGCCTTTTATTACCCTGTTTGTGCTTGTGGAACACAGTATCTTCTTTCCCTATCCCACCAAGCTTAAAGGGGTCTTGAGCCCATGTTGAGTTTTGCAGTATATATAGGTCTTTTTATTTTGTTGCTTTTAAAATTTTGTCTTTACATTTTATCTGCATGGCAATAAAGAAATAAATTATGTATTTTCTGATGCTACAAGGCATGGGATATGATGAAGTTGTTGCTGTTTTATTATACAGTATATTTTTGTCCTACAATAGGGAATAGGGAATTTGGAAAATGAATCTCTATCGTTTGGGCCATAAGATTTAATTGTGGAGAAACTGTCATCCATTTTCATAGTACATACCTTAAAAGCAAAGCTGAAGAAAATGGTTTTTTTTTGGCTAAGTTTCTTCATTGTTTATATTGAGACATTTTATGTTTTTTTAAAGTCTAGGAAGAGATATATATCTGTAATTCAGGTATTTTCATTGTCGAAATACAAATATTATAGTTTGTTTAGCTGTTTTGAGGTTAAGGATTTTGGATGGGTTGGGGGTGGTGGTATATGCCTGTAAACACAGCTACCCAGGAGCATAAAGCAGGAGGAACATAAGTTTGAGGGCAGACTGGGCAACATAGTGAGACCCTCCATCTCAAAAAAAAAAGTTTTGGGTGGGTATTTATGTTTTATTTTTGCTTTGTATACCAGTATGATTCCTGTTCCTGTTCTGAGATAATGGTGTGAAAATAAAAGCAAAACTACTGTAATTAGCTGTTCACAGATAAATATTTGTTTAAGCACAGTGTGTAAAACTTTTTTTTTAAAAAACACAATTATATTGTACTTACATTATAAACCTTCAGCATTCATTCTGTTTCAAAGAAAAACATTTTGGGAACTAAGGGAAAACTGTTCTGTAGGATTTTGATTATTGAGCTGTATTCAGAAAATGTAATTGCTTTTGATTATTTTTCATTGATTTGATTACCTGAATAATTACTAATTTTTTCTTGCCCCATGTTTCTTCTTCATGGGAAAAGGAACTTAGAATAGATGTCAAATCTTTGGAGAGAAGCACACTTTAATGAATGTTTCTCATCTTTACTATCCGGTAGTCATGGAGGTACATTGAGGTATATTTCTTATTTCTCTATGAAAACATGCTACCCAGGAAAAGTATCTATGGAATTGTGATATATATAATATGGATGGCACAGAGCATTTTTCAGAGATGAAACAGGTAAAAGATAATCTACTTAAGGAGTAGCAGATGAAGTCAAGACTTCAAGATTTCTCTTGATATTTCTGATGGTAGGTACTTATTTCAAGGGTGTACTCGTTCTCAGTTGTTGGAAAGGTGTGAGAACATGGGCCACTAGAATAATGGGGTGGGGTGGGCCAGAAAGTGTTTTTAGGATTGCACTGGAGAAGGTTTAAGATTACAAGATAAGCCGGGCGCGGTGGCGCACGCCTGTAATCCCAGCACTTTGGGAGGCTGAGGCAGGAGGATCGCGAGTTCAAAGCCAGCCTCAGCAATGGCAAGGCACTTAGCAACTCAGTGAGACCCTGTCTCTAAATAAAATACAAAAAAGGTCTGGGGATGTGACCCAGTGGTCGAGTGCCCCTGAGTTCAATCCCCAGTACCACAAAAAAAAAAAAAAAAAAAAAAAAAAAAAAAGATTACAAGATAAAGTTCTTCCTTGTTCTATGTGATTTTCAAATCTTAACAGAAATTTGTGTAGGTGAAAAATCTGTGTATAGTGATCTGAACCTAGATCCTAATTACATAACTGTGTACATTGTTGTATATTAGTACATTAACATTTTTGAATGTCTTTAATATATGCTGAATTTTCTAGTAGTGGAACTATTGCATAAGTTGATGAAGATTGTGTTTTGAATTGTTTGTATATTTTCCTAGAGTTTTAATTTGGAAAATTAAGTCAACAGTAATGTTGCATTGTTGTCACTTATTGAGCTTTAATTTGTGAGGGTATGTCTTCATGTAGTTGTTACATATGATTTTATTAGGACATTCTTTGAGTTTTCTTTCATAGAACAGTATATATGTGAGAATGGGTTCATTTATACATTTTCAGGATAGTAAAAAGGACATTTAGGAGCAGTATTGGATGTGATAAGCTTGAGGATCACTGGTGGAGTGGATAGAACACTCAATATCAAATCAGCAGATCTCCATTGTAGCTTTAATCCTGGCTTTGCCAGTCGCATATGAGGTGTACAGTGTTTGCTCTTTTCTGGACCCCTGTTTGCTGGACCTCCAAGGTACCCTTCATAGATTCATTCTTCTGAAATTACCTGATTTTGTTAGTTTTCCTAGTAGCTGAATTCTCATAGAGCCTGCTGGTTCACTTTGATTACAAAGTCCAAATATAGGCTTGATTAATATAACCAAGTTAGACAATTGTGAGAGTGAGAAATACGTGACTATTGAAGTTCTTCTCAAGGTATGTGGCTTAAAAACAGTGTTTACATAAAAGGGAAAAGAATCTTCATGTAATTTTCATCAGTTCTCACATGGGGATAATCATTTATTATTGTAATACTTAAAATAGATTAAAGGAGATGATATGTATAAAATTATGGACAAGACCACCTGACATAGTAAGTATGCAGTACAGTAAATACTGGTTGAATGAAAATCAAGTTAAATATTTCATAAATGCAAATACATTTTATAACATTTTTGGATGTATAAATGAACCTTACAATCTGCTACTAGAAGGGAAGCAGTAGCATGGGACCTATAAGGTCTATTTAGAAAGTGGGTCACAATGCTTAATAGTTTCATGTGTATAACTAATCACTACCAGTGCACTCTTAATATTCCTGAAGGAATTATGAGGAACTTTTGAGCAGGGTAATTAGCTTGCAGGGTTTTCATTTACTGTGATATTCATTATTTAAAGTTTTTATTTCCATCATGACTCATCTGTGAATTATAGAGTATTTTCCCAAAAGGAATGTAATATTGATGGAAATACATATTTTTAAACTGGCTTACTTTATTTCTGTGGTAAGAGGTTTCTGGCTGGTTAGATGGACCCCACACTATCTGCAAATAATTTTAACTATGTGCTTTTGTGAACAAGACTTACCTTCACAAGGCAGTGGAGATTTCTTGAGAATGGCTGGCAAAGAATGCTTGCTTACATTTGCTCGTACTCCTTATTTTAAACTATTAATTTCTGTACTGTGCTTTTTATTTAATTGGACTCTTATGTAAGTGTATTTGTCACCTAAAGATGCAGTTTGCCTCTTTATATCAGAGAAAACATTTGGCATCTGGCTTTTTGGGATTGGCTAACTTCACTTAGCATTATATTCTCTAACTCCATCCATTTACCTGCAAATGCCATGATTTTATTCTTATTGCTGAGTAATAGGATGGGGAGCATAGGAGGATTAGAGGAACACTAGAATGGGCAATGGGGAAGAAGGGGAAGGGATGGGGCAAAAGGGTGAAAAAAAAAAAAAAAAGATGGTAGAATGAGATGGATATCATTACCCTTAAGTGCATGTATGAAATCACGAATGGTGTGAATATACTTTGCATACAACCAGAGGTTTGTAAAAATGTGCTCTATATGTGTAATATGAAATGTAATGCATTCTGCTGTCATTTATAACAACTTAGAATAAAAAATAAATTAAAAAAAAGATGCAGTTTGCTCACATTATTCTTGTTATTTAGTCCTCTGACATTGAACATGTAGTGTTACATCTGATGTTCCCTTTGATTTTTACATATGATCTGCTGTTGTACCCTTTTAAAAATACTGTAATAGTTGTCATTGAAAATGTTGTCTTATATGACTTTGTTGCCAAATACATCTGAGTGCTAATCATGGCTCTTATAGTATAATGATTATAGAGCATTTACAAATACCATCCTAGATGCTCTAATATAAAATATTCCTAATTTTCACAATGGTCTTAATAGGTAAGTGATAATGTTCTCATTTTCTTAAAAATTTTTTTAGTTGTAGATGGACACAATATCTTTATTTTATTTATTTATTTTTTGTATGTGGTGCTGAGGCTCTAACCCAAGTGTCTCACGCATGTGCAAGGCAAGCGATCTACCACTGAGCCACAAACTCAGCCCTGATGTTCTCATTTTTAGATGAAGAAAGTAAAATTAAGAGAGGAATTCATTCAGGTCTTACATATGGCAAGTGACAGATTTGTTTACAAAGTTAACTAAAATGCTGTTGTGTTTGTAGCTAAGGACAACTGAGTGAAATGTGGATACCTGTTTAAAATATTTATTGAAAAATTAATTTTTTTGTTCACTTACTAAATGTAATAGACTACATAAAAATTCTTCTGTGTTTTATTTGGAGAACATCCAAGAACAGGACTATCATAGGATTCCAAGGCAACTGGGAAGGGGTTAACATTGAGAGGAAGGGAAGAAAAGAGAGGTTAGGAGATCAGTTGAGAAGATGGAAAATTATAATTTGATTAATTTAAATAACAGTCTAGCCAGGCATGGGTGGTGTGTCCTTGTAATCCCAGCGACTCAGGAGGCTCATGCAGGAGGATCGCAAGTTCAAGACCGGTCTCTCAACGATTTAGTGAGGTCCTGTCTCAAAATAAAAAATAAAAAGGCTGCGAATGTAGTAGCTCAGTGATTGAGCACCCCTGGTTTAAATCTCCAGTAACAACAACAACAGCAACACACACAGACACACACACACACAGAGACACACACACACACACCCAGTCTACATCAGAAGATGTCATGGCACATGCCAGTGATTTTCTTGTTTGATTAGGTAGAGAACATTAGTTACTCCTAAACTTGGATTCCACACATTAGTGAAATGAAAAATAATGTAAAAACAATCTAAAAAGGAAGCAGAAACCAGAGGGAGGACTGGTATGGGAGTGTGAAATAAAAACAATAGAAAAATTACCATATAACCATTGCTTTATAAGAGGAAAGATGTGGTAATATGAAAAGAATTAGAATAGCATAATTTCAGAATAAAGGACAGTTCTAAGAAAATAGTTTTTAACTTTACAGTGCCAATTTTATTATAGATTGGTAGAAACTTGGTCATGAACTGGCTCAGAGAAGTATTAGTTTATAGTAGGAGTCCATGACATGATAGCCTGTAGGCCAGATCTTTCCCACAGGATTTGTACTCCCTACAAATCAAGAGTGGTTTTTACATTTTTTTTTTTTTTTTTTTTTTTTTTTTTTTTTTTTTTTGGTACCAGGGATTGAACCCAGGGGCACTCGACCACTGGGCCACATCCCCAGCCCTTTTTTGTATTTTATTAGAGACAGGGTCTCACTGAGTTGCTAACTGCCTCACCATTGCTGAGGCTGGCTTTGAACTTGTGATCCTCCTGCCTCAGCCTCCCAAGTGCTGGGATTACAGGCGTGCGCCACCACGCCCGACTACATTTTTAATTGTTCATAAAAAGTAATATTCTGTGATGTGAAGATTTTTGTGAAAATTTGGTGTCCACAAATAAAATGTTATTTGAACTCAGCCATGCTTATTCATGTGTGGTCTATGGCTGCTTTCATAATACACTGGTAGAATTTATTTACTGTGATAGTGTGTGAATGATCTGTTAAACCTGAAATATTTACTATCTGGTCCTTCACAGAGAAAGCTTGTCAACATGTGGTTTAGAAAAAAGAATAAGTAATAGCTAATACTTGTGTAGTGTTTGCTAAGAAACAGGCCTGTTCTGTGTGTTCTGACTATGTTATTAATTATCCTAACAACTGGGTGAGGTAGGTAATGTTATTTTTTTAAAAAATATCTTTATTTTGGGCTGGGATTGTGGCTCAGCGGCAGAGCGCTCGCCTCGCACGTGTGCGGCTCGGGGTTCGATCCTCAGCACCACGTAAACATAAATGCATTGTGTACAGCTGAAGTAAATAAATAAATATTTAAAAAAAAATCTTTATTTTTATGTGGTGCTGAGGATCAAACCCAGTGCCTCACACGTGCTAGGCAAGCGCTTTACCGCTGAGCCACAGCCCCAGCCCCAGTAATGTTATTTTATTGAAGTGGAAACTGAGGCTTAGAGTTAACTTGCCCACTGACCTACAGCTGTGAAGTGGCAGAGGATTCCAGCCCAGATAATGTGGCTTTATTTTTTTTGTCTTAAATGTCACTGTTTTCAGATTTTAAAATGCCATAACTAATATTTTCAGTTGGTTGCCAAAGATTTTACCTTGTTAAAGGTGAAATTCCAAAGATGGGGTTGTAGGGGCGGGAGTGGGGGGATTGAGATGGTGATGAAGGTTTTTTTTGCGTGTGTGTGTGGTTCACTTTTACCTTCATGTTTGGGGAGTTGCTTTCTTGGTTCATCTTGAAATCTTGGGCAAACGTTAATGGGAACACAATACAAATAAAACTGCCAGTGCTTTCCCTGTGAGAGGGAAGTGAATTTGTTAGTTGGTAGATTTCTTATAATTTGTGTGGTTTCTGTTTATTTCTGTTCCCAGGAGAGACACATTCCCAGCCCTTATTGTTTTGAGACAGGATCTTGCTAAATTGCTGAGTCTGGCTTTCAACTTGCAATTCTCCTGCCTTAGCCTTCCTAGTTGGTGGGATTACCGTTGTGACACTGTGCCTGGCTCCAGTAGAGAGAATTACAGTGTTGGTGATTTCTTTTCCTCTTGCTATTCCATTCATATTTCGACCCTAATAATTTTGAAGACCATTGCTCATTAGAAGAGTTACATGGGATTAAAATCTAAAACTTGACTACCTAGATTGAGGTGGCATGTTATAGTCTTTGACATCTTCTGCCACCTTTTTTGCTCATGACAGATGGCTTCCCCTCCTGGTTGTAATCCATTACTGATTTTTTTCAGAGAATGAATACCATGTGTTCCTCATTTTGGCTCTAGTTGTATTCTGCCCACTCATTGGCTTCAGAGGAACTTGAAATTGGATGTACTTGCTGCTGGCATTTATTGCAGGAAGTGAATACAACTGTGACTCTTGAAGCCAAGTGTTCATTTATTAGAAAAATTCTAGCTTTCTAAAATTAAACATTTTTTTTTTTGGTAAAACTGAACTTTATTACCTTTTTTGAATATATTTTCAGGTGATGACATATAGTAAATATTTTTTGGTGGGTCATTTATTACAAAATAGGGTTTTGAATTACAACTTAACATAATTAGAGATTTATAGTATGTCAGTGCTGTCTCTATAGGATATCTAATGAATAGACCTTATTATACTGAGAATAATGAATACAATGACAGGGATTTGTATCACAGAGATTTAAAAAATAATGTAAATTATGATGTGTGATATTGCACTTTGAACTTACATTTTAATATATGCTTTGCAGTACATGTAAACCATAGTATTGGTCTGTCCCCCATGTGTGTATGTATGTGTGTGTTTTCCTGCACTGGGAATTGAATGAACCCTGGGTCTTGTACGATCTATACCCTCAGCCCTGACTTTTTTTTTTTTTTTTTTTTTTTTTTTGTGGCAGGAGGATACTGAGGATTGAACTCAGAGGCACTCAACTGAGCCACGTCCCTGCCTGGTTTCTAAGAGTCTCACTGAGTTGCTTAGTGCCTTGCTGTTGCTGAGGCTGGTTCTGCTTCAGCCTCTCTAGCTGCTGGGATTATAGGCATGTGCCACTAAGCCCAGCAGCCCTGACTGTTTTATTTATCTTTTTTTTTTTTTTTTTTTTCTATTGATTCTTGCTACACTGCCAAGGTTGACCTCAAGGATTCTTCCTCCTTTAGCTTCCCGAGCAGCTGAGAGTACATGTGCATACCATGTCCTACTTGTCTGTCCATTTTAACTTGCTTGCTTAGGGTCACCCCTGTCTATTAGTGGATATAAATGATATCATCTTAGGCTTTGAAGAAAATCACAAGTTTGTATCTGATGCAGGTTAATTTTAGAAAACAACTGTGTATATTTAGAGGATGGTGTATGGTTTAAAAAAAAAAAAAAACACCTGACAGGTCAAAGCAAACAATTTTTTATTTATTTTTTTGCTAAGAAACCTCCTAATTAAAGTAAACAAATACTTGCATATTATCCTCATCCATGATGGAATTTGGAATTTCTGTCTTCAGAAGTCACTGTTCTGTTTGAATTTCCTGTGTTTGGCTCAGTGAAACTGCCATAGGAATGGCAAAAATGTTGCCACCTATGGTGGATAATCTCTAAGTCTATTTTGGCAATCTCACTATTTGAACCTAAGTCAGTGGTTTTCAGTTTTGGCTACATGTTGGTATCAGGGAGAAACATTAAAACAGAACAAAATAATGCCTGAGTCTTACTCCAACCCCAGATAACCTAACCCAGTTTAATAATATCTGGGGCATAACCTTCATGTAGGGGTTTATAAAAGCTGCCTAGGTAATTCTAATGTGCCATCAAGGTTAAGAACCATTGATGATGACGATGATGACGACTACTACTACTACTACTACTGGAAAAGAGTTGGTATAGGAACCTAAACTTTTTGCCATCATCTGTCTAGTGAAGTGGCCTGTAACCATGCCATACTATATGAGCAATTTGAGTGGATACAGGATGTTTATCATTGGAATTTTAGAGCACAGATGTAACCTAGGGTGATGAGATTATGCCAGTGTTTTGTTACACTTTTAAAGAATTAACTTTGAAGGATGGTTGAGAAGGCAAATTAATGTGGGCGGTTTTCTCATTGAGGTGGGGATACCTGTGGTATAGGGATGTTAAGGAAGATGAGTAGGGTGAAAGATATAAAAATTAGAATAAGCCCTGGCTTTTGGGAGTGCAATGAAGGGATGGATTGGGAAGTCAGGAGGGGATGTCTTTTTTTTTTCTGTATTTTTTTGTTGGCACATTATAATTGTATATAATGGTGGGGATTTGTTGTTACATATTCACATATGCACACAATATAACAATATAGTTTGACCAGTATTACCCCCTCTCCCTTTAGTCCCTTTCCTCTAGTGATCTTCCTTCAGTTTTCACAAGATCTCCCCTTCCCAGTCCCTAACCTATTCTTTTTTTTTTTTTTTTTTTTTTTTGGTACTGGGGATTGAACTCAGTGGCACTAGACCACTGGGCCACATCCCAGCCCTTTTTTGTATTTTATTAGAGACAGGGTCTCACTGAGTTGCTAAGTGCCTCACCATTGCTGAGGCTGGCTTTGAACTCGCAATCCTCCTGCCTCAGCCTCCCAAAGTTGGCACTAGACCACTGGGCCACATCCCCAGCCCTTTTTTGTATTTTATTAGAGACAGGGTCTCACTGAGTTGCTAAGTGCCTCACCATTGCTGAGGCTGGCTTTGAACTCGCAATCCTCCTGCCTCAGCCTCCCAAAGTGCTGGGATTACAGGCGTGCGCCACCGCGCCCGGCTCTTTTTTTTTTTTTTTTTTTAAATGTTTATTTATTTGCTTTAGTTGTTGTACACAATGCATTTATTTTTACGTGGTGTTGAGGATCGAACCCGGCTGAGCACGTGTGAGGCGAGCACTCTATTGCTGAGCCACAACTCCAGCCCCCCCTAACCTATTCTTTTTTCTTTTCCTCATTAGCTCCCACATGTGAGAGAAAACATGACCTTTGGCTTTCTGAGTTTAGCTTATTTTGCTTAACTATGTTCTAAAGTTACATCCATTATCTTACAAATGACATTATTTCATTTTTCTTTATGGCTGAATAAAACTCCATTGGATATGTATACCACATTTTCTTTATTCATTCATCATTGACCGACATCTAGGCTGGTTCCATAGGTGGCTGTTGTGAATTGTTATGTTATAAACGTGGATATGCATGTATAGCTATAGTATGCTGACCTTAATTCTTTAGGATAAATACTGAGGAGTGGTATAGCTGGGTCATATGGTGGTTCCATGCCTAGTCTTTTGAGGAACTTCCATACTGATCCATAGTGGTTGTCCTGATTTACAGTCCTACCAGCAGTGTAGAAGTGTTTCTTTTTCTCCACATCCCCTCCAGCATTTATTATTGTTTCTATTCTTGATGGTGGCCGTTCTAACTTGAGTAAGATGAAATTTTGGTGTAGTTTTGTTTTGCATTTCCTTAATTGCTAAAAGTATTGAAAATTTTTAAATGTTTTTGTTGACCATTTTCATTTCTTCTTTTGAGAAGTGTCTGTTTAGTTCATTTGCCCATTGGTTATATGATTTTTTTTTTTTTTTTTTTTTTTTTTGTGGTACCGGGGATTGAACTCAGGGGCACTTGACCACTGGGCCACATCCCCAGCCCTTTTTTTGTATTTTATTAGAGACAGGGTCTCACTGAGTTGCTAAGTGCCTCGCCATTGCTGAGGCTGGCTTTGAACTCGTGATCCTCCTGCCTCAGCCTCCCAAAGTGCTGGGATTACAGGCGTGCGCCACCGCGCCCGGCTGGTTATATGATTTTTTGATGTTTTTTGATTCTTTTAATATTCTCGATATTGATTCTTTGTCAGAAGATTTTCTTCCATTCTGTAGGTTCTTTCTTCACATTCTTAATTGCTTTGTTGGTGTGCAGAAGCTTTTTAATTTGATGCCGTCCCATTTATTAACTCTTGGCAGTATTTCTTGAACTATACACATCCTTTTCAGAAGGTTATTGCTTGTACTTACACATTGAGTGTTGGCCTTAGTTTTTTTTCTAGAAGCTGGGTAGTTTTTAGTTTAATTTCTAGGTCTTTGATCCATTTTGCATTGACTGTGCATGGTGAGAGATAAGGATCTATCTAGTTATTCACATGGATAACTAGTTTCCCTAGCATTATTTGTTAAAAAGGATTTTTATTTTTCCTCCAGTGTATGTTTTGGGTACATTTTCTAAGGATCAGATGATTGTATCTGTGTGGGCTTGTCTCTGTGTCTTCTATCTGTGTGTCTGTTTTTATGTCAGTACCATGCAATTTTTGTTACTAAAGCTCTGTAGTATGATTTGAAGTCAGGTATTGTGATGCCTCCAGTGTTGCTTTTTTGGTCTAGAATTGCTTTGGCTATTCTGGGCCTTCTATTTTTCCAAATGAATTTTATTTCTGTGAAGAATGTCATTGGTATTTTCTTGATTGCATTGAATCTATATATTGCTTTTGATAACATGGCCATTTTAGTAGTATTCTGCCTACCCATAAACATGGAATCTTCCTGTGTCTTATTCAGTTTCATTCTTGAATAAGGTTTTCTCTTGGTTAGATTTATTCCTAAGTGTTTTTTTTTTTCCTTTTTTTAAATTTTTATTTTTGGCTATTGTGAATGGGATTGTTTTCCTGATTTCTTTCTTGGCAGATTCATTATTGGTATACAGGAAAGCTATTGATCTTTGTATGTTGATTTTGTAACCTGCTACTTTGCTGAATTTATTTATTAGCTGTAGCAGTCTTCTGGTGGAGCTTTTTTGGATCTCCTGTGTATAGGTTTTATCATCTGCAAACAGGGATAATTTGACTTCTTCCTTTCCTATTTTGGGATATAAATCTTGAAGCAGAAACTATACTTCTTCCCTACTCAGGAGGCATAGCTGCTTGGTCTTCTGTGAGACCAGGAAGTGGTAGTAGGATGGATCAAGGAGGTTCCCTTTATACCCAGCTTGTTCTTTGCTTGGTAACAAAAGGCTGAAATTCTTTATTAGAACATTTCTCGAACCTTAGTGTATATGAATCAGTGTGGAATTAGGGGGTGTAGTTCAGTGGTTGAGTGCTTGCCTAGCCTGTGTGAGGTGCTGGGTTTGATCCTCAGCACTGCATAAAAATAAATAAATAAAATAAAGGTATTGTTTTCATCTACACACACACACACACACACACACACAAACGAAAATCAGATGTGTGCACTTGTTAAAAATTAAAATTCCTGGAACCCATTTCCAAAGATCTGAGACTGCTGATTGAAAACATTAACCAAACTTTGCCCATCACCTTCTCAATTTTTTCCCTGCCCTTTGTGCCGTTACTTATTTAGTAGTTTGTTTTTAATTCTCTCTCTCTTTTGGTACTGGGGATTGAACCCAGAGATACTTTACTACTGAGCTACATTCACAGACCTTTTTATTTTTTGTTTTGAGATAGGGTCTCCTCAAGTTGCTTAGGGCCTTTTTGAATTGCTCAGGCTGGCCTTGAATTTGTGATCCTCCTGCCTCAGCCACCTGAGTCTCTGGGATTATAGGTGTGGGCCAACACTCCCGATTTGCCTCAGTTTTAAAAAAAGGAATCTTATTTTAAAATGCAACTCTTTCTCCCCCCACCCCAAGGAATCTCCATATATACCCAAAGGACTTAAAAACCTTAAAAACAGCATACTACAGGGACATAGCCACATCAATGTTTATAGCAGCACAATTCACAATAGCTAAACTGTGGAACCAACCTAGATGCCCTTCAGTGGACAAATGGATAAAGAAAATGTGGTATATATATACAATGGAGTATTACTCATCAATAAAAGAGAATGAAATCATGGCATTCGCAGGTAAATGGGTGAAGTTGGAATAAATAAGTGAAGTTAGCCAATCCCAAAATGCCAATTGCCGAATGTTTTCTCTGATATAAGAAGGTGGATTCATAGTGGGGTTGGGATGGGGAGCATGGGAGGATTAGAGGAACATTAGAATGTCCAATGGGGAGGGTTGGGAAAGGAGGGGGCAAAAGGGTGAAGAAAAAAAAAAGATGGTAGAATGAGATGGATATCATTACCCTAAGTGCATGTATGAAGACACAAATGGTGTGAATATACTTTGTATACAACCAGAGGTATGTAAAAATGTGCTCTATAATATGAAATGTAATGCATTCTGCTGTCATTTATAACAACTTAGAATAAAAAATAAAGTGCAACTCTTGTTACCGTACAAGGGATACTTGTATCATGGGATATTTGCAATAAAATAAAGTAATAAAATAAAAAACAAACTAGAAGTAAATATATAGCTATTAAGAAAAATGTCATATATATATCCTGCTGAAGATTATTTTGAAGGTCAGTTTGGGAAATCTTCCCAAAGATAATGATAGAAGTTGTTTTTATATCATGCTTGGAGAAATATCTAACTAGACAGAAAAACTTTAATATAAACAGGAGTTTTCAGTCTGGTTGCACATTAGAATTGCCTGGGGAGCTTGTGAAATACTTTTGGTCAATCCTCACACCCAGAATATAGAATTTAATTGCTGTGGTCTGGGATCTGGGCATCAGTATTTTAAAAATATTCTCAGGTAATTGTGTATTTTGGGTTGAATATTTAGAGTTTGAAAAACATGTATAGTATGATTAGACTAAGACACATCAATAAATGAGCATCAAATGGATTTCTTTGGATAGAACTAAAAGTAAAGACAGTGGCTGCCATGGAATGTGGGCAAGACAGTGGAGGTGTGGGGAGGTGAATTAGTAAAGTACCCAGGCACTTTATTCCTTTTGTTTTTTGTTCTTGGTGAATGCCAAGATCTTTTTCTCTAGTCAGATGAGAGACTTAGGTTGCATTAGAATTACCCGAAGGGCTTGTTAAAACATAATTGTTGGGCACCATCCTCAGAGTTTCTGATTGCGTAGATCTGGTGTGGGGCCCAAGAATTTGTCCTAACAATTCCTAAAGGATGCTCATGCTGCTGGTGAGGGAACCACCCTTGGAAGAAACACTCATCAACTAAGTTGGGGAAACCTTGAGCATTAAATATATTTTCTCTATATTCTTTAAATATATCCAGAAGAACTTAAAAATTATGAAGCACAGCTCTTTCTACAGCTCACACAGGATATTTAGGTAATAGAAGACTGAAAAAGAAAAGTATGTGTATAATTGTTAATTATGAGTAAATAACTTCTTTTTGGTGATAATAGACTATTGTATCTTATTTCACATTTTTGAATATAAGGACCAAAAAAATCTGGCTAGAGATTTGTTCTCCTTAGGCTAAACTGCTGTGTTATTGAAGAGACAACTGTGTTTCATTATGGTTTCATCAGTCTTTTTAGGAAACAAAGTGAAGCAAGGAAAGGAAAACAACAATGTATGTAGTGTAGACCATATACTCAATCTGAGAAAAATATTAAAAAGTATTATATATATTTAAAAATGAAACTGTCAGTCGCAATCATCTTATCCTGTGTTTTCGTCTTTGACTAGTGCATTTGAATAGTTCACAGGCTTAATAACTTGACTTTATTTATATATCTAGAAACCTTGAGGGAGAAAGAGTAAGCTGTATGGTGGTTTAAAAATTTTGACAATGTTATGAAAGCATTATTTTCAATTTTAAAAACATGTTTTCAATTCTAAAATAACTAATTCCTCTAAACATAAGTTGACATTCTGCACAAATCTTTTGGTCCAGAGGATAAAACAAATATTAATGGGTATTATCCACTCAACAAACACTGAGTTGGTATTCAGTACTGTCAGTTTGGTTTCAGAACAATTAGGGTAGTTTTGATAAATTTTGCTTAGCCTTATGTCACGTTTTAAATAGATTCTTTTTTCCAGAGAGACCATCTCAGCCAAGTTGGTTTTGTCAGATAATGCTGTCAGATAATAATGCTGTTTTGTATTCTTCTGAAGGGCATTATTCATTACCTTTATGTATTTTCATCCTGAAGCTGATGTTAGAGTTCCCTGAACTTGGTAACTTCTGTGAATTTTCCTGACCGTTCTTTGATGTGAGGATTTATATGTGGCTTTGGAAAATATGGGTTTATTTTTTTGATGAAAAATTCTTGTATGGCTCCAAATTGTCCTCCCTTTTTTTCTCTCTTCTTCTTTTTTGCCTGTTTATTCATTCTTTACATCTGGTATTTCCCATAATTATCCTTTTGGCAGACTTGTTTGTTTCTACTTTGTCTTTGGTGACTCTTTTCCTGTTTGCTTTCCTTTTTGGATTATTTGTTCCCTCTTGCTAGAACTCATAAACTGTACCTTAGGAAAAATAATCTTTTCCATTTTCCTTGAGTAGTTTGGAGGCCAACTTTTTCTACAGCTCACATAGAATATGCAGGTAGTGGTAGACAAAAAGAAAACAAAAACAAAAATCAAACCAAGAATTTTGCCAGTTACGCATATTGTTGCTTCAATTTTCAGATTGCCTAGGAGTTTTTCCTGTTTTCTCTGGAAACCACCTGTTTTTTAATCTTGCAAATGATAATGTGATCTTTAAGCTAGCTTTGACCTTCTGGGTAGTGTGTGCTCATCTTTCAAGTGTTCCCTGTAATCAGGACCAGCATGTCAAAGCATACTTCTTCTGTTATCTTTATGGTTTGGGACTTTTAGATTCAGAAAAAAATGTTGTTTTTAGTATTTTAATAACTGGATTCCCTGTATTCACAGATCATAATCTGGAAATTGACCAGAGGACATTATTTTAAATGTTATATGCTATAAAAATCATGTATTTAATTTTTGAATTCTCATAGTTCTCAGTTCATGAAGACTTGCCAAACATTAGAGACCAAAGTGTAATTGGCCCTCCTTTTTTAAATGTTTATTTTTTAGATATAGGTGGACAAAGTAGCTTTATTTCATTTTTATGTGGTGCTGAGAATTGAACCTAGTACCTCATGCATAGCTAGGTGAGCATTCTACCTCTGAGCCACAACCCCAGCCCCTTGACTTCCTTCTTTGTAGAGGGCTACTCTAAGGTCAAATGCTTTCCCTGTACCTGAGCACATTATGTAATAGGAACTGCAGATTGCAATTCCTTCAGGATTTTTGTTTTTTGTTTAATTTTTGTTTCATTAGTACTCTTGATCTTTTTCTTTTCTTTTAAAAATACCTTTATTTTATGTATTTATTTTTACATGGTGCTGAGGATCAAACCTAGTGCCTCACACATTCTGGGCAGGCATTCTACTACTGAGCTACAACCACAGCCCCAATTTTTTCTTTTAAATTGATTTATTTTGTACTTTGCCTGTTTAATTTACCTGACCTTAGAGAGTACAAAGTTCAGCATTATGGCAAATTGGGTGTCAGTGCTAGCTGTTTATCTCTTGGTAAAAATTGATTTATTTTGTACTTTGCCTGTTTAATTTAGCTGACCTTAGAGAGTACAAAGTTCAGCATTATGGCTAATTGGGTGTCAGTGCTAGCTGTTTATCTCTTGGTATACCACTTCATTATCTGGGAAATCTTTGTGTAGTATATGTTGTCCTAATGAGATGAGTATGCATTCACTTTCACAGGATGACCATTGTTTCTGCATTGTCTCTACTTCAACATAGCATTGTCTAATCAGTCTATCATTAAATATTTATTGAGTTCCTACAATGAATGCCTAGTAGTTTTCTGGGTATTTTGAGTTTTTTTTTTTTTTTTTTTTTTTTTAAAGGGGGATGGGGAGAAAGAAACAGGTATGCATTTGAGGAGTTTAAAGTCTATTGATATAAAATATACATAGAGTGTGGTTTCATGAACATGAGCTTTTGGAGGGGTAGAATTTTAGAGTATATTGGCCCAGACTAGCTTCAATAATTGAATTATTCATGCTGGGCATGATGGCATATGCCTGTAAGCCCAGTCATTTGAGAGGCTGAGGCAGGGGGATGTTGAGTTCAAGACCAGCCTGGGCAACACAGGGAGACCTTGTCTCTAAAAAAAAGAGAATTTTTCATAAGAGTAGATTGTTTCTCATGAAGGTGCAACTTTTTCATTTAAGTGAGACATTTAATGTTACTGATAAAATGTTAAAGTTAACCTATATTTGGTGTTTTACATGTAGACTTAAAAATTAATCTTATGTAATGTTTCTTCACACCATTTGAGCATTTAAAAATTAATAGAATGGGAAGATGTTCATAATATATTTGGGCCATAATACAGTTTATATACAATGATCAATTTTTGGAAGCAATGTAGAGTCACATTCTAGCATGGTGTTAAAAGCACTTGCCTAGTGTGCATAAGCCCTGGATTAAATCTCTCAGTACTACCAAAAAAAAAAAAAAGAAATCAAGAGCAAGATGGGAGGTTTTATGATTTCTTATCAAAGGGTAACTTCTGTTTTCATTTTTTTAAAAATGAAGATAATGGTACATTCAAGGGGGAAGAGTGGGGATTAAGTGAGTTAAAATGCATGCATGGAGTGTTCAGAATAGGGAGGGTCTGGCGAGTGGTAAGTACTAATTAGATGTCAGTATTTTATTTTAATAGGTAGTCTTTTATTTATTTATTTATTAAAAATATTTAATTGTAGATGAACACACAGTATCTTTACTTTTTTTTATGTGGTGCTGAGGCTCAAACCCAGTGCCTCACACATGCAAGGCAAGCACTTTACCACTGAGCTACAGCCCTAGCCCCGGTAGTCTTTTTTTTAAAAAAGTGAATGTTAGCATAGAAAAAAATGTTTTGTGCTGGGTGTTGGTGGTGCATGCCTGTAATCTCAGCAATTTGGAAGGCTGAGATGGGAGTATCACAAGTTCAGGTCCTTAACAATTTAGCCAGGCCCTAAGCAATTTAGACTCTATCTCAGTATAAAAGGACTGGGGATGTAACTCAGTGGCAAAACATCCCCGAGTTCAGTTCCCAGTACCAAAAAAGAAAAAACATTTTGTGCTGGGGGTGGCCATGCACGCCTGTAATCCCAGCAACTGTGGTAGACTGAGGTATGAAGATCACAAGTTTGAGGAATGGCACCAGCAACTTACTGAGACCTTTTCTTATTAAAAAAAAATAAAAAAAAGGTAGAAAGACGTTGGGGATGTAGCTAAGTGGTAAAATGCCCCTGGGTTGAATCCTCAATACTGACTGGGGAAAAAATAAAAAAGTTTTGAAGGATTCCTACCTACTAGATATTTTTAGTGTGCTCAGTCCCCAGGATTATTGATGTATGTGAAATTCTGTATGCTTCTTTCTTATCCCATGTAATGAATAAGAATGTCTTATTATAATAAAGAAAAGATAAAAATAAAATTTTGTCTGAATGTTTAAGTCATTACATGACAAAATCTAAAATTAGTTGCGAGGAAATAAGTAAATATTTGAATGTGTTAATGTTAAATTTGCAGTGACTGGCTGTTCCCTCTAGTAATTTATTTATTTATTTTTGGGTAGACTTCTAAGTGCAAGGAAGTTTTCCTGGATTGAAGTAAATCTGCTTTCATGTAGGTAGAAGTATCTAAGGCTTTCAGTTGAGCTAGACTGACTAAATCTAGCCCTTCATCCAGAATGATATATAACAGAAAAGGAGTTTATCAAGTAGATACTGAGTGATTCAAAGAATTGCTGATAAGGCTGGAGATCAGGCTTGAGGTAACATCTATAATGCTATGCACTGTTGATGAAGAAACTTCCACTACTGCTGTTGCCTCACTGAAATACTTGTGCTAATGTTTATATGCCTCTGATGAATAAAGCATTGACCTTGCAACCACTGTCTTCTAAAGCTGGATTCATCTGTCACCATCCGCATTAGCTAAAATAGAAATAGAAGTCCTTTCCTTGTGTTATTCAGTTACATATCAATCTTTTGTGCTTCTAATTGGCAGACTCTAGTTCACATGGTTGTGTTCTAGCTATAGTTATAGGAATTTGAGTTTTCATTCTTGCGTTGGGGAAGCAGGACATATAACAGAGATTTCTTCGTATAGGCTGCTAAAAAGATTAGGAGCACAATGGGCTGGGTGTGGTGGTAGTGGTACATGCTTGTAATCCCAGCAACCATGGAGGATAGCAAGTTTGAGGCCAGCCTCAGAAATTTAGCAAGACCCTGTCTAGGGGTGGAGGGAGGAAGGATTGAGGATATAGCTTGGTGGGTTTAATCCTCAGTCATCCCCCTCTTGCCTCAAAAACAAAATTATGTGCATAAGCATGTGAAAATATTATTAGTCATTAGAGAAATGCAAATCAAAACCACAGTGAGGTATCATGGTCCACCCACTAGGTTGGTTATACTAATACTTTTTAAGAACAAGAACAAAAAGTAGATGCAACTTTAGGAGATTACTTGGGTAGTCCCAGGATTGCAGGTCACTGTGGCTGCTGGCTGCTCCAGTGGATATTGAAAACTCACAAGAATAACTGAATAGAAATGCTTGCTTGCAGTGCCCAAACAGAGCAATGGATGTGGATCTCTCAGTGGAGGAGGAAGTACAGCCTATCTTAAATAGAAAGCAATGAGTGCTTAGGGGTATGCTCTAAGTGCAGGTGCACATTTTTAATTTTTTTAAGGTGCAGCTGAAGGGATTCCTGTTTATACAGTAGCCAAACTGAGGGCATTTTCCTTGTTTACTGAGGGCTGTAGTTCTACTTCTGCTCTTTGTGGCTCCTTTGTATAGAAAAATTGCTTATGAACCAATACAGGTTTGATGTAGTGATAGTCTTCTGTTTACCATGGTCATGTATGAACTAATTCATACTGAAAAAACATTTTATAATAAAATAGACTATATGTATATCCTTTGGAGTTTGCCACTTTTAGTGTTTTTGATTTGAGCTTTTGATTTTTTGAGTTTTTGATTTGATTTTTAGAGTAATTGCCATAGCTGGTGTGTCAGTTTGACATTTTGATTTCAAAGATCCTATTATAGTCTTGCTCCAAATGTCAAACAGTGACTTTGAGTTCCTGAATGATAGGCATAAACTCTCACTGAAGCTTTGTTAGAGTATAAGATGATTTTACAGATTTTTTGTTATTTTTGTCTGAATGTAGTGTTTCAGTGAGAGCTTCTTTTGAGTCTTGAGATTACATTTCTATTGACGAATGGAGATTTTATATATTGATTCAGTTTTAAACACTGTGTGAACTTTGAAATTGATTACAACTTTGAGGATACTGAGTAGAGAAAGGATTTTTAAAGTGGGCAAATTTTACATACAGGCCAAAGCTCAAGGAAAAATATTGCTTTATTAGCTTTTAAATGTCTCTCATTAGTGTATAAAGGTCAGCAAATTTCTTTATGTTAGTGTACTAACTAGTAAACATTTAGTTTATGTACTGTTCATATAGTTGTGGGCAGTGTTTCTTGACTGGAGACTCACTTTACTCCTGACTTTGGAGTATGTGGAAGGGTATATTCTCATTTTCTCAGGAGCAATAGAAATAATATTGATCCAGATATTGAAGGAGAATATTTATTCTGTCTTCTTTATTTTTTTATCTCCTTTATTTTATAAGCAGAATGTGTCATCTTCAGGAAACAGACATTGTATTTTAGCAATGTGGCTTCTCTAAACACAGGTTACGTAATGTAGTCATTTGTAGAGTAATTTTTTTTTTGTAGTACCCAGGATTGAACCCAGGATTGCTTAACTACTGAGCTACATCCCCAACTTTTTTATTTTTTATTTTTCTATAGGTATCACTAATTTGCTTAGGGCCTTGCTGAATTGCTGAGGCTGGCTTTAAAGTTGTGATCTTCCTGCCTTAGTCTCCTAAATCGCTGAGATTACAGGTGTGCGCCACCAGCTGTAGAGTCATTTTTGTAACACTTTTTCCTCTTTTCAAGGTAATGAACACTTAGGGTAAAACATTTTAAGAATACATAAATGTATGTAGGGGGAAGAAAAACTCTTGTAATTCTGTCTGTTATAGACATACCCAGTTGGAATCATACTTAGGTATGTATGTGTGTGTGTGCATTTTTAATATACATATACATTTTTTTCTTCTTTCTTTTTAAAAAATATTTATTTATTTGCTTTTAGTTGTACACAATGCCTTTATTTTTATGTGGTGCTGAGGATTGAACTCAGGCTGAGCACGTGCTAGGCGAGTGCTCTACCACTGAGCCACAACCCCAGCCCCTCATTTTTTTCTTTTCTGTTGTGGGGGATGGAACCCAGGGCCTTGTGCATCTGTCCCACTGAGCTACAGTCTCAGCCCAGTGTACCTTTTATACTAAAAAAACTTAAGATTTTATGAGATGACCACCCTGTTATTAAATATTTTTCAAAACATTGCTAAATAACTACATAAAATTATGTCATACTTTTGGCCATCTTTTATTGATGAATTTTTCACTTTTATCTTATTGTTAAGGATATCTTGGTTAATATGTTTCACATTTCCAAATATTTTCCTATGGTAGGTTTCTAGAACATTAAATCTATTTGCCAAAGATTATCAGGGGAATTACAGGAGGGTCTTTTTTTTTTTTATTATATTCTTGAAATGTTTGGCATATATATTTATTACTTTGTGATGAAAAAAGTGTTATTAAAACAAGTCTACAAATTATTGTATGCTCAATCCTTTGTTTAGAAAGAGAAGCAACAGCAGCTGGGGTTGTAGCTTAGTGGTAGAGCAAGGACCTGAGTTGGATCCTCAGCACCACATAAAAATAAATAAATAAAATAAAGGTATTGTGTCCAACTACTACTAAAAAATAAATATAAAAAAAAAAAAAAAAAAAGAAAGAGGGCTGTGGCTGTGGCTCAGCAGTAGTGCACTTGCCTGGCATGTGTGAGGCATTGGGTTCGATTCTCAGCACCACATATAAATAAAAAATAAAGGTCTATCAACAACTAAAAAAATATGTATATTAAAAAAATAAATAAAAGAGAAGCAATATAGCTTTAATTCTCTACTTCTTAAGGATGACACAACTATTCTTAGAAAATATAAGGGTTTGGGCTGTCTGGGATGTAACTCAGTGATAGAGTGCTTGCCTAGCATGGAGGATTATAATTATAATTTTCCTCTTAAAGAATACTTTTTTTTCACCTAATGGCTCCAGTACTAACCTTCTCAGTTGGGTTCCTTAGAAGATTATGCTCTAATGCCATTAGACTTTTACTTTACATATGGATTGAATTAACTTATTTTCTATGAATCTTGAATTACTCTTGGGAGAATTGAGAAAACAGTCAACTAAAGTCATTTTATGCAGTACTTAATTCTTCACTGAAGTACTGGTTTAGAAAGGCTGTTTTAGATTAACCTTTTGAGAAATGGTTTTCAGGTGATTTATCAGCAGTGTATAAGAATGCCCATCTCAGCGGAGCATGGCGATACATGCCTGTGTAATCCCAGCAACTGGAAAGATTGAGGCAAGGAGGGTCTCAAATTCAAGGTGAACTTGGGCAATGTAGGAGAGTCTGTCTCAAATGAAAAGACATTTATTTTGGTGTTTCCTTAATGATTTATAGCTTTCTTTCTTTTCTTTCACTGGGGATTGAACTCAGGGGCACTCGTCCACTGGGCCACATCCCCAGCCCTTTTTTGTATCTTATTAGAGACAGGGTCTCACTGAATTGCTAAGTGTCTCGCCATTGCTGAGGCTGGCTTTGAACTCACGATCTTCCTGCCTTAGCCTCCCGAAGTGCTGGGATTACAGGCGTGCGCCACCGTGCCCGGCTGATTTATAGCTTTCTAAACATTGTGTTATGAATGATACATCCCTTTTCTTTTGGTTTGTGGCATTTCTTTTTTGTTATTAAGTGTTTATATATCATAAGGTCTGTTTGAAATATATTTTGATATTTTTCTGGTACTAGATTTATTTATGTATTATAGGTTTAAATTAGTGTTAATTGTTTGCTGGGCATTGAAAAAAAATACCTTCAAATATATATATTTTTGCCATTCTGAACTCTTTATTTTCTCACTTTTTAAAAATATTTATTTTTTAGTTGTAATTGGACACAATGCCTTATTTTATTTATTTATTTTTATGTGGTGCTGAGAATCAAACCCAGGGCCTCAAATATGCTAGGTGAGTGCTCTACTGCTGATCCACAACCTCAGCCCTATTTTCTTACTTTTTAAAAAAGTATTTTGTGGTACTGGCTATCAAACAGGGCCTTGCATATCGCTAGGCAAGCATTGTATCGCTGAGCTATATTCCCAGTGTTTTTTTTTTAAAGTTATTTATTCTAATTTGTTATACATGACAGTAGAATGCATTTCAATTCATAGTACACGTATAGAGCACAATTTTTCATGTCTCTGGTTGTACACAAGGTAGAGAAAGAGTCACACCATTTGTGTCGTCATACATGCACTTAGAGTAATGATGTCCACCTCATTCCACCGTCTTTCCTACCCCATGCCCTCTCCCTTCTCCCTCCTCTTTGCCCTACCTAAAGTTCCTCCATTCCCCCCCCCACCCTCCCTTCATCCCTATCCCCATTATGGATCAGCATTCACATATCAGAGAAAACATTCGGCATTTGGTGTTTTGGGATTGTCTTACTTCACTTAGCATAATGTTCTCCAGCTCCATCCATTTACTTGCAAATGCCATGATTGTATTCTCTTATAATGCTGAGTAATATTCTATTGTGTATATATGTCACATTTTCTTTGTCATTCATCTACTGAAGGGCATCTAGGTTGGTTCCACATTTAGCTATTGTGAATTGTGCTGCTATAAACATTGATGTGGCTGCATTACTATAGTATGTTATTTTTAAGTCCTTTGGGTATAAACGGAGGAGTGGGATAACTGGGTCAAATGGTGGTTACATTCCCAGTTTTCCAAGGAATCTCCATACTGCTTTCCATATCGGTTGCACCAATTCGCATCCCCCACATCCTCGCCAACACTTATTGTTATTTGTATTCTTAATAGCTGCCATTCTGACTGGAGTGAGATGAAATCTGAGAGTAGGTTTGATTTGCATTTCTCTAATTGCTAGAGATGTTGAACATTTTTTCATATATTTCTTGATTGTATATCATCTTCTAAGAAGAGTCTGTTCAGTTCCTTGGCCCATTTATTGATTGGGTTATTTATTTATTTATTTTTGGTGTTAAGATTATTATTTTTCTAAACATTTATTTATTTATTTGGTCCTAAGGATTGAACCCAGTACCTCACATATGCGAGGCAAGTGCTTTGCCACTAAGCCACAACCCTAGCCCTGGTGTTAAGATTTTTGAGTTCTTAATATATCCTAGAGATTAGTGCTCTATCTGATATGTGTGTGGTAAAAATTTGCTCCCATTCTGTATGAGAGCAAAATTCTGCTCTATTCATCTCACTGATTGCTTCTTTTGCTGAGAAAAATCTTCTTAGTTTGAATCCATCCCATTTATTGATTCTTGATTTTATTTCTTGCTCTATAGGAGTCATGTTAAGGAAGTCAGGGCTTAATCTGACATGATGAAGATTTGGGCCTATTTTTTGTTCTATTTTGTGCAGGATCTCTCATCTAATTCCTAGGACCTTGATCCACTTTGAGTTGAATTTTGTGCATGGTGAGAGATAGGGGTTTAATTTCATTTTGTTACATATGGATTTCCAGTTTTCCCAGCACCATTTGTTGAAGAGGCTATATTTTCTCCAATATATGTTTTTGGCTCCTTTGTCTAATATGAGATAACTGTAATTATGCGAGTTTGTCTCTGTGTCCTTTATTCTGTACCATTGGTCTAAAAGTCTATTTTGGTGCCAATAACATGCTGTTTTTGTTACTGTTGCTCTGTACTATAGTTTAAGGTCTGGTATTGTGATGTCACCTGCTTTACTCTTCTTGCTAAGGATTGCTTTGGCTATTCTGGGGCTCTTATTTTTCCAGATGAATTTCATGACTGCTTTCTCTATTTCTATGAGGAATGGCATTGGGATTTTGATTGGAATTGCATTAAATCTGTATAATGCTTTTGGCAGTATGGTCATTTTGACAATATTAATTCGGCCTATCCAAGAACAAGGTAGATCTTTCCATCTTCTAAGGTCTTCTTTAATTTCTTTCTTTAGCGTTCTGTAGTTTTCATTGTAGAGGTCTTTCACCTATTTTGTTGATTCCCAAATATTTAATATTTTTTCTTGATGCTATTGTAAATGGGGGTAGTTTTCCTAGTTTCTCTTCCAGAGGGTTTGTTACTAATGTACAGAAATGCCTTTGATTTATGGGTGTTGATTTTATATCCTGCTAGTTTGATGAATTCGTTTATTAGTTCTAGAGGTTTTCTGGTGGAATTTTTTGGATCCTCTAGGTATAGAATCATGTCGTTGGCAAATAGTGAGAGTTTGAGTTCTTCTTTTCCTGTCCGTATTCCTTTTAATTTCTTTTGTCTGTCTAATTGCTCTGGCTAGAGTTTCAAGAATTATGTTAAATAGAAGTGGTAAAAGAGGGCATCCCTGTTTTGTTCCAGTTTTTAGAGGAAATGCTCTCAATTTTTCTCCATTTAGACTGATGGCCTGGGGCTTAGATAGATAGCTTTTACAATGTTGAGATATGTTTCTGTTATCTCTAGTTGTTCTAGTGTTTTGAACATGAAGGGACGCTGTATTTTGTTCGAATGCTTTTTCTACATCTGTTGAGACGATCATATGATTCTTATATTTATATAAGTCTATTGATGTGATGAATTACATTTATTGATTTCTGTATGTTGAACCAACCTTGTAACCCTAGGATGAACCCCACTTGATTGTGGTGTACTGTTTGTGATATGTTTGTATTCGATTTGCCAGAATTTTATTGAGAATTTTGCAGCTATGTTCATTAGAGATATTGGTGTGAAATTTTCTTTCTTTGATGTGTCTTTATCTGGTTTTGGAATCAGGGTGATTTAGGCCTCATAGAATGAGTTTGGAAGTGTTCCTTTTTTTTTTTTTTTTTAATTTCATGAAATAATTTGAGGAGTATTGGTATTAGTTCTTCTTTGATGATCTCATAGAACTCAGCTGTATCGATCTGGTCCTGGGATTTTCTTGGTTGGTAGGCTTCTGATGGCGTCTTCTATTGCATTGCTTGGAATTGTTCTGTTTAACTTGTGTATATCATCATGATTCAGTTTGGACAAATCATATGACTCTAGAAATTTGTCAATACTTTTGATATTTTCTATTTTATTGGAGTACAAATTTTCAAAATAATTTCTTATTATCTTCTGTATTTCTGTAGCGTCTGTCATGATCTTTCCTTTTTTATCATGGATGTTAGTAATTTGAGTTTTCTCTCTTCTTCTCTTCGTTTGCCTGGCTAAGGGTTTATAATTTTATTTATTTACTTTGAAGAACCAACTTTTTTTTGGTCATTTTTTTTTAGTTGTTTCTTATGTTTCAGTTTCATTGATTTAGCTCTGATTTTAAAAGTATTTCCTGTCTTCTACTGCTTTTGGTGTTGATTTGTTCTTCTTTTTCTAGGGCTTTGAGATGTAATGTTAGGTCTTTTATTTGTTGACTTTTTCTTCTTTAAAGGAATGAACTCCATGCAATGAACTTTCCTCTTAGTACTGCCTTCATAGTGTCCCAGGGATTTCGATATGTTGTATCAGTGTTCTCATTTACTTCTAAGAATTTTTGAATCTCCTCTTTGATGTCTTTTGCAACCCATTGTTTATTCAGTAGCATATTATTTAGTCTCCAGGTGTTGGAGTGTTTTCTATTTTTTTTTAATCATTGATTTCTAATTTTATTCCATTATGATCTGATAGAATGCAAGGTAGTATCTCTACTTTTTTGTATTTGCTAAGAGTTGCTTTGTGACATAAATATATGGTCTATTTTAGAGAAGGATCCATGTGCTGCTGAGAAGAAAGTGAATTCACTTGTCGATGGATGAAATATTCTATATATGTCTGTTAAATCTAAGTTATTGATTATTGAGTTCTATAGTTTCTTTGTTTAGCTTTTGTTTGGAAGACCTATTCAGTGGTTTAAGATGTGTATTGAAGTCACCCAGAATTATTGTGTGTGGTCTGTTTGACTCTTGAACTTGAGAAAAGTTTGTGTGATGAACGTAGATGCTCCATTATTTGGGGCATATATACTTATAATTGTTATGTCTTGTTGATGTATGGTTCCCTTAAGCAGTATGAAATGTCCTTCTTTATCCCTTTTGATTAACTTTAGCTTGAAGTCTACTTTATTTGATATGAGGATGGAAACCCCTGCTTGTTTTCGCAGTCCATATGAATGGTGTGTTTTTTCCCAATCTTTTACCTTTAGTCTGTGGATTCTTTTCTTATGAGATGAGTCTCTTGAAGGCAGCTTATTGTTGGGTCGTTTTTTTTTTTTGATCCAATCTGCCAGCCTGTATCTTTTGATTGGTGAGTTTAGGCCATTAACATGCAGGGTTATTATTGAGACAGGATTTGTATTCCCGGTCATGTTTATTTTTGGTATTTAACTTGACTTGGTTTCTCCTTTGATTGGTTTTTCCTTTGGTGTAATACCTCCCTTTGCTGATTTTCATTGTTTTTCATTTCCTCCTCATGGAATATTTTGCTGAGGATGTTCTGTAGTGTAGGCTTTCTAGTTATAAAATCTTTTTAACTTTTGTTTATCATGTAAGGTTCTTATTTCATCGTCTAAAGCTTAATTTTGCTGGGTTTAAGATTCTTGGTTGGCATCCATTTTCTTTCAGAGCTTGGTATATATTGTTCTGGGATCTTCTAGATTTCAGGGTCTGGGTTGAAAAATCTGCAGATATCCTAGTTGGTTTCTTCCTATATATAATCTAATTCCTTTCTCTTGTGGCTTTTAAAATTCTCTCCTTATTCTGTATGCTAGGCATTTTCATTATGATGTGCCTTGGTGTGGATCTGTTGTAATTTTGTACATTTGGTGTCCTATAAGCCTCTTGTATTTGATTTTCCAATTCATTCTTCATGTTTGGAAAATTTTCTGATATTATTTTATTGAATAGATTGTTCATTCCTTTGGTTTGGAACTCTATGCCTTCCTCTATCCCAGTAGTTTTTAAATTTGGTCTTTTTATGTTATTCCATAATTCTTGAATGTTTTCATGGTTTCTTACCATCTTCACTGTGTGGTCTATATTCTTTTCAAGATTATATATTTTGTCTTCATTGTCTGAAGTCTTGTCTTCCTAGTGATCTAATCTCTTGGTAGTGCTTTCTATTGAGTTTTTTTGGTTACTATTTTTATTAGTTGTTGACAGATCTTTATTTTATTTATTTATTTGTTTATGTATGTATGTATGTATGTATGTATGTATGTATGTGTAGCACTGAGAATTGAACCTAGTGCCTCACACATGCTAGGCCAACGCTCTACCACTGAGCCACAATTCCAGCCCCTCTATTGAGTTTTTAATTTGGTTTATTTTTTTCTTTCATTTCAAGGATTTCTGTCCCCCTTCCCCCAACCTCTGTCTCCTTGTTGAAGTAATCTTCTTTTTTCTTAAATATTTTTTAGTTGTCAATGGACTTGTATTTTATTTATTTATATGCAGTGCTTAGAATCGAACCCACTGTCTCACGTGTTAGGCATGTGCTCTACCGCTGAGCCACTACTCCAGTCCCTGAAGTAATCTTTTGCTTCATGTATTTGCTTATGTAGCTCTTTGTTGAAATGATCTTTTGTAGCCTGTATTTGCTCTCTTATGGCATCCTTTAATTAATTCTCAGAACATTTTAATTATGTACATCCCGAACTCCTTCTCTGTCATCTCTTCTGTTGTGCTGGCTATGTATTCTAATAATGTAGTATCTTGGTTTGTTTGGAGCACTTTCTTCCTTTGTTTTTTCATGTTGTTCATGTGTCTTCCCTTCTAGCGCTGCAGATCTGAGGTGTTACAGTTTTTATCCTATAGGCTTATAGTGTCCCTGTAACATTCTAATACCTCTCCTTTAAGGGGGAGAACAATATTAACAGATCCCAATACAAACAATATACAGCCTTAGACCAAATAGCTGCTATTAAGATGTTTTGTCACAATATACAGAAATGGAGAGTTCAGTTATTATCTACAACAGTAGGTTTGCAAAATGGTCTACAGTTTGTGATGGTGGACGAAGAACTGGGGGTAAGGTGTAGGATGAGTTGTTGAGGCAGGAGGTGAGGATATAGAGTTATTATATCTTAGGAATTGTGAAAGAGGAATCAAAAGAAGTTGCTAGCAGGAGAAAAGAGAGAAAGTGATTTTGGGGAGACAGTTAAGTGGGAAGACAATAGAGAGAGTACAGAAAACATAAAAATTAAGAAAAATAAAAAGTGTACAAATAGGAGAAAAAAGAATATACAACACAACTGTTATATACCATTCAGACATCCCAGTCCTCAGTAACCTAATTATGAAAAGTATTTGGTTTCACACATGTTGGGGATGTGAGGGTGGGAGAAGAGAGAGAAAGAAAAGAGGGGAAAAAAAATCTCCACGAAATAGACAAGGATTGTTTTTGTTGAAGATCACTATCTTTCCAGCTTCACTTCTCATCCAATAGGTGGGGTTGTCTGTTGTTTGCTGGTATCTCCACCCTCAGGATGGTGAAGGTTATTAGGGTGGGATGGTTGGTCTTGGGGGTGGTGCTCCTGGAGGTGTTGGTATAGCACTTGCCAGTTCCCAATGGGAGACTGCACCCCCAAGGATCTCCTTTGGGGCCGGCTCCTGTGATGTAGGCACCTGGTCTTATCTCCTTATATATCCTGTAGTCCTTACAAGTCCTGGTCTCTAATAATTTAGTTTCTAACTTGTATTTCACTCACCCCTTCCCTTTCTACTTCCCAATCAGGAACCTTTCTCTCTGGAGGTCTTGTGGTCTGTGGTCTGTGCTCTGGGGGCTGCACACCTGTTGCGGAGAGCTGTTTTGTATTGGGCAGTTCAAAATCATGTTTTACGAGCTGCTGACCTACAGTGTAGCCGTAAGCACTGTTGCCCGGTAGTGGCTGGCGAGGACAGGGGGCAGTTGTGGATTCTAGGTACCTTGATTTTGCTTCTAAGCCTTAGCTGGTGTCCCAAGCTGGGACAACTAAAGACGGCGACAAAGGTGTCCCAAGATGGAGGTGACTGCTTTCAGCGATGGGGTGTCGGGGATGGGGTGTTGGGTCAGGTGGGGCTGGATCTTGGCATTGGGCTGCATATTCAGAGATGGAGCTCTGTGGTGTGCAGTGTAGTGGCTGGCGGCTGTCTCCAGACCCTGTGGGGTGCCCCCAGGTGCAGGCTACTGTGTGTAGGGGACTATGGAAGTGGTTGCAGTGTCCCAAGATATAGGCAACTGGGGGAGCCCCATGTTGGTACATGGAGGCCCATACAGGAGTGGCTACCAGAGGTTCTGTGTATGGGCAGTGGCCAGGATTCCTGCACATGTGGGCAGCCAGGAGCCCTTCTCGGGCACCCAGAGGTCCTGTGTGGATGGGAGTTCTGCGCTGATGCTGAGGCCTGGAGGTCTGCACAGGCAAGGCTCCTGCATGGGAGCGGCTGTTGGGCAGTCCTCTGATAATTCACAGAGAAACAGTATATCTGCTACTTGAATCCCAGGTCATGGAGTGACACAGAATGCAGCCTCCCTCTAGCCCACCATCTTGGTTCCTCCCCAGTGTTTTTTTTTTAAATTAAAACAATTTTTTTTTGGTAGTTGTAGGTGGACAGAATGCCTTTATTTTATTTGTTTATTTTTACATGGTGCTGAGGATTGAACCCAGTGCCTCACACATGCTAGGCAAGCGCTCTGCTGCTGAGCCCCAGCCCCAGCCCCAGCCCATGTTTGTTTTTTCAATTATACTTTGAGACAAGGTTTCGCAAAGTTGCCCAAGCTGGCTCCACACTGCAATCTTCCTAGCTCAGCCTCCCAAATAGCTGAGATTATAGGTATTGCCCACTACACCTTACTTAAATAATATAATTTTAAAAATTGTATTAACAGTTTATAACTGTATAAATTTATGGGCTGCAAAGTGAAGTGATTTATGAATTTAATATAGAATAATTAAATGATGCTAGTTAATATATCACTCATCTCAATATCTTTGTGCTGAGAACATTTAAAAATTACTTTAGCAATTTTTAGATGTATAGTATTATTAGTAATATTCATCATACTATGCAGTAGAATTAAAAATTCTTTCTGTGTAATTGAGATGTAGAAATGTTTTAAATTACAACTTTGAAATTAAAGTAGTTGTCTTAAAATTTACCATTTGTTAACTGGACATAATGGTACATACCTGTAACACCAGTGACTTGGGAGGCTGATGCAGGAGGATCACAAGTTCAAGGCCAGGCTAGGTAACTTAATGAGACACTGTCTAGATATAAAAAAGGGCTGGGATGTAGATCAGTGGTAGAGCACTCCTGGATTCAATCCCTAGTTAACAAAAGGAAAAAAAAAAAAAAAAAAAAGAAAAAAGTTACCTTGGAGTTTAGTCAGCAAATATTAAGACAAGGTTGTATTTTTACAAAAGACTTTAATTATATCTTTTTAGTGTGTTTTAAAATCATATTGCTGGGGGCTGGGGTTGTGGCTCAGCGGTGGAGCGCTCGCCTGGCACGTGCGCGGCCTGGGTTTGATCCTCAGCACCACGTACAAATAAACCCATTGTGTACAGCTAAAGCAGGTGGATGAATATTTAAAAAAAAAATCATATTGCTTTTGGGGCTTGGATTGTGGCTCAGTGGTAGAATGCTTGCCTAGCCCATGTGAGGTAATGGGTTCAATTCTCAGCACTACATATAAATAAATAAAATATAGGTCCATCAAAACACACACACACACGTATATAAAATCATATTCCTTTTGAATTGTGTGTTAAGTATCCCAACAGTTGTATGAAAGAAATTTTGAGCAGTTAAAAAGGCACTGATGATGGATCAAGAGCTGTTTAATAAGTCAATGAGGAACATGAGGGCTCAATTTGGAAGATGTGCCATGAAAAGCAAAAAGAGTTCTGAAAGTGTGGTTGGTTTCTTTGTGTTATACTGGAAAATAAGGAAATAAAATATTAATAAAGACATTTATTTATTGAACAAAGTTATGGTAATAAAAGGCTACTTCAGTTTTCCTTTCTGTGACATATCACACAGTAATTTTCTTGTGTCTACAACGTTCTGAAGCTTCTAATTTTCTCTTCTGGTTTTTGATGAATAGTTGCATTTTCATTAGCTAAAAACAGCTAATTAATAACTATCACAATTATTTGCATAAATTATAAGGTTTATGTTGAAGATTATGCTGTCACATGGGTTGTTTGGGTCCTAGTCTGATGTATTTTATTTTGGTGAAGAATTATAAACTCATTCAGATGAACTTAAGGGTCTATTGAAATGATCCAGACAATGTTTTTTTTGGACAGTTCTGGGGATCAAAACCAGGGCCCTTTACATGCCAGGCAAGAGCTGGGCCACTTGGCTACATTCCTAGCCCCAGTCATCTGTTTCTAATTTTTAAAAATGTTTTTAGTTGTAGGTGGGTACAATACCTTTATTTTATTTATTTATTTTTATGTGGTGCAGTGGATCAAACCCAGTGCCTCACATATGCTAGGCAAGCACTCTCCCACTGAGCTACAACCCCAGCCCTGTTTCTGATATTTATTTTAAAGATTCAGACCCCTTTTTTTCAAGCAAGTATTATTCTGATATATAAATAAACTTATTTTAAAAAGTAAAAAAAGAGGGCTGGAGTTATAGCTCAGTGGGAGAGTGCTTGCCTAGCACATGTGAGGCACTGGGTTCGATCCTCAGCGCCACATAAAAATAAAATAAATAAAATAAAAGGACTTTGTCCTTCCAACTAAAAGTATTAAAAACCAAAAGTTAAAAAAAGAACAAAGAGCTGTTCTGATTGAGACAGGAATGGCAACCAGAACCCCTAATATTGTCTTTGCCAGGCATTCCTTAAAGATATTTTGCAGAATCTGTAGGGCTTCACAGAGCCTTGTTTAAAAACCCTGTGACCAAACTCTTTGGCTTTGTAAGTAACAATACCATAATCACAGTAACTGTCACTTTTTGTTATTTACAGTGTGATAGGTGCTGTCTTTATATTATTGCTAATTATTGTAACAACCTGTAGGTTGTTTTATAATGCCAATAGGTTAATAAATTAAGTCTCAGTGTTTCAGTAACTTCAGTAAAGTCATCTGGATAGAACCAGAAATTGAACCTGGAGCCATATCTTTCTTGGTCTATGTTCTTTTCCCTTTCACCTAAAGGGTCCTATTATCACCCCTTAGATCTGTGATGTTGTGTTTCCTGATTTCCACCCATTTCCCCAATTATACCTCTATTTCTTTGCGAGTCTCTTATATTCTCCCTGCCATTTAATGTAGTATCAGTCCTATGACTATCTTCTCTTACTCTGTTTTCTTTGCCTAGTCTTCTTCACTATTGTGGTTTCAATTAACATCTTTGTATCAAAGCCTACACGTTTACCCTTTTACCTCCTATCATTTCTCCAAGCCCTAGAAACACATATCTGACTTCTCTCTTGAAACTTATAAGGTACCTCAACATTTCAAGGTACCTTAAAATCTCAAATTGTTCCTTCCTTCTTTTTTCTCAGTTTTTGTTTATGATATCTACCAATTATTTAGGCTGTTAAAATCAGAAATCTCAGAATCTTCCTTGACCCTCACATTCCTCTAGTTCTTACCCTGCCAACCAATCCTGGTAATTATTTTTTCTCAAATATTTATTTAAGCCATTCATTTTTCTGTACCTGCTGCAACTGTTACAGTTTGATCATCATCACTGTTAGCTCAGTTCACTGCATAGTCTCCCAGTTTTCTCCAGACTTGCTCTTTTCCTAATGTGTAGCCACATTGTAGTCAGTTTCAGCCTTTAAAAATGTACATGTGATGTTTTGAATCTTGGCTCTACTATTCCTAGTTGTGTGACTTTAAGTAAGTTGCTAAGTCTACCCAAACCTTAGTTTCTTATCTGTAAAATGGCTGTCATGATTTTCACTTTATATGATTGTTCTAAGAATTAAATGAGGTAAAAATGTATGGCACATGGTAAGCACTGGATACATACTAGTGTTGATGATGGTGATGATACCCTGCTCAAAACTTCTTTTCTCAGTGTCTTCCCACTGTCTTTAAAGTCTGTTAAAACTCCTGCCATATTTCCTTAAATTCTTCTGTGCTTCAGCCTCTTCAGTTCTTAAAATGTGTCATTCCCTTTCCACCCCTTTCGTCAGTGTTTTCACATGATCTGCCTTCTCTTCCTAGAATGAGTGTGTCATGTCTTTTTAAATACAGTGTGCTCTATGTCCCATGCAGAGTTTGCCTTCTATTTAAAATTTTTTTTTTTTTTTTTTTTTTGTTCCAGGGATTGAACTCAAGGGCACTTGACCACTGAGCCACTATTTTGTATTTTGTATCTCCAGCCCTATTTTGTATTTTATTTAGAGACAGGGTCTCACTGAGTTGCTTAGTGCCTCGCTTTTGCTGAGACTGGCTTTGAACTTGTGATGCTCCCAAGCTGTTGGGATTACAGGTGTGCACAACTGAGCCTGGCTGGTTTTGCCTTCTAGAGGTTATATTATCCATGGTCAACTGTAGTCCAAAAATAAAATGGAAAATTCTAGAAACAAACAATTTATAAATGTAAAATAATTTATGACATCATGTTGTTATAATTATTTGGTTTTATTTTTAGTTAATGCTTTTTATCTCTTACTATGCCTAATTCGTCAATTAAACTTTATGATAGATATGTATGTAAAAGGGAAAAAAAGTATATGTAGGATTTGGTAATGTCTTGGAAATATTCCCTGTAGATAAATGTAGGAATACAGAAGTTAATTCATTCTTCAAATCTTACTCAGCTCTCAAATCACTTTCTCAAGTAAACTGCCCCCGAATCTCCCAAAGTAGATCAGGTCCTCTTGGTGGGCCTTGAATTTGTAGCTTTTATCACTGTTTGCAGTTATAATTGCATATAAGTTTTATGATTATTTGATTAATGACTATCTTCTCAGGTGCGTGTTAACCTTTATGTGGGTAGACATCATGTTTACATACCACTGTATCTCTAGTGAGAACCATAATGCCTAGCATATGGTATGTAATAAAAGTATTTCCTCAGTTAATGAAAGATAATACTTCAGTGATCTTCATTTTCTGCTGTTTGGTTAAGGTTATTTTTCAGCAGCAATGGCTCCTTTTCTTTTCAAGCAGAACTATCTGCAATAAGCTCTTTCATATTAACTAGTAGCCCTTGTTGATGGGAGAACTCCCAGGGTGGCCAAAGTCCTCTCAGAGTATATCATTCTCTGGTATTGAAATAGATTGTTGGATTAGTTTTTCTCTTCCTAGGATAAAGTGGTGTTCTTGGGTTGCTGGGGGTATCATGTTTTGGTGGTACTCAGTCTATAGATTAGAATTCAAGTTTTCTTTTTGTATTAAAAAATATATGAAATATTTTAGGTTCACTAATGTTAATAAATTATTCATGCATGAACATCTCTTTTGAGTTTTCTTGTTTATTTTTGTAGTGCTGGGAATCAAACTCAGGACCTCACACATGTGAGGCAAGCACTCTACTACTGAACTATATACTTCTAGCCCATTTTCATATTCTTGTTTAGACAGTTTAAGGTTAAATAAGAAACTATCTAAAATGTTAATTTTGCCTTTAAGGTGGGGACCAAAGAATTTGTTAAAACTTCCAGAAAAAAAAATCACATAAGCACCTATTGCAGCAGACACAAATTATTGCTTTTATTATTATTGTTTTGCAGTTCTGGGGATTGAACCTGTGACCTGTCATATGCTAGGCAAGCTCTCTTTTACTGAAGGACATGTCCAGACCTCAAGATAATTTTACAGGGACCTTTGAGCTCAAAAACTTGGCACAGATATTATAGTACTTGCATTTTTGGGGATTCTCATGGAAAGATGTTATTTTAGAATATAGGATAAGAGAAGGAGTAAAATTAGAATTCTTAAATTTTATCTGTTCTTTTCATCCCTTATTGAGAAAAAGAGAGAGAAGTTGGGGAGGAGAGAAGAGATTGAATTGAAAAAGAGGAGGAGGCAGGGTGGTAAAGAACATAGATGGAGAGAGATGTTTAGGTTTTTGGAATAATTTTATTCCTCTAATGAACTAGAATGTTAAATCTTTTCAAAAATGAAATATAGTGTCATTTCATCATATATCCTCGAAACCCTGATTTTAGTGATAATTTTGTTTCTTACATGAGCAAAATCTCAGAGTATATCTTTATGATAAAGTTAATTTCTCTGCTATACCTGATTGCTTATTCGTTTGCTTCTTTAAGAATTATCCAATTAGGGGCCAGGGTTGTGGCTCAGCGGTAGAGCACTCACCTAGCACGTGTGTGGCCCTGGTTTGATCCTCAGCACCACGTAAAAATAAAGGCATTGTGTACAACTAAAAGAAATAAATAAATATTTTAAAAAAAAGAATTATCCAATTAGTGTGGGGCACAGTGGTTTGCACCTGTATGTAATACCAGTGGCTCTGGAGGCTGGGGCAGAAGGATGAGAGTTCAAAGCTAGCCTCAGCAACTTAGCCAGGCCCTAAGCAACTTAGGTTCTCATGGGAACTGTTGTATATTCTTTGTGTACATAGATGGTGAAGATGGTCTTTTAAGTATACCTACCTCTTAAATAATCTAAAATATCTTGGAAGTGACATTAAGTAACAAATCACAAAGGATTATTTCTTTTTTGGAGGAGTTCTTTGTTAAAATGGAGAAATGTAAGATCATATATTGAGAATATTTAAAATTCCATGAGTAGAATAATTTCTTTATTTTTTTTTTAGTTGTAACTGGACATAATACCTTTATTTTGTTTGTTTATTTTTATGTGGTGCTGAGGATTGAACCCGGTGCCTTTTATGTCCACATCCCATCCCTGAATATTATCTTTTAAATATTTGTCATTCCTCAGAATGAAGTGTTAGGGTTGCGCTAAAGTAGTTCATAATTCACAGCTTTCTTTGAAAATATTCTTTTCTTTTTTCTTTTTTGAAGAATTGAATGCATAATCATTTAGCTTATTTTAATGAAATAGCACCTTGATCTCTTATTATCACAGTTAGTGCTGTATCATTAATGCTTCCATAGATTTCTTCCATAAAAGAAATTTTGAGGCTGTATATCTTACTTTAATCATCTGTATCATGTACCTATCTCTATACTAAATTGAAAAAAGGCAATTTTAAATGACCAGGAAAGTTGTCATACTTTGGTAACTGTCAGTTCCATTTCTCATTGTCTTCTTGAGAGAAATGTATATACATGTGCTGTTGTGGTTTAGATGTGGTGTCCCCCAGAAACTCATGTATGAGATGATGCAAGAAGGTTTAGGGGAGAAATGATTGGGTTATAGCCTTAAGCCAACCAATGAATTAATCCCCTGGTAGGGATTAACTGAGTGGTAACTAAAGTGGTAGGGTGTGGCTGGAAGTGGTAGAAATTGGGCATGGCTTTGGGCTATATATTTGTATCTGGGAAGTAGAGACCTTTATCTCTTTCTGCTTCCTGATCATCATGTGAGCTACTTCCCTCTACTACACTCTTCTGCTCTGATGTTCTGCCTCATCTTGAGCCCCGAGGAATGGAGCTAGCCTTCTATGGACTAAGATCTCTGAAATTGTGAGCCCTCAAATAATTTCCTCCTCTCCTATACTATTGTTCTGGTTGGGTTCTCTAATCACAGTAGCGAAAAAGCTGACTAAAACGTATACCAGCAGGTAGCTCTGTGTGTGTTTGTTATAATAGTGAAAAACACTTAACTGCTCCTTGGTAGATGGGTAAATTGATATTTGGTCATATTATGAATACAGGTACACAGTCCCATTCTTCAGAACACTTAGGGCAGATATATTTTGGAATTTGAATTTTTCAGGCTTTAAAAGTTAACTAGTGGGGCTTGGGTTGTGTCTCAGCAGTAGAGTGCTTGCCTTACTCATGTGAGGTACTGGGTTTGATCCTCAGCACCACATAAAAATAAATAAATGAAATAAAGGCATAAAAAAATAAAGTCCGTTGACAACTAAAAAAATAAAAATAAAAAGTTAACTAGTATAGATACTGCCCCACTTCCACAAATCTGGGCAATACATGGAAATCCAATATAATAATATAATAATAGTTCCATAGCAAAGTTATTAGAATTTATTCTAAATGGAATAAATAGATGATAAATAGCCTCATAGTTAAATTTTTTAGTCAAAGAAGTTATGGAAAAACTTTAGAAGCCTTTTACAGTTTAGATTTTTGGATAAAGAATTGTGAACTTGTATTTTATACACATATACTATATATATATATATTTTTTTTTTCTCATAACATGAATGAACTAGAGCTACATGTTATCAATGTGGAGAAATCTCAAACATATTGAGTTTCAAAAACAAGTTGCTGAGATAACCATGTGCAATGGGAGGTGGTGTCACAAACAAGCCAGATTGTTAATGTGATTTCATTTCTTTGTTGTGTGTTTGAATGAGTTCTTAACCCCAAGTTTCTGCTTTTAAACCTTTTACCTTAAGAATGCAAGATTACATTGAATTAGGTGATAGGTGAACTACAAAGCACAAGTCCTCTTGAAAATCAACTAATTTACCCTTCCTCCCTCCCTCCCTCCCTTCCTTCCTTTCTTCCTTTCTTCATGGTAGGCAAGTGTTCTGCCAATTGAGCTATATCCTCAGCCCCCTCCTACTTGATAAGAAATTCTCTTGAATATTTATTTTTTTCTTTTTATACCTTTTACTTTTTCTACTTTAATAAATATTTGTTGAGATATAGTTTTCCTGAGGTAAAATGCACATGTCTTTTTTTTTTGGGGGGGGGGATACTGGGGATTGAACTCAAGGGCACTCAACCACTGGGCCACATCCCCAGCCCTTATTTGTATTTTATTAGAGACAGGGTCTCACTGAGTTGCTAAGTGCCTCACCATTCCTGAGGCTGGCTTTGAATTCACGATCCTCCTGCCTCAGCCTCCCAAGTGCTGGGATTACAGGCATGCGCCACTGCGCCCGGTGTACCCCCACCCCTTAAAAAAAATTTTTTTTTTAGTTGTAGGTGAACATGATACTTTATTTATATGTGGTGCTGAGGCTTGAATGCAGGGCCCCACACATGCTAGGCAAGCACTCTACCACTGAGCCACAACGTCAGCCCTCCCCATTTTTTTTCCCCTTTTTTTCATTTTCTCTGTTTAATTGTGACCTTAATGGTACATGGACATTTATACATACTCATATTAGCTTTCACCCCTCATTTCTTTCTTTCTTTTTTTTTTTTTTTTTTTTTTTGTGGTACTGGGAATTGAACTCAGGGGCACTCGTCCACTGGGTCACATCCCCAGCCCTCTTTTGTATTTTATTTAGAGACAGGGTCTCACTGAGTTGCTAAGTGCCTCGCCATTGCTGAGGTTGGCTTTGAACTCGCGATCCTCCTGCCTCAGCCTCCCAAAGTGCTGGGATTACAGGCGTGCGCCACCTCGTCCGGCTTTTCCCCCCTCATTTCTAGCATTTATAAAGCTAGTTATTTTTCATGGATCAGTTTTTTGAAGCCGAGGATGTTTGATAAATATATTTTAGTTTTGTATTCTTATATTTTTATTTTTAATTCTTTTAAAGTTTTACTTAATATGTATTTTTATTTTACCTATTTTCCTTGATTCTTTTTTTCTTTTTTCTACTAACAGCCATTCTTTGTTCTCTTTTACTCTTTCTTTAATTTTTTACTCCTATCTTCTCTCCTCCTCTCTTATAATCATCACATCCTATATCACTTCAGTTTTTCTCCTGTTCACCATTTGAATTTGTAAACCCTTTTGCAAACTTGCTGTTTTTATTGTAGGCCATAACTCATCATATAATTTTTATTGTGATAATTAATTTTCTAGACATCATAGTAAGAACTATTTGGTTTAATGCTGTATATTTTTTGCATTGTTGGTGGTTGTTATTTGTCTCCTTCTAAATAGTAAGGTACTGGAAATCTTCAGGGACATTATAAGTCCACAGGGTAGAAACTCTACTGCTTCAGGTTCATACTGTTAGATGGGTAGACACACACAATATGAAAAAGGAAGAGAACAAATCGCTTCAAACAAACTAAGGTACTCCAATAACAGAATCCGTCGACACCACAGTAGAAGAATCAGAAAAAGTAGTTTAGGATGTACATAGTTAAACTGATCTGCCAAGTAAAGGATGGTACAAGGCGTGAAATCAGCGAGAAAATATGGGAAGTGAAAGATCACTTCAAAGCCGGGCGCCGTGGCGCATGCCTATAATCCCAGCACTTTGGGAGGCTGAGGCAGGAGCATCGCGAGTTCAAAGCCAGCCTCAGCAATGGCGAGGCACTTAGCAACTCAGTGAGACCCTGTCTCTAATAAAATACAAAAAAGGGCTGGGGATGTGACCCAGTGGACGAGTGCCCCTGAGTTCAATCCCCAGTACCACACACACACACACACACACACACACACACACACACAAAAAGATCACTTCAATAAAGAGATAGACATTCTGGGAGGGGGTGGAAACAAGCAGAAATCTCAAAATGAGGGAATCAATAAACCAAATTAAAAATTCAATCAAAAGCATCACCAACAGACTAGATCACTTGGAAGACAGAGTTTCAGGCAATGAAGACAAAATATATAATCCTTTTAAAAAAATATTCTTTTTAGTTATAGATGGATACAATATCTTTCTTTATTTTTATGTGGTGCCGAGGATCGAACCCAGTGCCTTACACGTGTGAGGCAGATGCTCTACCTCAGAGCCCCAGCCCCAGCCAAAATATATAATCTTGAAAACAAAATTGACTGTGGAGAAAAGGTGTTAAAAAATCATGAACAGAACTTCCAAGGAATGTGGGATAATCTGAAAAGACCAAATTTAAGATTTATTGGGATAGATGAAGGCTTGGAGAAAAAAATGAAGGAATGCACAATCTTTTTAATGAAATAATATCAGAAAATTTCCCAAACCTAAAAAATGGAAAATCAAATATAAGAGGCTTACAGGAACCCAAATATACAAAAATTAGAACAGACCCACAGCAAGGCACATTTTTGTGAAAATGCCTAACATACAAGAGTAAGGGTAGAATTCTAAAGGATGCTAGAGAAAAATGGCAGGTAACATTTAGAGGGAAACCAATTTAGATCTCAGCTGATCTCTCAACCCACACCCTCAAAGCTAGGAGGTCTTTGAATAATATATAGGAAGCTCTGAAAGATAATTGATGACAGCCAAGAGTACTATACCCAGCAAAATTAAGCTTCAGAATTGATGATGAAATAAAAACCTTCCATGATAAATAAAAGTTAAAAGAATTCACAACTAGAAAGCCTGTACTAGAAAGCATAATAGGATATTTCATGAAGAAAAAATGAAAACCAGCAAAGGGATGGACTGCACTAAAAGAATAGTGAATCAATGAAGAAGCAAATTCAAATTAAGAACCAGACATAAGTAAAAAAATGATGGAATAAAAATAATCTCTCAGTTGTAAATATTTATGCCCCAAAGGACAGAGTATCTATGTACATCAGACAAACCCTTCTCAATTTCAAGAAGCAAGTAGATCACAACACAATAATTCAGTAGTGCAGTAATGCAGTAGTAATGCGGCCACATCAATGTTCATAGCAGCTCTATTCAGGGTAGCCAAACTGTGGAACCAACCTAGATGCCCTTCAATAGATGAATGGATAAAAAAACTGGGATATACACACAATGGAATATACTCAGCATTAAAAGAGAATAGAATTATGGCATTTGTAGGTAAATGGATGGAGCTGAATATCATGCTAAGCAAAGTAAGCCAATCCCCAAAAAACAAAGGCCAAATGTTCTCTTTGATAAGTATATGATCCACAATGGCCTGGGGGTGGCGGGCATGCATGGACATAATGGAAGAACTTTGATTTGGCAAAGGGGAGGGAGGAGTAGGGAGGGGTGTTGGGGGCAGCAAAGATGGTGGAATGAGATGGACATCATTTCCCTAGGTACATGTATGATTGCACAAATGTTGTGTACAACCAGAAAACCAGAGAAATGAAAAGTTGTGCTGCAGTTGTGTACAATGAATCAAAATGCATTCTGCTATCATATATACTAATTAAAATAAATAAACTAATCAAAAAAGAATATAAACAATAAATGTTGGTGAGGTTGTGGGGAAAAGGGTACACTCATACATTGCTGGTGAGACTGCAAATTGGTGCAACCACTCTGGAAAGCAGTATGGAGATTCCTAAGAAAACTTGGAATGGAACCACCTATCCCACTCCTTGGCATATACCCAAAGGACATAAAATCAGCATACTATAATGATGCAGCCACATCAATGTTCATAGCAGCTTACCACAATAGCTAAACTATGGAACCAATCTAGGTGCACTTCAGTAGATGAATGGATAACGAAAATGTGATATATATACACAATGGAATATTACTCAACCATAAAGAAGAATGAAATTATGGCATTTGCTGGTAAATGGATGGAACTGCAGGCTATCCTGGTAAGTGAAATAAGCCAATCGCAAAAAACCAAAGGCCGAATTTTCTCTCTAATATGCGGATGCTGACTCACAGTAGGTGGAGGCGGGGAGGAGGGAGGAGTAGAGGTTCACTGGATTGGGACTTTGGGGACTAGGGGGAAGGGTGGGAATTAGAAAGACTGGAATGAATTGGACATAACTTTCCTATATTCATATATGAATATAGGATCAATGTAACTCTACATCATGTACAACCATTAAGAATGGGAAATTATACTCTATGTATGTATGATACGTCAAAATACATTCTACTATCTTGTGTAACTGAAAAGAACAAATAAAAAAATATATTTTGTTTCTACAGCTTTGTAGTATAATTAAAGGTCTGGTATTGAGATGCCTCCTGCTTCACTTTTCTTGTTGAGGACTGCTTTGGCTATTCTGGGCCTCTTATGTTCAAATGAATTTCATGGCTGCCTTTTCTATTTCTGTGAAGAACATTATCAGAACCTTAATAGGAATTGCATTAAATCTTTATAGTACTTTTGGTAGTATGCTTTTATTTCTCTTGGGGAAAATATCTAAGAGTGGAATTGCTTGGTCATGGAGTAGGTGCCTGTAATTTTACTAGACTAGTGAACATTATTCCAAAGTGTTGGTATAATTTCACATTCTGGTTGTTTCATATCCTCACCAACATTTGCTATTGTTCAAATTTTAGCTCATCTAGTAGGTGTATAGTGGTATCTTATTGTGATTTTAATTTGCATTTCCTTAGTCACTTTTCATTTGTTTATTATCTAATTATATGCTGTCCCCCTTTTCTCTTTTGGGGTTGGGGATTGAACCCAGGGTCTTGCATATGCTAGCCTATATCTTCTTTTTTGAACATTCTGTTTTGCATTAAAAACAATGTCAACAACAACAAACTGGGTTGTTTGTGTACTATAGAGTTGTTTATATGTTCTATGTACAAACCCTTCCACATATCTTTCCCAGCATATAATTTGTCAGTTTGTTTTTGTAACGGTCTCTTTTGGTAAGCAGAAGTTTTAAATTTTGACAAAGTCCAATTTATATATCTTGAATTTTATCAATAGTGCTTTCTAACAGATACCCAAATCTTTTCCTTAGAAGTATGTAGACAGGGGCTGGGGTTGTAGCTCAGTGGTATAGCGCTTGCCTAGCATGTGTGAGGCACTGGGTTCAATACTCAGCACTGCATATAAACAAAAATAAAGGTCCATTGACACCCCCCCCAAAAATATATATATATATATATATATATATATATATATATGTGTATATATATATATATATATGCATATATATATATATATAAAAACTTGTATAGATAGCTGAAATGATGGGGAAAGGTAGTATGATCACAGATCTAAGTATTCAAATTGCAAATGACTTTGCAAGTAAAACTCTGCAAGAGAGCCAGGTATAGTGGTGCACATTTGTTGTCCCAGCAGTTTGGGAAGGTGAATCAGGAGGATCCTTTGAGTCTAGGACTGAGATTGAGGCCAACCTGGGCAACATTAGTGAGTCCTTGCCTCAAAAAAAAAAAAAAAAAAAAAAAAAAAAAAAAGAAATACCTGCAACATCAGGAGTTAAATGTTTATTTTGAAGTAATGGTAGCAAATGTATCTATTGGAGTTTATATGATAGATTTGGTGGGGTCTGGAAAGCAAGTTTATTTTCCTTTACATATGGTATTCTTATTGCTCACAACAATGCTGCTAAAACATGAAGTAAGCTTATGTACTGTTTCTCTTGTTTTTTCACTTTTCAAAAAATTTCTTCAGTGATTTTTTTTTGTGATGCTCTTTTTTTTTTTTGGTACTGGGGATTGAACTCAGGGACACTTAACCACTGTGCCACATCCTCAGCCCTTTTTTGTATTTTATTAGAGACAGGGTCTCACTGAGTTGCTAAGTGCCTTGTCATTGCTGAGGCTGGCTTTGAACTCATGATCCTCCTTCCTCAGCCTCCCAAGTGCTGCGATTACAGGTGTGCGCCTCCACGCCCGGCTGTGATGCTCTTTTATCTACTTACAAGAGTATGTAGATGCTTTACAAAATCACATGCAAAAGAATGTAAGACACATCTTATTTGATGGTTGCCATGGAAAAATATTAACATTTTGTGTACAAATATTTATATTCTGCTTTACTCTCAAGAATATTTAGTAATTTTCTGTATAAAAGCATTGACTATTTATATTGTAGTATTGGGAGTGGAATCCAGGGTCTGATATATGCAAGGTAAGTGTTCTACCACTGAGCTACACCCCTGGCCCAAAAATAGTACCTTTTTTGTTCTTGTTTTAAATCTTAGGTACCTTTTCATTTTTACCAGGTTTCTCTTTCTTTCTCTTTTAAATTATACTTTCAAAGGCTTAGTTCCTATTGGAGAAATGTAATTAAGTTTACATTTTGGTATTATATTTACCAGTCTTGCTGAATGCTTAAAAAAATGGGTATTTTGCTAGTAATTTCTCCTAAAAATATTTTTCATCATGCAGTCTCTGTAGAATGATTGTTTCCTCCTCTTAATTTTGGACACCTTGTTTTCCCTTTTCTCTTTTTTATTTTTATACTGCAGACAAACTCAGGGCCTTATGTATGCCAGCCAGGCACTGTACCACTTAGCTGCACTCCCAGCCCTTTAAAAATTTTTAAAAAAATTTAATATTTTGAGATAGAATCTTGCTGTGTTGCCCAGGCTGGCCTTTAAGTTGTAATCCTCCTGCCTCAGCCTCCCAGGTCACTGTGCCTCGACTTCCTTATATTATTTCACTGGTTACCAACTCTAGAACAATGTTCATGTTAATGCTGATAGCAGATGCCCTTCTCTTGTTCCAGATTTTGAAATGGATTCTTCTGATATTTCTTCCATATTGTAGGTGTTTGGTAGATACTCTTTTTTTTTTTTAATATTTATTTGCTTTTAGTTGTACACAATGAGTTTATTTTTACGTGGTGCTGAGGATTGAACCTGGGCCGCGCACATGCCAGGCAAGCACTCTACCGCTGAGCCATATCCCCAGCCCATTGGGAGATACTCTTTATTGGGTTAGTGAAAATCCCTTGTAGTCCTGTTTGGAGAGGGTTTTGTTTTGTTAAATCATAAGTGGATATTGAATTTTTTTGTGTTTCCCTATGTCTGTTGAGATAACCATATGGTTTCCTGTTTTAATTTGTTAGTATGATGAAGTTAAACCTTGTATCCTAGAAAGACATCTCTCTAATGTTCATGCAATGCTTTTTTTTTTTTTTTTCTTATTAAACCAGTGCTGAATTTTGTTAGTTTTTTTGTTATTCCTTTGCATGTTTTCCTGAGCAACATTGGCAGTACCTGGCTTTCTCTTGCCACTTTTCTGTTTTAGTATCAGATATCCCAGTCTCAAAATCTGGTGTGGGATGTTTCCTCCTATTTTCTTGAAAAGTTTGTATTAATTTGGAATTACATGTTTCTTGCTAGAAATTTGCTAGAAAAATTGCCTGTTCCTGGTATTTTCTTTTTTGGGGAAGACTTAATTGGGGAAACTTCTAATTCAGTTTCTAGGTGTATATGTAGTAGCTGTTTTTCCTTTAGTGATTTTGGGTAAATTTATTTTTCTAGCAATTTGTCTGTTTTATCTAAACCTTCAAATTATTAACAAAAAGTTAGTGATAGCATTTCTTTCTTAAAATTGTCGTCTGAGGATCTGGGTATTAGAAAGAGATGGTAGAGGAAGGTAGACGAGGATGGAGATAGTGAGCCAGAGGTAGAGATATGTGAAAGAGGTTTTAAAAGGAGATTTTCTTAGCAGGGTGCTGTGGTGCACTCCTGTAATCCCAGCACTTGTGAGGCTGAGGCAGGAGGATCACAAGTTCAATGCCAGCCTCAGCAATGGTGAGGCACTTAGCAACTCAGTGAGACCCTGTCTCTAATAAAATACAAAAAAGGTCTGAGGATGTGGCCCAGTGGTCAGATGGCCCTGAGTTCAATCCCTGGTACAAAAAAAAAGAGAAGATTTTCTTAGAATCAAATTAATTAAGTTTAGTAGAGTTTACTGGGACAAAACAAAACAAAACAAAACAAGAACAGTTCGTGAATTGAGCAGCTCACAGACCAGAGCAGGTTCTGAGAACTCCAGCCAACAACTTGATCTGCCAGTATTTATAGAATAATGGAAGATGCATAGAAAACTCAGTTGGCTACAGCTTAGTTTGTCAACCAGCCAGGTGTTTACAACTTATCTAGTTAATCGTTTACAGCTTAATCAATTAGTTCACAGGGCCTCCCGCAACCATCCAAAGCTCAGTTACCTCAATTAAACTCCAAATGGGTTTGTCTGTTGAGCCCACTTCAATGAAATAAATTTAATAGAGCTTATAGAGTAATAAAATTTAATAGAGCTTACAGAGAAAAGCAGAACATGTTGATTTGTTTTTGCAAATATGGTATCATACAATTTTTAAAATAAAATTCACATTGAAATACAGCATAAATATTAAACACACACAAATCCTAAGTGCGTATATTTTGAATTTTTACAATGTGAAATATACACTTAGATGTAACACCCAAATGAAAAAATATCTTATTATTAATAATCAGAATTGTGACCTCTTCTGGTTATTACCCCTAGCACAATCCTGATTCCTAACACTATAAAGTTTGCATATAAATGTAATCCTATGGTTTTTTTCTCTTATGTATATGTTCTGTGATAGGAATAAATATTTACAGCAGGATAAATAAAAGCTAAAAACAGTCTTGTGCTTTCTAAGTTTTCTGGTGAGATTTCTAGTGAGTTTGCAAAAAATCTTAGATTTCAGATTTTTTTTTTTTTAAATTTCAGAATTTGGACCTGTGTAAGGAATCTAGGTTTCGGTGTCACAGATTTATAGGACATGAATGCAGCACTAAGAATTGTAGCCATTGCTTTTCAGAATTTGGAATTATCAACTCTGTCTTAAATCAAGTTAAAAAAAAAATAAAAATAAACCCTTAGCTAAGTCAGTCGCAGACCAGTCATATCAGAATCTCTGAGGAATCAATACCTGGGCTCTGGAATGTCCTTAAACCTTCGCAGATTATTCCAATATGTGATAGGACTGACAATTGCTAGTTTAAATTAAATCTGTAAAACAAAGAAAAGGAATACAACTTTGCTTGGAACAAAGAGTGGAAGTTGATGTGTATCTACTGACTAAACTCTGAGCAAGTTTGACAAATACTGAATTCAGCCCCTTATTATAGATGAAGAAACAGGTCTTGAGAGGCAAGTTATTTGCTTAAATAATTAAAAACTTTATTGTTTTGAGGGCAAAGAATAGGCAATGTATTAGAAATGTAGGTAGAAGCAGTGAAGATGTGAAGAGACTTCTGTAATATTTAAATCTGAAAATGTGTTTATCAGCAGCGACATATAAGGAAATAATAAGGTAATAGATAATAAGGGGGAGATAATAAAGTAAAATAAGATTTACACAAAAGCACTTGAAAAAGATGGGATTGATGGTTAGTGGTTGGAAGATTGGTGATAGAATAATGTAGCCGCCTGAAGCGATTGCCGCTTGGAGCAACGATGCCGCGGGAACAAGTTCAGAGGCAGACTGGAAACAAACAGGCTTTTTATTTTGTTAACTTCTCTCTCCGGCTCTGACAACAACTCTAACATGCACCACACAAACCACTAAAAAACCAACAACCAAATGGCGCCGACCCACTCCGATCTCGGCTCAAGTCTTGTGAGATCTTGGGCCAAGTTCTGCGAGATCTCGGGCCAAGTCCCGTGAGACCACGGAAGGCGGCAATGCCCAGACTTCTCCATGGCCCGCAGCCAACCACAATCTCATCCATCTCCCCAAACAGGGCTCCTGCATTTCCCCCCTTTTGTTTTAAAGAGGGGATGCTATAGGACATCCATGTGCAACCAACATTCTTACCCGTCATCGGATAATCAAGGCTGTGCCCTTGAGTTCTGTCTTAGGTTGATGTGTCAGCCACATGAGACTGTCCCGTGCGACTGTGTCTGTCTTAGGTTGTCCCCCTCTGGGGATCTTACCTGTCATTGGCTAACCAGCCATCCAATGGAGCCCTTCAGGATCGACTGTGTATGATGACTAACAGCCGTCCAATTGTGAGGAGATGTTGTGGCTTTAAGGCGACAAGTCTTTTGCTGACGAGCCAAATTGTATAGCATATCAAATTTTTTAAACAAATCAGGGGCCCTAAGTTGTATCAAGTAACACACTGAGTTTTCTAGACAAATACCCACAAGGCATTGTCCCGTAAAGTCCCAAACAATGAAAGATCAAAATGTCTACTATTATAACACGTTGATCTAGGAGGCCCCATGTATGTAGAGCAGAGGCCACACTGTTGGTGAGGTTGTTTGGTGTTTGAGTAGCAGGGATGCTTGTAGCGACCGCGATCCCTACAGCTGTAGCAGCAGCCGTCTTTTTTATGTCTAGACAATGCCACCAGCAAATCTTCAGGGCCCGCTACCTAGAAACTCAAGCATCAATTATTAAAGGAAAGGCAGTGGTATTGTAGCACTGAGTCAAGAGGCGAGTTGTCAAACTAAAAAATAGAATTATTAGATTAGAAAATTAAAGTTGATTTTTGTTCACACACATTGGTGCTTGAGCTTCCACAAACATAAGCTGGCAAAATATCATATTTAGAACAAAACAAAGAAAGACTGAGGGTATTTACTGTATTAAAGATAGATTAAAGAAAAGGTAAAGGCACTTTGGAGAAATAATTTGTTAGCTGGAACCTTCGAGTCTCTGCATACACATCAATCTTTTACCTTTTGAAATAATTTAAATTAATCAGCTATTAAACAAATGAAGTTAATAACAAATAAACAATCCTATGTCAAAACAACAAAATATCAGGTTATACAGCACTAGTCATATTCTTCACTAAAGAGAAGTCCCAGGACACCTATAAATCAAAATTGAAAGTACCTTCAGTTATAAAATTATTTATGGAAATTGAATACTCTTAAAACTAAAATGAATTAAAGTTATTTAGATCCATATATATATATTTTTTCATAAGCGCTTTGTTATTTGTGACGTCACACTGGACAGATGCACAAACATACAAACATATATTTGTGACGTCACATTAACATGAAATGTAGACAAATGCACAAACATAAAGACATGTATAAAAAGAAAGAAAAAAAAAATACAATTGTGTGCACACTAAAGAGAGAGCTCCTCGTCCCGGCCGGGAGGAATGACACTTAAGTTGTGAAATATTTTGAAGGACTTTTTTGAGGGAATCATTCTACATCTTCATCTTGGTCCTCTTGATTTTGTACTTTTTTTATTAATCTTGATTCTTCAACAACTTCATCTTGATCCTTTTGATGTGGTACCTGCTTTATTAATCTAGATGATATCCATATTGGAGATTATTCGTCCTTTGGAAAAACACAAACAGATCCTCTCCCCCAAATTAATACTGGATCTGGACCCTTCCATGTACCTGAAAGAACATCCTTCCAGTAAACCAAAGGTTTTATGTTGTTGGTGTGGGTTCCAATGTCTGTCTCCAGCAGAATAACCATTAGAGTCTAAAGTTAAAAAATTTAAGGTAAACAGGGCAACTACCAATCTGTCCCTAGGACTTTTCCAATTTCCTTCTTTTTGTTTTAATAACATGATTTTCAGTGTGTGGTTTGCTCTTTCAATAATGCCCTGACCCTGAGGATTGTATGGGATGCCTGTTTTATGGGATATATTGAATTTTGCGCAAAACTGTTTGAAAGATGAGGACGTATATGCAGGGCCATTATCTGTTTTAAGCATTTTGGGGATGCCCAATGCAGCAAAAGCTTGCAAACAATGAGATGTAGCATCTTTAACTTTTTCTCCAGAATGTAAGGAAGCAAAAATCATGCCTGAGCATGTATCTATGGTCACATGAATAAATCGCAATTTTCCAAAACTTGGCTCATGAGTAACATCCATCTGTCACAAATGATTGGGCATTAATCCTCTAGGGTTAACACCATAATGACGATTGGGCAAATGTGTCATACAAGATTTACAATCTTTTACAATTATTCTGGCTTGCTCCTTTGTGATTTTAAACCTACGCTGCAAGGTGGCGCTATTGACGTGAAACTGGGAGTGAAATAAAGTAGCTTGCTGGAGCGCTGAAAATATAAAGATTGTTTGGGTAAGAGCATCAGCCTTTTGATTACCTTCATGGAGGGGACCAGGCAAGGTGGTATGGGCTCTAATATGCCCTACAAATAGAGGTTCTTTTCTTGCCTACAAAAGTTTTTGTATTTGATAAAACAATTTAAACGCTGGAGTATGAGGTGCTGTTGGTCCTGCTAGCTCTAATTTTGGGACGGCATGTACAATATAGTGGCTATCTGAAAAAATGTTCATGGGCTGCTCTCTAAAATTTTCCAGAGCTCTTACCACAGCTTCCAGTTCCACTAATTGAGCTGATTTTTGTGTGGTTATGTAAGTCATATTTTCTTTTTTAGTGACTACTGCAGCAGTACCATTTGAGGACCCATCTGCAAATACATTTAATGCCTTCGGAATAGGTTGATTTTTTTATTACCTGTGGAAATATAATAGGACGATTAATACAAAAAGATAATATAGGAGACTTAGGAAGGTGATTATCAAAATTTGCAGAAGTAGAGCATTTAGCTATAGCCCAATCATTATCATTGAAGCATAAATATTCAATCTGTGATGATGAATAGGGAGTAATAATAGTAGCAGGGTGAATGCCAAATATTTTAGTAGAAGTCTTAAGTCCTTGAAGAATAAGTTTAGCCACCATGGAGGTATAAGACTCAATTATACTTTTAGGAGAGACAGGCAAATGTATCCATAATAAAGGCCCTTGTTGCCAAAATACTCCTGTGGGTGTATATTGTGAAGAAATAATAATCAACATCAGCGGTTGAGTTAAATCAAATCTATCACAATGAGCTCCTTCGATGGCTTTTTCTTCTAACTTTAAAGCTTTCCTAGCATCAGGAGTCAATGTTTGCGGTGAAGATGGACCAGGGTCCCCGCGAAGGATGTCAAATAAAGGTTTTAGTTGGCTAGTAGTGAGGTTTAGTGTAGGGCGAAGCCAATTAATGTCTCCCAGTAGTTTTTGGAAATCATTGAGGGTGGTCAAATGTTCTTTATTTATTAAAATTTTGGGGGGTCTAATAGAGGTATCCATGATTTTAAATCCTAAATATAATATCGGTGATCTGGTTTGAACTTTTTCTTCTGCTATATATAATCCATATTTTTTTAAATTTTCTGCCACATCACTGAATATATTAAATAAGATTTTTTGATTAGGGTGGGCCAGTAAAACATAATCCATGTAATGTAAATACATGAGGTTTGGATATTTATTTTTAATGGGTTGGATTGCTTTGTCCACATATATTTGGCATATGGTGGGGCTATTAGCCATTCCCTGTGGTAGCACTTTCATTGATATCTTTTATCAGGGCCATTATTATTGATAGAAGGAACTGAAAAAGCAAACCTGGGGGCATCTAGAGGATGTAGGGGAATGGAAAAGAAACAATCCTTTATATCAAGAGTAATAAGATGGAAATTTTTTGGAATAGCTACAGGATTAGGTAGTCCAGCTTGAGTAGGGCCCATGATTTGCATGGTTTTATTAATTTCTCTAAGATCATGTAACAATTGCCATTTTCCTGATTTTTTCTTGATCACAAATATGGGGGAATTCCAGGGAGAGGTGGAAGGTTCTATATGTCCTGCTTCTAGTTGTTCCTGAACTAGTAGGTGGGCCGCTTGTAATTTCTCTTTAGATAGGGGCCACTGAGGGACCCACACTGGCTTATCAGAAAGCCATGGCATTTTCAAAATTATTTTCTCAGTGGCCCCGAAAAAAAATATCTTTTTCCTTTATGATAACGATTACTTTTAGGGTTAAGATTACTCTGTACTTTTTGATAATGATTTCTTTTAGGGTTAAGATTACCCGGTATATTTTCACATTTAACATCTGCAGGCTTGGTTGCAAGGTGTACTCCCATTTGTTGCAAAATATCTCTTCCCCATAAAGTAACCTGTAGGTTAGGTAAAACATAAGGCTGAAATATTCCTTTATGCCCTTCATCATCCTTTCATTTTAAAATTACCGCACTTTTCTCTGGGAGGTTATTACATCCCAAGCCTCTTAAACTGGTTGAAGCTTTTTGCAGAGGCCAGTGCTTGGGCCATTGCCGTAGATTCATGATGGAAGAGTCAGCTCCAGTATCTATCAGTCCTTCTATCTCTATTCCTTGGATTTTTATTTTACACATAGGCCTCCTTGCAGAATCCCGAACCCAGCAAGCCATAGGTTCCGAGTCAGTGGAACAAAATCCTCTATTGTTCCCTTTTTGAGGCATACTCATTTTAAAATGAATTGTGTAAATTGGGAAGGAGAAGCAACTGAGCAATTCTATCTCCTTGATTAACAGAACTTATACTTTGGGGTGAGCTAAGCATTATTTTTATTTCCCCTTTGTAGTCTGAGTTTATTACACTGGGGTCACTTGCAAACCTAATAAGCTTTTAGGACTTCGCCCGAGAATAAGTCCTACAGTCCCTGAGGGAAGAGGTCCTCTGACTCCTGTGGGAATCAGTTGAACCCCCATTTCAGGTGTTAACACTATTCGGGCGGTGGAACAGAGTTCTAATCCTGCATTTCCTCCTGTTCCTCTGGCGAGGGAGTGGATGGGTAGTAGGGATTGTGTCGGGGAAGCATCTGAGTGGATGCTTGAGGATACTCCTCCTCCAATGCCCTGTACATATGTGGGCCTCGGGGCATCGGGCCCCGTGCCCCATTTTTTGAATTCCTGAACAAAGGATTTCCATGGATGTCAAATTTTGAATGGCATTTATTGGCCCAATGATTTCCCTTTTTTACACCTGGGCCAGTGGCCTGGGGCACAGTATGAGCTTGGTCTTATTTCTCTTGTGGGATTTTGCCTAGAATAGCCTGATTGATTATGATAATTTTGCCTGGAATATCCTGATTGATTATGATGTCTAGGTTGAGCCCTTGTGAAATTTTGAGGGGAAGCACCTCTCATGGCTGCTGCAATCACATTTCCTGTGTCAAAGGTGTCATTTACATCTTTACATAGTTGTATATATACGGAAAGATCCTTTTTATTTCTCCATGGCCTGATCGCTTCCTGGCAGTATTTATTAGCATTTTCGTATGCTAATTGAACAACTAATGGCATAGCTTGATCAACATCTGCAAACACTCTACCTGCAGTTCTCAAAAGTTGATCAGCAAAGTCAGCATATGGCTCATTAGGTCTTTGAATCACTTTTGACAAGCTACCTTGTAGATCCCCAGGTCCTTGTACAGTTTTCCATGCCTTTAAGGCAGCTGCATTTATCTGAGCATATACACCTGGGTCATAATGTTTTTGAGCCTGTAAGTCTGCGAATTGCCCTTCTCCTGTGAGCATTTCTATATTATGGTCTCCAAATCCTTCAGCTGCATTTCTTTTAGCCGTTTCTATACAAATGTCTTGAAATTGTGATCGCCAAACCAAGTATTGCCCCCCGCTTAATGCTGCTTTACATAGACTTTTCCAGTCTGAGGGGGTTAAGCTAAAGGTGTTAAGGGACTCCAGCATACTCAACGTGAAAGCAGCTTGGGGTCCATATGCCATTACTGCCTCTTTGAGATTTTTTATTGTTTTGAAATCTACTGACTGGTGGACCCTCTGTCCATTTTTCTTTTCAAATACTGGCAGTTCCCAATGTATCTGTGAGTTATCCTTGAGAGCGCATAAGTGCTCAGAAAGACTTTTTATTTCTGTTTCTAGGGTGTGCAAATGCCTAGTAATACCCTTCATATTTTCTGTAATGGATTCCACCCATGGGGGAGTAGAGGACACAAGTGGTTCCTCTGCTTGACGGTCCTTTTTCTTGGTCTTTTTTAGTTTCTTTTTCCTCATTTTCTCAGTATCACTTTTACTAGAATCCTCACTACTGCTAATTTCACTGACAGCAATATCCTGAGTCCCAGTTTCCATGAAGAGCAAGTATTCATCAGCTATCTCAAATAACTCCTGAATAGCTCTAACAGCTTGGATTTTTGTCATTTTGGGGACTCTTCAAATACTTGCTTTACTGGTCTTAGTTGACCCAGTGGAAGCTACGCTTTCTTGATCACTTTCTCTTTTTTCTAAATCCTCCTCACTGACAACAGAGTCAAGTATATCAAGGATTCCTTTTATAGCCTCTATCCCTTGGGATTTAGTTATATTTGAACCCATGTTTAGAGACCTTTCAGTTCTTACCTGTCTGCTCTGAATTCCCCGTACGGGCCTCCACCTGTAGCCACCTGAAGCGATTGCCGCTTGGAGCAACGATGCCGTGGGAACAAGTTCAGAGGGAGACTGGAAACAAACAGGATTTTTATTTTGTTAACTTCTCTCTCCTGCTCTGACAACAACTCTAACATGCACCACACAAACCACTAAAAAACCAACAACTAAATGTCGCCGATCCGCTCTGATCTCTGCTGAAGTCTTGTGAGATCTTGGGCCAAGTCCCGTGAGACCATGGAAGGCGGCAATGCCCAAACTTCTCCATGGCCCGCAGCCAACTGCAATCTCATCCATCTCCCCAAACAGGGCTCCTGCAGAATAGTGTAAAAAAGGAATGCTGTGAGATCAGTAGTGAGTGATAGTGGATCTGGAGTTTTTTTTTTTTTATTATATTTATCTCCTTTAGTTGTACATAATACGGTTTTATTTTTACTTGGTGCTGAGGATCATGGGCGGCGCACGTGCTAGGCAAGCACTCTACAACTGAGTGCTGACCCACAACCCCAGCCCCTATTGTTTGTTTTTTAAAGGTATTGAGGCTTGAACCAGTGGTGCTCTACCTTTTAATATATATATATATATATATATATATATATATATATATTTTTTTTTTTTTTTTTTTTTTTTTTTGGGCTGGGTACTGGGAATTTAGCTCAGGGCACTCAACCACTGAGCCACATCCCCATGCCTATTTTTTTGTATTTTTAATTTAGAGACAGGTTCTCACTGAGTTGCTTAGCGCCTCACCCTTTGCTGAGGATGGATTTGAACTTGTGATTCTCCTGTCTCAGCCGCCCCAGAGGCTGGGATTATAGTCATGCGCCTGGCCCTTTTTAATAATTTGAGACAGGCTTTGCTAAGTTTTCTAGCCTAGCCTTGAATTTACAAGCCGTGGTGGTTTTTTTTTTTTTTAAATATTTATTTATTTGCTTTAGTTGTACATAATGCAATGCATTTATGTTTACGTGGTTCTCAGGATTAAACCCAGGCCAAGCACGTGCTAGGAGAGTGCTCTACCGCTGAGTCACAACCCCAGCCCCCCAAGCCATGGTTTTTAACATGAAAAAACCAGGAAAAATTGGAAGTTGAAGACTAAAGTTCTGTGGTTGGAGTATGATAATTTCATGAGGAGGGGACACCTGAATATGGTATCTCTGTGGTTTTGGAATGAGGTAGGTTGATTGATTTATATTTGTAAATAGTACTTTTTTGTTTTTCCTTTTGTGGTGCTGGGAATTAAACCCATGTTAGGCAAGCACTTTAATCCTTAGCTACACCCTGAGTCCCAATACTTTTTCTTTTTTTTAATATTTATTCATTTGCTTTAGTTGTACACAATGTGTTTATTTTTATGTGGTGCTGAGGATCGAACCCGGGCCGCGCACGTGCTAGGGAAGCACTCTACTGTTGAGCCACAATCCCAGTCCCCCAATACTTTTAATGAAATATATTTTGGAAAAATTTTGTAAAACTTTTCATATATACCTGTATGCCTTTAGTTGCTTTACAATAGAATTTCAACATTAGAAGAACTAGCTGACATTTTCTTTTGTGTACTAATCAGGTTTCTTATATTTTACTAATGTTGCAGGGCTATATACAGTACAATATATTGAAAAACACACTTGTAAAATATGATGTGCTGATCTGGAATTAGTTAATCTTCTGTAGTGGATTATGTTAAAGTCTGTCAGCTACCTTGTGTAGTGACTTTCATTTGGATTAGTCTAATAGCTGGATTTGAGTTTTATAAGAAAGCATGTTATTAAAGATGCTAAGTCTTGAAAAAATGTGAATAATTTTGACCAGCTTATTCTGATTTACTGATAATATTTATATATCCTTTTGCTAGTTTCTCCCCTAGAGATAATTATTTGTATAAATAAATAATTTTGTTTCATCTTAATTTAAATGCTGCTGCTAATGATTTTTAGTGATAGTTTATGTGAATGCACCTTAAACACTAGTACTGTGCATTATTGCTTTTTTTATAAGACTGAAAGCTTATAGTTCTCTGTACTTGTCCTTGCTTCTTCCTTTTCTCTGAAGGAAAGGTGATAGTGGGGTGAGGTTTGGTGGAAAAATTCCATAACTTTGTGATAAGCTTTGAGCACACAGTAACTTCAGTGGTGATACAGCTCTGCTTGACACTAAGTTGGCCCTTGTCAGCTGTACAGTGTATGCTACAGCTGAGTGTCAGCAGGGACTCCTCTCAGATAGCCAAGCCTCTTCCCTGCAATCTGTGTTCATTCAGCAAAATCTATTTGCAGTAACAGCATTGCCAAGATGAGCTGTTAATGCTTTCATGGCTCATTCTTACCACCTAACCTTTCTTTTCTCTACCCTTCTTTCTCATTGTTGGTTTACATACTATTATTTTAGTCACAAAATTTGGAAATCTTGTATACCTCATTTACCTCTGTTACAGGTACCTGAATTTTTGGGGTTAGAGTTTGAAGCAAGAAAATGTTGTTGGGGGGCTGGAGTTATGGCTCAGCAGTAGAGCCATCATCTAGCATGTGTGAGGCCCTGGGTTTGATCCTCAGCACCACATATAAATAAATAAAATAAAGGTATTGTGTGTAACTACAACTAAAAAACAAATATTTAAAAAAATGTTGGGGTGCTGGGGGGTATAGCACAGTGGTAGAATATATACTTAGTATGCATGAGGACCTGGGTTTGATCCCAGCACCAAGAAAAAAAGAAAATAGTGCTAGAATGAACAGTAACTTTATAGACCCTTGCAGTTCCTCCCATTGCTTATTTTTTTAAAAACATATTTATCTTTTAGTTGTGGTTGGACACAATACTTTTATTTATTTATTTATTTATTTATTTATTTATTTATTTATTTATTTATTTATTATGTGATGCTGAGTATCGAACCCAGGGCCTCAAGTGTGCTAGGTGAGCAGTCTACTGCTGAGCCACAACCCCAGCCCCTTCCCATTGCTTATTACCACCATCATTCTCAAGCTAATTACTGAGGACATGGTTGTTATGGAATCAGACTGGTGATTAACTTTACTTTTAAGATTTTCAGAAAGTAATTTTGATATTATTTTTAATGGAATGAGTCTCTTTAATCTTGGCATTACTTATTATGATATTTTTATTATTGGGATTTATGGTTTGGGATACTACCTTGTTTCTGTGCTTCTCTTCATAAAATCCTTCCTTCCCTTTTCCTTTTCTTTCTTTCTCATTTATCCCCACACTAGTAGAACTACATGTTGGTTAAATTGAACCAACTTCTAAGAAAGGTACAGAATTGAATCTCATAATTTTTGTGGCAAAGCAGTGTCTATATAGTCACCCTCTTTGTGTGATGCTTTCTGTGATTTGTTGCAGCTCCATTCTGTTCCTTCTCCGTAAAGAATAGGAAAGGAGACATCATTGGTATTTCTCTTATCTTATGAAACAGGAGAACTATGGATGAATGATCTCAGTGTAATAAAATTCCTGGAAACCAGTTCAAACCAATTTACACCCTTATGATGGAGAGTAAAGAACAGGCAACATATTAAAGAGTATGAGTAGAATGTACAGGAGATGCTAACAGAATGTTATTCCTAAAACATCCTAAGCCTGACAATACTTACAAGTTTAGTTAGGAAGGTAGAAAGGTAAAATAGGTAAAAAACAACTAAATAAAAACAATCCTATTAATTCATTGATTTAGGAAACACTAAAAAAAAAAAAATTGTTTTTTTTGAGGACCATCTGTGTACCAGGCATAATGCCATATGGTGGGAACACAAACGCAAGTAGGAGTTAATACCCTCAAAAGGCACATAGTTTGATTGACAAATAGATCAAAATTATAATGTGAAAGAGAAAATCATGATAATTTTTCTAATAAAAATCATAGTCCCCATCAGGTTTTGGAAGAATTTTCATTGTTGTTGTTCCCAGAATCCTACCATTTCATTGAGAGGTCCAGCTTGGTGTAATAGTAGCATAACCCTTAGAGTAAATTTTAGTGTTTTACACTTAGTTTCATCAAGCTCAATTTAGAATGAAAAATAGACTAGTAGGGTGTTGGTATAAAATTTGGGGTATAAGATAATTTTGCAAAGTCAGGAGCAGAATTCTGGAATAGAAATTCTCCTAATATCTTAAAACTGAGATCTTTCCACTAAAATCACTTAATCTGTTTAAATGTATATGAAGTTGTGAATATGCTCATTTTTATCTTTTATGAATATGCTGGAGAAAGAGTAACCTGGCTTTTAGCCTACTTCTTTTTTTATCTTCCAAAGCGGTTGGCAGGAATTTTTATAAATCTAGCTTGGTAGTAGCCTAAAGAGGGAATGTTGATTTATATTTCATTGGAGAAAATTGCCTTCTAGGCCACCCATCAGAGCATTGTTTTAAATTTATAGTGAACTGGGTGGGAACAGAGCTTCATAGACACATCAGTATTTGTATTTTCTTTCTTCATCAAGATTGCAAATGCCATGCTAGATTTAATCATATGTGTCAATGTGTGACACTATTAGCCTTAGCCAACATATATGTCTTCTGGCTTCTGTGAATTAATGATAAATATTCAAAAAAGTCAGAATGGTCATATCTAGAAATCAGTTTTCTTGTTGAACTTCTCATTTTTTTTTTTTTGCTTAAATTTACTAAGAAATGTAACTTTGAAGGATAAAGAAGGAAACTAGGCTTCAGATAATCAGTATCTTTTTTTTTTTTTTTTGTACCAGGGATTGAACTCAGGGGCACTCAACCACTGGGCCACATCCCCAGCTCTTTTTTGTATTTTATTTAGAGACAGGGTCTCACTGAGTTGCTAAGTGCCTTGCCATTGCTGAGGCTGGCTTTGAACTCGCGTTCCTCCTGCCTCAGCCTCCCAAAGTGCTGGGATTATAGGCGTGCACCACCGCGCCCGGCTGAGAATCAGTATCTTTTTTTTCTTTTTTTTTAAATATTTATTTATTTGCTTTAGTTGTACACAATCCAATGCATTTATGTTTACGTGGTGCTGAGGATCGAACCTGGGCCGCACACGTGCTAGGCGAGCGCTCCACCGCTGAGCCACAACCCCAGCCCGAGAATCAGTATCTTAATAATCTTTGTATTGAGAATCTTGATCTTCCGCAGTTAAAAATCTTTAAAATATGCTGGCATTTAAATGTATTTTAAGAATCATATTAATAAATTATAATAAATTATTAGGTATTTTAAGTTTATTCTTTGTAAGAAAAAGTAGTGCTTTTTAAGCATTAGAAGACTACTTGCTAATAAAATAATACCCCAGCTGGAAACTATTAAAAAAGTCTTAATCTTTGCATTAAAAACAAACAAACTGGTTATAGCAGCATAATTCACAATAGCTAAACCGTGGAACCAACCTAGATGCCCTTCAGTAGATGAATGGATAAAGAAAATGTGGTGTATACACACAATGGAATATTACTCAGCAATAAGAGGGAATAAAATCATGGCATTTGCAGGAAAATGGATGGAGTTAGAGAATATAATGCTAAGTGAAGTTAGCTAATCCCAAAAAGCCAAATGCCAAATGTTTTCTCTGATATAAGGAGGCCAATTCACAGTCGGGTTGGGATGGGGAGCATAGGAGGATTAGAGGAATACTAGAATGGCCAATGGGGAGGGAGGGGAAGGGAGGGGGCAAAAGGGTGAAGGAAAACAAAAAAAGATGGTAGAATGAGATGGATATCATTACCCTAAATGCATATATGAAGTCATGAATGGTGTGAATATACTTTGCATACAACCAGAGATTTGTAAAAAAGTGCTCTATATATGTGTAATATGAAATGTAATGTATTCTGCTGTCATTTATAACATCTTAGAATAAAAAATAATTAAAAAAATATAAAACGTATAAGGCAAAAACATGAAAACAAAAGTACCTCATAGTAAATGAGGACCATTAGATTACCTAATATTTTCTTTATATTAGTTGAATATTAAAAATCATTTGGCATTAAAAAACAAACAAACAAACAAACTGGGAATGTTGCTCTGTGATAGGGCACTTGCTTATTATGCCAAGGCCTGGTTTCAGTCTTCCAATATTGCAAAAAATAAACAATCCCCTCTAGATCTCCCCCATTCCCTTTGTCACCATGAACAATATGAAAAGAGAAATGACAAGAGTTCAAAAACTATTTGTAACATACACAGGAAGTAAAAGATTATTTTCCTAACACAAAGATCTCTTAAAATAGATTAAGAAAAAAATGTCCCAGTAATAAAATGGGCAAGGACAAGAACAGTTGAATCACAAGAGGGAACACATAGTGCTAGTAGATACATGAATAGATATTCAGGCTCACTTACAATAAAAGAAATGTTAAAGAAAAAAAAAAAGTCAAAAGTATGAGACTGAGAGCTATGGCGCAGGTTTTTTTTTTTTTTTTTTTTTTTTTTTTGTACTAGGGATTGAACTCAGGGGCACTCGACCACTGGGTCACATCCCCAACCCTTTTTTGTATTTTTATTTAGAGACAGGGTCTCACTGAGTTGCTAAATGCCTTGCCATTGCGGAGGCTGGCTTTGAACTCGCGATCCTTCTGCCTCAGCCTCCCAAGTGCTGGGTTCTATAGGCGTGCGCCACCGTGCCCAGCACACAGGGCTTTAATCCTAGCTGCTCAGGAGGCTGAGGTGAGAGGATGGCAAGTTCAAAGCTAGCCTCAGCAACTTAGTGAGGCCCTGTGCAACTTAGCGAGACCCTGTCTCAAAATAAAAAATAAAAAGGGCTGAGGATGTGGCTCAGTGGTTAAGTGCCCTTGGGCCTTGGGTTCAGTTCCCAGTAAACCCTCCCCCACCCCCCCCGCAAGAAAAAGTATGGGGAAATGAAATGGCTATTCCTAGATATTGCGTGGTGGAAATTAAATTTGTACAGGCACTTTGAGAAATAATTTGTGATATATGTCAAAATTGTGCATACTTTTTGATCCATCGTTTCCTTGTTTGCCAGTTTGTCCTCAGGAAGAGTTTAGATATATGTATAAAGATAGATATATGAAAGTACCATTCATACTAGTAAAGAATATTTATTAGTAGTTATAAATAAATAATTTAATATCCATAAGTAGAATTCTGTGGCAAACGTCTTCCCAATTTTTTATTAAGGTAAAATACATATGGCATAATATTTACCATCTTGACCATATTCAAGTGTGCAGTTTAGTGGCAGTAAGTACATTCATATTGTTGTAAAATCATCACCACCATCCAGCTTGCAAAACTTCCACTCTGTACCAGTTAAACTAGAATTCCCCATTCCCTCCTCCCCTTAGCCTCCTAGCAGTACTATTCTACTTTCTATTTTTATAAATTTGACTATTCCAGATAATCATTTAAGTGGAACCTATAGTTTGTGTCTGTGATTGTGTCTCATTTCACTTAACCTAATGCCTTGAGGTTCATCTGTGTTGTGGCATATATCATAATTTTTTCCCTTTTTAAGGCTGAAAAACATGTAGGCATTTAAAAATATTTTTGAATGAGTAAAATACATTCATATGACTCAAAATTGAAGAATTGAGAGGAGGAGGAGATGGGGTGTGACTGCAAATCGTCAGGGGTTATTGGTGATAAAAATGTTCTAAAATAGGTAGTGGAGATTTGTGTACAACTTTTAATATGCATAAAGCCACTAAATTGTATACTTTGAACAGGTGAACTTTATGGTATGGGAATTCATATCTTAAAAAGCTGTTTTTCAAAAAAGCCCAAAAGGAATAAAATAAGTACATTAAGATGTTCTTACAAATTTCCCCTCAATTATTCTAGTTTTTTAAAAATGAAAATTATTGGGGGCTGGGGTTGTGGCTCAGTGATAGAGTACTTGCCTAGCACATGTGAGATTCTGGGTTTGATCCTCAGCACCACATAAAAATAAATAAAATAAAGGTATTGTGTTCATCTGTAGCTAAAAATTTTTTTAAAAATTTAAATTACCAATAACCATTTTTTATAACTTTACAGAAACATTTTTACTTTTTATGAATATTCAATTTTAAAAATAATACTTTTTATTATTTCCTTCCTTTCTATAAAAGTGATAGCAAATTGAACAGAGTCCTGAACCAAAATAGTCATCTTTGAAGTCTCCCCTACCCCCCTTTTTTCCTTTTTTCATTTTTTGGTACTGGGGAGTGAACCCAGGGGTACTTTACCACTGAGTTACATCCCAAAGCCCTTTTTAAGTTTTTTATTTTGAGACAGGGTCTCACTAAGTTACTCAGGGCCTTGCTAAATTGCTGAGACTGGCCTTGAGCTTATAGTCCTCCTGTATTAGCCTCCCAGGTATCTGGGATTACAGATGTGAGCCACCAAGCCCAGCTGAAGTCACTCTTTTATTTTTAGTAAAAGTGTGTGTGTGTGTGTGTGTGTGTGTGTGTGTGTATGTGTTTTTTTTTTTTTTTTTGTGGTACCGGGGATTGAACTCAGGGGCACTCAACCACTGGGTCACATCCCCAGACCTTTTTTGTATTTTATTTAGAGACAGGGTCTCACTGAGTTGCTAAGTGCCTAGCCATTGCTGAGGCTGGCTTTGAACTCGCGATCCTCCTGCCTTAGCCTCCCAAAGTGCTGGGATTACAGGCGTGAGCCGCCGCGCCTGGCTTGTATGTGTGTTTTAATTATGAAAAGATTATATGTACACTGTAGGGTATTTGAACAACATAAAAAAGGATATAAAAAATAAAAAGCTACACATAGTCATAGATATCTATTGACAAATGTTTATATCTCTTCAGACTTCTTGTATGTATACTCATTTTAAAATCAAAATTGGGGGCTGGGGTTGTGGCTCAGAGCTAGAGTACTTGCCTAACGTGTGTGGCCTGGGTTTCATCCTTAGCACCACGTAAAAATAAAGGCATTGTGTACAACTAAAACAAATAAATAAATATTTTTAAAAAATCAAAATTGGGATCATCCTATACTTGTTATTATATCATCTGCTCTTTATACTTAAAGATAATATATTGTGACCATAGATTTTATTAAATAAATATAAACCTATATTGTTCTTAATTTATGCACAGTATTAAATTGTGTGGATTAGTTTCTTTCAGTGTACTGTGAGGACTATTTTGGTTTGAATGCCAGTTTTGTCACCATGTGATCTTAGGTTACTTAAACCTCCCTTAGCCCTTGTCAGTAAAATTGAAATTAATATTACACATATTGGAGCGGGTTGCAGTGTCATACACCTGTAATCCCAGTGACTCTGGAGACTGAGGCAGTTTGAGGCCAGCTTGGCAATGTTGCAAGACTCTGTCTCAAAATAAAAATAAAGTGGGCTATGGATGTGGCTCAGTGGTAGAGTGCCCCTGGGTTCAATCTCTAGTATGAAAAAAACAAAACAACAAACCAAAAAATCCCACATACCACAAAAAACAAAACAAAGCACACATGTTGGTTGGGCACTTAAAATAATCAAATTTGCAGAATCAAAGTGTAATAATGGTGGTTGCCAGGAGGTTGGAGAAGCAGGAGATGGAAAGTTACTAATCACTATGTATAAACTTACAATTAAAATGAGTAAACTGTACAGATCATCTGTGAGATTTAAGATGACTCACATTTGGACACAGTGTTGTACCTGTGGTCAACAACAATGTATTGTACGCTTAAAATATGTAAGGAGTGTAGCGTTCATGTTTTCCACAATACTGAAAAATGTATCATAATGAAGATTAAATGAATTAACATATAAAAAGTGTTTGGCACAATCTGTTGTATACACTTGTTAAATAATGTATTATTAATGTTTACAGTAAGCCATTTGTGTTTTGATACCCTTCATATTTTTGGTGAGGTATTTTGACTGAGTACATTCAGATTTCTATAGATTTCCTGTCTTCCACCTCTTCACAATTTCCTTGGTAATACCTTCTGTTAATTTTGAACCGTATCTTTAGTTTATCATGGTTTATGCCAAGCAAGGAAGCACCATACATATCTTGCTTCATGTTTAGAGTAAATGCAGGTGAAATTACTGACATTTTGCAGATTATCTGTCGTTTTTTAAGAAACTGTAAAACAGAATAAGGTGAATGCTGATTTGCTTAAGGCAGACCTTGGAGCTATTTTCAGCTCCTCCCAAGCTGCTCTGTTTTTGCTACTTGAGAGGGAAAGCTGATTTGGGGTTTTCTTTTTGTCTTGGTTCTAGCACATGCAGATGACAATCCAGGCTCTCCAGGATGAATTGCGGATCCAGAGGGACCTGAATCAGTTGTTTCAGCAAGACAGTAGCAGTAGGACAGGTGAACCTTGTGTGGCAGAGCTGACAGAGGAGAACTTTCAGAGACTGCATGCTGAGCATGAGCGGCAGGCCAAAGAGCTGTTCCTTCTACGAAAGACCCTGGAGGAAATGGAGCTGCGTATTGAAACGCAGAAGCAAACCCTAAATGCCCGGGATGAGTCCATTAAGAAGCTTCTGGAGATGTTGCAGAGCAAAGGTCTTTCTGCCAAGGCTACTGAGGAAGACCATGAGAGAACAAGACGGCTGGCAGAGGCAGAGATGCATGTCCACCACTTAGAAAGCCTTTTGGAGCAGAAGGAAAAAGAAAACAATATGTTGAGAGAGGTGAGTGAACATGTCTTCAGTTGTGACTTATTTTTGTCTTTTTCCCCTTATTTTAATCAGCTTCTTGGCTTAATTGAATTTATATGCTCTACCATGCTATTGGAAGGGGATTTTGTCTTTTTTGTTTAAGTGCTTTACTAATTCTATTCTGATATGCTGTCTTGTATGAGATGATATCATCTGGAATATATGCTGGCTCCATAGCTTTCTTGAACCCCCTGCCCCTCACCACATACACCTTATTTCCAGAGGCTGGTTGATGCAAGAGGGGCATAGATTTACTCAGCTCTAGATTTATTCACAGAAAATAAAACCAATAGCTAACTATTGTTGAATTTTAAAATATTAATGAGAGAAAGTAAGCAGTTACCTCAGTTTATGTACATTTACAAAGTCCTTGGAAGCAGTAATGGATGTTTGCCTTGTGGTTTCCATGGAAACTGTTGCCTTGCTATAAAAGATATGAGATAAAAATCATTTGCTGCCATGGAGGCACAGACAGAAAGAATGACATAGAGACACACTCTTACTTATTTTTTAAGATGAAACAGATTTGAGCTGACCTGTGTAACTATTGATACTTTTTCACTTTTCTAGGTAATGCTTCATTTTAAGAAAGCATAAAAGAATTCATCTTACATTAAAATAAATTAATAGCTATAATAACTTATGGTCAGATTTAAGATAACTCATGTTTGGATACAGGGCAAAATCCCCAAACTGTGTTAGTGAGTCTAAATAATCCCCTTTTAAATGAACTGTGAAGAAGGAGATTTATAAAAATGACATGGGCTGGGATTGTGGCTCAGTGGTAACACACTTGCCTAGCATGTGTGAAGCCCTGGGTTCAATTCTCAGCACCACATATAAAATAAATAAAAAATAAAGGTCCATTGACAACTAAAAAATATTTTAAAAAAGACATTTTCAAAGCAGCAAAATAATAATTGAAAAAATACTTCTAAGTTTGTAGTTTGTTCCATAATTTTCCCCTTTTACAAAAAAAGAAAAAATTTAATCTGCAATCTTTATTTACAGCTGGGGCATTTTATTTTTGAAGAATTCCATTGTTTTTTTTTTAATATTTATTTATTTACTGTAGTTGTACACAATGCAATGCATTTATGTTTACGTGGTGCTGAGGATCGAACCCGGGCCGCGCACGTGCGAGGCAAGCGCTCTGCCGCTGAGCCACAACCGTAGCCCTCCATTGTTTTTTTAAAAATTTGGTACACAGGAAATCCATTGTAGTTGATTATTTTAAATTTATAAAATAGATTAGCAAAAACTTAAAAACCCAAGGTATTACTGCCAACTAAAAGTTGTTAACTTCTGTTGTTTAAAGGTTTCCAGTTTACCCCCCCCTGTACTGGATTGAACCCAGAGGTGCTTTACCATTAAACTAGATTCTAGGACCTTGTTATGTTTTATTTTCATACGGGATCTGAGTTGCCCAGGCTGGCTTCCAACTTGTAATCCTCATGCTTCATTCTACTGAGTCATTACAGTCATTTTTTTTCCTACATATATTCTTTCATTATTTCTGCTTCTTTTTCTATTCAGTATTACTTCTGTAATGGTGGAAATGATTCATATCTGCTCTGTCAGAAATGGTAGCCAATAGCCACATGTGGGTGGCTCTTTAAGCAGTTGAAATGTGGCTAGTGTGACTAAGGAACTGAATTTTAAATTTATTTAAATGTAACTATTTTATAGTTAAATAAAATTTTTATTAGTATATACATTTAACTAATGCCTACTGTTTTAGTACAACTGAGCATAATATGATTTCATTTATTTTTTTTTTCATCAATTGCCTTGACCATCTCTCTCCATAATTTCTTACAGATTTTGGTAATTTCACATGACTTTATACTATTCCATTGCATTTATTTGAACATCTCTTCCTGTTGAAAACTCACATTTTTCAGTATTATAAAACTGTGCTGCACTGAATGAATGTCCTTAACTATATATCCATGTGGATAGTGTGGGCTACTATAACAAAAATACTATAGATTGGGCTGGGGTTGTGCCTCAGTGGTAGAGTGCTCACCTAGCACGTGCGAGGCCCTGGGTTCAGTCCTCAGCACCACGTAAAAATAAATAAATAAATAAAATAAAAGTATTGTGTCGAACTACAACTAAAAAATAAATATTTGAAAAAAGAAAAAAGTACTATAGATTGGGTGGCTTTTATAATGAACAGTTGTTTCTTACAGTTCTGGAGGTTGGGGAGTCCGAGATCAAAGTACCAGTGTCTGATGAGGACCTTTTTCCTCTCTCATAGACTGCTGTCTTCTTGCTGTGTCCTCCTTCTCACATGGTGACAAAGGGCAAGAGAGGTCTCTGAGGTTCCTTTTATAAGGGCACTAATCTCGTGAATAGGATTATCCTCAAAGCCTAATTAATTTCCAGAGACCCCTTTTCCTCATACCATCTTGCTGAGAATTTAGGATTTCAACATATGAGTTTTATGGGAACACAAATCATTTTTTATCTGTATATTGCCAATGTCTGACAAGTCCACAGTATTTGTTAATAAATGTTTGTTGAATAAATTGAAATGTTGGCAGAGATAATTAAATCTATTTATAGAAAGAAGGATAACTTCCCCCTCAAAATGGATAAAGGTTAAAACCAAACCTCCAAGGTTGTTATGTTATATACACTTGTAGTGGAAGCCGTGGCAGGAGGATAACTTGAGTCCAAGTTTTGAGGTCAGCCTGGGCAACATAGTGAGACCCACACAGAAAAATGAATGGAACAACAATCGTGAACTCCTTCAAACCAGTTTTGCTTATGTATTTAGATATGAACATTATAATAAAATATTAGCAGATAGGATTAGTGTTATGATAAAGGAAAAAATACTGTGTGACCAAAAGGAGTTTATTTCAGGAATAACAGGATGACTCAATAAATACATAATTATTTGTTTTAGGTGAAAGGAAAAGAGAACCTCATGGTGTTTGTTGGCTATTAAAAATGTTATATATTTTGACAGTACAAATAAACTCTTAATAAAGTGATAATTGAATGTTATTTTGTAGCCTGGTTTAAATAAATAATAGCACAATAAATGTATTTATAAACCCATATTTCAAACTAATAGCCAGCATTATGCTTACTGGTGATCACATACTGGAAATGCTTACTGAAGTTAGGAAGAGGTCAAAGATGTTTGTTCTTATTAGTATTTAACATTATTTTGGAAGTGTTAGGCAAATAAGGAAATTGAATAAATAGCATCATCAATGGAAAAGATGGAGCATAATTAATTTTCATTATTGCCTAGTTAGAAACACTAATGTAAATATGTCAGCTTCCCCCAAATCTATAAATGTAGCAGAAGTGCAATGGGAATATTCTTGAAACATGCCCAAATGGTTTTGCAGTTTATTTGTGAGAACAATGCAGGAGGACTTACCTAAGTAAATCATGATACATGATCCATTGGATTAAAATGTGTGGTACTGGCTCATAAATAGATAAATATATCAAGGAAACAGAATTGAATGCAGAGATAATATAAAGATAAGATGAATGTTTGTGTATAATGGCCATCTTTTGGAAAACACTGATCTAGTTACACCACATTAAATGCCAGATGAAATAACGAGCTAATTTTTTAAAAATAAAAACATTAGAAGAAAATGTAAGCAAAAAGATTTTAATAAAATCTTTGACAATTAAGACTTATTACTATAGTAAGAACCTTAAAAAATTAAACATATGTTTGCTAGAAGATATAATCTAAAGTTAAAATGATATTTTGGGGTAAAGTTTTGTAACACAACTAGACTGTTACATAAACATTGTTTCCAAAGCAATAAGAAGCTAGATGCACTTTGTATCCCGTCCCCACTCCCCCCCCCCCCGTTTTTATTCATTCAACAGTTGTTTATTAAGCATCTAGTATGTATTTCATCATGGAATAGGCACTGAATATACGTTTATTTTCCTGTCAGAACACATGGTCTTTGTCTTCCTAGAATTAAGAAATCTGGTGAGAGACAGTCAACTCATAATTATAAGATGAAATAAATGACTTGGTGGAGTTATAATATTTATGTTGAGGAAAGGAATTTTTTAAACAAGGTACATGTATTTGAGGAAGTACCATTTAAAAAGTAAAGATCTGAAGAAACAGAAGAAGCCAGCCTTACAGAGCAGTTTGATAAAATTATTTCTTAAAGAAACTTGTTAACCTACAAGTTTCAAAGGCCTGGTGGGAAGTTTTGAGGGAACAGGAGAAAGGCTAAGAGCAGCATCCTGTACAAGGAGAAGGCTTGACGAGATGAGAAGTTGGGAAAGTAGCCAGAGCCAGATTCATGAATTCATTCCATTCATCAGACATTTCTTGGATACCAACCATGTGCAAAGCACTACAGAGATAACAGTGAACAGAATCAAATCCATGTTCTCTAGGAGGCAAAGTTCCTGCCTTCAAGATCCTTGCAGATAACAGAACAATTTTCTTCAAGGTGCCAGAGAAAACTATTCCACTTGTGAGCTGATTTAGCTTTTAACACTTACTCTTATTGTGTGAGAGTATTGTGTGGGGTGGCAGGGGAAGAGCAGACATGAACAAGAAAGTCTAGCAGTGAATTTAATCTAGGTTAAGTGAGTGGTGTCTTGATTGTTAGTATGACTCATAAATGAGCTAAGTCTTAATACTAGATAGGATTTTTTAGTTACCATTATTAAAGCAGCAGTTCTGATGTATTTGCCTGTGTATTCAAAGATATAAATGTTCATTGTGTCACTACTTTAGTTGATATATGAGCATTGTTAGTATTTCTTATGTTAGCTTTGATTTTGTTTAGTATTTTCAGAAATATTCTGTGAATCAGCATTGAAAAAAAGTAGCCAAATTTATGAAAACAGTTCATAATATCTGAGTAAATCATTTTTAATTGAGTGAAAAATTGGAATTCTTGAAATCAGTATTTTAAAAATATCTAAATAATAAAAATTTGTATCAGGATTTATTTGGAGGCATTTGCCCCCATTTCTTTCCAGCACATAAAATAGTGTTGTGTCTTTATGGTATTACTTGTTAAAAGTTTTGTTTTGTTTATGAACATGATTCTGTAGATAGTAGGCAAATAATTCTCCCTAAAAAGCCAAAAAGGAAAAAAGTAAAATTTCAGTTAACCATTGTATTTTGTTTGTATTGAAGTTACAGTGTTGTTTGACTATTACTGTTAGTTTTTTTTTTGTTGTTTTGTTTTGCCGTAGCACTTTTCCTTTGATTGGTAGAAGAGTGTTGCCATCTATTGGACAAATGCTGAATTACAGGTCAGACTTGGTTAGTGCTTAGAACTTAGAAATATATGTATTTTTTACCACCTTTATTTTATTTATTTACTTGTATGTGGTGCTGAGGATTGAACCCATTGCCCCACACGAGTTAGGCAAGCGCTCCACCACTGAGCCACAACCCCAGCCCAGAAATAAAATAGGTAATTCTGTCATATAACAAATTTGAGACCTAAACTTTGGTTCTTAATCTCTTAGCAGAGAATATCCAAATTGGTCCTGGAAAGTTTTGAGCTTTAATCTCTATGCACACCAGGTATTGCCTTTAGACCAATTCAGTAATATATTTCGAACCTATGTGTATGCTCCTGTTGTTTATCCATCTTGTGATGGATAAAATAACAGATTTATTTAAAACCATTATTGCATTCTGCTAGTTTTTTTGTTCATATAATATTTTAATCAACAAACCTTGTTAGAACAACTGTCTTGTTAGAGTTTATAGAATGTTTAAAGTTAAAAGTGTTCATGTTTGAGTAGGTTCTAGGTTAGGAATTCTGAATATAACTAGCACATTTGAGGAATGTCTTTTAGTCTTATTTGCTGTTGGAAGGTATAAACAGGGGAGACTGAGGGAAAAAAATTAGAGATTATATTGAGAAAAGCAATAGGCAAAACAGACAATGAATAGGTGGAATTAAAAAAGAAAAGGGAGCCGGGCGCAGTGGCGCACTCCTGTAATCCTAGCACTTTGGGAGGCTGAGGCAGGAGGATCGTGCGTTCAAAGCCAGCCTCAGCAATGGCGAGGCACTTAGCAACTCAGTGAGACTCTGTCTCTAATAAGATACAAAAAAAAAAAAAAAAAAAAAGGTCTGGGGATGCGACCCAGTGGACGAGTGCCCCTGAGTTCAATCCCTGGTACCACACACACACACACACACACACACACACACACACAAAAAAAAAAAAAAAAAAAAAAAAAAGAAAGAAAAGGGAGTCCCTAAGTTAGTTCGATCTTTTCTTTCTTTGGGGGGGGGGTACTGGAGATTGAACTCGGGGCCCCTCGACCCCGAGCCACATCTCCAGCCCTATTTTGTATTTTATTTAGACACAGGATCTTGCTAAGTTGCTTAGTGCCTTGCTTTTTTTTTTGCTGATCCTCCTGCCTCAGCCTTCCAAGCCTCTGGGATTACAGGTGTGTGCCACCATGCCCGATTAGTTTGATCTTTTGTAGTGAGTTTGGAAATGAGAATAGTTGAATGCCACATTTATTCATGCTATTATTCCTTCTCTGTTTTGTGGTGTGGTGCCATCGGCCCCTCTTTTCTATTTTGGCAAAAAGGTATGATTTCTTAGTTACTAGAGATAAAGGGTTAAAGTACCATGCTGCTCATCATTGGCTCATGAAGATACTGAAAAAGTGGTTTCCATTTAGCTTTCCTTTCTTTATTTTTATCTCCTCCATGTTGTGAGATAAAACCCAGAACACATGTGGAAGAGTGAATTAGTGAAAGGGTTTTTAACACATTTGGTGCTTCTACCCTTGATTTAAGAGTGTGGAAGGCTAAAATCTAAAACTTGAACAAAAGAAATTTCAAACTAAGTACTACTTTTCAGTTACAAATGTTCCTTTCACACAGATCTGAAATTAAATATTGGCCTGCTTTCAAAAAGAAATTACTGCTGGTGCAGTAGCACATACCTGTAATCCTAGTGATTTGGGAGGCTGAGGCAGGAGGATTGCAAGTTTAAGGCCAGGCTGGACAACTTGGTGAGACTCTGTCTCAAAATAAAAAATAAAAAGAGTTGGGGATGTGGCTCAGTGGTAAAGTGCCCCCGCCCCCAAGAGCCCCCGGGTTTAATCCTCAGTACCAAAAAGCAAAGCAAAATAAAACAAAACAAAAACAAAACAAAGTCTTCTAAAGAAAAGGAGAAATATGAAATTTAGTTCCTAACTAGTTTTCTAACTCTAGATTACTCACTATTCTTGAGAAAGTAAACACATTTTCTACTGTCTACCACAGTTGACAGTGTGACAAGGTCCAGATAATTCTACCCCTACTTTGAAGTTTTTTATTTTTTTAAATTTTTAAATTATTATTATTTTTAATATTTATTTATTTTAGTTGTACACAATGCCTTTATTTTTACGTGATGCTGAGGATCGAACCTGGGCTGCGCACCTGCTAGGCGAGTGCTCTACCGCTGAGCCACAACCCCCAGCCCTGAAGTTTTTTATTTTTTTGAATGAAAAATTTCAGGCTAATAGGAGCAAAATGAAGTGAACAAATGGTATATTCTTTTTTAAAATATTTATTTGTTAGTTATAGGTGGACACAATATCTTTATTTTATTTTTATGTTGTGCTGCAGATCGAACCCAGTGCCTCAGCATACTAGGCGAGCTCTTTACCTCAGAGCCACAACTTCAGCCCAGAAGTAGTATATTCTTTTTACACTAGTTTGAATAGTACATTCACTTCTATTGCCAGAGTCTCTTCTCGTTATTAACAGTGCATGAGTTAGAGGGTTGGTGTACTTGGTGGGATGGTGTAGTTTATGACCTCACTGACTAGAAGTTGTGTTCATAGTGAGTTTTAATGTGCACTGCTCTAATAGAAGTTTACTATGAGTGATGGGTTTTACATGTTGCAATAGGAAGGCTTTATGCCTGTGAATTGTTTAAAATGTTTATTATTTCCTTATATGTAGAAAAAATTTTTTATTTAAAAGATTTGTTTTCTTTTAATTCTCCTTATTTGCTTGCAGAATTTACAGTAGAACTTAGTTTCACCTTAAATTAGAGCATTTTGAACTCTCCTGTTTGGAATTAGGCAGTGGGGAAGAGGATAAGTCATAAAACTAGGTAAAAATTTGAATTATGAGGTATTTCAAAGAAGTGCAGTTTTAATATTTTCAAATGTGTTTAGAGGTACCAAATAATGCCGGGCACGGTGGCGCATGCCTGTAATCCCAGCACTTGGGATGCCGAGACAGGAGGATTGCAAGTTCAAAGCCAGCCTCAACAATGGCGAGGCACTTAGCAACTCAGTGAGACCCTGTCTCTAAATAAAATACAAAAAAAGTGCTGGGGATGTGGCCCAGTGGTCGAATGCCCCTGAGTTCAATCCCTGGTACAAAAAAAAAAGTACCAAATAAAAAAATGTCAAAGTGTAGGTTATAGAATTTTATTAATATATGAAGATTGTTTACAGTTAGAGGGTCTATTTTATTTCTGTGTATGTATTTAAAAAGTTTACACTCATTGGTTGAACAAATATTATTAAATATATACTATGTATTCAATCTATCACCTTGTTTACAGAATGGAAATTAGATTCAGTGTAGACAAACTGAAAGCTGGCTAGTTTGTTTAAATGCACATGAGATAGAAGATAAGCAGATGGTTTCAAGAGATTATTAAAACCTTAAAAAGATGACAAACAGAAAATAGTATAAAACATATGTTATAGTTTAATAAATTATAAAGTCAGCAGCCTTGTAACTACCACCCAGGTCTAGAAAGAGAACTTTAACAGCTACCTGGAAACTGCTCAAGTATATTATCCCAGTTGGAACTCTGTCCCTTTCTTCTAAAAGTCATCACTATCCTGACTTTTGTAGCAGTCATGCCTTTGATTTTTATTATACATATCACACCTGTATCCCTAACATTACAATAGTTATATTCCATTAACATATTAAATTAATATCATTCCTAAATACCATCCCTAAATATTGTGTCTTAGTTTTGTCCATTTCTCAAAAATAGGCTTTAAATTTTTTACAGATTTCCTTTTAATTCCCCATTTCCTCATATGGTTCACTTATTTCTTAGCTTATTAGCTAGAGTGGTAATTCCATCATCTTTGTGATTTCTATGTTTATTTCAATCAAATGATTTGTCTCTTGTTTTTTTTTTTTTTTTTTTAATATTTATTTATTTGCTTTTAGTTGTACACAATGAGTTTTTATGTGGTGCTGAGGTTCGAACGCCGGGCCGCACACGTGCTAGGTGCGCGCTCTACCGCCGAGCCACAACCCCAGCCCCATGTCTCTTGTAATTTTAAGCCATATTTTTTCCTGCTGTATATGTTTAGTAATCTGTTATTATAGTACAGATATTTTAGATGAATTGTTATTAAATGCTTTGATTCTGTTGTCTTTCTTAATGAAGTTTTGCCTTGCAAGAGTTAATTTACTTGTGTTCTTTTCAAGACTTGCTTTTAAACTCTATTAGGGCTGGTTTAGACTTCCCTCTGGAGATAACTAAGGCTTGATCTTTCTGGTACCTCTGCTAAATGTGTCTGTGTTCACTCCACTCTAGCTCTTTGGAACTTGAATTTTTCTCAGGCTTTTGGCAGTTCAGGCAGTTGCTCAACTCAGTTTCCAGAGAGTTGTTCTTTCTGTAGTTCTTCGTATGACCTTGTGGAGTCTTTCCCTGGCCATGTAGAGCTTTGCATTTGGCCAAAGACTCAAGGGGACCCTGCCATATTAGCTACAAGTGCTTTTCTGGTGAGCTTTCTTCTTGGTGTTTTTCTGCTCTATAAATTTCCACTGCTTTTAGAAGTCTTACTCACTGGTGTGTCTTAAGGTCTCTGTTGAGCTTTCTCTCCCTGTGTCATATATTAGACAGCGAGTCTGGGCCATCACCTCATGTCTCTTCTCTCAAATTATCATAGTCTCAAATTGCTTGTTGTCCAGTGTCTGAAAACAGTTGTTTCATGCATATTGTGTAATTTTCTAATAGTCTATGACAGAAGGGCCAGTCTTTTAACTCCCATTATAGTCAGATTGTGCTGATCTTGCAGATAGTAAGAAGTATAGTTGGAAGTTCATTGAAGGATTTGAAGCAGATTAGTACCACAGTGTTCTTTCATATTTTGCCAAGATCACCCCAGTGCTATCTTGAGAATGGACAAAGGAAATGTGAGAAAACTCAGTAGAGTCTGTTTAGTAATTTAAGCTTAAATCAGAATTAGAAATGGATAAATTGAAGAAATATTTTGGAGATAGAATTAGGTCTACTGTTGAATGGGTTGTGGGAAATGAAGGTTGGAAGGAGGGAAAGGAGATGCTCTGCTCTACTTGAGCCACTGGAATGGCAGTATTGTTTAGTGAGACAGTGAAGACACATCTCCTCAAATGAAGGGCTAGGGAAGAATGAGAAAATCAGCATTTAGAAAAAGTGATCTAAGTAGAGCTGTGAAATGTGCAGTGAGATGTGAATCTTGAAATGAGAGCAGAGGGCAGGCCTAGATACTTACCAGCAGCATCTCCATTATATTTAAAACTAAGTAGTACAGATCAGAGTTTATTTGGAAAAGAGTAGAGGTAGGACTCCTATATAACATTTGGAGGTCTAATTTAGTTTGTGTCTTTAAAAATAATAATTTTTTTTTTTTTTTGGTACTGGGGATTGAACTCAGGGGCTCTCGACCACTGGGTCACATCCCCAGCCCTTTTTTGTATTTTATTAGAGACAGGGTCTCACTGAGTTGCTAAGTGCCTCACCATTGCTGAGGCTGGCTTTGAACTCGTGATCCTCCTGCCTCAGCCTCCCAAGTGCTGGGATTACAGGTGTGTGCCACCGCACCTGGCTAAAAATAAATCTATTTATTTATTTTTAGTCATGGTCTTGCTATGTTGTCCAGGCTGCCTGAGTGGCCTTGAATTCCTGGGCTGAAGTGATTCTCCCATCTAGTGTCCTGAGTACCTGGGACTTGGAGGTCTAATTTAGAAGGAAGAACCTACAAAGAAAACAGAGAAGGAGCAATTGGAGAAAGAAAGAAAATCAGAGGAGGCCAGGCCTGGTCGAACACACCTGTAATCCCAGCAGTTTGGGAGGCTGAGGCAGGAGGATTGTGAGTTCAAAACCAGCCCCAGCAACTTAGCAAGGCCCAGAGCAACTTAGCAAGACCCTGTCTCAAAATAAAATATAAAAAGGGCTGTGGATGTAGCTCAGTGGTTAAGTGCCCCTAGGTTCAATCCCTGGTAACAACAACAACAACAAAAAGAAAATCAAGGGAGTGTGGTACCATAATAGTCAAGAGAAATCAAGTATCTAGGAGGGAGTGAGCAAACTTTGGATGTTTCTGAGAGTTCTAGGAAGGCTGGGATAGAAAGGTGTTTGTTAGATTTAGCAATCCAGATTTGATGGGTGATTGATTATGAGTTGTTTCAGTGGAGGATTAGGAAAAGAAGCCAGATTAGGATGCTAGTATGAGTAAAGGGATCTTATATGTATGAGATATTGTATAATCAATTAAAGAAAAAGGAGTGAACAGGGGAGGAGGAAGGAAAGGTAGATGATGTGGACCAGCAGTCTTCAGGCTGGGGTGTTTGTATACATTGGCATTCATGAAGATGGTATATGGGTAGCATGCAGAGCAGTTCCAACTTTCCAACTTCCATTTGTCATTTTCTCCATTTTATTATTTATTTTTTAAATATTTATTTTATTTTATTTGGATACAATACATTAATTTATTTTTATGTGGTGCTGAGGATTGAACCCAGGGCCTCACACGTGCTAGGAGAGTACTCTACCATTGAGCTACAACCCCAGCTCCATCATTTTCTGCATTTTAGTTGGTTGAGACCATCTGTGAGTTTTTCTGTCTCCTTTTACAATTGTACTCTAACTTCATTCGTTCTTCAGCTCTCAAGTATTGCTGAGGAAATCTTATAAGAGTTCTGGTCAGAATTCCTATCATTATTCTTATATAGTACTGTGGATGTTTTCTTCTTAACAGTTTTCACATATGAATTGCAGTTTTTAAAAAATATTATGTTCTCTATTGACATGACAAATATTTGAGTTCTTTCACGGTGCTACAGATTATTTTGGGTGGTTGGAATGCATCAAGAACAAAAAAGAAAAAAAGATTCATAGTATAGGAGAGGCAAATATTTGGAGTCAGATTGGCAGGAAAACAGGTTTTATTCAAGCCAGCTTTGAAGGAAGATAGAAGAAATTTTATGTTTCAAATTTTCGTCTTCAGAAAACTGAAGGACCAGGAAAGCTTTTTATAAGAGGCAGCAAACTAGGACAAAAGGAAGGAAATAGATATACAGATTTAAGTTAGCCTGTGCTAGACAGGCTAGAGCAGGGAGTAAGTAATTCCTATTCTTAACTTAATGGGTTCCTTTTCTGGAGTTAGGAACTTGGTGGTGGAGGGTGGGGGGGCAGTCTTTTAGGCTTTATTCTTGGTATGAGAAAATATGGGATGCAGGAAAAATGTTATCAGGAAGTTGCCCTTAATTTCAGAGGGACTCTTGATTTTAGTTTGTTTTAGTATCATCACAGTTAATAAACCTAATAATGTAGAAGAGACATTTGAGCCATGACTAGGAGGAGATGAAGTCTGCCCTTAGCAGTTGAGTGAAGAGTTTGGCAGCCTGTGCAAAGGTCTCAGGGAACTGTTGTATGCCCAGCATATTTGAGGAGCAGCAAGGAGTCCTTTGTGACTGAAGCATAGTGATTTAGGGAAGATTGATAAGGCATGAGGTGTTATAAGCTACCAAGAAGACTTTGGCTCTACTTTAAGTCATAATGGGGAGCCAAGACAGGAGTACAGGAGTAGCAAGGTCAAATTTATATTTAAAGGTTCTCTGTTTAGGAAGAGGAGGTTGATTAAAAGTTTTTTTTTTTTTTAAGTGTATCATGCTGGGTGGTAGTGTTGCCCAAAACTTAGTCTTTGTCCCTGATATCAACCCAATAACGAGGACATGTTTTTTCTTATTTAAAAAAAAATTTTAAAACATTTATTTATTTGAGTTGTACACAATGCCTTTATTTTTATGTGGTGCTGAGGATCGAAACTGGGCGGTGCACGTGCTAGGCGAGCACTCTACTGCTGAGCCACAACCCCAGCCCAGGACATGGTTTTGAGAAAAAGGAAAAAGTTGTTTTATTGCTTTCCTAGCAAAGGAGAAGCATGGGGGACTCCTTGTTACAGAGGTTGTGATTCTGCCTATTGGGGAACAGGGGGTTTTAAAGATTCAAAGGCTACATTTGTGTTCTGTCAGAGTTGTAATTCACTTGTTAATCTGGGAGCTAGTCATTTCTGAGATCTTCTGGTGCCATCCCCAAATTCTAAATTACTTTGATCCTGTGGTGAGTGTGTGCTCAACGACAGATAACTCTGCTTAGGAAGGGAAAGAAAGGTAATCCTATTTGCACTGAGTTTGGGTGGGTTGGGGAGCGGGGAGAGGAGAGAAAGAAAATGTGTCCTTTAAAAAATAAGTTGCAGTGGCATAGCAGCAAAGGCTATTCAAAGCATAAAGTGGACCATTGTTACAGTAGCAGTGAAAAATGGCAAGAAATGCTTAATTTTGGAATGTTTTGAAGGCAGAATTAACTAGATAGGTTTCCTGACTGACTTGAGAGAGAATGGAAGACATGAATAAGACTCAGGTTTTAGGCCAGAGTAACTGCAACGGGTGGAGCAGCTTTGGAGGCACCATCAGTTTAGTCTTGGACATGTAATGTTTAAAATGTTTGTTAAACATACCAGTAGGATACCTAGTTAGATATTTAGAACTGGAGTTAGGGAAAGGGATAGTTGAAAGGGTGGGGTCTATTAATACAGGTTGAATATCCCTTAAATCCTTGGGATCAGAAATTTTTTAGATTTTGGAGTTTTTCAGATTTTGGAACATTCATATAGACTTTAACAATTGAGTTCCTCTAATATGAGAGTCTGAAATTATAAATGCTCCAAACTTGAAACTTGAGCATAATGTTTTCACTCAAAAGTTTTGGATTTCAGTTTTTCAGGTTAGGGAATGCTCAAACATGTAAGATTTGGGGTATAGTGTTAGCAGCCAGAAGGGATATTTAGGTGTTCAGAAATTACTGGTGTTTAATCTGTTGACTGTTTATAATTTAGGACTTCTGTGAGTTCATTAAGACAGTTCTTTTAAGAAAAGGTAACTCAGTGAAGTTGCAGTTATGTTTTGATTTCTCAAACCATTCTTCCTAGTCAGAGATGAATGAATAAATTAGGTGAAATGTATAACTAAAGTATTATCCATCCTTTTTATTATGCTTAAGCATTGTTCAGATGGGACTATTCATCTTTGTATTACCTGGGGTCACTAGAGGTTGCCCAGGGTACTTAGGGAATGTTGATCCATTAACTCAGAGACATTCACAGAATCTGACAAGGGAAATGCCTGAGTGGTCTGGTAACTTCAGAGTGACTCTTGAAGGCATTTACATCCTTCCTTCAAGTCCTGAACTCCTTAGATTTTGGGTTAGGGCTGGGTTGTTGCTCAGTGGCAAAGCGTTTGCCTTGCCTTCACAAAGCCCTTGTTTTGATCCCCAGTTTGCGGGGTGGGGGAGATAAATTTTGAGGTTAAAAAAAAAAAAAGCTGTGTTTTTCTGAAATTTTCTAAACCTGAACTATTTAAGGAACTTGTTCAACAGTCTTATCTTCTTCCTTTCTATAGCCCCACCCAAGAGATTTTCATCATAGGTAACCAGGTGGTTGTTTGAGGGTGGATACTGTGGAAAGGATATTGTCAACCCAGATGTTTTCAATAGCTTTGTGCAGTGCAGACTGGTTGTGATAGTTTTCATTTATTTCTCCTATAAAAAAGGGAACTTTTCTAATTTCTGGATCATTTGGAGTTCTGATTATAGGTCTTAGAGTCATGTGGAAGAGAGACACACCAGCCTGGTGATATGCTGTAGTTTCAGCTATGGTAGGAACTGGCATTGGTGTGACCAATTTTAAATAACCAAATGTTCAGAGTCAGAAACTCTTCTGTGGCTTCATGATTGAATTAGACTGAATGTAGTCTGGATTCCCTGATAACACGGGGAAGGGTTGGTCATGCAGAAATAAGGCAGAAACTTACAAGGGTGGAGTTATTACATTTTCCATATACCTGCCCATCACTTCTCCTTAAAAAAAAAAAAAAAACATAGTGGGGAGGAGGGCACTGACTCTCCTTTGTTTCTCTTGTTTAGGAGATACACCGGAGGTTTGAAAATGCTCCTGATTCTGCTAAGACCAAGGCTCTGCAAACTGTTATTGAGATGAAGGTAAGTGAGAACCTAATAAATCTCATAAAGAATCTTAAGAGTCATACTTTCAAGTGTGAGTTTTATAAAATAGTTGCTAATAATATTTCACTCACTTGTGAGATTGAGAGGACATTTTAAGACTTAATGAAAATAATGTCTTAGAATAATTCCAATTTTCTTTCAGCTATAGACCATAATTCAAATCAGACCCCAAAATTTTGTCTTTTATCTTCAAATCAACTGTTCTCTAAATTTTTGATTGACTCAGGACCCAATAACTCCCTTAATGTGACAGGCTCATGGCTTCATTTTTAAGAAAATGCCTGCCAAATAATGAGTCTCAGTAACCACAGTTTGTCAGTTGTTACTTCAAGTAAAAATTGTGTTCCATGAAAAAAGTACCCAATTCAGCTCACAACTCAGGGCAACCACAAGTCCTGTTGCTAGGGACAACCGTCATATTTCATTGTATAGCAGAAGTGCTTCGTGCCTGCCCCTGTTTTGTCACATGAAATATGAAAAAGATGTGTACTTGAGGGTTGAGATTTATTAAAAGCACTGTTTTTTACTGCTTAACTAAGAGCATTCTTATAAAATGTTGTTTCTTTTTCATTTTTTTTCTGTGAATGTCTGCCACTGAAGAACATGATGATTCCTAGGGTGCTTTTGTATGTTGCCTTGATTTGTGCTAAGGCAGTAACAATGTTGCTCACTGTTGCTTTTATACCTTTAGTGCAATTGTCCACATGGTGGAAAAGTCAAATGATATCATAGTATTATTATGGAAATAGATTTGATCCTGCAGACTTTTTGAAAGGGCCTAAGGTGTTGCCGCCTGAAGCGCGTGGAGCAACGGAGCCGCGGGAAAAACTTCAGAAGCAAACTGGAGACAAATAGCTTTTTATTCTGATAACTTTTCTCTCTGGTTCTAACAACGACTAACACACGCCAAACACACCACTAAAATGGCGCTGACCCGATCAGCAATTTCGGCCAAGTCACTCGAGATCCCGCAACAAGTCCCGTGAGACTATGGGAGGCGACAATGCCCAAATCTCCACGGCTCATAGTCAACCGCAATTCAAGTCAATCCCCAAACAGGGCTCCTGCATTTCCCCCTTTTTGTTTTAAAAGAGGTAATGCTCTAGGACGTCTATGTGCAACCAACATTCTTACCCGTCATCGGATAATCAAGGCTGTGCCCTTGACTCCTGTCTTAGGTTGATATGTCGGCCACATGAGACTGTCCCGTGCGACTGTGCCTGTCTTAGGTTGTCCCCCTCTGGGGATCTTACCCGTCATTGGCTAACCAGCCATCCAATGGAGCCCTTTAGGATCGACTATGTATGATGACTAACAGCCGTCCAATTGTGAGGAGATGTTGCGGCTTTAAGGCGACAAGCCTTTTGGTGATGAGCCAAATTGCATAGCATATCAAATTGTTTAAACAAATCAGCTGCCCTAAGTTCCATCAAGTAACACACTGAATTCTCTAGACAAATACCCGCAAGGCATTGTCCCGTAAAGTCCCAAACAATGAAAGATCAAAATGTCCATTTGTTATAACATGTTGATGTAGGAGGCCCCATGCATGTAGAGCAGAGGCCACACTGTTGGTGAGGTTGTTTGATGTTTGAGCAGCAGGGATGCTTGCGGCGGCCGCGATCCCTGCAGCTGTAGCAGCAGACGTCTTTTTTATGTTTAGACAATGCCACCGGCAAATCTTCAGGGCCCGCTACCTAGAAACTCAAGCATCAATTATTAAAGGAAAGGCAGTGCTATTGCAGCACTGAGTCAAGAGGCGAGTTGTCAAACTACAAAATAGAATAATTAGATTAGAAAATTAAAGTTGATTTTTGTTCACATACATCGCTGGTTGAGCTTCTACAAACATAAGTTGGAAAAATGTCATATTTAGAACAAAACAAAGAAAGACTGAGGGTAATTACTGCATTAAAGATAGATTAAAGAAAAGGTAAAGGCACTTTAGAGAAATAATTTGTTAGCTGGAACCCTTGAGTCTCTGTATACAGAGCAATCTTTTACCTGTTGAGATAATTGAAATTAATGAGCTATTAAACAAATGAAGTTAATAACAAATAAACAATCTTATGTCAAAACACCAAAATATCAGGTTATATAGCACTAGTCATATTGTTTGCTAAAGAGAAGTCCCAGGGACACCTATAAATCAAAATTGAAAGTACCTTCATTTATAAAATTATTTACCTAAATTGAATACTCTTAACCTAAAATGAATTAAAGTTATTTGGATCCATATATATATATATATTTTTTCTTTTTCATAAGCGCTTTGTTCTTTGTGACGTCACACTGGACAGACGAACAAACATACAAACATATATTTGTGACGTCACATTAACATGAAATGTAGACAAATGTACAGACATAAAGACATGTATAAAAAGGAAAAAAAAAAATACAATTGTGTGCACACTAAAGAGAGATCTCCTCGTCCCGGCCGGGAGGAATGACACTTAAGTTGTGAAATATTTTGAAGGACTCTTTTGAGGGAATCATTCTATACCTTCATCTTGGTCCTCTTGATTTTGTACCTTTTTTTATTAATCTTGATTCTTTAATAACTTCATCTTGATCATTTTGATGTGGTACCTGTTTTATTAATCTAGATGGTATCCATATTGGAGAGGATTCGTGTTTTGGAAAAACACACAAACAGATCCTCTTCCCCAAATTAATACTGGATCTGGACCCTTCCATGTACCTGAAAGAACATCCTTCCAGTAAACCAAGGGTTTATGTTGTTGGTGTGGATTCCAATGTCTGTCTCCAGCAGAATAACCATTAGAGTCTAAAGTTAAAAAATTTAAGGTAAACAGGGCAACTGCCAATCTGTCCTTAGGACTTTTCCAATTTCCTTCTTTTTGTTTTAATAACATAATTTTCAGTGTTCGGTTTGCTCTTTCAATAATGCCCTGACCCTGAGGATTGTATGGGATGCCTGTTTTATGGGATATATTGAATTTTGCGCAAAACTGTTTGAAAGATAAGGACGTATATGCGGGGCCATTATCTGTTTTAAGCATTTTGGGGATGCCCAATGCGGCAAAAGCTTGCAAACAATGAGATGTAACATCTTTAACTTTTTCTCCAGAATGTAAGGAAGCAAAAATCATGCCTGAGCATGTATCTATGGTCACATGAATAAATCGCAATTTTCCAAAACTTGGCTCATGAGTAACATCCATCTGCCACAAATGATTGGGCATTAATCCTCTAGGGTTAACTCCGAAATGAGGATTGGGCAAATGTGTCATACAAGATTTACAATCTTTTACAATTGTTCTGGCTTGCTCCTTTGTGATTTTAAACCTACGTTGCAAGGTGGTGCTGTTGACATGAAACTGGGAGTGAAATAAAGTAGCTTGTTGGAGCACTGAAAGTATAAATATTGTTTTTGTAAGTTCATCAGCCTTTTGATTACCTTCATGGAGGGGACCAGGCAAATTAGTATGTGCTCTAATATGGCCTACGAATAGAGGTTCTTTTCTTGCCCACAAAAGTTTTTGTATTTGATAAAACAATTTAAAGGCTGGAGTATGAGGTGCTATTGGTCCTGCTAACTCTAATTTTGGGACGGCTTGTACAATATAGTGGCTATCTGAAAAAATGTTTACGGGTTGGTCCCTAAAATTTTCCAGAGCTCTTACCACAGCTTCCAATTCCACTAGTTGAGCTGATTTGTGTGCAGTTATGTAAGTCATATTTTCTTTTTTAGTGACTACTGTAGCAGTACCATTTGAGGAACCATCTGTAAATACATTAAATGCCTTAGGAATAGGTTGATTTTTTATTACCTGTGGAAATATAATAGGATGATTAATACAAAAAGATAATATAGGGGACTTAGGAAGATGATTATCAAAATTTGCAGAAGTAGAGCATTTAGCTATAGCCCAATCATTATCATTGAAGCATAAATATTCAATCTGTGATGATGAATAGGGAGTAATAATAGTAGCAGGGTGAATGCCAAATATTTTTGATTTGTCTAAGATCATGTAACAATCGCCATTTTCCTGACTTTTTCTTGATCACAAATATGGGGGAATTCCAGGGAGAGGTGGAAGGTTCTATATGACCTGCTTCTAATTGTTCCTGAACTAGTAGGTGGGCCGCTTGTAATTTCTCTTTAGATAGGGGCCACTGAGGGACCCACACTGGCTTATCAGAAAGCCATGGTATTTTCAAAATTATTTTCTCAGTGGCCCCGAAAAAAAATATCTTTTTCCTTTATGATAATGATTACTTTTAGGGTTAAGATTACTCTGTACTTTTTGATAATGAGTTCTTTTAGGGTTAAGATTACCCTGTAGGTTTTCACATTTAACATCTGCAGGCTTGGTTGCAAGGTGTACTCCCATTTGTTGCAAAATATCTCTTCCCCATAAAGTAACCGGTAGATTAGGTAAAACATAAGGCTGAAATGTTCCTTTATGGCCTTCATCATCCTCCCATTTTAAAATTACCGCACTTTTATCTGGGAGGTTATTATATCCCAAGCCTCTTAAACTGGTTGAAGCTTTTTGCAGAGGCCAGTGCTTGGGCCATTGGCGTAAATTAATAATGGAAGAGTCAGCTCCAGTATCTATTAATCCCTCCATTTCTATTCCTTGGATTTTTATTTTACACATAGGCCTCCTTGAACAGTCTCGAACCCAGCAAGCCATGGGACTTGAGTCAGTGGAACAAAATCCTCTATTGTTCCCTTCTTGAGGCATACCCATTTTAAATGAATTATGTAAATTGGGAAGGAGAAGCAACTGAGCAATTCTATCTCCTTGATTAACAGAAGTTATACTTTGGGGTGAGCTAAGCATTATTTTTATTTCCCCTTTGTAGTCTGAGTTTATTACACCTGGGGTCACTTGCAAACCTAATAAGCTTTTAGGACTACGCCCGATAATAAGTCCTACAGTCCCTGAGGGAAGAGGTCCCCTGACTCCTGTGGGAATCAGTTGAACCCCCATTTCAGGTGTTAACACTATTCGGGCGGTGGAACAGAGGTCTAATCCTGCATTTCCTCTTGTTCCTCTGGCGAGGGAGTGGATGGGTAGTAGGGATTGTGTCGGGGAAGCATCTGAGTGGATGCTTGAGGATACTCCTTCTGCAATGCCCCGTACATTTGTGGGCCCCGGGGTATTGGGCCCCGTGCCCCGTTTTTTGAATTCCTGAACAAAGGATTTCCATGGATGTCAAATTTTGAATGGCATTTATTGGCCCAATGATTTCACTTTTTACACCTGGGGCAGCGGCCTGGGGCACGGTATGAGCTTGGTCTTATTTCTCTTGTGGGATTTTGCCTAGAATTGCCTGATTGATTATGATAATTTTGCCTGGAATATCCTGATTGATTATAATATCTACGTTTAGCCTTTGTGAAATTTCGAGAGGAAGCACCTCTCATTGAGGCTGCAATCACATTTCCTGTGACAAAGGCGTCATTTATATCTTTACATAGTTGTATATATACGGAAAGATCCTTTTTAGTTCTCCATGGCCTGATGGCTGCTTGTCACCATTTATTTGCATTTTCATAAGCTAATTGAACAACTAATGGCATAGCTTGGTCAACATCTGCAAACACACTACCTGCAGTTCTCAAAAGTCGATCAGCAAAGTCAGCATACGGCTCATTAGGTCCTTGAATCACTTTTGACAAGCTACCTTGTAGATCCCCAGGTCCTTGTACAGTTTTCCATGCCTCTAAGGCAGCTGTGTTTATCTGAGTATATACATCTGGGTCATAATCTGTTTGAGCCTGTAAGTCTGCGAATTGCCCTTCTCCCGTGAGCATGTCTATATTATAGTTTTCAAACCCTGCAGCCGCGTTTCTTTTAGCCGTTTCTATACAAAGTTCTTGGAATTGCGATCGCCAAACCAAGAATTGCCCCCCGCTTAATGTTGCTTTACATAGACTTTTCCAGTCTGAGGGGGTTAAGCTAAAGGTGTTAAGGGACTCCAGCATACTCAACGTGAAAGGAGCTTGGGGCCCATAAGTCATTACTGCCTCTTTGAGATTTTTTATTGTTTTGAAATCTACTGACTGATGGACACTCTGTCCATTTTTCTTTTCAAATGCTGGCGGTTCCCAATGTATCTGTGAGTTGTCCTCGAGAGCGCATAAGCGATCAGAAAGACTTTTTATTTCTGTTTCTAGGGTATGCAAATGCCTAGTAATACCCTTCATATTTTCTGTAATGGATTCCACCCATGGGGGAGTAGAGGACACAAGTGGCTCCTCTACCTGACCGTCCTTTTTCTCGGTCTTTTTTAGTTTCTTTTTCCTCATTTTCTCAGGATCACTTTTACTAGATTCCTCACCACTGCTAATTTCACTGACAGCAATATCCTGAGGCCCAGGTTCCAGTAAGAGCAAGTATCCTTCAGCTATCACCAATAACTCCCGAATAGCTTTAATAGCTTGGATTTTTGTCATTTTTGGGTCTCTTCTAATACTCTCTTTACTGGTCTTAGTTGGCCCAGTGGAAGCTACGCTTTTTTGATCACTTTCACTTTTTTCTATATACTCCTCACTGAGAACAGAGTCAGGTATATCAAGGAGTCTTTGCATAGCCTCTATCACTTGGGATTCAGTTATATTCGAACCCATCTTTAGAGACCTTTCAGTTCTTACCTGTCCGCTCCGAAGTTCCCCATACGGGCCGCCACCTATTGCCGCCTGAAGCGCTTGGAGCAATGGAGCCGCGGGAAAAACTTCAGAAGCAAACTGGAGACAAACAGCTTTTTATTCTGATAACTTTTCTCTCTGGTTCTAACAACGACTAACACATGCCAAACACACCACTAAAATGGCGCTGACCCGATCAGCAATTTCGGCCAAGTCACTCGAGATCCCGCAACAAGTCCCGTGAGACTACGGGAGGCGACAATGCCCAAATCTCCACGGCTCATAGTCAACCGCAATTCAAGTCAATCCCCAAACAGGGCTCCTGCACTAAGGGACCCCCAGGGTTCTAAAGATCATATTAAAAACTCTTGCTTTAAATAAGTGAATAATTCACAATCTTTAGGCCATACATAATGGTGATTGGGAGCTTGCCTTCTGAGAAACTCCCTGAATTCAAATCTAGGTGTAATAGTTGTGTGCCATGGGGCACTTAGCCTCTATGCCTCAGTCCCCGCCCCCCCATCTCTATCTCTATCTCTATCTCTATATCTCTATATGTGTGGAGTGAATCTAGGGCCTTACACATACTAGGTAAGTGCTTTTACTGCTGAGCTACAACCCCAGTACATTTTATTTTTTATTGAGTTGTCCAGACTGGGCTTGAACTTGCAATTCTCCTGTCTCAGCTTCCAGGGTAGCTGGGATTACAGGTGTACACCACCCCGCCTGACCTTAATTTCTTTATTGATAAATGGTGATAAAAGAGTCTAATCCAGTGGAATGTTTTGAGATTTAAATTAGTTAAAACATGCAAAACACTTTGAATAGGACTTTGCACATATTAAACAAATAATTAGTATTATCTGCTGCTGCTGTTATTAACTGTGTTTTGTCTTATAAAGCTTTTACATATAGGGACTTATCTCCCTCCCCTTTAAGTTCTTCATATCCCCCCAAAAGCTCTAGATTGTGTTTGCAATTGTGGACTTTGATTTTATAGTTTTTGATTCAATAACAATACTTAGATACTGATATATGAATAATTTTATGTAAATAGATTCTTCTCAAGTACAGTTATAAGGAACCGTTCTCTTATAATCTGGACAATTTCCTCTTAAAACTTTGTTTATATTGTATACATCTTTATTCTTAATGGTGAAAAGATTTACCGCACAAACTTCATATTAGTGATTTCTGGGTTCTTTGTAGTTATATAATCAATGGTCTTGAATACAATCTTGTAAGAGCTGTTAGAATGGTTTAATTGCATGGTTTTACCTTATTCACATTCACCACAGATTTCTTTTGTATGCTATTTCCTGATCCCTATTGATACCTAAGAACAAAACATATGAATGTACCTATATTTACATAATTCTTCTTTTACTCATCTTTTGACAAAATAGGGAAATGTAATTGTATTAATCAGCAGTGAGTCTGTTTTAAATGTGTTAACCTAACCTTATGCTGAGAAACAAGAGATTCTTGTGGATCAAAGGGGGCAAGTGGATGTTATGCTGAACTTATAACCAAAATAGCTGAGTTCCTGAGAATGCAGCATGAGCGTGGGAGAATTATAAAGGTCTGGGGTGTCTTTGGAGAAATAGGAAAAAGAATGATCCATAGACAGTGAAAGAACTCAGTAATCATTAAGAGTGGGTATGGTTTTCTCTTCATTTTCTTCTTCCTCTTTCCTTTTTTCTTTTTTTAAATATTTATTTATTTACTTTAGTTGTACACAATGCAATGCATTTATGTTTACGTGGTGCTGAGGATTGAACCTGGGCTGCGCACTTGCGAGGCGAGCGCTCTGACGCTGAGCCACAACCCCTGACCTTCCTCTTTCCTTTATTTCCCTTTGTCTACCCCCTTCCTTTCTTCCATCCTTTATTTCTCTGCCCCCTTTCTACTTTTTCCACCTTTTTCTTTTTCCTTCAGCTTTGGAGGGTCAAGGAAGAATTATCCTATTGCCCTAGGGGTCTGAGTTTCACTGGGTAGATACAGCTGAATGATTGGGGTGCAAATGAATTGAACAGTCCTGGAATATATCATATATATGGAAGAAAGAAGATTCAGATGAACGTGGTTTGGAGAAAATGTGAATGTTAGGGAAGTGAGGTTGAAGAACAGCAATAACCAGGGCGAGGGTGTGTCAGGCCTGGGAAGAGAGTCCTGGGTGATGATGGGATCCAGTGTATGGTCTTTAAACTAATAGCTAAAATAGACTGGAAGATGAGGTTATTGGAGTTGAGGCTCTCAAGGATTTCTGACATTGAAATCCTAGGGTGATGATTGACAACAGTGGTAAGTGAAGGGAAGGTTGTGAACCTGTGCCAAAGACTTCATAAACCCTCGGGAGTGTTTGAGAAGTCCCTAGATGGCAGCAGTGAGGAGGGTGGAATGAAAAGGGACCTGTGCTTTTACCAAAAGGAAACAGTGTGAAGGAACCAAGAGAATGCTAACCCTTTACCAAGTCCCTTTGTGGAGCAGAGAGATTACTGAAGAGAGTTTAGGGAAATTATGAGACAACCTTTGAAAGTTGAGGTCCTGGGGAATTTTGCAAGGAGTTTTTCAACAGGCCCAGTAGGGTTGCTTGATCAATGATGGGGAAGCCAGGGCCAGGGAAATAGAATGTGGTAAGGCAAAAAGATTTATTTAGTTATTACACATTTTAGGAGTGAGAAATCTGTTTGGAGTAACTGGCCTCAAATAAATCCAGACTTGGTACCATTTGAGTATTAGGAATTACTTTCCTGATCTGATTTCAGACCACAGCCTGGTAGATTCTTTTTCTGGGTAGTCAGTGTTTGCCTCATGGTTTTCAGAGCTGCAGTTGTGGTCTCTTTCTGGGAAGTAGCTTTTATGATGCATGCTTTGGTAGTGAGAGTGCTGATTTGTTCAAGAACTGCCTCTCTGTCATTGTTGGGTGGATAGGGGAGAGGATAGATAATGTGTTTTGGCCAGGGCCTTGTAGAGGCTTTGTACAGGTAGGATCTGCCATGTGATGTGCAAAGCTGGATTTCTTACCTGGGGCTCTGTTGTCTTTTGTGGAGCCCTAGTTTTGCTAGAACAGTGCCCCCCCCCCCCAACCTCTCTCTCTATTTTAAAGTTTATTCTCTTTTCTAACCCCCTGGTGGAAACCTACATTTCACTTTCTTTTAGTCACATGCACATGGCTAGTATTTTAGTCATTTTTCGGGAATTGTATCCTGATACTTAAAGAAAAAATTATAGTAAGCTTCCAAAAGGGAATTTCAGGTAGTGCAGTTAAAGTGGTACTCTTATGGCTTGGGAGATGGCATGAGGCTGACTGGTTTTAAAGGAATAAATCATAATCCTGGTTGAAGTTCAATTGTTGTTTAAATGTGTTGTTTTAAATACATTTAATGTTGAGCAAAATTCAAGTTTTGCCTAGATTAATTCTTTCTGACATATTTTTTAAAGGCATTACAATAAGTGATACAAGGACATTTCCCCCTCTCCCCTGTCCCTAAACATGAAAATAACTAGCTGTAGTTGTCTCATGACAGATCCTTAAACTATTTGATCTTCATGCTCTAGGAATTAAGATGGCAAGGAAAGTCAACTAAGAAATCCTTCAGGTAAAGTGGGAAAGGAAGTCAATTTCAAAGTTGCTTCCCAAAGAGATGTTTTTCTCTAAAGCCTTAAGTGAAATAAAGCTATACTTAATTTATACTTTTTATGGTCTTGATTCCTTAGACAAACAAGTGTGTGCAACAACAAATGTGAAATTATTCATTCCATGCAGGAATTTTCATGTAATTGATGACATCTCAAGTAATCTGGGGATAAATTAGATACTGTGAAAAACAAAATCAAGAAATTGAATGTAGAGGGATCTAATATGTGAAGTGATATTTGTGGTAAGGATGATTATTTACAAGAACAGTGATTTTTATTTACTTATTTTTTTTTTTTTTTTTGGTACCAGGGATTGAACTCAGGGACACTTGACCACTGGGCCACATCCCCAGCCCTTTTTTGTATTTTATTTAGAGACAGGGTCTCACTGAGTTGCTAAGTGCCTCGCCATTGCTGAGGCTGGCTTTGAACTCACGATCCTCCTGCCTCAGCCTCCCAAAGTGCTGGGATTACAGGCGTGCGCCACCGCGCCCGGCTACTTACTTATTTTTGTGACAAGGTTCTTGCTATGTGGCTCAGGTGGCCCTGAACTCTAAGGCTCAAGTGATCTTGTTGCCTCAGCCTTCTGAGTAGCTGGCATTATAGAGATATGCCAATGTGCCCAGTTTTTTTTTTTTAATTTTTAAATATTTCAAATGTATGGAGTAGAAAATAAGATTGCTAATATTATAAAAAGTACCTATTAATATAATCATACCTTTGCTTTTCTGAAATGAAATGTTATAAAATTTTTACTATACATATATAGTTATATGCATTATTATATAAATCTTTGAAACCCTCTTATTCTTTCTCCCTCTTTGGGGCAGAAATATGCCTTATAGGGGTCACTAAGTAAAATGATAAACTACTGGAACTAGAAAAGCCTTTACTGCTCCCACCTCACCAGAAATTTGTTAACCCATAAAGTGCAAAGAAACTTTAACCATTTCTTCATTGCTTCTACCTCTTTAATGATCTTAATTTTGATCGGAAAGGTCTTGAACTAGAGGAAGAGATACAGAAAATCATATTGTGGATATGAGAGTCCTCTTCCCCTCACCCAGATGACTATAAATCAGGTATTTTAGAAGCAAGGCACCAAATGTGGCAGCATTTTTTGTATATTTATTTATCTTTATTAATTTTAACATTTTAAAAGACCTGGTTATTTAGCTTCTCTGAGTTTTTGTGAATATTTTAATGTCTGACTCTTCCATTGTCCTCAGGATTCAAAAATTTCCTCTATGGAGCGTGGGCTCCGGGACCTGGAAGAGGAAATTCAGATGCTGAAATCAAATGGGGCTTTGAGTACTGAAGAACGGGAGGAAGAAATGAAGCAAATGGAGGTGTATCGCAGCCATTCTAAATTTATGAAAAACAAGGTAATGGTGCGTTATGCTACTTTAGTTCATAGGAATGGTGTGAAACATTGATGCATATTTTACCTCCTTAGTGATGATTAAGATCTACTTTATTGTCTTATCAGACATTGGGGAAGTATTTTTTTAAATGGAACTTTCCCAGAATTAAGGTTAGAATTACTGACATCATACAGTTATTATAAGCTTTTATTTAAAAAAATTGCTTGTATGAGACAAAATATATGTTGTTATAATTTGACTTATCCTATGTATAAGTACTTTTGAGGTGATTTAGTAGTATAATATCCAGATGTGTTTTTCTTCATTATATGAGACATCTAGTTCTCTACCTCTTGTGAAGTCAAAATCCCAAGAAGCTGAATCAAGCTTTTTTGTTTTCTTTTTTTCTTTTCTGAAATGGGTTAAATGAAACTGTGTTTCCCCTTTAAATACAGTTCCATAAAGGAAAGCTCTGTGCTCTATCCCTTGGAGAAGGTCCATTTGCCCTTAGGTTTATTGCTTCCCATGTGCATTTCAGACGTATGTGTAATAAGATAGATACCATGGAGACTTACTTGTCAGTGTGTGTTTTAAAATCAATCACATTATTTCTTCCTCATATCAAAGTCATTTAGTTTGAGTCGATAAACTATTTAGGCAAATTGAAGGATTTAGCTTATTACAGGTATCAGTTTTGTTGTGGTTTAATTAAAAATCACAATTGTAATGGTAAAATTTTAACTTGACAGTATTACCCAAATGGATATCCAAGAACTGAAAACTGAAACATTCCCAGTGGTATAAAGAGATAACACAGTTGTAACTCCCTCCCGCATTTCTGGCTTCTTTTTGTAGTACCCACACCTGACATATAAGTCTATAGAATATTTCCTTACCATTAAGAATGGGCTCGGTGGCTCACTTGGCCAGTAATCCCAGCAGCTCTGGAGTCTGAGGCAAGAAGGCTTGAAAGTTCAAAGCCAGCCTTAACAATGGCAAGGCGCTAAGCAGCTCAGTGAAACCTTGTCTTTAAATAAAATACAAAATAGGACTGGGGATGTGGCTCAGTGGTTGAGTGCCCTTGAGTTCAATCCCTGGTACCAAAAAAAGAGAAAGAAAAAAAAAAGGAAAAGGAAAAAGAATCTATTATCAATGATATCTGACAATTTTGTGTTAATTTTAGAACTTAAAAATTCACATATCTAACCTTTTATTAGTTTGGGTTTTTCACCCTTTGACAACAAAATATACTGCAATAAAGTGTGTATGTTTATGCTTCCCACTTGTTGATAGCACATTTCAGTTTATTAAAAAACAAAACACACAATCCTGTGAAAACTGAGAAACCATCTATGTCCCTTTGTAGAGGGAATTAGGGGAACAGATTTAATTGTGTTACATGAGTCACTGTTATTTCTAGTGGCCGATCTGGCTCAAAAATAGTTAATAAGATGACCTAAGTTGACACATTAGTAAAAATAACAATGTCGTGACAGGTAGAGCAACTGAAGGAGGAACTAAGTTCGAAAGAGGCTCAAGGGGAGGAGCTGAAAAAGAGAGCAGCTGGTCTTCAGGCTGAGGTCTTTGCCGTAAGATTTACCTCTTTGTGTGCAGTGATCCCATAGTGGGACCTTGCCAGCTCTGGCTTCTGGGTGGCTTACACTTTCATTCTCTATGGTTGGCAAATTTGCCCACCACTAGCACTAACCAGCCTGCTCTGTTCTTTAACTGACTCCTCTTCACTAGTTTGACCCAGATGCCACTTTGTATGCATAGAGCCCTGTGTTTTCTGGAAGCCCTATAACCTGGTTCTTTATTGTTGCTTTTGTCTCTCTATGGATGGTATTTCAAAGCTTGTTTTTTTTTTCCTCCCCTCAAGCCATTATTACTAGATACTTGTTGATTTATATGAATGGTGGTCTTTTTTTCTTCTTACATGCAGGAATTACAAATGTTTTAGGCCCATCACCTAGAGTTCATTTGAATTTGAAATTCTCAAGTATACTATCTTTTATGTAGACATTGCCTTTAAATTCTCATTAAGTGATTCTGCAACAAATGTTATTTTCCTTAGGGCAGATGGATAGAAAATAATTAGCTTATTCGAGTTATCTAGTAAATTAGAATTAGTGTGTGACATATCAAGTATCTAAATCTAGTTCAGCCTTCTGTTTAATGAACTTAATATTCCATTAAAAACATAATAATAAATAATAATAAAATAGCTAATACTTGTACATTTATTTTAAGCTCTTTATAATCTCCTGAGTTTATCACCCCAATTTATAGATGAGGAAACCAAGAAAACAGAATGATGCCTAGGAAAAGACAGCTTTTAAGAGTCAGGGTTTGATTTTACACAAGCATTCTGGTTTCAGAAACTATGCTTGTGAGTTCTTTACTATGTGCTCTGCATTCAGCTTTGTACATACTTGTCACTATGTCAGGAAAACTGCTTGTTGAAATAATTGTTGGCTAAGACTGTTATGCAGAAGAGAAAAAATCTTGTGCTAATTTGGTATGTTTGCTGTTTATGGATCACTTACTGTTTTGTTTGAAAGAGTCTAATTTGGCTAATGGCTTGACCATGTCTAGAGAAGATGATCTATTATTTCCTTTTTTTTTTTTAAAAGCTACTGTTATTCATTTCTGTGTAATGTTAAGCTAAATGGGTTTCATACATTAGTTTATTCAATCCCTAAACAATACAGTGACATTGGTATAATTTCTTCCTGTTACAAGTTAGGAAACCAAAACTTAAAGAGGCAGAATTGTTCAAAGACCACTCACTCAGCCTAACGTGGCTGACTGCAAAGTCTTGTGCTTGTGACTTTTGCATTATATTTGCTTCCTGTTTATAATATTCTCTCCCCTTCTGAGTCTTTAAGGAAAATTTGTGCTTCTAAATTTCGTTTAAAATATTTTCTTTCCCTTTTCAGTCTTTCCTGTCAGTATAACTGTATGTGAAGCTTATTCAATAATGCAGATGATGAGGAAACTGAGATTTTATATTTATTTTTGATCCTATGATTGGAAGTAGCTGAAAACTTGAATAACCTTTAGGCCATAGATCTTTACTAATGGAAGTGGTTGTTACCACTTTCAGCATTTCTTCTGAATATTCATTCATAAAACAGATGCATTTTTAATGCAATCTGTGTGTTAAGGATGGCATAATAGTAATATGAATTATTTGTTGATAAAGGTATATATCATCAATATCCACAAGTACTTGGCCTACAGTAAGCATACAGAAATATTTGTTGGATGAATGAATAACTTTTATTAGTAAAAAGATTTCATCTATATGAGAAAAATTCTTCTTATTATATTTTTAAATGGAAGACTAACTTAGAAATTTATTTGTAGTGTTTCTTAAAAGTTTAATTTTCTGGTAAAGTTTATTTCTTCTTGGGAAATTGTTTTTAAAAGCTTTGTCCCTTTTTCATAAGATTATTACAATAATATCCTTTAGATATATTTAGTTTTTTAAAAATAAAGGACTTTCGGGATGCAATGGCTTATGCCTGTAATGCCAGCTACTTAGGAGGCTGAGGCAGGAGGATCAACAGTTTGAGGCCAACCTTAACAACTTGATGAGACCCCATCTCAAAATAAAAAAAGGGCCTGGGAATGTAGTTAAGTGGCAGTGCACCCTTAATTTCAGTCCCCAGTACTACCAGAAAGAAAAAAGAAAGAAAAAGAAAAGGACTTTTCATTTAATCAATGATAATGAGATTACTGTTTAATTTATACTTTCAATAATGTCTTTTAGTACCTTGCTGGATGGTAGACTTAATGTAAAAGCAGATCTAATTTCTGTTGATTTGGTTTACATTTAGAATAAAAGACTTTAGAAAATTCTTAGAAACAATAGGGATGTAAAGGAAATGTTTGGAAGCAAGTTATTTTATATATATATATATATATATACATACATATATACATATATACATATACATATATATATATATATATATATATATATATATATATTTTTTTTTTTTTTGTACCAGGGATTGATTGAACTCAGGGGCACTCGACCACTGGGCCACATCCCCAGCCCTTTTTTCTATTTTATTAGAGACAGGGTCTCACTGAGTTGCTAAGGTCCTTGCCATTGCTGAGGCTGGCTTTGAAATCACGATCCTCCTGCCTCAGCCTCCCAAGTGCTGGGATTACAGGCGTGCGCCACCACTCCCGGCTTATTTTCTATATTAAGAGAGATTTTTTATGAGATAATGAATGGCATCAATTGATTTATGGATTACCCTTTCAGAGTAACAAACTTTAAGTTACACATGTAGGTTTTTACAGAGAGATTTAATGCATTCTTTATTTAGGTCACATACTTTTATCCATTTTGATGGTATGACATATTGTAGGTGATAGAACTTTATAGATAGAATCTTTTTTGTCAAGTTGTGTACCCATAACTCATAAAAAATTATAGGATTTAAAAAAACACATGTCTGTAATACCTTGTAGCACTGAAAGAAACTTTTTAAGATAAGGCTTTTATGAAACTTGTTTGAGAACGAGAATAAAACTTAACAAAAAAAATAGAGATGCAGCACTACCTTTTAAATTTAAATCGTAGTACTAGGAGGTTTGTTTTTTCCTTCTGTTATATATGTACATTAATTTCATGTTTGATCCATTACATTCTAGAGAGGTATGATTTAATAAAATGAAAACTGCTTTTTCAGGGCAGTGCACCGAGTTTAGGTGCTTACTGCTATCTCATAGTCATCTAATTGAGTTGGAAATTTTTTTCCATTTCTTTTCTAAAGGGTTTCAAAGAATATTAGAAGGCAACAAATGAAAAGTGGAAATTTCCCTCTTTGTTGAATAAGCTTCATTTTTAGGGGAGGTGGAGGTGGTGGTGGGATCCAACATGAGATGATGGAAAGAAGATGAATATGTTGTGCCTTATTTATTTATTTACCATGCTGAGAAATTAATCAGGGCCTTGTGCCTGCTAGGGAGGTACTCTACCATTGAGCTACACCTGGGGCCCCTGTCCTAGTTTTATATCTTGTGATTTAGATTTGTCCAGATGAGAGGGTTGTTTCATTTCTTTTTTTCTGAGAGTGTTTTCTTTTCTTTTCCAGATTGGCCAGGTGAAACAAGAACTGTCCAGAAAAGACACAGAACTACTAGCCCTACAGACAAAGCTAGAAACTCTCACAAACCAGTTCTCAGACAGTAAACAACACATTGAAGTGCTGAAGGAGTCCTTGACTGCTAAGGAACAAAGAGCTGCCATCCTGCAGACCGAGGTAAAGGGTTTCTGGGATGCATGTGGAATGAATATCTTGACACCTTTTCATAAGTGTCACCTGCGCTATTTTTTATGTTTAGATTTGGAAATCATGAATAATGTTACAATTCATTCTTCAGTAGTGTGATCAGTTATTGTACAAAATCTAACTACCTTGTTTCACTTGTTCTTAGATAGATCTAACAAATTAAAACTGTGCTATTTATTTACAATTTTAATATTTTGGACTTTTAAAAGTTTGTACTTCAGAGTATATTCTAAACATTCAAATGAAAGGATAATTATAAGAAAGAAATAATGGCATTAGAAGCCTTAATTCTCATCCATTGTAAATTGTCATGAGTGTCAATGAGGTTAGTTATCCTGTGTTTGGATTATATGCAAAACATCCTTAATTAAAAAAAAAATATTTATTTATTTGCTTTTAGTTGTACACAAAGCGTTTTTACGTGGTGCTGAGGTTCAAACCCGGGCCGCGCATGTGCTAGGTGAGCGCTCTACCACTGAGCCACAACCCCAGCTCCTCCTTAATTTTTAATATTATGAATAACTTTATGTAGGCAAGCTGTAGAATCTATAAATGTTCTAAATAGGTGTAGTTTTGAACTATAGATCATTGAAAATAAAGTTAGTGTTTTCAGAAATCATAGATTATCTCATCTATTGGCCCTCCCTTCAGGGAGGAATAGGTAGTCCCATGGAAATTCTCATTTGTTGTATTTTCAAGGATCAAAGACAAGGATTTGGTGATACTATTTGGATACTGTCTTAATATAAATATTTAAAAAAGATATCAGTGAAATAGGTCTTTAGGTAGGAATAGGGAGTAGTTCTGCTGTATAAAAGAAAGATAAAGCAGATGATGTAGATTAGTTTTTTTAAAAAACAACCAGACAATAGATAAATAAGGGCATAGTTTGATGAAAAAAGGAACATGGAGGAAAAAGAATAAAAGCATCATAGTCTTGGACAAACAGAATCTTGAAGTATGGAGGAATGGAAAAAGACATGGGGAAAGGACTGAAACTATTTCATGCTGTATTTTTTTTTTTTTTTTTTTTTTGTCTGTATAGTTTCAGGCTTTGTTGAAAATGAGAGATTTGATGATGTAGTTGTCATTTTTCTTATAATTCACATTTTTTTCTTTTTGAATCACATTTTTATTTTATCATGATATCAATTCCATTTTACCCCAGAGAGATATTTTGGGTATAAAATCACAAAGTGCAATAATGGTTAAGGCTCTGGCTCTAGAGTCATATTTTTTGAGTTTAGACTTCATCTTTACCAGTTACTTACTAGGTGTATGATCTTGGGCGTGTACTTAACTTCTTGGTGCCTCTATTGCCACATTTATAACATGAACTGAATAGTAGTATTAACTCCTAAATTTGCTTTTAGAATTAAGCTAGTTATCAATGTTAAGTGATTTTATGAAAGTACATGCTTATGGCTGGGCTTGGTGGTAAACACCTGTAATCCTAGTGACTCAGGAGGCTGAGACAAGAGGATCTTAAGTTCAAGGCCAGCCTCAGCAATTTATTGAGACCTTAGGCAACTTAGCAAGTCCCTGTCTCAAAATAAAAAAAAAAAAAAGGGGGGGGTGGGCGCGTAGTGATGTGCCTCAGTGGTTACCCCCCCCCCATTCAATCCCCAATACAAAAAAAAAAAAAAAAAAAAATCTGCATGATAGAACTAGATTGCCCAGGTTCAAAGGTTCAAATTATGGTGCTCCCATTCTCTACCTTTGAAAATGAGGACCAGTTTCATAGCCACAATGTTATCATCTGTCAGATGGGATTTGTTACCATACTGAGTATACAATTTTGCATAAAGAAGTAAATAATATTAAACATTTAAAAGAGTGTCTTTGTCATCTACAAGGCACACAATAAATATAAGCACTCATCATTTTATTATTTTCAAACAGGCCCAAAGGTGAATGATTCCTTTGCTATGATGATACTGAATTATAATGGCAAGGGAGGGGGGATGAGAAGAATGAAGGAATGTTAAATAGAACAAAGGGGAGGGAGGGGAAGGGAGGGGGCAAGGGGATAGGAAAAATGGCAGAGTGAGTTAGATATCAAAACACTAAGTACATATGTAAAAACACAAATAGTGTGAAAATACTTAATGTAAAACCAGTGACTTGAAAAACTGTGCTCTTTATATGTAATATGAAATGAATTGCACTCTCCAAGGATGTATAACAAAAAAAAAAAAACCCCCAACATCTTCCTCTTTGCCTGTAATTTTTGGATTATCTCTTTTTTTGAAGTATAAAGTTGTAAAAAATAAACCAGTTAAAAGAAAGAAAAGAAAAAAGAATTAAGCTAGTTATTCATGTCTAGTACCAGGAACATAGTATGTTTTTCATATGTAGTTATTGTTGTCATCATTATAATTCTTGTAATAAAATCGGCTCATATATATATATATGTATATATATATATATGAGCCGATTTTATTTATATATATATATATATAATATATATATATGCTGTTAAAATTGTTAGAACATAGTTGGTTTTCTTTTGTTGGCATAAATTTGTTTTGAAGATATGCTTTTCATGTATTTATTGGGCTAAATTTAGGTTTATTCATGGAATTAGAAATTTAAAATCATCTGGAAAATATTACCCACAAAGTTATTAGTTTATAGTTTTATTAAGAAGAAAACTTCAAAAACTTGTGCATGCAGTACTACAAAAGACTCAGAAGAGGGTGCCAGAGTCTTAGAGGTGGTCCCTTCTTCTAGGTTTGCTACTGCGATAGCTTTGGCTGGAGGCAGCAGGTGTGGGAACCAGAGAATGAAGCAGTTGGCTAATGATAATGCAAACATTTAAAAGCTTGTCACAGTCTAATAAATGACTTTTCCCCCTTGGCAATCCATCCTTCCCTTTCTACCCAACTCAAATAATGTTCTTATTAGCTAGGTCTCACACAGATGGGCTTGTGATTGGTTTCTTGTACCACAGAGAATAAAGACTGTATTTGTTGTCATTCTCGAATGGTTTTTATATTTGTTTTTGGACATTGTGGGAGTAGCAGAGCCTCTCAATGGATTCCCCAGTTAAATTATTAGGACAACTGCTCAAATATAACCGTTTCATCCCTATTTAAGTGTATGATAGCTAACTTTCCTTTGATTTTGGGTTGATTTTAACATTGTATTATGCTTATTTATTAACATTTACATAAAAGTAACATTTGACAAGAGTCACTTTTCCCAATGCAACTTCCCAGGTTAGAGCCCAATAAAAGGCAATTCGTTCCAGTATTTTGAAAGTTACCTTATATTCTATATTTTGAAAAAAAAAATTTATAGTTGTAGATGGACAGAATGCCTTTATTTTATTTGTTTATTTTTATGTGGTGCTAAGGATCGAACCCAGTGACTCACATGTTAGGTAAGCGCTCTGCCACTGAGCTATAGCCCGCCCTCTATATTTTGCTCTTAGTTGATTTTTGTCCTCTTCTCTGTAAGCTATCCTAGACATCAGTCTAAGTCACTAAATTAAACATATATGAAAAGAACATGAGTCACAGAACTTTTTTAAATTAAAAAAAAATTTTAAGGAAAGAAGTGATATGGGAAAAGACATGTTTGGCCCACTCTCTTCCCTACTGTGGACAGTTGGATTGAGGCCCTCTGGTGTTATGCACTGTATGATTAATGCAAAATTGCTCCTATTTTATAAACATCTCTTTTAATCTGTTGACCTTCACAGAGATACTCTGGATTTAGTAAAATAGAGGTTAAAATCATGGACTTTGGAATCAGACCTGGGCTTAAAGCCCATTCTCCCTCTGTGTTCCTTCTTGTGTATCTATAAATGAGTTTCTTCACCTCTTTAGGACTGTGTTTCCTCATCTGTAAAAATAAGTATAACAACAATACCAACTTGCTAAGATTGTGGTTAGAATAGGTGTTCAATTATGTAGCTCTTTTCTGAACATGGAAGGAAGCTTAAATTCAGTGGGTTAAAAATATTTTAAAAAACTTTATAGGAGTTCAATTTTATCTCTATTTTATTTGTTCCTCATAGTAATGGTGTGGGGGTAGCCAGGGTAAGTATTATCTTGCTTTTTAAATTGAGGATTAGATGAAGTAGTTGTTAGTTCACTGTATTTGATACTACTGTTGGGGCTACTCTAATAATCCTGGGTCTTTTAATCCTTGGGGCTACTCTAATAATCCTGGGTCTTTTAATCCTGATAACAATATTCTCAGTAATTTTCCAATTTATGCCCACTTTTTATTCCTAAGTCTTGATGCCATACTATAAGCTTCTCACTAAATTCAATGTGCAAAGCTAATTTTATCAATTAACTAAAATAATATTGACCTTGCTGCCTCAGCATAGTAGCATTTTTTTCCTCTCCAAGAAATTGTGTTTTGAAATTCTGTTTATTCAAGATGAGCATTATTATTAGAGACAGTAGGAGGAAGTTATTCTTTTTTTTTTTAGGTGGGACACAGGATCACCATCCAGTACAAAGTAAATAACTGCTCTAGTTCTAGGATTTCCAGACACTAGCTAAGATGTTAGGATGCTGTTCTTTGACATACTCGGTCTGTTTGCAACCCTAACCCAATGCCACAGCATACTGCCTCTTTCAAGCTATAGTTCTGGCTTTCTTAGTGCCAGAGGGCACTTTTAGAGATCACTTAGTCTTTCCATAATTAAAAAGTATGTTTGATAATATGTAACACTGAGTGCTTTTTGTGTACCCAGGTAGAGTGTGTATACTTTCATGTGTTTTTTCAGTTAATCCTTAAGGTAACCTTTTTTTTTTTTTTTTAAATCTAATTTGTTATGCATGCTTGCAGAGTGCAGTTCATTTCATATTACATATAAAGAGGACAATTTTTCAAGTCATTAGTTTTACATAAAATATTTTCACATCATTTGTGTTTTTATACATGTACTTAGGGTATTGGTATCTAATAACCTTCTAAGAAATAGAAGATTCTTCCAAGCAATGGGGATGTAGTGGTGAATAAAACAGATTGATGATGATATCTCTATGAAACAGCTGCTTGGAATAAGAGAGAACTGGGTGCCATGACTAGAACAGAGTTAGGAATCTTTTTCAGGTGACCATGTTTTTGTCTCAGATGCCCTACTGTGAGAACTGCTGGTCTAGGATGAATTATGGGGTGAGGTTTGGGACAAGTGCTGTAGGGGTAACTGGCATGACATCAAGCCTGCTTCTGTAGGTAGACTGGTCAGCTTCTGAGTGTTCCTTCTTCTCAGCATCCCTTATATGTCTGAGTTAGAACAAATATTTAGAAAAAGAGCTTTATCTGAACAGAGGTAAAGATTATTAGACTATAGGCTCCTTGATCTGGGGGGCTTACTTTCTATAACCACGCCAAATGATGAGTTGGCAGCGCTCACAGTGGTAGTGGGATAATGTCTTGTTTGTGGGAAGAGGTACATAATGTTAAACTTAGGAAATTGACAAGAAAATATAAGTGTAAAGCATGGCTCTTAATATACCAGAAGAATCTAAATGGAGCATATAAGTTTTAAATCAGCAGAATAAAACTCAGTTTTCTATTTGTGGAGAACAGAATGTGGGGTGGGGAGAAAGAATAATGACGGTGTGTAGATATTATGAAAAAAGATGGCTGAAATTAAGTATGATTAATGGGAGAGGCAGTAAATTCAAATGAGTTATACTTAGAATAAAATATCAATTGTCAATAAGAATTGAACAGGTAAACAGAAGCAGCAAAACTAAAAGTATTAAGAAAATATATTTTTTCTTTTGGTTGCTGCTGGGAATCAAACCCATAGCCTTGCATGTGCTAAATAAGAATGTGCTCTACCATGGAGTTAAATCCCCAGCCCAAGGGGAAAAATAATTGTATACTGGGAAAATATGTTGCTACTAATCTGATTTACCTTAACAGCAATTATCTTTTTAGGAAACAAGAATATAGGTAGCATAGGTTGGTCCCAACAGTCCTACTCCACAATAGGTTTCCTAGAGAAACTTTCCCACTGATGCACAAATGAAAGGATGTTCACTACAGCATGGTTTATGGGATCAGGGAATTGAAAGCAGCCTAAGTATTCATCACTAGGGTGTTGGATAAATAAAATATAATAGATGTGTACCATGGAATACTATGTAAAAATCAGAAAGCAATGACTCCAAAATGTATTTATTTGGACTGTGGATGATATTTTTTAAAAGTAAGGAACAGGGTGAGGTATATATCATAAATATAAATGAAAATGCACATGTATATATAAAAATCACTTTGTAGCCGGGCACAGTGGCACATACCTGTAATCCCAGTGGTTTGGGAGGCTGAGGCAGGAGGAGCGGTAATTCCAAGCCAGCATCAGCAATTTAGTAAGGCCCTAAGCAACTCAGTGAGACCCTGTCTCTAAATAAAATACAAAATAGGGCTGGGGATGTGGCTCAGTGGTTGAGCACCTCTGGATTTAATCTCTTGCACCCCCTGCCAAAATCACCTTGTGTATTTCTCTTTTTTTAAAAAATATTTATTTATTTTCTTTAGTTGTACACAATGCAATGCATTTATGTTTACGTGGTGCTGAGGATCGAACCTGGGCCGCGCACGTGCGAGGCGAGCGCTCTGCCACTGAGCCACAATCCCAGCCCCACCTTTTGCATTTCTAAGATGCATAATATACAAGAACATATTAAACACTCTAGAATAACAGCATATTGAAGGGATAAGGGTATTGAACATGAAATGGAAAAATAATAATGAAATTAGAGTAGAATTGCATTGTTCAATGATAATTTGTATGTGACTTGAGGAATAAGAGGAACTTAGTACTTTCTCTACGTGGACTTTGGGGTAAAAAGATTGGTGTAAAAAGATCTCTCTTCATGTATGTTTTGAGTTTGAATTGCTCTTGAGGGATGTGCTTTGAACCTGGCGCACAGATTCTCACAGATAAAGCCCTTCTTAGAATCAATTTACAGCTCCAAATTACTTAATCAACTGTGGAGTGTAATCTACCCTGTCAGAGGTGAGAGCACATAGAGTGATTAGACCCTCAGGACATTGGATAATAGAATGAGACTATGAAATAAATGATTATAATTAAAGATTGACTAGTGAGCGTGGCAGCACTCTTCAGAAAGGATGATCACATATACCTTGTTGGGGATGTTGTTTCAAGATTGTTGAGAGTAAAAGCTGATACAGTGTAGCAAAGGAAGCTCTCAATGTTTCATATACTGTCTTTAAATTTTGGCTTTGCCTCTTATTTGCACTCAAAGTTTATACATTTTATGTTCCATTTTTTTCTTCTGTGAAAATAATTATAGCGCTGACTTGTAGTTTTTTGATGAGTAATATATGAACATAGTAGTAATCAGTAGATATTAAATTATTCATGACATGAAGGAAGGATTTAAAACATGATCAAAGAACAAGACACTATAAATAATATAAGCATATTTTGAAAGACCCAAATAGGACTTTAAATGTGAAATATATTATTGCTAAAATTGAAAACTCAGTGTAATAATTTAGTATATTATAGATTAGAGAGTGCTGCAGGCACAGTTAGTGAATTGGAACTTAGAACTGGTGAGATATTACCTAGAGAGCAATAGGAATGGTCAAAGGTAGACATTTAAAAAGAAAATTCTATGGGAATAAAGGCTATCCTATATTTATAGGAGTTTCAGAAGGAAAGAATAGAAGGCAATTTTATTTTTTATTCATTTTTTTGTGATTCTGGGGAATTTCAGGAGGCAACTTTAAAAGAAAACTGTCAATAATTTTTCTAATTTAGCCAAATGTGGTGGTGTACACCTGTAATCCCAGCTACTAGGGAGGCTAAGGCAGGAGAATTTTGCAGGTTGAGATCAGCCTGGGCAACTTATTAGTGAAACCCTGTCTCAAAATAAAATAAAAAGGGATGGGGGTGTAGCTCAGTGGTAGAGTGCTTTGCCTACTGGAGCTCTGGGTTTGATCCCTGGAAGGACCACCACCACCACCACCAACAAAAAAAAAACCACCACACCAACAAAAAAATATATATATGTATGTATATATATACACACACAACACATATAGAAATAGAAAAATTTTTCTAACTTGATACAGAAATGATTTCTCCAATTTAGATAGGAGAAAATTATTCCTGAGCAGGAAGCTATTTATACCTACACGTGTCATCATGAAACCCTGGATAAGCTGAATCCCACAAAGGATTGACAGTTAGATATATCGGACTGTTCATTACCAATAATAGTTGTGAGAATATAGTAGAGTAGAATCTTCAAAGTTTAAGGAAAATCATTGGCAACTCAGAATTGTGGATCCAGATAGCTGTCATTCTTTAGTGAAAAGTAGAATAAAGACAATTTTGCAGACTAACAAACTGAGCAGGTTTAGTACTTATGGATCCCTGTAGGAGTAACTGCTGTACTGTAGAAATAAGCAAGCGGGTATGTTGGTGCATGTCTGTAATCCCAGCTACTAGGGAGACAGATGCAGGAGGATCACAAGTTTGAGGCCAGCCTCAGCAATTTTGCGAGGCCCCAAGCAACTTAACGAGACAAAATACAAAACAGAAAGGGGTGGAGGAGATATGGCTCAGTGGTAGAGTGCCCCTGAACTCAATACCCAGTACTGAAAAAAGTAAAAAGCAAATTGTTTCTAGAAGGAAAGAGTGAGATACAAGAAGGAATAATAGATAAAATAACATCAATGTAACAAGTAGAAAAAAAACCTCAAATGTCATTCTAAATGTTTGTACAGACATTATAGTGATAGTGCCATTAAAGCTAAAACCCCCAAATCATTTGAAGTATATTCAATAAAGATGATGAATTTCAGAGAAAGGGTATAAAAGGAAGAGCTTATCTATTGTGTCTGCTTGTTGGTAGACGATAGAATAGGCGAAATTTCACATCTAGCTACCCTGTTAAGAAGAAGGACTGGATAGAGTAGAATATAAATTTAGACAGGAGCAATAGTGGCAAAATGAAATGAAGCCCAAGATATGTAAAAACAGAAACTGTAAGAAAGCATTAAAGAGATCTGCAACCTTGTTACTCAAAGTGCCCAGAGACTTACCTAAGAGTTCTTTGCAAGGCAGAATCTTGAGCCTCGCTTCAGATTTCCTGAATCAGAGCCTTCATTCTAACAAATTCTCCAATTTGAGAAATACCGTAAGATTGTCTTTTAGCTAGGACATTTTAAATCCAGAGGCAAGTAAAATTGATGATCTGATATTGATGATCATTGATGAATCATGAAAATGAGAGAGTTTTCTGAGAATGGATTTGAGCTGATGTCATTTTGAGTTTCAAAAAGGGAAGAGAAAAGATTGCCACATCTATGCATAGCCTAATCTTTTCCCAAAATCCAACTTTAGAATGGAATATTGGAGGGAAGGTTTGTGAGGTCCTTGGAATAGAAGTTATCACTCAGAGCCAACATTAAAACTAGGCCATCTCAAACTAACTTTATGTTCTTTTTTAGTAGGATTTCTAGAGGAAGATCAGGAAAATATGGAAGATATAGTAAACTTGTACTTACTTGTAGGAGGCGTTATCAGGGCAGTGTGTGTAAGGTGGATTAGATTATAATTAGGTTTCTTAATATCTGAAAAATGAAGTTGGGTATGGTGGCACATGCCTGTCATCCCAGTGACTTGAAGGGCTGAGGTTTGAGGATTCCAAGTTTGAGGCCAGCCTGGACAATTTAGTGAGACCCTGTCTCAGAATAAAAGAGAAAAAGAATTGGGTATGTAGCTCAGTATAAGAGTATGCCTGGGTTCAGTCCCCAGAACCAACCAACCAACAAACCAACCAAATACAAAACAAAACAAACCCCTGCCACTTATCTGTAAAATGATCTTTCAAGAAATTGTGTTTAATGATGTATGTTAGCCTACATGTAAATTACTGGTAGAATCTAGTACCTCTCTGTGACTTTTTCTTGTTTAATATCTTAATTAATGAATTGGGTAGAAAAAAATGAGAATGGTAACATGCATGTTACATGAGAATTTAAGCATTCTAAAACATCTATAGAGCAGAGTTATTGACTAAATCTAGTAGAATAAATTTAATAGGATGGATGTAAAAATATTTATTTACCATTCCTCCCTTGCAAAATGTATGCATGTGTGCACACAGGACATTCTACTTAAGTCTGTATGGTGGCTGCCAATGCTTCCTCCTTCTCTCCAAGAAACAAAAACAAACAAAAAAACTTAATGAAATCTTAAGTTGTTTTAAAAGTGTCTGGAAGAAGAAGGAGGTAATCAGGTCACACATAAAATATTGAATCTGGGTACAATGATTTGATAGACATTGACATATTTAATCATGCTTCAATGCAGAGTCCAAAACCATGCCATGTTAAGGAACAGTTAAAGGGTAGCCTGGAACAGAAATGCTCTTGGGATATAATGATAGTCTCATGTTATTTGAATGTCTGTTAAGGAGAAGATAGAAAGTATCCTAATGGGTTGAACTTGGACTAGTGGGTAAAACTATAGAAAAACATTTTATTTTCTACGTCAAGATAAGAGATTACTTTGTACTATACCTATTATAAAGTAGGGGTGTGGGCAGCCTCAAGAAGTATACATCTGATCATTACTGCTAGTGTTCAAATATTAGAAATGTTTTGTACAGGTACTTCAGGCTTTGGGTGAGAGATTGAACTGGGTCTTTTCACAGTCCTGTCAATGCTAGTGTTCTCAGGACTTTTACATAGAGCTGTAAGGCTTAATGATCTTAGTCTGATATAAGAATGAAGTGTTACATACATGTTTGTTTAGAGGGGTCAAGGTAGAAGAACCAGATTGGCTGGCCACTCTCACTCTGTCTCTCAGGTTTGAAGAGGCAAAGAATAGTAACATTTTTGGCCAGGCATAGTGGCAAATGCCTGTAAGCCCAGTGGCTCAAGAGCCTGAGGCAGAAGGATCTTTAGTTCAAAGCCAGCCTCAGCAATAGCAAGACACTAAGCAACTCAGTAATAAAATACAAAATAGGGCTTGGGATGTGGCTCATTGGTCGAGTGCTCCTGAGTTCATTTTCTTCTACCAAACAAACAAACAAACAAACAAACAACAACAACAAACAGTAGACTGTGGAAAGGTGCATCTCTATCCTGGCTGCTATGGTTTGAGTATAGTTTCTTCCTCTTGAAAGACATTTTGGAGTTTAATCCCCTTTGTGAAATATTAGGAAGATAGAAACTTAGAATCTGACTATGGTTTTGAGGTGGGGCCCTCAGGAGATGATTAGAGTTAGATCTGATCATCAGCATGGAGCCTCTGTGATTGAATCCTAGTGGCTTATAACAGGGAGAAAACCAGAGGACAATTATATACACGAGCTCACCATATGATGCCTCTGCCACCTTGGGATTCTGCCACCAAAAAGGCCATCACCAGATGTCACCCTGCAACATTGGACCAGAACCTTGAACCCAGACAAACCTCTTTTCAACTTGTAATGTACCTAGTCAGTAGTATTGTGTTATCAGGAGCAGAAAATAGACTCATACAGTGGCTTTTTTGATGTTTCTCTGAGCTTGTCATATTTTTGTCAGGTATGAGGCTTCCTTCAAACAGAGCTCTATGTAGTTTGTAGAAATAGCCTCTTTAAAAGGTTTACTTGTCTACTCTTCATGATGTCAATTCTGTGGCCCAGTGCCCTTCATTTTATTTTGCCCCCTTTCTAGGTGATAACAATGAGAAATATGGTAATAGGAAATTATACTTAGTTGTCTTGGGCAAATGACTTAGTTTGGGCTTAGATTTCCTTAACTTTAAAATTAGGAGGGGGTGTGTGTGTGTGTGTGTGTGTGTGTGTGTGTGTGTGTGTATGTGTGTGTGTGTGGCTGGGGATCAAACCCAGGACGTGGCATGCTAAGTAGGCATCTTACCACTGAACTACGTATATAGCCCCAATATTAGGAGTTTAAATTACATAATATTACTATTTAAAAAATTGATGAAATGTTGCAGGATACAGGAAAAATGCATGAAATATTTTAACACCACTCAGATTTAATATACATTAATGTTTGACCACATTTAATGTCCTTTCAAAGAAAAAGTCTGTTATGGTTTGAATCTGGAATGTCCCCAAAGACTCATGTGTTAGAAGGTTGGTCCCCAATCTAGCAGTGTTCAGAGATGGGTCCTTTGGGGGAAGTGATTGGATCACGAGGGCTGTAACCTCATGGATGGATTAATTCATTGATGTTTTCATAGACTATTGGGAGGTGGTAGAAAATGTAGGAGATGGGACCTAGTTGAAGGGAGTGGGTCCTTGGTGGCAAACACTTAGGACCTTTTCCTAGGCTCCTTCCTTCCTCTCTTTCTGCTTTCTGGCATTATGAGGTGAACAGCCCTGCTTTACATGCTCTCTCTGCCATCACGCCCTGCCTCACCATAGAACCCTCACAGTAGAACACCAGCTGACCAAGGACTGAAATCTCTGAAACTGTGAACCAAAGTAAATCTTTCTTCCTTTGTTTTTCTCATGTATTTTGTCACAGCAAAAAGCTAACACAAGGTCCTAAAAGATAAAAAAAATCTAATTTAAACATTCTCAATTATCAAAGGAAAAATTAGCTTAAACAGAAAATATCATTAAAATCTCAACATTTTAGAACTGGTTGGGGTGTTGTGTATAGGAATAAAGATTTGAAAACTGCCATTACAGAAAAGGTGGTTAAAACCTAGGATTGAGTTAGTTTGTCCAGAGAAAATTGTATACAATAATATGTAAAGAGAGGAAATGACAACAGAGTGGAGAACACTGAAAAGGTTCATTCAGAGAAATGGAAAGGGAGAGGGTCATGTTGGCAAAGCCAACAGAAGAATTACAGGAAACAAGCTATTTTTTTCCCTTTTAATAGATCACTACTACTACTGTGCATTTAGGTAGATCTATTTACTGATGTAAAATAAAGCAAGCTTAAGGTAATTAATAGTTTTAGGATCAGAAGTAAGATGCCAAAATAGCTGGGTAGACATTTTTCTGTTGACTTCCATTGGTGGAGAAAACCTTGTAGAGAAAAACCTCTTTTTATTGAAGTTGGCATAACCCATTTACCACTGACCTTGATGCTTGGCAAACTGTGGATGGTGTTCCTCCAGCTCAGTTGATATGAATAAACAAGGTCTTATTGCTCCTGCCAGGAGTGGTGTTAGGGTGATGACTGTGTGTCCTGCTAATCTTTGAGGGGTTTTCCTGAATGTGTTTTTTTGTGGTTTACAAAATATGGACCTCATGCAAAATTACACTACAAATTTAGTTCACTCCAAACCAAAAGATCAGTGTAGAATTCAGAGCAATTAATCTAGTAGTAGTAAAGTGGTTTTTGTGGTTGTTTTTATCTCAAATTTCTAGACCAGCACATTTGAATTCTGCATTGCATGAAAAAGCAGAACAAGAAAAAGTGTACACAGGTGATTTGAATCAAACACTTAGTAAAGAAAAGATTATTTAGTAATTGGGGCATGGACTTGGGCAATTTCTGTGTATAATATTTATGATATATGAAATATTTTTTATATCAAATCCTGCATTTCCACCACTCTTAACACCAAAGGTTTACGTTTATCACAAGAGTTCTCATTCTTGGATGTTTTCAGTCATCAATTCCCGTGGGTCTCATACTTGACATTCCCTCAAAATGGCATGCAGCTATTTATGACTGTTTAACCCTGGCACATTTCCAGGCCACTTAACTGAGTCACTGAAAGTGCAACGTTGCTATCTAGGTACTTTTGATAAAGAAGCAGCATTTATTATGGAGTCTCACAAATATTGTCCTATGGTAATTGTCCTCTTGGAAATATTGAAATGAGAAATGTTTAGAAGTGATGAAGGATATTTTCCTGCTATGTTATGATCCCTGCTCTGAAGATGTAAAGCCTTTTAATTTTGTAAAATTAATACTTGGAAGAACTGGGAGATAAGTAAATTAGGTGATTAAGACTTCTCTTAAGATTTAAATGTCTGGGCCTTTTGCCTTTATAGTAAGAAGGAAATAGTATATTTAGGGGATATTGAGTAAAATGTTATTATTTTTTAGATGAGTTGCTTTGTATTTTGCTTGTGGTTATTGGTTAGACATTTTAGAGGAGGAATACATGGTATATGACATGTAAGTTAAAAATAGACATTAAATGCAAATGAGTGAGTGTGTGATTTATTTTAAAAGTTTATGACGTGTACTTTTCTAAGTCTTTGACCTTTTTAACTGTGTAGAAGGGTCAGCAGATTAGTAAGCACCCTCTTTACTCACGGTGACTGATGCCCTATAATGGATACAGTTAATAGGAACCAAATCTGATACTGTCAAATAGGATTAGTAACCATGCAGGCTGGCTTGAGCTGTGCCTGAATGCCAGGTGGATAAGGGTCAATGAAATTCTGCGGGCAGATAAAGCAGCTTTGTTGTTGAATTTCATATTTTGCACAGGTCTTTGCTCAGTGGGTAGCTTCCTTTATTCCTGACTACAATATTGGATCTGTTCAAATATTTATTTTTGGGTTATTTTTCTTTGCATAGGGAAGAGTTCCTGATTTTTAATAGGTAGATGAAAGAAAGCAGAGGGAAACTTAAAGACTTTGCCATCTTGTGTCTCAGAAAGGACCATTACAGAACTCAGTGGTAATCATGTCATTCATCTTTGTTTTTCATTGAATTTTAATCCTTATGCTTGTGTGCCTGAATTCAGCCACCAAAACAGGAAATTTTTAGTGTAACATCTTTTGGATTCACTAGTCCTGATTTATTGTAATTCTGTTGTTTGTCAGTATATTACATTTTTAGATCACAAGTAAATCAACTTTCTTATTCCTTGTCCATGAGAAAAATATTAAGTAGGCTGACCTGACACATAGTATTAACTTTTACTTTACATTTCATATAGTATTCAAGGAAACGACTTACTTAGATCCCTTTGATTTCTTCCACTAGCATTTTGTAGTTTTTGGCATACAGATCCTACACATGTTTTGTTAGATTTATACCTAAGTTTTAAATGTTTTGGAGTGACTGTAAATGATCATAAACTTTGAAAATCAAAGTTGGAAATTGAGTCATATTTAACTTTGATCAGTTCACAAAATACTCCACATTTTAAAAGCAAATATAAATAAGCCTCTGGTTACCTTAGTGTTATTCTTACTAAGAAATACAATAGGCATATAAAGTGCAGATAAAATATTAAGTGCTTTAAATGATATTATAAGGTGCAGATGCATTAAACTTTAACAGTTGAATTTAATATTTAATGTGTTTTCTTTATGATTTATCTTTCATATTTAAAAACAAAACCCTCCCACGTCTCAGTGACTTAAAACTATTTTCCTCTATTTCTTTCCAAAGTTGTAAAGATTTGCATCTTACATATAGGTCTTTAATTTGCATCTTAAATTGTAAAGATTTGCATCTTACATATAGGTCTTTAATTTGCCTAGAATTCATTTTTGTATATTGTATAAGTTAAGAATCTTTTCCCTTTCACCAGTATGGGTAACCAGTTATCTAGAAGTGATTTGTTGAATATTCTGTTTTTTTTTTTTTTTCTTTCTTCTGATTATACTATCCCCTCCATTTTGGTATCTGTTTTCATCTCTATGTGCTACTGTAACAAATATCATAGACTGAATAATTTATAAAGAACAACAGTTTATTTTCTCACAGTAATGGGGACTGGGAAGTCTAAGAACAATTTTGGTAAATTTTGACATATGTCCTGTGGAACCAACACTATAGTCAAGGTAATGAATATTCTACGTTACTGCCCCAGATTTTCTTATGCCTCTTGGTAAAACCTTCTTGCTGGCTTACCATTCTACACTTACTCATCTCCCCACCTTAAATTTTCAGGCAACCTTTGATTTTCATTACTGTAATTAGTTTACATTTTTCAGAAGTTTGTATACATTAAAGCATATAACATGTAGTCTTTTTATCTGGCTTTTTTCCATCTCTCAATTATTTTTCTGACTAATCCATGTTGTGGAGTATATCTATAATTCATTTTGAGATTTATCCGTGTTATAGAGGACGTGAACAATGCATTCCTTTTATTCCTAAGTTGTGTTCAATTGTATGGATATATGAGAATTTGCATATCTGTTCACCTGTTGATGGACATTTGAGTTATTTCCAATTTTTGGCTATTGCAAATAAAGCTGCTATAAACATTTGTGTAAAATTCTTTGAACATATGCTTTTATTTACTCTGCAGGAGTAAAATGATTGGATCATATGGTACATATATGGATGTTTAACTTTTTAAGAAACTTCCAAACTGTTTTGCAAAGTAATTGTTTCATTTTGCATTTCTATTGCCAATGTATAGAGTTTGATTTTCTACATATTTATCAGTTGTTAAGGTAAATTTTCTACATTTTGACCTTTTGTTTTCTTTTTTCTTGGTAATGGGGATTGAACCTAGGGGTGCTTAAGTACTGAGCCACATCCCCAGCACTTTTTATTTTTTATTTTAAGATAGGGTTTCCCTAAGTTACTCAGGGCTTCATTGCTGAGGCTGGCTTTGATCCTCCTGCACCCAGCCTACATTTTGGCCATTTTAATAATGTTCGGAATTACCTCATGTGTTCACTTTCCATCTATTTTATCTTCTGTAGTGAAGTGCCTGTTTATATTTTTTTCTCAATTAAAAAGAAAGTTTATTTTTTGAGAGCTTTTCATATATTATGGATAAAAGTTTTTTAAAATGAAATTTATGATTTATAAATTTTTTTTCCACCTGTAGTTTGTCTTATGACATATTAGAAAATAAGTGTTATTGAACATATTTGTTTCAAAATTTTTTCTTTAGGTGTGAGTTAGGTTTTGGATTCTGTTGCAATGATTTGTTTATTCTTATTCCTAATCTCTTTATTGTTTTAAATAGCTTTATAATAAGTCTTGGTATTTTGCAGGGTTAGTCTATTTTGTTCTTTCTTTACTTTGTGAAAAAGTAAAGAAGAATTATTAAAATTTTCTTCTATAATGTCTTATCTGTCATTAATCTCACCAGGTGTATTTTTCACTTCAAACATTGAAGTTTTCATCTTTAGTTGATTTGGGTTTTTAAAATATTTTTATGTTTCAGCATTGAATTATCAATCCTTCTAACTTCTCTCTTCCATCTTTCTTGAGACATATTCCATAAATACAACTTTATATATTTAAGGCATACAGTGTGATGCTTTTATCAGTGTATATATTGTAAAATAATTACGACAATCAAGTTAGTTAACACATTTATCACCTCACATTTTTCCCTTGTGAGAATATTTAAGCATATTTCAAATTTGTAATACAGTATTATTGACTGTAATCATCATGGTGTGCATTAGATCCCTAGAAAATTTTCATCCTTATGACTGAAATTTGTACCTATGATTTAACATCTCCCCATTTCTTCTCCCTACCCTCATGGTGACCACCATTTGACTCTTTGTTTCTGTGAGTTCAGTTTTTTTAGATTCCAAATTAGTGACATCAAACTATCATCTGTGTTATTTCTGGATCATTTTTCATTGAAATGACTTTTTTTGTATATTCCTGTATCTTTGCAAATCAGGTAATTTTGGATTGGGTGCTAGGCATTATGAGTTTTACATCATTGGGTGCTGGGCATGTATTCCTTTTTTAAAAAAAAAAAATTATTTATTTGCTTTAGTTGTACACAATGCTTTTATTTTTACATGGTGCTGAGGATTGAACCTGGGCTGTGCATGTGCTAGGCGAGCGCTCTACTGCTGAACCACAACTCTAGCCCTGGGCATGTATTCTTATAAATAATATTGAACTTTATTTTGTGATGTGAATAAATTACCTGGAAATAATTCAGTTCTTTTGGGTTTTTCTTTTAAGTTTTGTTAGATGATATAAAAACTGCATTTAGCCGGGCGCGGTGGCGCACGCCTGTAATCCCAGCACTTTGGGAGGCTGAGGCAGGAGGATCGCGAGTTCAAAGCCAGCCTCAGCAATGGCGAGGCACTTAGTAACTCAGTGAGACCCTGTCTCTAATAAAATATGAAAAAGGGCTGGAGCTGTGGCCCAGTGGTTGAGTGCCCCTGAGTTCAATCCCCAGTACCACAAAAAAAAAAAAAAAAAAAAAACTGCATTTAGTTTTAGGTATACACACACACACACACACACACACACACACACACACACACAGAGTAAAGAGATTTTCAAAAATTTAAAACAATCATGCTTATCTTACCATTTTTTTTTGTAATTATAGTGGTCCCCCCATAATAATGTGTTATTTTAACTTATGTAATGGACTCATTTTAAATTAATAAGTAACTTAAAAACTAATTTTAATTTTGAATATTAATAAATATTGATAAGTATAACTCATACAAACAAAGGACTTTGGGTCTTCAATAAATTTTTTTTTTTTACACTGGAAATTGACTCCAGGCATACTTTACCACTGAGCTTTTTTATTGTGAGACAGGGTTTCACTAAGTTGCTGAAGCTGGCCTCTAACTTGACATACTCCTGACTCAGCCTCCTGATTCACTGGGATTACAGTCATACACTATTATGCCCAGCTTCAATAATTTCTAAGAGTGTCAAGGAGTCCTGAAATCAAAGGTAGGGTTTCAGAGTGGGTGCTGTAAGGGAGTGTTGAGAGTACTGAGATGCTTGAGGATCATCCAATAGCAGAGCAGTTGCCCAGTGAAGGCTTGTAATTTTCTGTTCTAGCCTTGCTTTGTGTTGCCCTATCTTATATACTGTCCTCCGAGGCTTCTTCAAAACCATGTCCTTTAGGACACAGTAATAAGTAAAGGAATAAGCAGGATGGCAGGCATAACTTCTTTGTAAGCAAACCATTTTGGGTTTCTTGTCTTTGTTTTCAGCATTCAGTGATTTTGTGTCTTTGTGTGTCTGTGTGTATATGTTCTCAACTATTAATTTAAAAGTAAGTTTGTTATATTTTAGTATTTTAGAGTGTTTTGTAGTAGTAAGTATAGTGGGTAATAGGATAATAGTATCTTCCATAAATTCATGTCTACCCAAACCTGAGTGTTCCCATATTTGGATAGGGTCTTTGCAGATGGATCTACAGGTCCAGGATTGCTAGCAGCCACCAGAAGATAGGAAGAGACAAAGAGTTCTCCTTAGAGCTCTCAGATGGCCTAAGAAAACTGAGACTTAGATAAGAAAAGATGGCAGGCTTAAGATTATTATGGCCTTGCTGAAACCTTGATGTCAGATTTCTATCCTCTAGAACTGTGAGAGAGAACAAAATGTGAAGAACGACAAATAAAATAAGAAGCATGGCATGTATTCAGAGAACAGCTATGGTGCTAGAGAAATAAATTGCTACAAATGGAATGAGGAGGTGTAGTACAAAGATAAGGCAGGTGGTAGGATGGGACCCCCACATTGTGGAGGACCTGGAATACCATGCTCTCAGTTCCCTGGAAGGGTGTATATTATAGAATCAGTGGTTGAGAGTGGAGGATCTAGTCCAGTTGACCACAATCCTTGCTCTAATACTTACTGGTAGCTTTGAAATCTTGGGCTTGTTACCTTCTCTTAGATCTATGTCCCAGGTGTGTGCTACCTCCTCCCACCAGGGATTTAACCCAGGAGTACTTTACCCCTGATCAACATCCAGAACACTTTTTTTTTTTTTTTTTTTTTTTGGTACTGGGGATTGAACTCAGGGGCACTCAACCACTGGATCACATCCCCAGCCCTTTTTTTGTATTTGATTAGAGACAGGGTCTCACTGAGTTACTAAGTGCCTCGCCATTGCTGAGGCTGGCTTTGAACTCGCGATCCTCCTGCCTCAGCCTCCCAAAGTGCTGGGATTACAGGCGTGTGCCACCGCGCCCGGCTAGATTTTTATTTTTATTTTGAGACAGGGTCTTGCTAAGCTGCTTAAGGCCTCAGGCTGGCCATGAACATGCGATCTTTTTGTTTCAGCCTCCTGAGTCTCTGGGATTATAAATGTGTGCCATTGTTCTTTCTGGCTTCTAAGTCCCAGTTTTCTAAAATGCCATAGGAGAGTGTAGAATTGTACACAAGAATAATGCAAGGGAAGAAAATACGGTGCCTGAGGATGGAACTCTGAGGATTTTTAATCTGTTGTATGTATGGTAGAAAAGCATATATATGACCACGTGCATGTGTTTGTGATTCAGAAAAAAGATTTTCAGAATTAGAAAATTGTTAGTGAGGTCTTTCCACACTATAGTGGGTTAACTATATGTCTTTTATTAAAGTAAAGTAGAGGTAAATTAAAGGTGAAAGACTATTTGTTGAATGTGCATGGTAGAACCTATGATGCAAAGTTATAAATGAGACCTGAAAAGATTGCCTCCCCATCTTCCGGCTTGGTGAGACCTAGTGGCATAGAAATTCTTGGCAGAATGTAGTTTAGCAAAATATAGTGTGGTTTATCTGCATGTTTTTCCTTTCCAGCATAGTCCAACATAATTTGTAAGTACTTAGTGAGTTAATTGTGGCAGTCTCAAATGAGACTAGTCACCTAGGAAATTTTCATAACACTTCTGAACAGTATCATTGTGCTATATCTTAGTACTATATATCAGATGCCTTGTGGTTTAAATACAATATTAGATCTTCCTTGAGAGCTTAAATGTATTCCTAATGTGAATAATTACTCATATTACTTGCTTTTTCTTTGTGGGTTACTCCACAGCCAGTAACTAAGTACAGTATGGTAAAAGTAATATTGGACAAGTAAGTTAAAGATGAGAGATGTTTTACAGAAGCATACTTGCTCCTTAAGATTTGCACTGACTAGTGGGGTGTGATGTAAAGGTTAAATATACATTGGACTTTGAAGACTTGGTATCGAAAAAGAATGTAAGATCCCTCATCATTTTTAATACAGGTACATTTTGAAATGATAGTGTTATAGAAATATTAGATAAAATGTTATTAAAATTTTACCTTTTTAACTTTTTAATGTAGCTATTAGAAGATTAAAAATGGCTTGTAAATATGACTCATATTTTCTCTAAATAGCACTATCTTAGCTGAAAGAAATCTACCTTCCTGTTTGTTTTGCTGCAATTAAATACCTGTTGAAGTTTTAATCCTTGGTGGAAAAACAAAAAACAAACAAAAAATTGGAGTGTGACTATAGATGGGGTGTTAAAAGCTTAATGAAATTTGCTTTAAATGGATTTTAAAATAAATATTATTATCACTGGATTTCTCATTAAATAAGTAATATCCAATGACAGCTATTAAACTTCAGGGATAGAGGTAACTCAGTCCCAGACTTTAGCTAGTTAATCTTGGTGTCTGAAAAACAGACCTTTGCTTTTGCTTTGTATGGATGTCCAAGCATACATGATGCTATCCTAAAATCATCATAGCCTATGGGTAGATTTTGTAATGTGATAAGTGCTATTCTTGGTGATTCTTTTGGTTTCCTTTCTGATTTTTAGATTTTCTAAAGAAATGTAATAGTACTTGGGAGCTTGTCTATATGCTAATTTTCAGCCCCCACCCTGAAACCTTGGTGGGTGGATCTGGCAATGTATTTTAACCAATGAGGTGATTCTGACGTAAGTAAAGTTTGACAAACATATTGTAGATTATACAGAAATAGCAAAACTCAATCTTTTTTTTTTCTTTTGGTACTGGGGATTGAGCTCAGGGGCACTCGACCACTGGGCCACATCCCCAGCCCTTTTTTGTATTTTATTAGAGACAGGGTCTCACTGAGTTGCTAAGTACCTTGCCATTGCTGAGGCTGGCTTTGAACTCAAGATCCTCCTGTCTCATCCTTCCAAGTGCTGGGATTACAGGCGGGCACAGTGGCGCCCGGCTAAAACTCAATCTTTTTATAATCTGTAATATATCCATTCAAAAAGAGTTATGTTATTTTCAGTTAATAACTTGTAAAAATTGTGTATTCTTAGGTGGATGCTCTCCGATTGCGTTTGGAAGAAAAGGAAACCATGCTGAATAAAAAGACAAAACAAATTCAGGATATGGCTGAAGAGAAAGGGACACAAGCTGGAGAGATACATGACCTCAAGGACATGCTGGATGTGAAGGAGCGGAAGGTTAATGTTCTTCAGAAGAAGGTAAGGTGCTGGCATTTAGAGTCCAGTAGTCCACTTCTGACATACCTCCTCATTCCTACCACTAAATTATACTTAAATGCTGTCAAGAGTTTTTTTTCTTGTTTCTCTGATTATGTTTTTGCATCAAGTAATTGGAACTGTTGTTACAGTAGATAGAGTGCTAAATCAGCTCTATATATTGTTTTTAATTTTTGTAAGTAATACTATTAATATCTTTCAGTAGTATTCTCATGCTGCTTCTAAAAAGTGTTTGTTTGTGAGTTGCCTTACTGTTTGACCAGATATTTCTTCTACCTCTTTTTTCTTTGATTGGAACTATAACAAATTAGAACAGCACATGGACCATTTGCATGATTAATAAATGACAATTTTGAATAGAAAAACATGCTGCTATAATTAACATATAATGTACCTATTTCAAGGAAAGGTAGAAATTTTTCCATCTTTTATCATAATATTATTAGAAAGATGCAAACTCTGGAATAAATATAAAAACTAATATTTGTCTCTTTTTCTTAGCTTAATAAAGGCTGCCATTGAAATAACACTGTGATGGACACTGTGTGTGTGTGTGTGTGCGCGCGCGCGCGCATGCGGTGCTGAGAATCAAACCCACACATTGCCTCACACATTACTAGGCAAGCGCTCTACCACTGAGCTACAACCCCAGCCCTATTGCTTCTTTTCATACAATCACTTCTGTGCCTGTTCTTTTCCATGTTTATTTTCTGTCTACTTATTTTGTAGAAGTTGCTTTACTAACATGGTCAGAAGCAACATTTATGATGTATTCTTTCCATCACTATATATGCTAGTAGATAGATGTAGCTTTAATTTTTTTTTAAATATTTATTTATTTGCTTCAGTTGTACACAATGCAATGCATTTATGTTTATGTTTACGTGGTGCTGAGGATCGAACCCGGGCCGCGCACGTGCGAGGCGAGCGCTCTGCCGCTGAGCCCCAGCCCCAGCCCCAGATGTAGCTTTAATTTTAATACCCATATATAACAAACAAAATTAATATCCTAAATTTAGTGGTGATTTAAAGTTCTTAAGGGATGTATGTGGTTTTATTACATAAAAATAATGTTTAAAAAGAGGTATCAGATTTTTGTTGTTGTTGTTGTTATAACATGTAGTTTTTTGTATTTTTAGGCAGGAGTACAAAGCCACACATCCATTTAACGATCAGAGGTCAAAACAACATTTATATTCCAGTTGTATTTTCACTGTTAAAGCTTTTGAAACTTTCTCTGGAACTAGAGAAAAAGAAATGGTGCTTACAGCAGACATTTTGAATACAATACTACCTTCTTTTATTCATGTTTTATTTAATTTGTTTTTAAAACGTAGGTGTTATGCTTTACAAAGACAAAAGCATGGAGGTTGATAGGCAGAAAGTCATGTATATAAAGAGTGGAATCCTAAAATACTTCTGAATAGCAATGGAAGCAATTAATAGTGAAGAGACAACCTCCAGAGTGGAAGAAAAATATTTGCAACTTATACATCTGACAAGGAGTAAATAACCAGAATAAGTAAGAAGCTCAAACAATTCAACAGCAGAAAACACCAAATGATTAAAAAAATTAAATGGGCAAAAGGGAGCTGGATGTGTAGCTAAGTGATAGAGCACTTACTGGCATGCACAATGCTCTGGTTTTGATCCCTAACACTGCAAGAGAGAAAAAGGCGAACCAGAGGCACTGGTGCATGCCTGTAATCCCAGTGGCTTGGGAGGCTCTTTCAAGTCCAGCCTCAGCCAGTTTAGTGAGGCCTTCAGCAACTTACTGAAACCCTGTCTCCAAAAAGAAACCAAAAAGGAAAAAAAAAAAATAGTGCTGAGGATGTAGTTAAGTGGTAAAGCGCCCCTGGGTTTGATCTCCAATACAAAACAAAACAATAAAAGGAGGGAGAGGAAGGGAGGGAGGGGAAGGAATAAGGAAAAGGGCAACAAGCATGTTAAAAAAACAAAAACTCAGTATTACTAATCTTCAGGGAAATGAAAATCAAAACCAGAATGAGATATTACCTCACTCCACTTAGGATGGGTATTGGCAAAATACAAGATAATAAGTACTCTTAAAGATATGGAGAACAAGGAATCCTTGCACACTTTTGATGGGAATATGAATTAGTACAACCATTGTGGAAAAGAGCATGGAAATTAAAATATATATAGGTATCTACCATATGATTCAATAATTCCACTCCTGGATATATTCAAAGGAAATGAAATCAGTCTGTCAAAGACAGTTTATTGTAGCACTCATCACAATGGCCAAAAAGTGTAAATAAACTTAAGTGTCCTTCAGCTGATGAATGAATGAAGAAATTTTGGTACATATACACAATGGAATACTATTCAGCCATAAAAGGACGAAATCCTGTCATTTGGGACAATGTGGATGGAACTGGTGGTCATTATGTTAAATGAAATAAGCCAGACACAGAAAGACAAGTACCCTGGAATCTCATTTATGTGGAATCTAAGATAGTTGATCTCATAGAATATGAGAGGAGAATGGTGGTTACCAGTGGCTGAAGAGAGGGGAGGGATGGGGAATGGTGGATTAATAGGTACTAAGGTACTTTGAAAAAAGTAGTTCTGGAATTCTTTTGCATAGTAGGGTGACTATAGGTAACAATAATGTACTATTCATTAAGAAAAAGTACATTAGAAGGAAGTATCTTGAATGTTTTCATAATTAAGAAAGGATAAATATTTGAGTAGATAGGTTTATCCTGATTTAAACATTACATAATGTATATATATGTAGACATCACATGGTATCCCACATATATATACAATTTTTATGAACCAGTTTAAAATAAATTTAAAAGATGAAGCCACATTTATTGACTACACTGTGGGCATGGGTTGGGGGGAACCTCAGTACTCAATTTCTCCTATTATATACTCAAAACAAAGATCATTTCTGGGATCTCAAATATGGGGGAATTTTTCCACAATGGCAAACAAGCAGTTCTGCATTGGACATAGCTGGGTATCTCTAATTCAATTTAATTTTGACACCAGCTACATGGAGTTAGTGTTAGATCCCACATGTCAAGGATTCAGTCCAACAGGGCTGCCCCTCCTTTAGATACCATTCTCAAGTGCTGGTGTCAGGAACTTGGGACTGACTGGCTACAAATTAGAGTATCCACTACCTCCTCTTTAGGCTCCATTAATTTGCTAGATGGATGATAGAACTCAGGGAAACACTGGTTCTAATGATTACAATTACTGATTTTTTAAAATAAAGGATATTTTAAATGCTACAAATCTGAAGAGATATATAAGATAATGTCTGGAAGGATCCTGAGGGCAGGAGCTTCTATTTCCATTGTGTCAGAGTGTGCCTCTTGGCCTGTGGATGAGTTCTTGTTCACCTTCCTGTAAGCCTCCATGTGTTCAGCTGTCTAGAACATTCTTTTAAGCGTGTGCTTTTGAGTCTTTGTGGAGCCTTTATTGAATGATTGAAGGATGGACAACCATTTAAAAATGGGATTGGCCTAAATGGGTATGATCTAGTGCTAATAGAATGGGTGAGAGAACCCAGAAAGGTCTATTCATATTGTTCTTGGCCTCTCTGTGAAGCATTTCTTCCTCCTGTGTCTGGGACAGGATCCCATCTGAAATAGGAGTCTTGTGATGTACTATGAGACAAGATTAGACAAGTTCTTTAAAGCCAAAGAATTTCTTTACCACCAGTGCCAAGACAGAAAGACAGGGAAAGATTAGAATTTCTGAAAGGGAGGAGCAATTTCAGTTTCTATGGCCTGTCTTGGTGAGGAGTTATAAGCCAGGAACCAAGGATGTAATATTACAACTACTTTGTATGAAAAACAGTTTTTTATGTATCATTTCTCCTCCTTAATTTTTGTTGGTAAGCTGTGTTTTGTTTTTCTAAGTCTTTTCAAATTTACATTGTATTGCCCTTTGAAGGGGAAGATATTTTTCTTTAATTGAAATTCATATTTTAGTTTTTATTTCCATTTCAATTAATTTAATAGCTTACCTATTCACAAGATTTTAACTTTTTATCTTTTAGTTGCCCAATAATTTCTTTAGTATTTCTCTAAAAAAGGTCATGGATGCTGTATTTTCCAAGGCCTTGCTTATTGACCATGTTTATGTATTTTCTTTCTATATTTAAAAAATATTTCACAGATAACAAAAGAATAATAATAAGTGATTGAGGTAGCTCACCTGAAGGGGAAATTTCAGATACTGTTGAAATTCATGGACATATCTCTCCCAGATAATATTCTCTTCCATTCTGTTCCAGAGGAAAGTACTTGATTTTGATGTTTATGCATGTCCTTACATCTTAAATCAAGATGCACATTTTTACATGTTTACCAGTCTATGTATGTTTATAAAACATGTATAATTAGAGGAAATACACATGGCAGATAAATATGAGAAATTTTTTATCTTCACTGTAATCAGGGGAATGTAAAATAAGATCATATTATCATTTTATACCTATAATTTTTTACTGTACTGACAAAAATCTCCAACTCTGACAATAGTAGGTGTTGGGAAATATGGCAACTGAATTTTTCCACACAGTGATGTTGAGTTTTAAATTGGCTGAACTCCATGGAAAGCACTTACTACATTCAGGTATATCCTCTGATCCAGCATTTTAATTCCCAGATATAAATACCTTAGAAAAACTCCAGGAGATTTGTAGTAATGCTCAGAGTAACCTTGTTTGTATTAAAAAAAGAAAAACTAAACACTCTTCTAAATCTCTGGAATTACTATGCAAATATTCACTGATGGAAGAATGGGGAAGTTAATTGTGGTATATTTGCACAAGGAACATATTACATCTAATTTTTGTTTTATGACTGGGAAATATTTAGGAACAATATCCAGGAAAGTAATTTCCTCTGGAGGTAGTGGAGGCAGTAAGATAAGACAGGTAGTTTGGGTAATATTTTCATCTCAGTGATAAGTTTGTTTATTTCTGTTTTCCTTACTAAATACATTTATAGTTACACAGTAAAAATTATTTTCTTGTGGATTTTTCCAGTCTCCTAATCTTTCTAAATTGTCCTTAATTCATGCATCCATCATAGTTCCTTTGTCTGTATGGTAGGCACTGTGCTAAATACAAAGACAAAAGATGTGGTCTCTGCTCTCTAGAGTCCCAGAACTGTGGGAGTGAAAAAAGTCATGATATGAATGGTCTACAGAAGGGCAAAAAGCAAGGAGTTTTATGTTTGAATTTGTGTGAAAGGAACCTCAGGAAGTCTGAGTTGCTGAGTCTTGAAAGATGAATGAATGTTTGCCTGGCAGATGGAGAAGGAGCTCAGATATTCTAGGCTGAGAGAGCAGTGTGAATAAAAATGAGAGGGAGTGTTATTTGCCAGTGTGCCCTGCCCTGGAATTTCACTCCTGTTCTTCAAATGTTTTATAATATATACTTTAAAAATATTTTTAGAATTCTGCCTGTGAATGCCCTCCCTCCCTCCCTCCCTCCCTTCCTTTCCTTCCTTCCTTCCCTCCTTCCTTCCTCCTTCCCTCCCTCCTTTTCCTCCTTCCTTCCTCCTTCCCTCCCTCCCCCTCCTTCCCTCCTCCCTCCTCCTTCCCTTCTTCCTTTCTCCTCCTTCCTCCTTCCCCCCCCCCTTTGGTACCAGGGATTGAACCCAGAGGTACCGAACCACTGAGCCACATCCCCAGTCCTTTTTATTTTGAAACAGGTTTTTGCCTGAGTTGCTTCTGATCCTCCTGCCTCAACTTCCAGAGTCACTGGGACCCAATTCTTACATAATGAGAAAGATTTCAGTGAATATAGTCATCATTATCATTCCATTAGTTCATTAGGAAACAAATAGAATTTGTGTTTTCTTTCTTTTAGCCTTGAAGATTTTCATTTGAAAGAATTAGGAATTTATCTGAAGTGGGATATTAGAGTATAATTTTTTTTTAATTTTATTTTTATAATTTTTAATATGTACAACTCATAATGCATATATTTAGTATCTTTTTACATACAACTGTTTGTATACAAAGTATATTTGTACAATTCAGGTCTTCAATCATGCATTAAGGAAAATGATATCCGTCTCATTCAAACACCTTTTTTTTTTTCTCCCCCTCCCTCCCCTCTTCCTCCCTCCCTTACCCTCCCTTCCCTTCACCATTCTAGTGTTCCTCTAATCCTCCTATGTACCCCCATCCAACTAGAGTATAATTTTTTGGTAGAACTTTAGGTATCTCTGGAGAGATGCCTTAACTCTGTACAAAATTTAACCGGCTTTACTTCTTGATTCAGACAGTATTCTATAAAGAAGAATATGATAACACTTTTTATCATTTCTTGTTCTTTGGAATCTGCATTTACTAATCATTTCTTTCATAAATATTATTTATAATTGCATATTTATATAATAATGTTGTAATGTTTAGGGGAGAGTTCTGTGAAACAATATGTTACTTAGGCATTAAACTAGGTATGCTTTAACAAATTATTTTTTCTGATAACAGTGATAGCTATGGTAGTAACTGGGTTGTAAATAAAATGCAAAAAAGGGCTGGGGATGTGGCTCAGTGGTTGAGTGCCCCTGAGTTCAATCCTGGTATCCCCCACCCCAAACAAACAAAACAAAACAACAGTAACAACAACAAAAAAAACTGGGTTTTGAGTTCCATAGAGACTGCTTTTGGCTCTATCTGGGCTGCTTCTGCCCACCCATGGTCTTCTAGCTTTCTAAGTAGTATACCCATTTGTATGCCATAGAATAACCCTGTGCTCAGAGAATGCAATGGGACAATAGCAGATGGCCAGGCATGCTGTACAATGGGATTAGTATTGGGCTCCTCCTTCCCAGGGCTCTCCCCTATGGTTTAAAGTAGTTTTGTGTTACAGTAAATTTCTTATCTTTATAGTAAATCACTGACCTGGAAAATGTAATTGAGCATTTGAATCCGAGTTGCATTCAAAATCTATATTAAAATTGTACAGCTTCTTGCTTGATTGATTATAAATGATAATGTAGCCTGGAGTTTAATTCTCTTACGCAGATGCTGTCAGCAGTCTCTTCTATGCTTCTATATCTTCTGTTTATTTTGCTTTGCTTGCTTCTCCAATTTCCTGGGTTTTGATCTTTAGAATTTTAAATTTAACAGTAGCAGCAAGCTGATTAATATATAGACTTAGAAGTTTGGGGCTTTTTTTTTTTGTCCTGGGCTTATTCTTTAGTCTCTTCTATTTTGGGTAGGAAGTCAGAACAAATAGATTTTTTTTGTGTGTGTGTCCTGTATATTTCTGTGGAGTCTTAAATAAGGCAATTGTTAGTTTCTTCACTTTTCCATGTCATAAAATAGAAAGGAGGGTACCTTTTTTCACTAACACCAATATTTACCCATATATTCAGAGAAATTTTTGTTTTTAAAATGGTGTCATTTTACTTATAATTAGGATTAATTCTGATAATTTCTAAATTTTGTTATTTTTAAGTCTGAACCAGCTGTTGACAGTGCTAACTTAAGATCAAGTCAGGTCCTAACTGAATTTAAATCTGAAACTTAATTTACTCAGATATTCTAATTTTTCCTATTTTTCTTTCTTTTTCTTCTTTTCATCTTTTCTTTTTAATTTTTTTCCTTATAACTGCCTGATAGAACACAGTAAAGATTTTTGTTAATGGAGAATATGTGTAATCAGATTCTGAAAATATTTTATTGAAAAAACAATGCATGATAAATATAGTCTGATTGATGATGATATTTTTACCAGTAGCTAAGGAAATATACTCTATATAAATTTACCATACAACTTTTCCCCATCTGTCTTATAAGAAAATGTTAGAAGGAAAGAGTTTAAGGTGCAGTCTGATCTAACTTCCAATATGTCAATAGATTATGTTTTTAAATGATACTAATCTTATACAAGTGATATTTTATTTTTTATTTGTTCTAATTAGTTATATATGGCAGTAGGATGCATTTTGACATACATAAATGGAGTATAACTTCTCATTCTGGTTATACATGATGTAGAGTTAGGTTATGTAATCATATATGTACATATGGTAATGATATCCGATTCATTCTCCTATCATTCCTACCCCCATATCCACTCCCTTCCCCTCCTTTCACTCCTCTCTAATCCAAAGTACCTGTAATCTCCACCCACCCCTTATTGCAAATTAGCATCTGCATATCAGAAAATGTTCAGCCTGTGGATCTTTGGGATTGGCTTATTTCACTTAGCATAATATTCTCCAGTTCCATCCATTATCGGCAAATGCCATGATTTCATTCTTCTTTAAGGCCGAGTAATAGTCCATTGTGTTTATATACCATGATTTCCTTATATTTATTTTTTTAAATTCTAACTTGTTATACATGCTTGCAGAGTACAATTCATTTCATATTACATATAAAGAGCACAATTTTTCAAGTCACTGGTTTTTTCATAAAGTATTTTCACACCATTTGTGTCTTCCTACATGTACTTAGGGTATTGATGTCTAACTCATTTTGCCATTATTCCTATCCCCTAGCCCCTCTCCTCCCCTCCCCTCCCCACCCTTTGTTCTATTTAAAGTTCCGTCATTCCTCTCATCCCCCCTCCCTTGACATTATAAGTCAGTATCTTCATAACAAAGAAATCATTCAACCTTTGGTTTTTTGGGATTGGCTAACTTCACTTAGCATTGTTTTCTCCAGCTCCATCCATTTACCTGCAAATGCCATGATTTTATTCTCTTTTAGTGCTGAGTAGTGTACCATTGTGTATATATACCAAAGTTTCCCTATCCATTCATATACTGGGCATTGGGGTTGGTTCCACAATCTAGCCATTGTGAATTGAGCTGCTATAAACATCGATGTGGCTGCACAAATGAGATTTTATTATGAAGAATTATTCCCTTGGAAAAGAGATGATCTTAGTTTATCTCATTATAAAATAAATCTTTTAATTATAATATGTTTAGCACCATTCTTTTAACTTCCAGAACACATCACTGTCCAAAAAACAGTTCCCCCCCAAACATGAAAACCCCCTTTATCCCTTCATTTTGATAATCTAGAAATGATAAACCTTAGATATAAGTCATTAAAGTAATAACTAAAAATATTGTTTTATATAATAGAAAAAAATGGGTTGCTGCATAGTGACTGTCCTTATCATGCAATGGCATAACCATCCATTTAAGAAAAAAAGTTTTTTTTTAAAGTTGTAGTTGGTCACAATACCTTTATTTTATTTATTTATTTTTATATGGTGCTGGGGATCAAACCAAGTGCCTCACATGTGCTAGGTGAGTGCTCTACCACTGAGCCACAACCCCAGCCCCATCCATCCATTTTCTTTTCTTTCTTTTTTTTATGCTTTAGTATCATTTAAAAAATTTTTTATTCAGTGTTGTTGTATATATAACAGTAGCATGCTTTACTATTCATAATACACATAAAGAGCACCTTTTTACATATCACTGTTAGTATACAAAGTATATTCATATCTTTCATGTCTTCAAACATGCATTTAGGGTAATGATAACCCTCTCATTCTACCATCTTTTTTTTTTCTTCTTCTCTTTATATCCCCTTGCTCCCTCCCTTGCCGTCCCTCCCCATTGACCTTTCTGGTGTTCCTCTAATCTTCCTGTGCTCCCCAACCCAACCCCACTGTGAATCAGCTTCCTTATATCAGGGAAAACATTTGATATTTGGATTTTTGAGATTGGCTAACTTCACTTAGCATTATATTCTCCAATTTCATCCATTTACCTGCGAATGCCACTATTTTATCCTCTTTCATTACTGAGTAAAATTCCATTGTATGTATATATACCACATTTTCTTTATCCACTCATCTATTGAGGGGCATCTAGGTTGGTTCCACAATCTAGCTATTGTGAATTGTGCTGCTATAAACATTGATGTGACTGTGTCCCTGTAGTATGCTGTTTTTAAGTCCTTTGGAAATAGGCCCAGTAGAGGGATGACTGGGTCATATGCTGGTTCTATTCCCAGTTTCCCAAGGAATCTCCATACTGCTTTCCATAATGGCTGCACCATTTTGCAGTCCCACCAGCAATGTATGAGTGTGTCTATTTCCCCACATCCTCTCCAACATTTATTGTTGTTTGTGTTCTTAATAGCTGCCATTCTGACTGGAGTGAAATGAAATCTCAAGAGTAGTTTTGATATGCATTTCTCTAATTGCCAGAGATGTTGAACATTTTTTCATGTATTTGTTGATTGATTGTATATTTTCTTCTGAGAAGTGTCTGTTCAGTTCCTTGGCCCATTTAGTGATTGGGCTATTTGTTTTTTTGGTGTTAAGATTTTTAAGTTCTTTATATATTCTAGAGATTGGTGCTCTATCTGATGTGCATGTGGTAAAAATTTGTTCCCAATTAGTAGGATCTCTGTTCACCTCACTAATTGTTTCTTTTGCTGAGAAGAAACTTTTTAGTTGGAATCTATCCCATTTATTGATTCTTGATATTAATTCTTACGCTATAGGAGTCTTATTAAGGAAGTTGGGGCCTAGTCTTACATGTTGGAGATTAGAGCTTACTTTTTCTTCTATTAGGCATAGTGTCTCTGGTCTAATTCCTAGGTTCTTGATCCACTTTGAGTTGAGTTTTGTACGTGGTGAGAGAGAGAGGTTCAGTTTCATTTTGTTGCATATGAATTTCCAGTTATCCCAGGACCATTTGTTGAAGAGGCTGCCTTTTCTCCAATGTATGATTTTGGCACCTTTATCTAATATAAAATAGCTGTAGTTGTGGGATCCATTCATTTTCTTCTGCTCATTTGTGTGTCAGAAATTCAGGAAGGGCTCACTTAAGTAATTTTGTCCTTGACTTGTGTGGTGCCACCTGGGTGTCTGAGTTGATGATCAAATAGTAAGATGGCTTCTTCAAATTTCATATATTTACCTGGTGCTCCCTGGCTGTTCTCATGCTATCTTTTGTTCTGAGGCTTCTCCAGGCCCTGGGCTCCTCACAGTATAGTGAGGGTAGTCACAGTTTTTATGTGGAGGCTGGCTTCCAGAGCCAAGCAGAGGCTAATTGGCTGGCTTAGGACAATGGTTTAGAAAAAGCAGGGGTCTTCTGTTTTCTGTTTGTGATAATATTCATAGGACCTACCTGATTCATGGGATGTTTAGATGTACTTAAGCTCTTAGTGGGGGAGAGGGAAAGTCACATTGCAGAAGAACATGGGAGGTAGAGTAATTATTTGGAAAATATCTGCTTTTTTTTTTTTCAGTTATGCGGACACAAAACCTTTATTTTATTTATGTGATGCTGAGGATCGAACCCAGGACCTCACACATGCGAGAGGAGCGCTCTACTGCTGAGCCTAGCCCCAGCCCCAAAATATCTGCTTTAATTGAATTAAAACATTGATTGGGGGCTGGGGTTGTGGCACCGTGGCAGAGCACTTGCCTAGCATGTTTGAGGCACTGGGCTCCATCCTCAGCACCACATATAAAATAAGTAAAAAATAAAGGTGCATCAACAATTAGGACATTAAAACAAACAAACATTGATTAAAGGAAGGAATAAGAGTGAGATGTTTTGTTACCATGAAGTTTCTTACCTTTCTATTATCCTGTGGCATGGTAGGTCTTTTTTTTTTTTTGGATACAGGGTCTTACTAAGTTGCCTAGGTTCTCACTAATTTGCTGAGTTGACCTCAAATTTGTGCTCTTCTTGCCTCAGCCTCCCAGATTGTTGGGATTACAGGTGTGTGTCACCACGCCCAGAGCATGGTAACCTTATTAATCAGAGAGGGAGGGGAATTTTTTTTCTACTTAGTGTTTTAATGTTATTTTTAGGAGTTTCTAAGATTGTCTATTGCTCCCAACAGAACTCACTCCACCAGAAAGAATTCAGCCAGTTTATAATTGTTTTACCCAATTCAGAAATTATCAGAGGATATAATAATTAATAGGAAAAGGATATAGAGGATATGGTGTGTGGAAAGAAGGAGGACAAACAGGGAAGCAATTTAATGCAAGTTAATGCTACATATTTATTGTGGAGAATTCACCGTAGGTAAGAAGCACATGAAAACTCTCATATATGTATTATTGACCCAACATAGAAAAATCTGCCTTCTATAAGACTGTGTTTTAGAAGGTAATTGGCCTGAGTATGTGTATAAATGATACATGGAATAAAAAGAACTTGTAAGTCCATTAAAAACAGATAAATTTGGCTAAAAATTTTTTTTGTGGTGTTTGGGAGATGTAGCGGGATGCATCTCAAGCGTGGGTTGGTTTCATACTTCACTGATGGATACTGCCTTAAGCTAGTGCTGCAGTGTTAATTGGATGAACCTTTTTTTTTCAATTAAGATATAATTCACATGCCAGAAAATTTACCATTTAAAATGGTACAATTCACTGGTTTTTAGTATATTTACAGGGTTATGCAATCATTGGTGCTATTCGATTCCAGAACATTTTTATCATCCCAGAAAGAACCCAAAGCTAGTAGCAGTCACAACCCCTCATCCTCTGGCTGCCACTAAGCTACTTTTTGTGTCTATGGATTTGCCTGTTCTGGAAGATTTATATAAATGTAATCATACACTCTGTACCCTTTGTGTCTGATGTCTTTCATTTTAATGTTTTCAAGGTCCATCCATGTTGTAGCAGGTTTCAGACACATTCTACCCAAATGCAGTAGCAGAGTGTTTTCGTTCCTGTCTCTTCATATGAGTTTTGCCATTGGAAGCTGTGACTTTTCACCTTTGTTTCTTTTCAAGATTGTTTGAGCATCTTAGGATCCTTTGTAATTTCATATGAATTTTGAGATGAGTGGGTCCAGTTTTACAAAAAAAAGGCTGTTGGAGTTTTGATGTAGTTTGGGGATTGTTGCCATTTTAACAAAATCAGATCTTCCAGTTGATGAACATGGGATGTGTTGTCTTTAATTTCTTTCATTAATGTTTTGTAGTTTTAGGTTTACAAGTCTTGTATTTATTTGATTAAATTTAATCTGAAATATATTTTATTCTTTATGATGCTATTGTAAATGGTATTTTTTTTAAACCTCTTTTTCAGATTATTCAGTTTTGGGTGTACAGATATACAACTTGTGTTCTGTAATTGTGCCAAACTTACTGATCAGCTGGAATTGTGTTAGTGGATTCTTTAGTATTTTCCATATGTGTAATTATGTCCCTTGCAAATAGAGATTATTATACTTATTCCTTTCTAACTTGGCTGTATTTTATTATTTAATTTTCTTTCTTAATTGCCCTTACTAGAATCTCCAGTAGAATGATGAATAAAAGATGTGAGAACAAATATCCTTGCTAGGTCTTAATATTTGAGGGAAGCCTTTCAGTCTTCACCATTGAGTTTGATATTAACTGTGATTTTTTTCGTAGATGTCCTTAATGAAGTTGAGAAGGTCCATCTATACCTAGTTTTTTGAGTATTTTTATCATGAAAGGATAATTATTAGGTTTTGTAAAATGCCTTTCCTGTACCTGTTGAGATGATCATATGGTTTTTGTCCTTTATCTTATTAACACAGTTCCTTATACTGTTCTTTGTATGTTGAAACCAACTTTACAATCCTGGGATAAAGATGGATTTAAAAAAAATAGCTTTGTGGTGTTTAGCTAGTGGAATGTAGAAACCTTTTCTACTGACATTATCATGGAGGCAATGGAAATGGACCTGAGAGAAAATAGCCTTTGGATAAATGCTTAATTTTCAAATGCTAAGGTGTAATATAAATAATAACTCTTCAATGGCTTATATGTAGTACTTTTTTTACAACATGGAAATAATTTTTACTCTTATTAAACAACTTCTTTGAACTTTCAAGTAGTAGTGATTTATATTTATCTATATTCTTTTTCTGTGTTGGTAGTACACCATATTAGTATTCTGAGAATTTTATAAGTTTAGTTTAGAGTGTTGTGACCTCTGTTTTGATTAAGCACACATTTTAAACTTGAAATGTGGTAATTAACAAGTCAGCATGGAAGGGACAGATCCTTCTTATGACTAAGATTGTTCTTAGCTCTCTCTCAGGTGATCCTGTAGCAGGAACTTGTCACAGTAATAAATATATAGATAAGTATCTAGAAAGAGACAAAAGATTTGGAAAAAAGTGCTTGATCAAAGTTTTGAAACACACTCAAAATTTTCTTCTGCGTAAAAACTGCTTATAACTTGGCATGAATTCTTATCCATGGGAGTGGTGGGTTGGATAGGTCCCCGGGTGCCTGTCAGATCTACTTGTGAAGTTGAAGTAATTAACCACCTGAAGAAGTTATTAAATCAAGCTTTGATGAATTGGCCTTTTGTGCTCTTCTTTCTGCCACACCAGTATGGATATCCTAACCAGAAATAGCTTCAAGCATCAGACATGTATTTTGTTTTTATGTATTTTATCTTCCTGTAATTGCCAGACTTCCTCATTTTATCCCCTCCTAATTATAATATATATATATATATATATATATATTTTTTTTTTTTTTTTCTTCCCCCTGCCCTGGAGTTTTCAGATTAGAAAAATCACCCAATTTTTTCCTCCACCTTTAAAAAAAAAAATTTTTTTTTTTTTGTAGTTGTGGATGGTCAGCGTGCCTATTTGCTTATTTTTGTATGTGATGCCAAGGATTGAACCCAGTGCCTCACATGTGTTAGGCAAGTGCTCTGCCACTGAGCCACAACCCCAAAGCCCCCATCTTTTTTTTATTGGTGTACTATGTTTGAACAGAATGATGGAATTTGTTGTTATATATTCATACATGCACACAATAAAATTTGGCCACTATCACTCCTCACCTCCCACTTTCCTTTACTGATCTCCCTTTGATTTTCATGAGATCCACCCCCACCTTTGTTTTCCTCTCTAGCTTCTCCTTATGAGAGAAAACACATGACCCTTAACCTTCTGAGTTTGACTTATTTTGCTTAACACGATGGTCTCTAGTTCCATCCATTTTCCTGTAAATGGCATAATTTCATTCTTATTTATGACTGAGTAAAATTCCATTGTGTAAATATACCACAATTTCTTTATCCATTCATCTGTTGATGAATACCTAGGCTGGTTCCATAGTTTGGCTGTTGTGAATTATGCTGCTGTGAACGTGTATAGGCATGTATCTCTGTAGTAAAATGACTTTAATTCTTCAGAAAAATACTGAGGAGTGGTATAGCAGGGTTATATGGTGATTTCATGCCTGCTCTCTTGAGGAACCTCCGTACTGATTTCCATTCTGCCATTCTGACTGGTGTGAGATGAAATCTCAGTATGGTTTTGTTTTGCATTTCCCTAATGGCTAAAATGACGTTAAACATTTTTCATGTATTTGTTGACAATTTGTATATCTTCTTTTGAGAAGGGTCTGTTTAGTTCATTTGTCCATTTGCTAATTGGGTTATTTGATTCTTTTGGGGGGGGGGGCATAAAGTTTTTTGAGTTCTTTATATATTCTAAAGAGTAGCTTGCAAAGTTTTGTTTTTCATTCTGTAGGTTCTCTCGTCACATTTCTGATTGTTTCCTTTGCTATTAAAAAAGTTTTTAATTTGTTGCCATCCCATTTATTAACTCTTAGCATTATTTCCTGAGCATTAGGGGTCCTATTGAGAAAGCTGTTGACTATGCCTATGTGTTAGAGTATTGACCCTGCATTTTCTTCTAGGAGTTGCATAGTTTTTGGTCTAATTTCAAGGTCTTTGATCCGTTTTGAGTTTATTAAAATTGTCCAATTTTATAGTGAAAATTTTGGTAAATTCAATAAGCTCACTCTTTGGTCATCTTATGTCTGTTGCATATGACTGAGGAACTGATGTTTGAACCTGTTCTCTTTCTATTCCACCTGGGCCAAACTCTGCCTTTATTCCCAGCAAATTTGGTATTAATATAGAGCACCTAAGCAAGCAACTTTGAAGAGAAGTGGCTGGTCACTTTAAACACAGGGTACTTGTAAAGAAAGCTGCTGGTCAATGATTTTTCTACTTGTTTGACAATTTGATGAAAGCTATAGACTTTTTCCATGTAAAAATGCATACAGCTCATAAGAACTGGAATATTACATACATCTTAAAGTTAATACATGAACTCTTTTTAAAAAATTTTTAAAATATTTATTTATTTTAGTTGTATACATGCCTTTATTTTTACATGGTGCTGAGGATCAAACCCGGCCTGTGCACGTGCTAGGTGAGCAATCTACCACTGAGCCACAACCCCAGCCTAATACATGAACTCTTGATTAAAAATACCCACCACCTGTAGAACCACTAAGTAGGATACAAGGGCTCTAGGTTTATAAAACGAAAAAATTATGTATGTGGTTCAAATTGTAACAGGAGTTGAGAGAAACTATAATTTCATGGCAACTATAATTTAACCTCAAAGAGTATAGCTGTTAATACTGTGATGAGTGACCTAGATCCCCCTGGGGCCTGAGGGACTTATTCCCTAGATGCTAGAAGTGCTGCTGACAGCCCTCAGTTGTCAGTCCCACAGAGATTGCCTTGGATAAAGAGGCCTGTCTTGCTCAAGGGCCTGCGTCCCCCTTCGTGTTAGCTTCCAGTGACTGATCCTTGTGAGGAACAAGAACTTGAACCCCTTACCCCAGTTTGGGCCCACAGCTTTAGAGCTTGTCTGGGGGATTGTCTGAATCCTTTAAGACTTTATGGCAGCTGAATCTCTCTGTCTTCACAATCCAGATTTCTTCTTTTGCTTTGTACTAGTATTGATCTCAAGAGTACCCTTCAGTAAATTTTTGTATAGTAACGTTTGTCTTGCGGTTTGCTTCCTGGGAAATCCAGCTTGGTTGTAGAATCTAGGGTAGAATATTAGGACAAGTTAGTATCTTTCTTTTAAGCCAAAAAGTAGGTCTGGAAAATGAAAATTTAGTGAGATGAACTTGAGTTTATATTTCCTTTTTTTTTTGGCGGGGGTGGTGTTTTACTGGGGATTGAACTCAGGGTACTCAACCACTGAGCCACATCCTTAGCCCCATTTTGTATTTTATTTAGAGACAGAGTCTCTCACCGAATTGCTTAGTGCCTCGCTTTTGAACTTGCCATCCTCCTGCCTCTGCCTCCCGAGCTACTGGGATTATAGGCATGCTCCACTTGAGTTTCTATTTTAAATAAGCGAAGCATTCCATCACTGTGTCCTTCAGATCTTATGTTCAAGTAGGTTCAGTTGAAAGTCTTGATTTTTTTGTCTTCTAGTCTCTTTGCTACTGCAGAAAACCCCCCAAATCTGACAGCCTAATTTCTTAGGTCTGACAGTATGAATCTGTGAAAGGTATGGGTTAAAATAAAGGATTGTTTACAAAAACCACTAGAGATTTTTCTGTGTATATGATCAAAGAATCTTTCCTAAGATGTCTTGGATAGCATTTAGTTAATTTTTGCTTTTGTCATTATCATTAAAATGATGGGGCCGGGCGCGGTGGCGCACGCCTGTAATCCCAGCACTTTGGGAGGCTGAGGCAGGAGGATCGCGAGTTCAAAGCCAGCCTCAGCAATGGTGAGGCACTTAGCAACTCAGTGAGACCCTGTCTCTAATAAAATACAAAAAAGGGCTGGGGATGTGACCCAGTGGTCTAGTGCTGCTGAGTTCAATCCCTGGTACAAAAAAAAAAAAAAAAAAAAAAGATGGATGTCTGTTCTAAGTTATTTGAGAAACATGGACGTTACATAGAGAAAAAAAATGCACAAATAAGCTTTTCCTTATTTTAAATAGGGATAATATTGGGCATACTTTTTAGTAACCTTTCTTTATCATGTAATAAACATGTTTCCATATCCTTAATTAAGCCTCAAGAATGTGACCTCTAGGGCTGGGGTTGTGGCTTAGTGGTAGAGGGCTTGCTTAGAAAGTGTGAGGCAGTGGGTTAGATTCTCAGTACCACATATAAATAAAATAAAAGTCCATTGTCAACTTAAAAAAAAAAAAAAAAGAAGAATGTGACCTCTCATGGTTGCATAATATTCTACCCAGTGGGTGGACTTAACTTAGTCAACTTCCTATTGTTATGTGTTTACTTTTTCTCCAATTTTGTTATTTTTACAAATAATGTAATGAATTTTTTTAAATTAAGCCTAGTGGTACGTTTTAATTATTAAAAAAAGTACTTGGTTCTTTCATCACTAAAATATAGTAAGATGTTATCATCTGAAACTGTTCTATGTAGCCATTGAAGCTGAAAGACTTCAAGGAATGCCATTCACATAGATGATGTGAATTGAGTCTGTGTGCAGTCTCATCATTGCTGCTACTGCAGGATCACCATTATGTGTCCTCTTTTTCTTTTGAATGATGTTAGCCCAATAAAGTGTGTGTCCAGTTTTTTGGTTTTTTTTTGGTACTGGGAATTGAACTCAGGGGAACTTGGCCACTGAGCCACATCCCCAGCCCTGTTTTGTATTTTAAGTTGCTTAGTGCCTTGCTTTTTTGTTAGGCTGGCTTTGAACTCTCTATCCTCTTGGCTCAGCCTCCCAAGCTGCTGCGATTACAGGCATGCACCATCGCGCCCAGCTTGTCCAGTTTTAACATATGCCTTCCAGATAAAAAAGAAGAATCTGAACTATTTCAATAATTGTCTCCCAGGCAGATCTTGACTGGTAGTGATTGTGATTTTACCAGCTTTTGCTTTATGTTTTCCAGCTGTTTTAATGCAAGAGGCCCCCAGTTCTTTTGTGTGTACCATGAACAAAACTTTCAGGGAACTTACTCCCTTTCCCAGCAATTAATAACATCTGTCTGGAGCACAGCACTCTGAATATATTTTCCTAAGGGCTATACCTGACCTTCTGTATTCGGTAGTTTCCCCCTTATCTGTATTTTTAATTTTTGAAGCCTCAGTTATCTGCAGTTAACTGAAATATGAACATATTTAATGGAAAATGCCAGGAATAAAGAGTTCATAAGTTTTTAAATTGTGTGTTATTCTGAGCAGTATGAGGAAAACTCACTCTATCCTTTTGTGCCCCCCCCCCCACGAATCATCATCTATTTGTTCAGTGTATCAACACTGTATATACTACCTGCCTATTAGTCACTTAGCATCTGTCTCAGTTATCAGATTGACTATCTCTTAGATCATTATTGTGGTATCCCAAGGCTCCATGTTCAAATAACCGCTATTTTACTTACTAATGGCCCTCAAAGCATAAGTGTAGTGATGTTGGCATTTTTTTTTTTTTTTTACAGTTTATTGTTATAATTTTTTTTTACAGTTTATTGTTATAATTGCTCTATTTTAAATTATTATTGTTAATCTCTTATTGTACCTAATTTGTAAACTATTATATATAAAATATATATAATAAACTATTATATACATACATACATATATTAAAAAAAATACTGATATGGACACTTTTTTTTTTTTTTTTTTTTTTTGGGGGGGGGTACTGGGGATTGAACTCAGGGGCACTTGAACACTGGGCCACATCCCCAGCCCTTTTTTGTATTTTATTAGAGACAGGGTCTCACTGAGTTGCTAAGTGCCTCGCCATTGCTGAGGCTGGCTTTGAACTCATGATCCTCCTGTCTCAGCCTCCCAACGTGCTGGGATTATAGGCGTGTGCCACCGCGCCTGGCTGATATGGACACTTTTAAAAACCCAAGTTGAGTTTAAAACTTTGCTTAGAATGTGTCATGATTTTGTTGTTCCTTTTTTTCTTTTTTAATATTTATTTATTTGTTTTAGTTGTACACAATGCCTTCATTTTTATGTGGGGCTCAGAATCTAACCCGGCCGCACACGTGCTAGGCAAGCGCTCTTACCGCTGAGCCACAACCCCAGCCCCTGTTCTTGTGATTTCTAATCACTGGAAAGACGTGATTGAACACATAAACTTTAGAGTCCAGTATAAATAGCCTAGGCAAAACCTGTTTGTTTTGGTAAATTATAGTTGTACCTTATTAGTATGTTCTGTCAGAGTCTAGGCAGGTAGACAAACAGCTCAGCAGAGATTAGGGAATTTAGACTGGGGGTGGTGGCACAAGCCTAGGGAGCCTGAGACTGATGATCACAGGTTTAAGACCAGTGTCAGCAACTAAGCAAGGCTCAGAGCACCTTAGTAAGACCCTGTCTCAAAATGATAAAACAGTAAAAAGGGCTAGGAATGTAGCTCAGAGGTAATGAGCCTCTGGGTTCAATCCCCAGTAACACCCCCGCCCCCAACAAGAAAAGGGGGAACTTGCATCCTTTTTTTCTTTTAAATTTTATTTTGTGGTATTGAGGAATCCAACCCAGGGTGTTCTACTATTGAGCTACACCTCCAGCCCTTTTTATTTTTTGTTTTGAGACAGGGTCTTACTAAGTTGCTGAGGCTGACCTTGAATTTGGGATCCTTCTGCCTAGGCCTCCTTAGTTGCTTGGATTACAGGTGTGCCTGGCAGGGAATTTAGATTCTAAGAAGGAAAACTTTACTATTAATTACTGTGGATTCCTCTTTGTCTACTTTTGATATTGAAAGATAGTAAATGAAGAAAGTAAAGGTCAGAGTCTTTCTGGATTACTGGCTTTGTATAAATAAAAGCTTTGATGCTGCCTAAAATGATTGTGGAGATATCATCACTAAAGTTCCTTTCTTTAAGTGATACTTAAGTGAGCCAGGTGATTGCAAGTGTTTTGGGATTCCTTTTTCCTTAGAACTGTATCCTAGAGGAAACCTCTTCCACTCATACTCAGTGATTAGGGCCTTAAAGGCAGAGTAATCAGTTCCACTTGACTAGAAATAAATCACTCTCATTGAAACATGATAGCTCCTGACAACTGGGCAATGCTGATAAAAACCAAAACAAAAGATGCCAATAAGCCATGCCAATGCTGAATTGGTATGCAGATTTGATGAATTCAGCATGCAGCATTGCATTCACCATTAGTCTTCTTCTGTCTTCAGTTTTCTTTCTCTTTGTAAAATAAAAATGGCTTAGGAAGAAGAAAGCCTTTGCGTAATACATATTAACTATTTTATTTCTATTTTCTTTTCAACTCAATAAACAGACTGATATTATGATAAGAGAGGTCATTTTAAAGAGCATGTCTTTCTCTTAAGTAGCCAATATAAAAGTATTTTTTTTGAATTCATCATTGTTAGATCTACTCTCTAGAATAAATGCCAATTCTTTTGATCTATACAGAATTTTACTTAGGAAGAAATTGAATACATGCTAATTATTTCTTTTTATATCCAGTAGATTATTCATAAAGTAGAAAAAAGTCTATGGGTTTATGAAATGTATCATTTTCTGCAGTAATCAGTCTATTAATTTTAAATATTAAAAATAAGTAACAGAAGGAAAGCTTTCTAGGTAGTTTCCCCTTTCCTGCAGTGGATATGCTCTAAGACCCCCATGGATGCCTGAATGTGAAACCCTATATACACTATGCTTTGTCCTATACACACATACCATGATAAAATTTAATTTATAAATTAGAAATAGTAAGGTAGTAAGATAATGACATTAATAATAAAATAGAATTATAATAGGATCTTGTAATAAAAGTTACATGAACAGGGTCTCTCAAAATATCTTATTGTATTTTACTCATCTTCTTGTGATGTGAAATGTTACAGCACCTATGGGATTAGATAAAGCGAGATAAGTAACATAGTCATTGTGTTGTAGCATTAAGCTGCTACATATGATGCCTAGGCAATGGTTTTGATAACTGAGTTGGCTACTAAGTGACTAATGGGTGGGTAATTTATATATAGTATATGTGCTAGACAAATAAATGATTAATGACCCATCCCTGGCAGGACAGCACAACATGAGATATTATCACACTACTTAGAATGGCATGCAGCTGAAAAATTATGAGTTGTTTAATTCTGGAATTTTTTTACTTAATATTTTCAAATACTGATTAATCCCAAGTAAAAAGTACAGAAAACAAAGCATGGATGGGGGATACTATATTTCATTATCAGCTGTTCCTTACTCTACATGTCTACCAGTAAACATACTTTCTTGTATCTGTTGCTTCCTTTTCCCTTAGAAAGTTGGGGAAGACAGATTATTTTTATAACATTATGGTACTGAAATTCTTGCATCAGGTATCTTTGGATCTCCCCACCAGCTTTACTGTTTTGTGCTTGGATACGTGTTAATTCTGGGAAATAATACTTTTACATGTGCAGTGGTTTATTACCCCCACCCTTCATTCTGCGCTTCAGGAGGAGGTAAATTTCTACTATTATTGTAGTAATGATATACTATATACTGTGTATTAAAATAAGCATTATGGGACTGAAGCTGTAGCTCAGTGGCAGAGAGCTTGCCTTGTATGCGTGAGGCACTGGGTTTGATCCTCAGCACCACATACAAATAAACAAATAAAATAAAGGCATTCTGTCCATCTACAACTACAAAAAAAAAAAAAAAAAAAAGCATTATGGGAAGGAATTGGTTATGTGAAAATGCTTGTGAAATTCTTTTTTCACCATCAAACATACTTATTGCAGAATGATTAAGAGTAGGATTCTGGAGCTAGATTGTCTAGTTGTTATAGTCTTGTTGGCATACTTAAATAGTGAAGATATTAAAGTTCTTAACAACAGTGCTTGGTATGTACAGAGACACTCTTTTTAAGTATTGGTTGCTCTTGTTATAATCACTATCTTCTCTTTTCCACCACCATTATCATTGTTGTTTTGTTACTGTATTACAGGGATTCTTTGGTGTCTGCTTCTACAGAATGGAGGTTTTTTTTTTTTTTTTAAGTATAGTTGAATATTTTTCCCCATTAACATAATTCCAAACAATCACTTTTATTTTTATATCCAAGTATGTACAAAATGGATCTGGTTTTTCCTCTAGGCTGTTGTAGTCAAAGCTTTTTTTTAAAAAAAATATTTATTTATTTGTACACAATGCCTTTATTTTTACGTGGTGCTGAGGATCAAACCTGGGCCACGCACGTGCTAAGCAAGCACTCTACCGCTGAGCCACAACCCCAGCCCCATATTCAAAGCTTTTTATAACAGTACTTCAGATCCTGTGGATAATCAAACTTCATATAGAATAGATCTCTGCAAAATGTTTTATAGAAATAGTATAATAAATACTGAAATGAGATGATAGGGGGCTGTTTGGGTAAACAGTTTTATAATGTTAACATTAGGTTAGTAGAAAAGAAGAGAATAATAATGTGGTAGCATTCAAATGTAAGCTGGTCAATGACACATAACCCAGAGGTCCTTGATCAAAAAAGCAGAATTTGAATCACAATTAAAGTGAGGATATATAACAGGAGCCTTCTGTGGGGCTCAATTATTAGCCATCTTGCTGCTGAATAAATGAAAAGATAAGTATTTTTATAGTCACCCCTCACACAGCATCTTTTGGATTTGTTCAGTGCTTACGTGCTAGTTTGCATGTCTGTATCTATTTCAGGTCCTTCTCACTGGTGGCAATGTGCCTAAAGGAAACAATCTTAGTGTCCATGCTTCTTTTTTCATTTTGTGAGATCCTTCACAATGGAATGTTTATTCCTCCTCTTTAGCAGTAAATAGGAGTCCAAGAATAGCCATCCTTTTCCTCCCCTCCAATTCAGCAGCCAAGTCTGTCTAGACAGCTGGATAATTGAAAAAGAAAATAGCTTAGGGATAACTTGCTAGTGGATCTTTTACCTGACCTAGTACCTTTTGCACCTAAGTATATCAGTAGAAATTTTTACCAGTAAAGGATAATGGGTTATTTTAATAGTTTAACTGCATATGAATTATAAAAGTAGAACTGTTGATGTTTTAACTTTTTTATTTCTCCCTTGAGGCTATGATGGAGGGGATAGAAAGGTATTATTCTTTATGTGCATGTAAGGGGTATTTGTATATTAGGTGGGCTCATAAACATGTCTCTGTTTTCTTGTTTGTAAATCTAGATTTATTTGAAATTTCCTTTTAAATAATGGTTCTTGTCCTGAAAGACAAGAAAGTTCTAATCAACAGCTTGACGATGTGTTTTCTTTGTGTAAGGTCTGCGTTAGCAACTATAATGACATGCACATGCACAGCTGGTTAAATATGTAAATGCCAGGGCATTGTGGTCTGTATGTATATGGAATATTAAAGTTTTGAGTGGTAAAATTCTCTGTAAGGGTTGTGATTTTACCTAAGTTTTGATCCATGTGAAATTCTGTTTATTAAATTAAAGGAAGACTAACACTTTTTATTTGTGATGAACTTTCCTCTCACAGTAACTAGAGCTCATTTTAGGCATTTCAGTGGTTCACCTGTATAATTACTTCTTTGTTGAAGAATGAAAATTCAAGCCGAAGAGTATTCCTTTTACCCTCTTAGAATTTACTAAATCTCTTTGCTTAACTTGTTTGCCCTCCTTCTGAAATTCTTATTGACTCTAGAGATTGGCTTCTTTTTTTTCTTCCCAGTGGAATGAAACAGGTTCTTAAAGAGCTTTTATTAAATTGATTAATGCAAAGAAGTATCTGAACATTGGATCCAGGGTTCTTTAGTAGTTTTTTCTCTTGGTATGAGTTTATGTGTATATTTATGTGCCTGAATATGGTTTATGAAAGTCCAGAATTACATTTTGTTTATTTACTAATTGATGAACAATTCTTAAGAACTGATATGGGGCAGATATGAAGATACAAATCAAGGTTGTAGGGGCAGGAACATGTCTACTCACAGAGACATGTATAAAATAATCACATATGATCAGGACTTCATTCCATAGTGTATGGAAGGATAGAGGTATGTGTTGTGTGTATATGTTGTACACATATGTATATGTGTAATGGAGCACAGACAGTGATCATGGCATTCTCATGGTAAAAGCAAGAAAGTCTTCTCAAAGGAGGTAATATTTATGTTGCATTCTGAAAGCCATGTGAAGTACTAGTTCTAGTACTAGCTCTGATGATATATTCTGCTTAATTTTTCTCCATAGAATTATTGCTACTACATACTATATTCACTTATTCATTCATTCACTCACTTCATTCCTTCCTTTATTTGTTTTTCGTACTAGAATGTAAGCTCTGTAAAGGTAGGATTTGGGTCTGTTTTGATTATTTCTGTATCCTTAATGCCTGGAAGTATGTATGGCAGATAGCAGGAACTCAAACATGTGTTGAGTGAATGAATTAACTTTATTATGAGTTCTAGAGTAATGGAATTATTTGTAATTTTTCTTTAGTTATTCAGAATATTTCTATATGGGACTGCAGCTCAGTTGTAGAGTAATCGCCCTTGAATTCCTTCATTTTTTTACTTAATATTTTTCTTTCTGTGTACTTGAATCTCCCATGCTATTTCCACAATGTTTCTCAAATACATCACCTATTTTTTAAAATATTTATTTATTTGCTTTAGTTGTACACAATGCAATGCATTTATGTTTACATGGTGCTGAGGATCGAACCCGGGCCGCGCACGTGCTAGGCGAGTACTCTACCGCTGAGCCACAACCCCAGCCCATCACCTATTTTTCATATCTCTTATTCTCTTAGTTCTCTTTGCTGAACTGATGCATTCTGCTATTCTTTTCCATGGCTGTGTTTATATCCCTTTAAATTTCCCCTCCACAGCCATCAGAATTATCTAAATAAAATAGCCAGGCTGTTTTTGTGCTTAGTAATCTCTAATGATTCCTAGCTTTCTAGAATAAAGTCCCATTGGAAGGCATATAAACTCATCTATTGCTTACCTTCAGCTCCATAATGGGGAACTCTCTTACCATGTCATCATGTAATAAAAATGCATCTGTATATTTTTCTTGGTGTCACTAGTGTCTGACATATAATAAAGAATTCAGTAAGTTTTTTGAGTAAATGAATGCATGTGTGTATGAAGGCATGCATGATTACAATAAGAAATTTTATTGAAAACATTGTTTTGATAAAGGATGATGTAAAATATAACAACACTAGCATTTAAGAATAGTTTTTCCTTTATGTAGCTGATTTGTCTTTTTCACTGTCTACCTGTTCTATTTTCTGTCCCTGATTGTGAAGTAATTCTTCTTGACACTTGTAGTGTCATTTTAGAAGTTAATCCCACTTCTCATGGCTTTCCTCTGTGGTCCCTGTCTGCACTTCCATCTTTGTGTTGCATCTTTTCTCTCAGTTAACTTCTTGTTTTTTTAGGGATTTGTATATATATGTGTATGTCTGTATCTATGTCTATGCTTTTTCTCTGTTATGACTGTAAATTTTAGTCTTAAGGTTTTGTACGTTATTCTGAAACTCTTAGGATTAAAGGTTTTCTACAGAACACACATAGACAACCCTGATCTGTTTCCAACTTTCAGTGAGTTTTTTTTTTTTTTTTTTTTTTTTGGGTGGTGCTGGGGATTGAACCCAGGGCCTTGTGCATGTGACAGGCACTGTATCAACTGAGCAATAGCCCCAGCCTGTCCAACTTTCAATGATTTTTATAGTGCCTATTTCCATTTTTCTTAATGTCTTTTTTTCTTTTAAATGTATATGCATACAGATTGAAAATCTTCAAGAGCAACTTAGAGATAAGGAAAAGCAGATGAGCAGCTTGAAAGAACGAGTCAAATCCTTGCAGGCTGATACCACCAACACTGACACTGCTCTGACGACATTGGAGGAGGCCCTTGCAGAGAAAGTGAGTGAGTGGTCTGGACCCTTCACAGTCATGTTTCTCTTGATTTCTCATTAATTTAAAACTGGATATAGAATACAGAAGAGATCCTTTTTAGCAAAAAGGAAAAAGAACTCTTCTGTGCTGTTGTCAGTATACATAGTGTAAAGGGGAAAGCAAATCCATTTAGTTCTTGTCAATTTAAGTATCTGCTCCCAGGCAAGATGACTTCCATGCTAGAGGGCACTGACTGAAATTCCTAAAGAATGAGCCTTATGTTCCGTATTTGCTGCTTTCTGAAAAGAAAAAGAAAATTTCTTTTTATTAATATGGTCAACTAGAATGTGGGAATGTGAGACATTACAGACACTAACTATATCAGGAGGCAATATATAGTCTTCCTCCTTTACTGTTCACTTTGGTATCTAATATTTTCATAGATTTTATTCATTAGCATAATGTTCTTATTAATTTTCTAGTCTGGGCCTTCCTACTTTACATTGCTTTATGAGTAAACCTTGTTTTTCAGAAATGGTTGACTAAAGAACTAGCCTATTCTGGCCAGTGTTAATGTTTTTTTTTTTGGCCAGTGGGTGGTATTGTGGGTTGAGCCTAGGGATGCTTTACCACTGAGCTACATTCCCAGTTCATTTTCATTTTTTAAGACAGGGTCTCCCTAAGTTGAATAGGGTCTCGTTAAGGCTGGCCTCCAACGTGGGATCCTCTAGCTCAGTCTCCTAAGTTGCTGGGATTTTAAGTGTGTGCCACTGCTTCTGGCTGGCCAGTGTTAATGTCTTAGAAGGTAGTTTGGACAATCTCTATGCAATATTTTAATTGGATTATATTAAAGAGGCAGGGTCACTGTTCCTTAAGTCTCCTGGACTCAGAAGTCTTCAGGATCCATGCTAGGATCAAGCCTTGCTCCCTGAACATACCTAGAAATATTACTTGGAAATGTACTTACATTGCTTTAACTTTGTAACTTCCTGAGCATCTGTTGACAGAAATAAGTTTAATATTTTTTTATTTTCTTTACCTTCCTTTATACTTTAGGCTCAACATTTCATAGTCTCCTCCCTTCCCTTTTCTTGATGTGTGAATTGTGAGTGGTTTCCATTGACTTGTAGGATGAGTGACTTATAAATAAGAAATATTAGTTATTGTCCTATGGGTGAGTATGGAAATTTTTAGCTATTTGGGAATTGAATTTAAATGGGAATTTTTCAAGAGAATATGTTGGTGATATCTGAATATTTGAAATTATAGGAAAAGAAAACTTGGAAGTAATAAAAAGCAAAGCCAGAGCTTTGTTATGGCAATATAGGAAGGAAGGATGAATTTTTAAAAATTGAATTCTTTAAAAATCTACCAGTCTTTTGAATAGAGGATAGAAGTGTCACTTTATCAGCTGAAAGCAGAATTATACTCATACTAAGTACAAAAAGGAATTTCTTCATGTGTTGATGTGTTTTGTGTTCAGGAGCGGACAATTGAACGCTTAAAGGAACAGCGGGACAGAGATGAGCGAGAGAAGCAAGAGGAAATTGATAACTACAAAAAAGATCTTAAAGACTTGAAAGAAAAAGTCAGCCTATTGCAAGGCGACCTCTCAGAGAAAGAGGTTAGTTAAAATGGAATTATTTGGTTTGCTTAGTTAATGCATTGTTGTATGTATATGTTGTTGTTATGTTTTTTATATGAAAAGTATTTGATGGGAGATTTTAATACTCTTACAGCAGGCTTTTTGTGAATGACTCAAAGGATATTTTACTAGTTTTGCAAAGATATAATAAATTGGTTTGTTTATTCCCTAAGTTTTGCTATCTCTTTCACTGTGTTTTTTTGTTGGTTTCTTACTTGTTAATGGTATTTTTATATATTCTAAAATAACTGAAACCCTGTTACATGTGATAAAACAATAATGCAGGGGCTTGAGGGTCTCTCTCTGAATTTTCTTTCCAATACCTTTAGGAAAGTTTGTGGAAATGAGTTCCTAATAGAATATTTCTTCTAGAACGAAAACATGCTTTATCTTTAAGTTCACGCAGCTATTGAAGTTGACTACTTATATTCACAAAGCTTGATCTGCTTTTGTTTTGTGGGAAGGGGTATGTATAATTAGAACTCAAAGCTAATGTTCTTAGAAATCCATCTTATTTTAATTAGTACTTGAAAGTTAAAGCTGATATTGTTTTTATAGTTCATGAATGTTCTTGAAAGAAACTGCAAGCCACCATGATAGTAAATTTCAAATTTTAAATCTGCATTTTATTCCATTTAACATTTATTCTAGGTTTTCTTGCTTCTTTTAGGCTTCACTTTTGGATTTGAAAGAGCATGCTTCTTCCCTGGCTTCCTCAGGACTGAAAAAGGACTCAAGGCTCAAGACACTGGAGATTGCTCTGGAGCAGAAGAAGGAGGAATGTCTGAAAATGGAATCTCAGTTGAAAAAGGTTAACAAAAGTTTCCCATTTTCTTACTTTTTCTTACTTTTAAGAGCATAGTAGGTAAGTCTAGGGTGTTTATATGGAATAATTTACTAATGGAATAATAAGCCCCCAAAGTTTGAAATGGTAATTTATATCTTGTTTGATTTTTTTTTTAAGTGTTCTTATCCTACTTTATTTTATTCATTAGAATCCCCAATCTCTAGTTTAGAGGAAGATAAAAATATACATCTCCCTTATTGATGTCGGTGAGACCATGATGTAAAAAATCTCAATTATGTGATATTTTCCTCCATTAGAATTAAACTTCCTGAAAGGAGATAATGTAATAGTGGTACTTGCACACACTGAGAATGTTAGGAATGGTGTATATATTTATCATTTATTTCTTTGCTTTATACTTCTGTAATATTTAGGAAGCAATTCATAGTTTTCAGAGCACTTTCATTTTTTAACTCTCTTCCCTATAGAACTTTATGAGACTTGAAACTGAGACTTCTGAGCAATTACATTAATTGGATCTGGTTCATATGACTGATGAATGAAGGGTGGAGCTTAATCTTGAGACTTATACTTTTGCTCTTTTTCCATAGATTAACATTTTATCTTCATTTAGGACATCATGTTCTGAGGCTAAGGAAAGGAAGAAAATCCAGTAGCTTAAAGTTACTTTCGAATTGTGTGGGAAAGTACTTTTTTTGAGATTAAGGATTCCAATTATAACCACTTTAGATTTGACAGTTGTCTTTTAATTTTGTTTCTTATTAGAAGGGTGGAGGTAATTTTTCATTTGAAGTTGTTAAATGTATTTAGGGTTGTAAAACAGAAGGAACTACCAGGAATAATGTTATTAACATTCTAAACTTGCTTATTTGTGACAATCTTACATTCTCTTTCTATTTGAGACCTATAGTTCATCATTTATGGTCTCTTTTATGGTAGGCTTTTTATCTATATTTATGAGAAAAACATAAAATTGGGTAGAGGAGGTTGGAGGCTTTCTCTTCCTCTGATTTATTACTTCTGTCCATGTTTGTTTTTCTTCTCATGTATTCCTGTTTTATTTTGAGCAGTTATTCCTTTTCATTTAAATCCATTACTGGTATTTCCCTATTACATTATTTACACAGTACAGTACTCTAATCCCAGAAGGCAGTTGTTAATTGTTACTTTTCTGACCTTTGGTCTTTGTGGTCTCCGCCCTCCTCCAACCCCCATCTTTGTGATATTGTAGCCAAACCCCTCCCTTCCCCACCCATGATAGAGGTTCAACCCAAACCTTTAAGTGCTCACAATTCTACCCCATTCTCTAGTTTTAATTGAGTATTTATGTGATTCCATTTTTCTCTCCTTTATTAGCATATCAATTATAATTATTAAAAATTTCTTAAAATTGTTGTCCTGGTGTTTGCAACATGAATTTAGCTAGTGTAAATACTCTCTTAATGCTATCCTGCTTCATGCGCAGTACAGGTTATCTTATAATAAAATATTCCTAATTCCTTCTTCTCTTCCCTTATTACATTGTTACCACTCATTTCATTTATCTATAGGCTCTCATCACCCAAGACAGTATTACTGTTACTTTAAATGGTTATCTTTTAGATCATTTAAGAAAAATAAAAGATGCAATTTTAGTTTTATTTATTTGTTGTCCAGTTTTCTCCCTTCTTCATGTATACTGTGTCTGAGTTTCTGACCCCTCTCATTTTCCTTTTTCTGAAGAGCAACTTTTAATTTCTTGCAGGACATGGCTTCTGACAATGAATTCCTCAGTTTTTGTTTTTCTCATTTACTTTTTAAAAAAATATTTATTTGTTTCTTTTAGTTGTACACAATGCCTTTACTTTTATGTGGTACTGAGGATCGAACCCGGGCAGCACACGTACTAGGTGAGCACTCTACCACTAAGCCACAACCCCAGCCCTCTCCTTTACTTTTGAAAAACAATTACAGTGTATCTAGATTTCTAAAATGGTGTCTCTCCCTTCCAGCTCTTTTAAAATACTTTACTCTCTTCTTCCTGATGTGGTTTCTTTGTGGCATAACATAATGGTCTATTTTGGAGAAGGAGCCATGTGCTGCTGAGAAAAAAAGTGTATTCACTCATTGATGGATGAAATATTCTATATATGTCTGTTAAGTCTAAATTATTGATTATTTTAAAAACATTGAGTTCTATAGTTTCTTTGTTTAGATTTTGTTTGGAAGATCTATGCAGTGGTGTGAGAGGTGTGTTAAAGCCACCCAGTATTATTGTGTTGTGGTCTGTTTGATTTTTGAAGTTGAGAAGTGTTTGTTTGATATACATAGATGCCCATTGTTTGGGGCATAGATATTTACAATTGTTATGTCTTGTTGATGTAGTTTGATGTTGTTTGAGTAGTATGAAATATCCTTCTTTGTCCCTTTTCACTAACTTTGATTTGAAGTCCACTTTATCTGATAGGAGGATGGAAAACCTCTGCTTGTTTACACAGTCCATGTGAGTGATACATTTTTTTCCCCATCCTTTCACCTTCAGCCCATGGATGTCTTCCTCTATGAGATTATCCTCTTGAAGGCAGCATATCATTGGGTCTTTTTTTTTTTTTTTTTTTTAACATGTAACTCTTCACAAATTTGCATGTCATCCTTGCACAGGGGCCATGCTAATCTTCTCTGTTTCGCTCCAATTTTAGTATATGTGCTGCCAGAGTGAGCACTTGTTGGGTCTTTCTTAAAAATCCAGTCTGTTTGTCTATATCTTTTAACTGATGAGTTTATGCCATTCACATTCAGGGTTATCTTTGAAGTATGTTTTGTATTTCCAATCACTTTGGTTTATTTTTGATTTTTAACTTGACATGGTTTCTCCTTTGATTGGCCTTTTCAACTAGTGTAGTTCCTCCCTTTGCAGATTTTCATTGTTGTTTTTCATTTTTTCCTCATGAAATATTTTGCCAAGAATGTACTGTAGTGCAGGCTTTCTTGCTGTAAGTTCTTTTAAGTTTTGTTTATCATGGAAGGTTTTTATTTTGTCATCCACTCTGAAGCTTAATTTTGCTGGATATAAGATTCTTGGTTGGCATCCATTTTCTTTCAGAGCCTGGTATATGTTATTCATGGTTTCTTACTATCTTCACTGTGTGGTCAACTTGATTTTCAAGATTGAATATTTTGTCTTCATTGTCTGAGGTTCTGTCTTCCAAGTGATCTAGTCTGTTGGTGATGCTTTCTGTTGAGTTTTTTATTTGGTTTATTTTTTCCTTCAAGGATTTCTGTTTTTTTTTTTTTCTTTTCCCCTTTCTTCAAAATCTCTCTTTTTTAAAAATATTTTTTTAGTTGTAGATGGACACAATACCTTTATTTTATTTTTATGTGGTGCTGGGGATCAAATCCAGTGCCTATCGCATGCTAGTCAAGAACTGAGCCACAACCCTGGCCTCTCTCTCTTTCTTTCTTTCTTTTTTTTTTTTTTTTAATATTTATTTATTTGCCTTAGTTGTACACAATGCCTTTATCTTTACATGGTGCTGAGGATTGAACCCGGGCCATGCATGTGCTAGGCGAGGGCTCTACCACTGAGCCACAATCCCAGCCCCCATCTCTATTCTCTTTCTTGAAGTAATCTTTTGCTACCTGTATTTGCTCTTTTATCTCTTTGTTGGTGTGATCAATAGTTGCCTGTAGTTTCTCCTTATCTTTTTGTTGGAGTGATCAATTTTTGCCTGTATTCGCTCTCTTAGATCATTCTAATTATGTACATTCTGAACTCCTTCTCTGTCATTCATCTACTGCACTATTAATGGATTCTGTTTTCTTCCCTTGCTTTTTCATGTTGTCTGTCTTTCTCTCTTGCAGTGCGAATCTGAGGTATTGCAGTTTCTGCCCTATAAATTGATAGTGTCCCTACAGGTTATGAATACCTCACCTTTAAGGGGGAGATCAATGTTTCCAGAACCCAATGCAACTATATGCAGCCATAAATCAATTAGATTCTGTTTAGACACTTACAGTTTTGCTGCTATAAACAGAAATGATAAGTACAGTTATCTTCTACTATATAGCCGGTAGGTTTGCATAAGGGTTTACAGTTTCTAGTGGTGGGCAGAGAGAGAAGGGTGTGGGTAGGATGTGATGTTTATGAGTTAGAATGTGAGAATATATAGAGGTATTAGATTATAGGATGAGTGAAGGGGGAATGAAAAGATGTTAGCTGTTAGCAGGAGAAAGAAAAAAAAGAGGCGACCCCATGCAGGGCTCCCTGTTGCCTTTGCAACAGGATGGTGACTGTTAGTATACCTAGCAGGGACACCTCTGGTGCAACCTGGCCCACAGAGACCTTGGTGATGGTCTTCCAGGTCCTGGTTGTTGTCCCTAGATGGAAGAGGCCACGTCCCTAGTTGGTGGCGGCAGTAGTGTCAAGCCTATAGGTACCTTGCTCTTGGACTCCCAGGCCTCAGTCAGTGCCTCAAGATGGAATCTGCGCCAAAGGTGACAGGTGGCAGCGGAGGTGATCCAAGATGGCGGTAGAGGTGTACCAAGATGGAGTCAACGGCTTTCAGATATGGGGCTTGAAGGATGGGCTGTGCCGTGGCGTTGGGCAGCCTGTTCGGTGATGGCACACTGTGGCATGCCATGCTGCTGGCTGCCTCCTGGCCCTGTCCGTTGTCCCACCCTGGAGATTACCATGTGGGAAGGGCTATGGAAGTGGCTGCAGTGTCCCAAGATAGAGGGGGTTTGGGTGCAGCGTGAGGTGGGGCACGCTGAGGTTCTAGTCCAGGCTTTGGGTGCTGATGTGGTTTCTGATGACGAAGCTGATATAATTTTTTTTTCAGATTTGTTTGTCCCTCTGACGATTTTCAGACTTTTCTTACATCTTCTACAGTTGATGAGATGCCTTAATATTGATTTTTGTTTTGTTTTGTTTTGTTTTGTTTTGGTGTTTATCCTGCTTGGTGTTCTGAGCTTCCTGGCTTGATAAGTATCAATAGTTTTAAAATATTCTCAGCTGTTATTACTTAGACTATTTCTTCTACTCCTTTCTCTTTTTTTCCTCTTGTGTATTCTAAGTATGTATGTTTCATCTCTTGAAATTGCTTTCCAGACAGTTCTTGAATGTTCTGTGCTGTTTATTTCTCTCTGAATTTCAGTTTGGAAAGCTTCTATTGACCTATCTTTAAGCTCACTAATAGTTTTTTTTTTTTAATTCTGTCCAACCTACTAATCAACCTATCAGAAGCATTCTTTATTTCTGTTACACGTTTTTGATTTCTGGTATTTCCTTTAGACGAATAATTAAGCAGAGAGTTTCCATCTCTCTGCTTAATTATTCGTCTATTCTTGGATGTTTTCTGATTTTCCCATTAGAGCCCTTATTGTATTAATTATAGTTATTTAAAATTCTCTGATAATTCCAACATTTATGTCAAATATGAGAGTCTGGTTTTGTATCTCTTCAGACTATGTTTTTTATCTTGTCCTTTGGCATGCCTTATAATTTTTTGTTGAAAGCTGAAAAGATGTTTTGGATAGTAGAAACTGAGCTAAATAGTCTGGTAGTATAATACTTTTCTGTATAATAGTAGAAACTGAGCTAAATAGTCGGGTAGTATAATACTTTTCTGGTATCCTGGCTAGAAATTGGGCTATATTTAGTTTGCTATAGATGCCAGAAGATTCAGATTCCTCTTATGTCCTTGTCTCTCTTTTTGACTGTGGGCTTTGCTCTTCAGAGTGAGTCTGCATCTTTCATTTCTTTTCAAATGTAATCTACTTTTCCATACTGGAGCCTTTTGGGGTGGTAGGAAGGGATAGGAGAGGGTAAGATTCACAGTCCTATGTCTCAGTATTATATGGGCCTATCTTCCTTGCTTATTATCTTCACAAGTCTTTCTCACTTTTGTTTTTCTATCTTTAGGTTTGAATGGAAGGCTAGAGGGTGCTAGAGTGGGTGAGATGTCATCCTTCCAGGTGGAATAAAGCTCTGGTAAAATTTTATCCTAGCCTTTAGATGAATGCTTGGAGGGTATTTCACAATCGTTATTCTTTTCTTTTCCTCTGCTAGAACCACAGGGATTTTTCTCAGCTATTCACTTTAAGAATCTGGTGGGTTCCTGTGGTTGTAAAGTCCATGAAAGTATGGTTAAGTCCTCTAAAACTGTTCGCACCCCCAGGAGTTGGTCACTCTCGTAGGTGTCCATACTTGGCCCCCAACAATTCCTCATGATGACCTTGCATTTGCTTATATGAGTTGTTTCTGTTCCAGATGAGTAGATCACATCTCTGACTCTTCCATTATATGTGTTTCTCCAGATTTTGGGGTGGTAGTTTGCCCTGTGATCTCAATTTTCTAGTAGGTCCAAGAAAAGTCATTAATTTTCAGTTTGTTCAGCCTTTTTTTATTGTCCTTGTAAAGGTGGGAGTGATGACCTCCAGTCTCTGCATGTTGGAGCTGACTTTATCATAGTTTTCCATGCAGAATAGACCAATTTATTCTTTATGCAGATGTTTACATGATTTTTGCCATTTAAAATAAAATCTAAAACAACAAAACAAAAACATAGTTTATTGGCTATATTTAGAAATCACATTTTAAAAATTAATACGTAAATATTCATGAAACTAGTAGGCTAACTATCCCTAGGAATTTGAGAACAGATTTTCAATGTCTGTGAATTAACAATATGCCAGTCTTGTACATTTTTTTTTTCTGAAAAATTTCAAATAAACTCAAATATTTTCCCACATTAGCAAAGAGTTTTTAGACTCTTATTAATTTATATTGGAAATTGGCAAGGAAAAAAAAGCTTTTACTTTTAAAAAAGGGTCTTAGAATAAATGAGAGCATGTTTCCTAATTTAAGATTGAGAATTTGAGGCAGTAAAATGTGGGACTCAAAATGATTGTTAAATATTGTTTCTGATTTTACCTCATTCTAAAAATTGCTAATTCCATGGCATTACTATATTTAAAAATAGGGTAAGTAGTACCATTGAGTTTTTAAATTTGGTACAATTTAAAATCATCTTAGCAGGTTATAAGACCTAAAATTTTGTTATGTCTTCCATGGTAGCAGGGATTTTTGTCTTTATAGCATATTTGTAGATAATAGTACAAAATTGTAGATTTGTACGGTTTGGTATATTTTCTTCTTTCTGAAACCATAACCAGTGTAAGATTAGTGTTCTAGTATATTTATTCAAAAGACTTTTTATAATTGAAATTTTTGGAGTAGGAAATGTCTGTCCTTGGTAATTTAACCTGTACCTGAATTTTGGTATTTTTTTTTCCTTTCCAAATTTATTTTTTATTCTAAGTTGTTAGAAATGACAGCAGAATGTATAACATTTCATATTATACTTGTAGAGCACATTTTTAAATATCTCTGGTTGTATACAAAGTATATTCACACCATTCATGACTTCATATATGCACTTAGGGTAATGATATCCATCTCGTTCTACCATCTTTTTTTTTTCTTGACCCTTTTGCCCCCTCCCATCCCCTCCCTGCCCATTGGCCATTCTAGTGTTCCTCTAATCCTCCTATGCTCCCCATCCCAACCTGACTGTGAATCAGCCTCCTTATATCAGAGAAAACATTTGGCATTTGGCTTTTTGGGATTGGCTAACTTCACTTAGCATCATATTCTCTAACTCCATCCATTTACCTGCGAATGCCATGATTTTATTCTCTCTTATTGCTGAGTAATACTCCATTGTGTGTATATACTACATTTTCTTTATCCATTCATCTACTGAAGGGCATTTGGGTTGGTTCCACAGTTTAGCTATTGTGAATTGTGCTGCTACAAAACACTGATGTGGCTGTGTCCCTGTAGTATGCTGTTTTTAAGACCTTTGGGTAAAGACCACGGAGTGGGATAGCTGGGTCATAAGGTGGATCTATTCCGAGTTTTCCAAGGTATCTCCATACTGCTTTTCATATTGGCTGCACCATTTTGCAGTCCCACCAACAATGTATGAGTGTGCCTTTTTCTCTACATCCTCGCCAACATTTATTGTTGTTTGTGTTCTTAATAGCTGCCATTCTGATGGGTGTGAGATGAAATCTTAGAGTGGTTTTGATTTGCATTTCTCTAATTGCCAGAGATGTTGAACATTTTTTCATGTATTTGTTGATTAATTGTATATCTTCTTCTGAGAAGTGTCTGTTCATTTCCTTGGCCCATTTATTGATTGGGTTATTTGTTTTTTTTGGTGTTAAGATTTTTGAGTTCTTTATATATTCTAGAGATCAATGCTCTATCTGACGTGCATGTGGTAAAAATTTGTTCCCAATTAGTAGGCTCACTATTCACCTCATTGATTGTTTGTTTTGCTGAGAAGCAGCTTTGTAATTTAAATCCATCCCATTTGTTGATTTTTGATATTAATTCTTGTGCTACAGGATTCTTATTAAGGAAGTTGGGGCCTAATCCAACTTCTTTTTTTTTTTTTTTTTTTTTTTATTAGGTGTAATGTCTCTGGTCTAATTTCTAGATCCTGGATCCACTTTGAGTTGAATTTTGTGCATGGTGAGAGATAGGGGTTTAATTTCATTTTGTTGCATATGGATTTCCAGTTTTCCCAGCATCATTTGTTGAAGAGACTATCTTTTCTCCAGTGTACGTTTTTGGCACCTTTGTCTAATATAAGATAACTGAAATTATATGTGTTAGTCTCTGTGTTTTCTATTCTGTACCATTGGTCTACCAGCCTATTTTGGTGCTAATACCATGCTGTTGTTGTTACTATTGCTCTGTAGTATAATTTAAGGTCTGGTATAGTGATTCCACTTGCTTCACTCCTCTTCCTAAGGATTGCTTTAGCTATTCTGGATCTCTTATTTTTCCAGATGAATTTCATGACTGCTTTTTCTATTTCTATGAGGAATGTCATTGGGATTTTGATTGGCATTGCATTAAATCTGTATAGTGCTTTTGGTAGTATGGTCATTTTGATAATATTATTTCTGCCTATCCAAGAACAGGGTAGATCTTTTCATCTTCTAAGGTCTTCCATAATTTCTTTCTTTAGTTTTCTGTAGTTTTCATTATAGAGGTCTTTCATGTCTTTGGTTAAGTTGATTCCCAAGTATTTTATTTTTATTTATTTTTTTGATGCTATTGTAAACGGGGTAGTAGTTTTCCTCATTTCCCTTTCAGAGGATTTGTCACTGATATATAGAAGTGCCTTAGATTTATGGGTGTTGATTTTGTATCCTGTTAACTTTGGTGAATTCATTTACTAGTTCTAGAAGTTTTCTGGTGGAACTTTTTGGGTCTTCTAGGTATAAAATTATATCATCAGCAAATAATGATAATGTGAGTTCTTCTTTACATATCTGTATCCCTTTAATTTCTTTCATCTGTCTTATTGCTCTAGCCAGTGTTTCAATAACTATTTTAAATAGAAGTGGTGAAAGAGGGCATCTCTGTCTTGTTCCAGTTTTTAGAGAGAATGCTTTCAATTTTTTTCCATTTAGAATAATGTTGGCCTGGGGATTAGCATATATAGCGTTAAAGATGTTGAGATATGTTCCTGTTATCCCTAGTTTTTCTAGTGTTTTGAACATGAAGGGGTGCTGTATTTTGTCAAATGCTTTTTCTGCATCTGTTGAGATAATCATACGGTTCTTATCTTTAAGTCTATTGATGTGATGAATTACATTTATTGATTTCCGTATGTTGAACCATCCTTGCATCCCTGGAATGAACCCCACTTGATCATGGTGTATTATATTTTTTATATGTTTTTGTATTCGTTTTTCCAGAATTTTATTGAATTTTTGCATCCATGTTCATTAAAGATATGGGTCTGAAGTTTTCTTTCTTTGATGTGTCTTTGCCCGGTTTAGGGATCAGGGTGATATTGGCCTCACAGAATGAGTTTGGAAGTGCTCCCTCTTTTTCTATTTCCTGAAATAAATTGAAGAATATTGGTATCAGTTCTTCTTTGAAGGTCTTGTGTATCCATCTGGTCCTGGGCTTTTCTTGGCTGGTAGACTTCTGATGGCGTCTTCTATTTCATAGCTTGAAATTGGTCTGTTCAAATTATGTATATCATCCTGCTTAAGTTTGGGCAGATCAAATGACTCTAGAAATTTGTCGATGCCTTCAGTGTTTTGTATTTTGTTGGAGTACAAGGTTTCAAAATAATTTCGAATTATTTCCTGTATTTCCGTAGTGTTTGTTGTGATATTTCCTTTTTCATCACATATGTTAGTAAATTGAGTTTTCTCTCTCTTTCTCTTTGTTAGCCTGGCTAAGGGTCTGTCAATTTTATTTATTTTTTCAAAGAACCAACTTTTTGTTTTGTCAATTTTTTCAATTGTTTCTTTTGTTTCAATTTCATTAATTTCTGCTCTGATTTTAATTATTTCCTGTCTTCTACCACTTTTGGTGTTGGATTGCTCTTCTTTTTCTAGAACTTTAAGATGTAATTTTAAGTCATTTATTTGTTGACTTTTTCTTCTTTTGAGGAATGAACTCAATGCAATGAACTTTCCTCTTAGAACTGCCTTCATAGTGTCCCAGAGATTTTGATATGTTGTGTCTGTGTTCTCATTCACCTCTAAGAATTTTTTTTCTCTTCTTTGATGTCATCTGCAACCTATTATTCATTCAGTAGCATATTATTTAGTCTCCAGGTGTTGGAGTAGCTTTTATTTCTTATTTTATCATTGATTTCTAATTATATTCCATTATGGTCTGATAGAATGCAGGGTAGTATCTCTACTTTTTTACATTTGCTCAGAGTTGTTTTGTGGCCTAGTATATGGTCTATTTTAGAGAAGGTTCCATGTGCTGCTGAGAAGAAAGTGTATTTACTTGTTGAAGGATGAAATATTCTATATAAGTCAGCTAAGTCTAAGTTGTTTACTGTATTTTTGAGTTCTATAGTTTCTTTGTTCAGCTTTTGTTTGGAAGATCTATCTAGTGGTGAAAGGGGTGTGTTAAAGTCACCCAGCATTATTGTGTTGTGGTCAATTTGACTCTTAAACTTGAGGAGAGTTTGTTTGATGAACATGGATGTGCCATTGTTTGGGGCATATATATTTATAATTGTTAAGTCTTGTTGGTGTATGGTTCCCTTGAGCAGTATATAGTGTCCTTCTTTATCCCTTTTGATTGACTTTAGCTTGAAGTCTACTTTATTTGATATGAGGATGGAAACCCCTGCTTGTTTCCTCTGTCCATATGAGTGGTAGGATTTCTCCCAATCTTTCACCCTCAGCCTTTGGATGTCTTTTCTTATGAGATGAGTCTCTTGGAGGCAGCATATTGTTGTGTTTGTTTTTTTGATCCAGTCTGCTAGTCTATGTCTTTTGATTGGTGAGTTTAGGCCATTAACATTCAGAGTTATTATTGAGATGTGTTTTGTATTCCCAGCCATTTTTGTTTATTTTTGGTATTTACCTTGACATGGTTTCTCTTCTGATTGTTTTTTCCTTTAGTATAATACCTCCCTCTGTTGATTTTCATCATTGTTTTTCTTTTCCTCTTCATGGAATATTTGCCGAGGATGTTCTGTAGTGCTGGTTTTCTACTTGTAAATTCTTTTAACTTTTGTTTATCATGGAAGGTTTTTATTTCATTCTCAAATCTAAAGCTTAATTTTGCTGGGTATAACATTCTTGGTTGGCATCCCTTTTCCTTCAGAGCTTAGAATATGTTTTTCCATGATCTCCTAGCTTTGAGTGTCTGAGTTGAAAAATCTGCTGTGATATGAATTGGTCTCCTCCTATATGTGATCTGATTCCTCTCTCTTGCGGCCTTTACATTTCTATCCTTGTACTTTATGCTAGGCATTTTCATTATAATGTGTCTTGGTGTAGATCTGTTGTAATTTTGTACATTTGATGTCCTATAAGCCTCTTGTATTTGGTTTTCCAATTCATTCTTCATGCTTGGGAAATTTTCTGATATTATCTCATTGAAGAGGTTGTGCATTCCTTTGGTTTGAAACTCTGAGCCTTCCTCTATCCCAATTACTCTTAGATTTGGTCTTTTGATGCTGTCCCATACTTCTTGGATGTTCTGTTCATCGTTTCTTACTATCTTCATTGTGTGGTCAACTTTATTTTCAAGATTATATACTTTGTCTTTATTGTCTGAGGTTCTTGCTTCCAGTTGATCTAGTCTTTTGGTGATGCCTTCAATTGTGTTTTTTATTTGGTTAATTGTTTCCTTCATTTCAAGAATTTCTGACTTTTTTTTCTCCCGAGTTTCTATCTTTTTTTTGAAGTAATCTTTTGCTACCTGTATTTGCTCTCTTATATCTTTGTTGTAGTGGTCAGATTTTGCCTGTATTTGCTCATTTAGGTCATTCTTTGATTCACAGATCATTTTAATTATGAACCTTCTGAACTCCTTCTCTGACATTTCATCAACTTCGCTGAGCGTGGGTTCTGTTATTGTAGAATCCTGGTGTGTTTGGGGTATTTTCCTCCCTTGTTTTTTCGTGTTGTCTATTTACCTTACTTTCTTGCAGTGTAGATTTGAGTTATTACAGTTTCTTCCCTGTATTCTTATAATACCCTTGCAGGTTGTCTGTGCCTCCCCTTAGCGCTGGACTATCAGAACCTGCTGCTGATTCTCAAAATATGCTACCTGGGGCTTCGTCCACGCCGGTTGGTGTGGGTTGATCTGGTTGAGTCTGAGTTCCTGAGGTAGTCTGGGGCTAATGGTGCTGGGGTGAGGGTCAGCAGGACTGCCCTGGGGCCCACCTGGGCTCAGGCAGAGTTGGCAGGTCTCTCCTTGCTGTCTCCCTCTCTGGGGCAGAGGTCGATGGCTGGAGCCTGGTCGCACACCAGCCGGGGGTCAGCAGGACTGACCTGGGGCTGACCGCGCTCAGGTGAAGGTCAGCGGGACTGCCTTGGGCCTGCCTGTGCTCTGGGGCGGAGGTTGGAGGTCGGTGGGACTGGCTGGAGCCTGGGCCTGGCGCAATCTAATGCAGGTCCCCGGTACTGCCCTGGGCCTGCCTGAACTCAGAGCAGAGTTGATGGGTCTGTCCTTGCTGTCTCCTGCTCTGGGGCGGAGGTCGGAGGGACTGGCTGGAGCCTGGGCCTGGCGGTACTCTCTGAATTTTGGTATTCTTTGTCATCAGCATTAACTGATTATTAAGGAAAGGATTGAAATTCAGCTTTTCTTTTCTTTTCTTTTGTGGTGCTGGGGATTAAACCCAGGGCTTTGTGCATGTAAGGCAAGTATTCTACCAACTAAGCTATACCCCAGCCCTGAAATTCAGTTTTTGAGTTAAGAGAACTTTTTAAAATGCCAAACTCTTTTTAATACCTGTTTCTAAACTCTTGAGTTTTTATTAAAACTTTTTTTTCAAAAACCACATTTTTAATCCTTTTAGTCATCTTTTGCTTATTCTATTCTTAAACCATTTCCTTCTGTTTTTCTTCACTCCCCCCCGCCCCCCCGCCCCAACTCTTCTGACTCCCTTTAGTATATAGAAATGGTATTGAGCCACTAATCCAAGCCATTAAGTGACCTGGCAAACCCATATACAGATGTAGTTCATATATTTTCGCACAATTTTCCAAGTGGAAAATTGAGTCTACTTGACCTTCTATCTTTGCCTTCCTCATATAGAAACTTCAGAATTTAAAAAACAAAAAAATGAAAGCAACCCCCCTCAAAACACTCTTTCTGAAATATATTAGGGTGAAATCAAAGTATAAAAATGTTTAAAAGATGAAAATTCTCCCCCAAACTTTGGGAGAGGTTTCCATTCTGCTGCTTCCTCCCATTTTTGTTGTTGTTTTTGTTCTCAGTGGGTTAATCCATTCCGAGATGCTTCTCTTTCCCTTTGCTTTTAAGTAAAATCATCTGTGGCTTTTTAACCACACCACTTTAGGGGTAGAATTTTGCTAACGTATTAAAATCCATATCTGCCAGTAGAATCTCCTTTAAAAGCCATGTTTAGAGCCGGGCACTGTGGCGCATGCCTGTAATCCCAGCACTTTGGGAGGCTGAGGCAGGAGGATTGCGAGTTCAAAGCCAGCCTCAGCAATGGCAAGGCACTTAGCAACTCAGTGAGACCCTGTCTCTAAATAAAATACAAAAAAAGGGCTGGGGTTGTGACCCAGTGGACGAGTGCCCCTGAGTTCAATCCCCAGTACCACCAAAAAAAAAAAAAAAAAAAAAAAAAGCCATGTTTAGAAACTGAATTTTCACAATTAAAGGAACCTGACACAAAAGAAATTGATAAAGGACATAATTTTAAAAGAATAGTTGTTACTTCCTTAAAGCATTTAAATCAATTTATATAAGCGTCTCTCTTTTATTGAAGCTACTTTGCCTCAGAGCTTTCCTCAGTATATGTATTTACTTTTTTACTATGTATTTTTAGATAATTTTAAGGAACCAGATATGTTTTGTTGTTCATTGAATAAGATCCCCTTCTTAACTTTACTTCCTCCTTAATTAGTTTATACTTTGAAAATTAAGGATTTGGTTATCTGCTTCATTCTATACTTGTGTATATTTTAGTGACATATGAAATGCAAAAGAACAAAATCCTTGCCTCCAGTGTATGTGTAATGAGGTTTTGATAACGTGGAAGGTAGATAGTTTCCAGTAGATCAGCATTTGAGAACAAAGAACTTAACCTTTGATTAAGGATTTTTGAAGAGGATTGTTCATGGTTAAATTTTTCTTGTCTGGAGGTGACATTTTATATAGTATTGTTATTTTGCTGAAGTTGGCAGTTTTTGCTTCTGGGTGATTTTGACTTCCTGATATTCTAGAAGTAGTACACGTAAAATATTTACATTTCAAAACACAGATTAACAGACAATTAAAATTTAAAGGGTTAGAAAAGGGGTGAGGGGAATGAGGCCATGAAATTAAACATCCAGAAAATATTTTTCGAACTGCTGCTATGAGAAAATAATTCCGTAGACATAAGATATGTTTATATCTTGAATTAAATGTCATTCTACTATTCAGAAATTCATTTTAAAGAAATGTTTATAACACGTTTGGAAAGTATCTTTTCATAGAGTTTATATATATATATATATATATATATATATATATATATATTTTAAATAAAGTTGTAAAGGTCTTTAAAGAAGTTTAATATTCTTTGAATTTTATTTTAAAGTCCAAATGAACCTAGCCAGAGTTTAGATGTAAACTTCTCTGATATAGAATTTTTAATACTCAGTAAGGGAAGGTTAATATACTTTTAATTCTTCCCCCCTAACTTAATTGACTTTCCTTTAAAGTTGGTCATTGTATCATCCTGTAGGCTACATTTAACCTTATACTATATTAAACTGCTTTTTTTTTTATCCTCTTCCTGATTAGTCTTCTTTTTCTACCACTTAATTCTATGAACTGTTTTAAATCAAGGGAAACTCTTTCACTGTTTGTGCATATTCATTTGTTCAACAGGTAATTGAGTTTCTCCTCTAGGTCAGTTTCCATGGCAGGCACTGAGCATAGAGTGGTAATCAAGACTACCCATACCCTTGGTCTCATAGAATGTATATTCTCTATCAGGGAAAATAGATGCTCACACAGGTAGTTGGAGTAAATCACGGGGTGTGATGGAATTGCACTTCAAACAGCACAAATCTAGATCAGGGTCACAGAGGACCTCCTTAACAGAGGAGACATTTACTAAGCTGGGACCCCAGAGTTAGGGCACTCCAGCATGTATGAAGGCTAGAACACTGATGTACACTAGTTACATTGGCAGAGTTATAAATAATACATTTATAATAAGTGATTATAAGTCAGAGTTGTCTCAATAGTATTGAGTAGCAGCTGACCTTCATGTTTGTTTGTACAGTCTTTTGTGCCCCTTACTTTGAACCTTCTTCTGTTGCCTATTTCATTGTCTCCTTTCTCAGTTATTCCTGCTTTCGTTTGCATCTTTGGTCTTTTTCTTTGTATTGTTTCTCCCCTTTTGGTATATGAATATGGTCAGCTTTTTACAAAATAGCTCCTGATTCTGTTACTCTCCATACTTCCTCCTCTGTTTTCTGTTAGACATGCCATATTTAAAAAGCATCAGTAGTCTTGTCCTCCCCATAAAAGACGAATTGCCATAGGAACTTTTCTCTTACCAAACTAGCAAAACAGTGTGGAGCATTGGAGAAAATCCAGTGCAGAGCTGTGATGTCCTTTTACCTTCCAGACTTGTAAAGTTTTTGTTCCTTAAAATATACTTCATAAGTAAGTTAAAGGTGAGGGAAGCAAGTATTTTATGATTTATTTTTTATTTTTTGGTGCTTAAGGATTGAACCCGTGGCGTTGAGCATGTTAGGCAAGCACACTACCAATGAGCCACATCCACAACCCTAAAGAAGCCAGTGTTTAGACAGATAAATACTTTTTCATCAGGAATGAAGCCTTAAACAAATGAACTTCATAAAGATGCTGTGGTACATACCTATAATCCTAGCTACTTGGGTGGGGAGGGGGCTAAGGCAGGAGGATCACAAGTTCAAGGCCAACCTGGGCAATTTAGTGAGACCCTGCCTCAAATTAAAAAATAAAAAGGTCTGGGGATGTTGCTCAGGGGTAGCAATCGCCAGTACTGAAATAAAGATTTAATGTTTGTGTGTAGGAGGAGGTTAAATAATTTTTTTTTTTTAAATTTCCGGGTACCGAAATTAAACCAGGGGCCTCACATGTGCTAGGGATGTGCTCACATCACTGAACTATACCCCCAAGTTCCTAGCCACCCTTCTTTTTAAAAATTTAACTTGAGACAATTTATTTAGTTGCTCAGGCTGGCCTCAAACTCAAAATCCTCCTGCTCAACCTCCCGAGTAGCTGGGATTACAGGCATGTGCCACTTTACCTGGCTAGAATTTAATTTTAGATTTATAACTGTTACTTCCACAACATATTTAGTTTATACAAACATTTCTTATTTACTTATGGTAGTTTGCATTAGAGCTTTCCGAAGAATTTTCTAAGAATATATCTTTGACCCTTTAATATATTTTCAAAGTATTCTAAGGGACTCAATACATTCTTGAAGAATCTACATAATTCTGGGTGTCCAGAGTCTTGTGATTCACACGTTTGGTAAAGCAGCATATGGGAGAAGGAAATGGAAATAACTGTCTAGTGGGAAATAGGTCTCAGCAATGGTGCTGCCTATAAGATTAGCAGTGAATCCTTTTGATACTATTTGGCAAGCCCAATAGCAGTCTTTTGGCTTGTTAGTATATCTTACTACACTCTGAAATATCAATTGGCTTTTGATGATTTTGGGTTGTGCCTGACAATTTTATATAATAAATTTACTCATCAGCTCTTTTGTGTTCCTGATTAAACATACGGAAGACAAAAACAAACAAAAAAACCCAAATCATTTGTAATTTAAGGTGATTACTTTATATATTAATCTTTTGTCTATATAATACTTAAACATAGGAAACCTTTATAAATTGAAGTCTAGCTATTAGATATTTGATAATACTATATTTAAATTAGAATATAAATAGTTCTTTGACCCGTGGTTTACCCAGCCAGTTTCACTGTGTGTGTAGCTTATAGACTTGGAACACTTAGAACACTTCCTTTTATTTTTTGTAGGCACATGAAGCAACATTGGAAGCCAGAGCCAGTCCAGAGATGAATGACCGAATTCAGCAGTTGGAGAGAGAGATTGCCAGGTACAAAGATGAATCTAGCAAGGCCCAGGCAGAAGTGGACCGCCTTTTGGAAATCTTGAAGGAGGTGGAAAATGAGAAGAATGACAAAGATAAGAAGATAGCTGAATTAGAAAGGTAAGGAGAAGGAAACTGAATGGGACCCACTGGGTTAGAAAAAGTAAAGTATATATTTTTGAGGGCATAACTTGTTTCAATATTGTGTGCCTCAGAGTTTAGGTTCTTGAATGCTTATTAATACTTTATTATCTACTTGTTGTTCTAAATCAGTACAAATTCTTTGTGGCAGTATCTAAAAGGCAACACAGAATGGGAGTGAATTGAAACATCATCAACAAAAGAAAGTACTCATTAATTAAGAAATTAAAGTTTTCTACTGGCTGATTAAGATAGAGTACAAATAACTACTTGCCTTTTATTATTTATTGTTCTAGAAAATGAGCAAATGGTCCTCCTGTATAAGGAGTTAATATTGTATCATTGGTTTAGACCTTTTTGTCTGAGTAGATGCTCTTTCGGGTTGTGAATTTTTGACTAGGCTGTGGAGAAGCAAATTCTTACATCAGTCAGTGAAGCAGAACATTTTAGGATAATTTAGGAGACTCAGATGTGATTTTTATGGGGCCCTGAATTTGAATTCTTTAGAATGGGCTATTTGAACAGACCCTGCCATATAGCTCCCGTAGAATTTTGTCTTTTTAAAATTATTTTTTACTGAAGATCAAGTATATATGCCTGTTAATCTCTTCTCTTATGCCATGTATTTAACATGAACTCACAAGTGCATTGAAACAGCTCTTCCAGTAGCACTTGATTACACCTGTGTTCTAAACAGCCAGAAAGACTGACAGTGACAAAATGAAGTCACTAATATATGTGGCTTCTTGAGGGCTGGTTCTTAAGAATAATTTATTTTTATGTTCTTGAGGGCTGGGAAATTTTAGACTGCTTTCATAATTTATTTACTGAGTTTTAAATTTGGGGGTAGTGGTTATTTGTAGGCTTGTTTATTTTCCTCTGAAGTTATTATTTCCTCCTGTTCTACCCATAAAATTTTGATTTTCGGGAAACGAAAGCAACAAACTTCAAACCTCATAGTTTTGCACTGTATGAAGATGTGAATAATATGAGCTTTTGACCAGCTTACACGTTTTCTCTTATTTTGGAATTACCTCTCTTCATTTTCTCTAGTTCTGGATAAGGCAAATGGATATAATTCTTTAAATTAAAAATTTAAAACCCAGAACTCATAATTGTAGACTATGTGCATTTTTGTTTTTTTAAAAAAATCTTTACTTTATTTTATTTATTTATTTATTTATTATATTTTTAAATGTGGTGCTGAGGATTGTCAAACCCAGTGCCTCACTCTTGGTAGGCAAGCACTCTACCACTGAGCTACAACTCCAGCCTCTGTGCATTTTTATTCACACGAATCTTTGCATTATGTTCCTTCTCCAGCAGGTGCGCGTGCCCCATGTGTATGCACAGACACATACTCTTATATATTTACATTAATACATACCTGAATCTATACCTCTCTTTGCTTTTTTATGGGCTTGAAATCAGTAGCAGTACTGCATAAACATTAAAATATGATACTTTTGATTGATTGCTGACATCCCATTAAGTATATTTCAGAAATTGCTTGATAAAACTTCATTTTAAAATGTGATTTCTTATATTAGAAATCTACATTTGAAGCTGAGAAAGGTGGTTCATGCTTGTAAACCTACCTACTCAGGAGGCTGAGACAGGATTGCAAGTTCAAGGCCAACATTGGCAACTTGGTGAGACCCTGTCTCAAAAAGAAAAAGGACTGGGGATGTAGTCCAGTGATAGAGCACTGCCTAATATTCATGAGTGCTGAAGTTCAATCTTCAGTACCATGTTAAGAAAAGAAAAAGAGGGGCTGGGGCTGTAGCTCAGTGGTAGAGACTTGCCTAGCATGGGTGAGGCACTGGGTTTGGTCGTCAGCACCACATAAAAAGTAAATAAATAGAGTTATAAAAATGTATGTTTTTTAAAATAAAAAAGAAAGAGAAAAAGAAAAAAATCTTCATTTTGAAAATATTGCTTGCTATTCCATGAAGCTTACTTGAAGAACGTTATTGCATTTTTGGCCCTATGCTGATTTTGGGAGATGGTCATAATGTGAGAGAGAATAAGAAACAGAACTAAGTCTGTATTTTGTATCCAGAGTACACCAAATAGCTGTTTTTATTAGTGACTATGTTTTTCACATTTTAAGAAAGTGTTATAAATGACCTGCGTAACTTTTAGTGTATTGGAAAAAGCATAGTTCTAGTCTCTCTGCTCATGCACCTGTAATTTTGTTTGAGGATTGAGACAAAGATTTTTGCCTACCAGAAAATAAAACAAAACTGCACACCAAAAAACAACAACAAAAAACAAAACCCCCCCCCCAAAACCCACTAACATCTTCTCTTCTTCTCTAACTCAGATTTTGCTATCAGCTTTGTAGTTTGTTACTCAGAAACATAGTTTGAGGTATTGAATAAATAGTAACATCACAGAATTTGTGAAAGAGATCTACTATGGCATTTTATGAAGAAGAAACCAGGAGCCAAAGAAATTATTCCTGAAATTACACAGTAGTTGAGCTGGAGTTAATAGAATGAGGCTTTTAAATTCCAGCTCAATTTTCTTTCTGTTCCATCAAGACTAATTATGTTCTTTTTGGACTTACTGGCAACTATAAAATACTTCCTACCTTGATGGGATTTATCTTTTTACTCATTGTTGAACCAATGTCTTAAGCAAAAGTGGCTATATATAGGATTATGACTTACTTTAAAAGTAAGGTAGATTTTAATTTTACTTAGTCCTTGAAGGCCATTTTTATAAACTGAACTGTGTTTATTTGAGGAATTATTCAGTGCAGTTTATGTTAAAGCCAGCTGGGATTATGTCACATCTTTTGTTCTAGATTTAGTACTGAGGTGCATGTGTGTGGCTGCTATGTTTCTTACTAACCATTTGCTCCTCGTGTTGCCATTCCATTGTTTCCTATGTGTGGGTGTCTGTCTCCCTGTGATTTATCATTTTGAGTTTCTTCACCTTTCTTTTGATTTGTCTTATCATGGTCCTGTTCCATTGGGGTTTTTTGTGTCTTTTTGTTTATACGTGTGTGTTCCCTGTTCCCATTGGCCATGCTGTTTCTCAGAAAGCCAGTCTCCTGCAAATTGTACCCTCCACGCCAGGTTTTTGTTCGTGCACCACCAGGGGGGTTTGTTTGGGACTTCCTTGGAAAGTGAGTGATATGTAAGGCTACAGTCTTATACTAAATTGCTGCTGCTGCTCTTGCTACTGCTGGGGCTTGCTGGGGATTTTGCTTGATCAGAAATAAAGAACATCCAGTTACACATTGGGCTGAACTGTATTTCTTGGTTAACCTGCTTTTGGATAAAATCAGTCTATATTCTTTCTGGTGAGGTTCTATATTGCTAGTTGAAATCATTTTAGTCTTTGTTTCCAGCTATTTTTTTATGTGGTTGTGCTTACACTGGTTTGCCCTTTGAGTGGCTCCTTAACTGATAAAATTATTTCATCACATTTCAATTCAGCATATAGAATTCATTTCTAAAGGACATTGAGCAATCTTTTAAGTGCAGATATTAAAACGAACTATATTATAATCATTAACAGATTAATCATTAATAGATTTCCATTAAACTAAAGAAAATTCTTAGTATTCTAATGCATTTCATAGTACTTCTTATGTAAGAATTTCCAGTATGAAAAGATTTAGGTTATATCATGAAGTATTCCCACGTGTATTCTTTGTGGAATAGAGAAATAAATAAATAGTCCTTTCTAATGTTGTCTCCTACAGAAAAAAGTAGTTCTTGTAACAAGATAATTTAGTGTTATAGCACTCACTTGTTTTAACATTATACCAGTCTCTTGACCTATTGTAATTTAAAAAATAAAATTAGATTTAAGTTCACCTGTACATCTGCAAATACAAAATATTTTCTCCAGGTAAATGTAACTACTTCTAAATTCACATTCCTTACTGTGTTGTGTATCAGTTGGAATTGAAGAGAAAAAGTACATGTAGGGCATGTATGCACAGAGAAATATACACACATATTAAGAAATTTGTTACAAGGAATTATTTTGCATGGTTGTGGGGGCTGATTAGGCAAGTCTGAAATCCTGTGGCAGGCTGTCAGGAAGGGAAGATCCTGAGCAGGATGGAACTTGTGTTGGCACAAGCCAAAGCTGAGGTATGTGGGTAGAATTTCTTTTCGCTCCTGAGGAAATCTCAGCCTGTTTCCAAGACCTTCTGAAGGATTCAGATGTGCCCACTCAGATTATCTGGGATAATCTCCCCTACTTAAACTGATTAGAGGCTTTAAGTACATCAGCAAAATACTTTCACAAAACATCTAGATGAGCATTTGATTGACTCACTGGGCACTGTATCCTAGCTGAGTTAATACTTCAAGAAAGCCATCATCCAGTGGCTTTGGATAGTTTGCATAGAAAAAAACAACAGAGTTTGAAATGTCCCTATATAAATGGATAGAGTTAGATTAGCCTCAGGAATGACAAATGTAATTGAGAATTTGTCTTCTAAAATAAGCATGTTGGAGTTTCTATGTAGATTCACAATGAATAGGCTTTTGTCTTACATAATATTTATGATTTTTAGAGAGAAGAGTAATGATAGAATTCTGTTAGTATTTTTTCAGTCTTCTGAAAGAATTGTTTGTTGTCTACTCTTTCACTCATGCTATCCCTTTTTGCTAAATACCCATGTGATGGTAGTACACTGGGGACATTGTTTCCCATGCCATATATTGTATTCTGTTTTACATTTTTGCTTTATTACCATTTTTTAAAAGAAATATTTATTTATTTCCTTTAGTTGTACACAATGCAATGCATTTATGTTTACGTGGTGCTGAGGATCGAACCTGGGCCGCGCACGTGTGAGGCGAGCGCTCTGCCGCTGAGCCACAACCCCAGCCCTTTATTACCTTTTTTTTTTTTTTTTTTTAAAGCTCATTGTAACATTTATTTTGGAATACAAAGAATCTAAAGAAATTGTTTTGGCATTCTAAAACACAAGGACAGACTTGAAAGTTTTACTTCCCTATATATATATTTTTTTCTTTTTACAATACTTGGGGTTGAACCTAGGGCCTCCCACATGCTAGGGATATACAACTGTGTGATTTTGAGACACAGGTTAAAGTTCCTGCAACTGTGTTGTATTGGCCTAAGGATAAACACATTGACCAGTGAAACAGTAAACAGCCTCAACCCACACATATATGGTTACCAGTCACCATATGTATGTATAACAAATGTTCAAAGAACTTCATATCTATGTTTTAAAAAGAAAGGAAAAAGTCTTAACCCTTATCTTAATTGTTTTATTATTCCATAGTAAAACTTAACTTGAAATTACAGACTGAAACATAAAAAAATTAAACACATAAAAGCTGGAAGAAAGCAGGAGTATATTTTCATTATTATGATAGAATATTTTGTAAAAGACAAATGCATTAATCCTAAAAAATGATAAAAAGAGGAATTAACTTTGTCATAAAATATAACAGTAAGAAACTGAGTTGGCAAGTCAGAAACTTAGAGAAAATTTGTGCATGAGAACATATAAAGAAATTCTACAAAGGAGTCAAAAAGACAATCCAATTCAACAATAGGCAAATGAGTTTAAAGATACAGAGGGAAGATGTCTAGTTCTTCTCTCAGAACACATCATCAACCATAAGAAAAATACAAGTTGAAATCATGATGAGATGCCGTTTTTTACTTGCTAGAATAAATGGCTAATATTAAAAGAATTATTCACAATACTGACAAGAAATTAACACAACTGGAATTCTCATATATTACTGATGATGATGTAAATGGTACAATAATTTAAAGCCTTCTTTGGCATTTTCTTATAAAATTATGCATGTCCCCACACAATGATGAAACAATTCTATTATTATTTTTATTCTTAAGTTGTTACATATGACAACAGAATGCATTACAATTAATATTACACTTATAGAGCACATTTTTTACATATCTCTGGTTGTGTACAAAGTATATTCACACCATTCGTGTCTTCGTATATGCACTTAGGGTAATGATATCCATCTCATTCTACCATTTTTTTTTTTTTTTTTTAACCCTTTTGCCCCCTTCCTTCCTCTCCCTCCCCATTGGACTTTCTAGTGTTCCTTTAATCCTTCTATGTTCCCTGTCCCAACCACACTGTGAATCATCCTCCTTATATCAGAGAAAACATTCAGCATTTGGATTTTGGGGATTGGCTGACTTCACTTAGCATTATATTCTCCAACTTCATCCATTTACCTATGAATGCCATTATTTTATTCTCTTTTATTGCTGGGTAAAATTCCATTGTGTATATATACCACATTTTTTTTTATCCATTCATCTACTGAAGGGCATCTAGATTGGTTCCACAGTTTAGCTATTGTGAAGTGTGCTGCTATAAACACTGATGTGACTGTGTCCCTGTAGTATGCTGTTTTTAAGTCCTTTGGGTATAGACTGAGGAGTGGGATAGCTGGGTCATAAGGTGGTTCCATTCCCAGTTTTCCAAGGAATACTGCTTTCCGGATTGGCTGCACCATTTTGCAGTCCCACCAGCAATGTATGAGTGTGCCTTTTCTCCCACATCCTCATCAACATTTATTGTTGTTTATGTTCTTAATAGCTGCCATTCTGACTGGAGTGAGATAAAATCTTAGAGTAGTTTTGATTTGCATTTCTCTAATTGCCAGAGATATTGAACATTTTTTCATGTATTTGTTGATTGATTGTATATCTTCTTCTGAGAATTGTCTTTTCAGTTCCTTGGCCCATTTATTGATTGGGTTATTTGTTTTTTTTTTTTGTTTTGTTTTGTTTTGTTTAGTGTTAAGATTTTTGAGTTCTTTATATATTCTAGAGATTAGTACTCTATCTGATGTGCGTGTGGTAAAAATTTGTTCCCAATTAGTAGGCTCTCTATTCACCTCACTGATTGTGTTTTTTTTTTTTTTTTTTTTTGCTGAGAAGAAGCTTTTTAGTTTGAATCTATGCCATTTGTTGATTCTTGATATTAATTCTTGGGCTGTAGGAGTCTTATTAAGGAAGTTGGGGCCTAATTTGGCATGATGGAGATCAGGGCCTACTTTTCTTCTAATAAGTGTAGTGTCTATGGTCTAATTCCTAGGTTCTTGATCCACTTTGAGTTGAGTTTTGTGCATGGTGAGAGATAGGGGTTTAATTTCATTTTGTTGCATATGGATTTCCAGTTTTCCCAGTACCATTTGTTTAAGAGGCTCTTTTTTCTCCAACATAAGTTTTTGGTGCCTTTGTCTAACATAAGATAACTGTAACTATGTGGATTAGTCTTTGTGTCCTCTATTCTGTACCATTGGTCTACAAGTCTATTTTGGTGCCAATACCATGCTGTTTTTTGTTACTATTGCTCTGTAGTATAGTTTAATGTCTGGTATAGTGATGCCACCTGCTTTACTCTTTTTTTTTAAAAATATTTATTTATTTGCTTTATTTGTACACAATGCAATGCATTTATATTTACGTGGTGCTGAGGATCGAACCCGGGCCGCGCACGTGCGAGGCGAGCACTCTACCGCTGAGCCACAACCCCAGCCCTGCTTTACTCTTCTTATTAAGGATTTCTTTAGCTATTCTGGGTCTCTTATTTTTCCAGATGAATTTCATGACTGCTTTTTCTATTTCTATGAGGAATGTCATTGGGATTTTGATTGAAATTACATTAAATCTGTATAGTACTTTTGGTAGTATGGTCATTTTGACAATATTAATTCTGCCTATCCAAGAACAAGGTAGATCTTTCCATCTTCTAAAGTCTTCTTTAATTTCTTTCTTTAGTTTTCTGTAGTATTCATTATAGTGGTCTTTCATGTCTTTTGTTAAGTTGATTCCCAAGTATTTTATTTTATTTTTTTTTTTATGCTATTGTAAATGGGGTAGTTTTCCTCATTTCCCTTTCAGAGGATTTGTCACTGATATATAGAAATGCCTTAGATTTATGGGTGTTGATTTTTGTATCCTGTTACTTTGCTGAATTCATTTACTAGTTTTAGAAGTTTTCTGGTGGAATTTTTTTGGGCCTTCTAGGTATAGAATCATACTGTCAGCAAATAGTGATAATTTGAGTTCTTCTTTACCTATCTGTAGCCCTTTAATTTCTTTCATCTGTCTTATTGCTCTGGCCAGTGTTTCAAGAACTATTTTAAATAGAAGTGGTGAAAGAGGGCATTCCTGTCTTGTTCCAGTTTTTAGAGGGCATGCTTTCAATTTTTTTCCATTTAGAATGATGTTGGTCTGGGGCTCAGCATAGATAGCTTTTACAATGTTGAGATATGTTCCTGTTATCTCTGGTTTTTCTAGTATTTTGTCAAATGATTTTTCTGCATCTATTGAGATAATAATATGGTTCTTATCTTTAAGTCTACTGATGTGATGAATTATATTTATTGATTTCCATATGTTGAACCAACCTTACATCCCTGGAATGAACCCCACTTGATTATGGTGTACTATCTTTTTGATATGTTTTTGTATTTGAGTTGCCAGAATTTTATTGAGAATTTTTGCATCTATGTTCATTAGAGATATTGGTCTGAAGTTTTCTTTCTTTGATGTGTCTTTGCTTGGTTTTGGAATCAGGGTGATATTGGCCTCATAGAATGAGTTTGGAATGCTCCCTCTTTTTCTATTTCCTGAAATAAATCGAAGAGTGCTGGTATTAGTTCTTCTTGAAAGGTCTTGTTGAACTCAGCTGTGTATCTAGCAGGTCCTGGGCTTTTCTTGGTTGGTAGGCTTCTGATGGCTTCTTCTATTTCATTGCTTGAAATTGATGCTTAAATTCTGTATATCATCCTGATTCAATTTGGGCAAATCATGCAACTCTAGAAATTTGTTGATGCCTTTGATATTTTCTATTTTATTGGAGTACGAGTTTTCAAAATAATTTCTAATTATCTTCTGTATTTCTGTAGTGTCTGTTGTGATATTTCCTTTTTCATCACGTTAGTAATTTGAGTTTTATCTCTCCTTCTCTTTGTTAGCCTGGTTAAGGGTCTGTCAATTTTATTTATTTTTTCAAAGAAGCAAGTTTTTGTTTTGTCACTTTTTTCAGTTGTTTCAATTTCATTGATTTCAGCTTTGATTTTAATTATTTCCTGTTTTCTACTGCTTTTGGCGTTGGATGATTCTTCTTTTTTTCTAGGGCTTTGAGATGTAATGTTAAGTCATTTATTTGTTGACTTTTTCATCCTTTAAGGAATGAACTCCATGCCATGAACTTTCCTCTTAGAACTGCCTTCATGGTGTCCCAGAGATTTCTATATGTTGTGTCTGTGTTCTCTTTCACCTATAAGAATTTTTTTTAAAAAATATTTATCCATTTACTTTAGTTGTACACAATGCAATGCATTTATGTCTACGCGGTGCTGAGGATCGAACCCGGGCCGCATACGTGCGATGCGAGAGCTCCGCCGCTGAGCCACAACCCCAGCCCTCTAAGAATTTTTTAATCTCCTCCATGATGTCTTTTGTAACCCATTATTCATTCAGTAGCATATTATTAAGTCTCCAGGTGTTGGTGTATACTGATTTTCTTCCCCACTTTTTTCCTATAGAAGAAGCAATCATTTTGAAAAAAATTAAAATTTTTTCTGGTAAGTCATAACTCGAATGCGCTAGAAGCAGCAATGTGGGCCTGACCAAGATTGGAGCCTCTTTGTTTCCCTGATACTTTCTGAATGGTGGGAAAAAAATTCTGCTGACTTAATTACTTGATCAAATCAGGAGTGATTCCCTCACTGCCCATTTTGATTCTTAAATAAAATAAGGCCATAATTTGAGGGTACCAGTTAAATTAGTAATAGATTAATTTTGTTAGGCTGTTATTTTTTAATATGTCTGTACAGGTTTCAATCTTATTTTTCTTGTATTTTGGTCCTCTTTGTTTTCTTTTGTCCCTATCTTTCCTGGCTTCATCCCCTACTCAAATATTTGGAACTGTGTTTGGAAGAGGCACAAACAGAAGATTTTTGCCTCTAACCAGATAACTACTTTAAAGGGGGATATATTTTGACTTTTTGAAAATAAATTTGTGTTGTGGTAGAAGTGGTGCGTTTCACTTTGAAATATGGCATTATTCTTCATTTGGAGTTAATGAGCAATTCTTTTCTTTTCACAGAAACATTGAAAAGCTAACTGCCATATATTTTGTGTGGAGATTTCTTGTAGGACCTCTTAAAGGCTTGTGTGGTCGACTTGTTATGTGTTAGGTAGATCTTATCTTTCTTAAATAAATTTCTTAAAAAATTAATATAATTTGTTTCATAATTTTAGCAACCTTTTTATATATCATGAATTTGGTTTCTTTTAGGAAAAGTTCTTTTATTGATTTTTGTTATACAGACAAGAAGTCCGAGGCTCAGACAGGGTAAATGACTGCTTCTATATCATAAGTAGTAGCAGAGTTGTACCTAAGAATTCTAGGGTCTCTTTATTTTCTCCTTTGGAACCTCTTGTGTTCTGTTTTCATTAATGGCCCCATTTCCTAGAACAGGGTCATATAGACAACTAAATGACCAGAGGCTATTTACTTGTAGATCTTGCTGAGGCCAAAGGCTCATGCCCTTTTCTAGGACAGGTACTTAGGAACTGGCCTGAGTCGCTTTGCTGCCAGGTCCCAGTTTATCTGCCGGTGTGACTTCTGGCTCTTCTGTTAGTCTGAACTCTTTTAAATGGATGCTTCTGGCTCCAGGAATCTAAGACTAAGCCATGTAGCACCTGTTATCATTTCTTTTATAGATGATGCCAGTGGAGGCATTCTTCCACAGCTGTCCAACAGGTAGAAATTTCATTGACGAAGTCGGAATGCCTTCAGGTCTGGTTTGAGCTCTCCTGAGAAGTAAAACTTAACAGACAACTAGGGCTGACCATCCCAATTAACTCATGCCCTAGGACATTAGGAGAGTCGTAGAGAAGGGACTTGTTGCACTTTGGACTCTTAAGTCTTTGGTCATTTTTTTTTTTTAAATTTCAAAACAAATATTAAATGATAATGGCTTGGGAGGTTGTTTAGGTAGAAGACTAGAAAGTAATTTTGGAACTTGGACTGCTCATTTCAGGTCCTTACGCTCTAGTGTAGGTAGATCTAGGTTGGAAAGGGAAAGCTAGGATGTTGTGCTGCCATGATGGCTATTCTGAGGAAGACGGGAGAATTAGATATCAGTTTTGTCATTTGTAGATATGTATATATTTCTTAGGCCAGCCTTCTGAGTAGTTTGGTAGTGTTTTTGTTGTTTTGTTTTGCTTTTGAGAAAAAGGAAAAAGAAGTTTTATTGCTTTGCTATCAAAGGAGAAACACAGGGGGCCCCTGCTTGATAGGCTGTGATTCTGTCCATCAAGGGGAGCAGGGGACTTTCAAAGAGGTGATTCGAAGGCTATATTCCACCTGTTCAGTCCACAGTTGTAATTCACTTATTAATTCGGGAGATAGTTATTTCTGAAGTCTGCTGGTACCATCCCCAAAGTCTGAATTACCTTCTGAGTAGTAGAGGGAACTTTTCCTGTTTTGAGATGGTTGATTTTCTCTTCTTTGCTAATTAACCATCTTTTCCAAGCCTTATATAGATCTATTAATTCTAGGCTTTCACATGCTGGTTAAATTTGAATTTTGTGGAATAGGAAGAAAACTTAATTTGTACTTACAATATTGTTTTCAAGGGAACTGCATTCTGAATTAAACAACTGACTTTGTTTTAAAATGGTAGATGATCTATCTAGTTGGGATTAGTTACTTGATCTTTTTTTTCCTTAAATAAGGGTGTTCCCAGTTTGCTCAGAACTTAGACCTATGGTAGTGAGCCCCTGAATTAACTGTCTAGACTGCTAAAATGTTAACTTTAACAGCTCTCAATAGAAATGAAAGGTGTATATACTTCTGTAGATGAAGAATCAATGTACTGAACTGAGCTTGAACAAAAAGAACAGGGCCTTTTCCCCATCATGCCTGCAGTGATTTTATAATCTGGAAATGTTATTTGCATATTTGTATGTTTAAGAGAGAGAACTTTACTGGCAGCCTTTGGAGAAATTAGGTAAGGCTTCAACCGAATGCCTCAAGGTAATGGCCCTTTGAGTTTCTTATGTTCTTTTAAAGATCTTACGAGTACTATTTGAACTTTTATGTAATGAACATGGAGATGTTTCTATTTTTCATTAATCCTCCAAAATGAAGCTAGTTGATAGGATGGTATTTCCAGTTCTTAGTTTGATAATTTTGCAAGAATGAACTGTTTTCTTACAAAGGAAGTCAAAATTAGTAGATATGTGGGGTTGTTTTTTTCTTATTTACCTTTTTTATTCTTCTCTCTTTTATTAGAATTTTCTTCCCTGTTACTTGTAGCAGTTTGACTCCTTTTAAAACTGTTACCCTTTTCACAGTTTATCCTGTTCAGTTGTAATCTTTTCCTTTTTTGCGGGTAGGGAGGTACTGGGGATTGAACTCAGGGATACTTGGCCACTGAGCCACATCCCCAGCCCTATTCTGTATTTTATTTAGAGACAGATCTCACTGAGTTGCTTAGCACCTCACTTTTGCTGAGGCTGGCTTTGAACTCATGATCTTCTGTTCTAGCCTACTAAGCCTCTGGGATTACAGGGGTGCACCACATCTCCCAGCTTCCTTTTCCTTTATTTTTGCTTCTGACAGTATCTATTACATTCTATCCTGCACATTATTGAGGAACTATTAAATATATATGTTGAAAAATGAAGGTAGTGCTCTTTTTTTCATCCATCATTGAATTATCCCACAGTTCCTCCCTATGTCTTGCCATCACCCATAATAGTCAGATCCTTTAGAAAGTAAAAAGATGGCAATTCAAATAGTCTCTTTTACCTTGGTAGTTAGATTAAAAATATTATTTGTATATTTGTTTCTTTTGTATGCTCATAATATGCTAACATTATGATATACATATACATATATACATATATTTACACAGTATGTTTACACACGAATTTCCTTCTGTAAAAGTGCATAAAGTATTCTTATATAACTTAGCCTAGTTCAGTGGATTTATTTTTAAATCTATAGGTTAAACAAAAGTATAGCTAGCTTTCTCTTCCCTCTTTTTGTCACGAGACACCAATCCTAACTTTGTTTTTACATTTTAACATCTCTGATATTGGCATATATGTACATGTAATGGCATGGCCTAATTTAATTGGTATGTGTTTTTTTTTTTTTTTTAAAGTGATATATCTTCCATCTTTGCTGAATTGGCACATGCTTGGATAATAGACAAAATTGTTTTGTTGAAGGCGGGGGGGGGGGGGTAGTAGTATTTCTACATTAACATTATCATATATTCCATTTTAAAAGTGTCACCAAAGAAATGTATTTTTTACTATTATTAAAATTAGATATTTGACTGTTTTATCTACATCCTAAGTTAATGTAGGTCAACCTAAAAATTATTTTTGGATCTTCTCATTGGGAAAATGTTTCAGATTATTTTACACTGGAAACACACTGTATTCAGGCACCTATGATATAATATAACCTAGAAATGTAACCCTAGGTATTTAATCTTCATATTTGTAAATGTTTTTCCTTAAAGAAGTCCTGAATGGATACACAGTATAATATCTTCAATATCTGCCATATAGAAGTGGATCTGCTTATAGCTTTCGCATAAACTGCTGTATAATTTATGAGGAAAATGATTCCTTAAAGAAAAAGTTTCCTACTGGGCAAGGTGGCACATGCCTGTAATCCCAGTGGCTTGGGAGGCTGAAGCAGGAGGATTGCAAGTTCAAAACCAACCTCAGGGGGCCAGGGTTGTAACTCAGTGGTAAAGAGCTTGCCTAGCATGCATGAGGCACTGGGTTCGATCACATAAAAAAATAAACAAATAAAAATAAAGGTTTTTTAATTTTATTAAAAAAAAATAAAGGTATTGCGTCCATCTACAACTAAAAAAGTATTAAAAAACAAAAACAAAATAACAGCCTTAGCAACTTAGTGAGACCCTGTCTAAAAATAGAAAATAAAAAGGGCTGGGGATGTGGTTCGGTGGTTAAGCACCCTTGGGTTCAGTGCCTGGTACCATCCCGCCCCCGCAAAATTACCATTTTAACTGTTTTTAGTGGTAAACTCACATGGTTGTATAACCATCACAGCCATCCAACTTCAGAACTTTTTCATATTTCCACACCAAAACTCCACCTATTAAACATTAATTTCCCATGTTCCCTTCTCCTATCCCCTGGCAACCACCATTCTTCTTTCGTTTCCATGAGTTTGTCTATAGATAACATGTAAGTAGAATCATTCAATATACTTCCTTTTGTGTCTGGCTTTTTTCACTTAATGCAATGACTTAGGTTCATTCATGTTTCATTTCTGGTTCAAAAAAAAAAAAATTTTTTTTTTCTTTTTACTTTTAAATTTGTGGTTATTCATCTTTGATCATTATGTCAAAGAACAGGCTCTTAATATTGTTTGCATAGAATGGAAACAACTGGGGTTGCTGGTAGTTGAGAGGAATAATAACATAACGTGTGTTCTGCTTGAAGGAAAATAATGTGTGTTTAAAAAAGGAAAATCCCCAAAAGGATAGAAAGTTGCTAAAGTATTACAACTGAATATGACTGGTTCTTTATCTGATCTCGCTTGCTTCAGCTTGCTTTCTGGGGAAGTTGCTAGCTTCTTTCTTCTTCCTCTTTGATCACTTTCACTGATTTCATTTAATAGGAGAAAAAAATTACACAGCTTTGCATATTCATTTTTATTAGGTCATCTTCCCAATGTTCCTTGTGGGCACAGCACCTTATAATTTGTTAATATGCCCTTATAGAGATCTGTGTTTATTGGATTCCTTAAGTTTTTACTTTAAAGTGTGAACATTAGAATCACAAACATTTATTTCATGTGCAGATTTTTTTCTTCCTAAACGAATTCCCCAAGAGCTATAGTTTGATGCTGAGGTGAAATATGATTCACGAACAATAAAATAGGTTAAATTATGATTAAAGTTGCTTGCTATTGGCAGGAATAAACTAAAAAAAATTTTCCCCCATAGATTTACACGTCTTACATAAACCCTTTCCATCTATAGGAAATTTTAGTTAATGTGAGTATTGATCTAAAATTATTCTAACTTTCTGTATCATTACCAACAAAAATAAGAGAGATCATTAGGAGAAACGATCTACTTAGAGATTGGCCTCTTTTTGCCTTTGAACCTTGTTTGTATTTGACACTGATAAATATGTTAAAGGTTCTTGGATTTGTATAGATTCCTGAAGAAGTATCATAGAGCATATAAAGCGCTTGCAGGTGAGATGTCAGCATACCTGCATTTTTATCCTTTATCTGCCACTTACCTGCAGTGTGACTGTGAGCAAGTCATTTGTTTTGTTTTTCATCTCTTCATTTTATATAATGGGTATAATAAATCTTATCCTCCTTTTAAAATTCTCATAGTGACTTTTAAAAACTTCAGTTTTAGGTAGGAAATTAATGAGACTTTTTAAACGAGTTCCCAGATTTTTAAAAACATTAAAGTACAAATTGAAATGGTGCTTGCATTCAACAAATAAATCTTTTGTTTTTGATTCTAAAAGTAAAAATTTGGATTATGAAGACAATCCAGATGGCATTGGCCATTAGAAGTCTTAAATATTTGAAGGTTAATACTAATTTCAGTGAAATTGATTAATTTTTCAAAAGGAAAACTGCCTGTTGTTATGAAAGGCAATAATGAACTGTAGGGGCTTCATGCTATGTAGGAATAATGAGCATGACTACTTTGCAACTCCTACTGCTGAGCAATGTGTCAGAAATGAATTGGTGTTATAAGTCTTTCTTGTTCATTGTTGCCTTTAGATTGCACCATTTGAGGATTTTATTAGGAATGAGAAATATTGATTGTAATTAGGGAAAAGTTTTTTTGCAACATTTGAGAAAATTATTTCAAAATCTCATGTAAACCAGAGTTCTGTATTCTGTAGAGTAACTGAAGCTGTCATTGTCTTTCTGCCTTTTCTTTTGGTTAAATTGGATCCTCTTAATGGAAAGGGGAGCAAAAAGAGTACTCAGTTATAAGGTGGGAGTATATTAAACTGAGCTGACCAAAGTTGTGAAATCACTTAATGATAGTTCTAGCTACATAAATGAGAAGAGGGTGGCTAACCTCCTCTTATTTTGCCTGGTAGTTAAGAAATTGTTTTTTTTCCTGCTCTAGGAAATGGTAAATTTTAGACACAAATTTCTTTCTTTAGAAACTTTGATTAAGGCATGATGGTGTAATCTAATAAGAAAATACACTTAAGAGTCAAAAATCTGAAATTACTAATTTTTTGTGCCTGTGCAGAAGGGGGGGGGGGGGGGGGGTGGGGGGGGGGGGGGGGGGGGGGGGGGGGGGTGGGGGGGGGGGCGGGGGGGGGGGGGGGGGGGGGTGGGGGGGGGGGGGGGGTGGGGGGGGGGGGGGGGGGGGGGGGGGGGGGGGGGGGGGGGGGGGGGGTGGGGGGGGGGGGGGAATCTGTGTGTCCTGTTCTTTATTCCTGTGCTTTATGTTTTGTCTATGTCCATTATTAATATTTCTGAATATTGTCCTTATTAATTCTTTCTAACTTTCTCTTTCACATTTCTTCCTGGATTTGCTGTTTCCTTCAGTCTCACCTCAAGGTTAGTATGCTTGTACTAAAACAAAGATGATGTAATTGAACATTGTTTACTAACATAATCTTCAATTCTAACAGAGCACTAAAATGATAGAACTTATTCCAGGAAAAAGATGTCTAGAAATCTGGTTGTGAGTGTATAAAATATCTAAGTATAATGTTTACTAGAAGTGAATACAATTTTTGTACTTTGAAAGAATGAGAATCTGGTTATGGTGGCAATATCTGTTGTCCCAATACCTGACTGGGGAGGTTGAGGCAAGAGGATCACAAGTTCAAGGCCAATTTCTGTGAGACCCCGTCTCAAATAAAAAAATAAAAGGACTAGGGATGTAGCTCACCGATGAAGTGCCCCTGGCCTGGTTCAGCCCCCAGTAACAAAAAGCATAGGGGGTGGAGGAAAGGAAGTTGAGATAGTGAAAATATAATCAGACTGACCAGGTTTTGACTGAGTGAATTATAGATGTAGAGCCACCAGAGGAATGGGAAAAAAGTACAGTAAGAATGACAGAAAGAAATTTGACACAGTCTATGGATTTATATAAGAATCTTTGAAGTTTTTTACTAAGAGAAATCTTTGCACACACATACAACCTTTACACTTTAGTTTTTTTGTTTTGTTTTGTGCTAAATGATAGAACTACTAATAACAAAAACAGCATATATATATATATATATATATATATATATGTGTGTGTGTTCAAGGTATTATGGTAGAAGCTTTACATTCTTTGTTTTACTTCATCTTCTCAGCAGTGCTATAGGGATTATTTTTATTTTAAGCTTAAAGACACAAGTACAAAGCCAATTAAAGAACTTGCTCATTTTTATTAGTAAGCAAACAGTAAAAGAAGCTGCCACCTTATAACTGAGTACTCTTTTTGCTCCCCTTTCCATTAGAGGATCCAATTTCTCCAAAAGGAAAGGCAGAAAGACAATGACAGCTTCAGTTATTCTACAGAATACAGATTTTTAAAGTTATTTTCCATATGAGCCACAACAGTGTAAGTTAAAGCAAGAGAATTCATGATAGAGTTCATAAAATGAATGTGTTAATACCATATGCATTTTACCTAGCGGTTCTCTACTAAAAATCTTTAAATTGTGCGCGCGCGCGCGCGCACACACACACACACACACACACACACACATTTGTTGTTTCTAAAAGCACCCCTTTGATGCCCATGGCTAGGATATGGATTATATGAGGGCAGATTATTATTCTGCTGAGGAACTAAGATTAGGGAAAGTGGTTTCTCCAGGGTCAGCCAAGGATGATGCATAGATTTGAAGCCAGTTCCTCTTATTTCAACATTGAAACTCTATATTATAAGTATTCTAGCCTAGGAAGTAGCCCCAAAATTGTTTGGATTTTCTTAGCTATCTCATCTGCAGTTTTCTTATCAGTAAAATTGGGATAAATGTCTAACATGTAGTCAATACAAATAGAACTTAGAGTAGTATATGCCACAGGGTAAGAAGTCAACAAATGGAGCTATTAGGATTGTTCCAGCCTTTTTAACGGAATGCTATTTTATTCATTAAGTTATAGCATGATGTCATGTATGCCAGTTTCTTTAAAATACTGTACTGTTCTTTTTGGTTCATACTGGTATTAATAGAAAGTGCAAGTTAGATTCCCAGCACAAAGGGACAGGATTTGAGAACTGGATCATCATGTAAACTTCATAGGATACGTTTACACAAACTAAGATGACTATAATGACATTTGTAATATAATCCCATGTGACCACTGAAGTGTATGCTGTCCTTTGTTGACCAAAACATCATTATGTGGCACACAACTGTGTATGTATAGAAAATGACAGAAGAAAACACATTTCATCTGCAATGATATTTTAAGACTCAACTTATCTTTTGAGCTGTAAAAATTTGTATTATAGGTTGGAAGATGAAGCTGAAGCTTTGTTGGGCAAATTTCTTTCCCATTTCTGTTCACCGAAATTTCTTCTCAGTGTTTTAGTTGAGGACCTGTCATTTCTGGAGAAGTCCCCTTATTTTTGACTCATTTAAAAATAAGCAGTGTATGTGAAGTGTAAATCAGAGTACCAAAAAACTCTTGTCATTAATTATCAAAATTCATAAATTATGAATTATCCTGATTCATAAAGGGTCCTTCAGTCAGATTTATACTGTCCTCTTCTCTCTTACCTGATAGCCACTTTATAAAATAAATAGAGTTTTAAGTGATCAACTGTCTCAAAATTTGTATCTTCACTCACCTTTCTTGTATTTTGATGGGAATAGAGTTCTAGGCTCAGTCTTCCTATTTTTTTAATTCCTTTCTTCTTACCAGTTTTAAAAACTTTGTTTTTTAATTAAATCCTCCTTGTTTCCTTATTTCCATTCTCTTCCTTTCCACTGATGACTCTGAACATAATGTTATGTCCTACTTTTTTACATCCTTAAGTTTTTTCCCTTCAATTCACTATAGTATCTTACTTTTACTCTTCCATTTTTTAATTTACATGAACAATTCTTGAAAGAATCAAGATTGTATTCTTGCTGTCTTCACTTTCACACTTCCCATTTATTTCCCAAACGAATGCTATACTAAAATTACTAATATGATGTCAAATTCAGTGATCTTGTCTTGGGCCTACTTGACTATTCTGGAGTTTTTTATATCATTGGTTGTCCCCCTTACTTCTGATAAACTTCTTGTGTAGTTTGTGTGACTTTTTTCCCTGTTAGCTCTCTTTGTTTACACTTTTCAGTTTGTTTTGTTTTTCTTTTTTTATGTGTTTCTTAACTCTTAGTGTCTTGTATGTTCTTAAAAGTTCCTCTTTCATCTATAGTCTGCCCTGTTACTTAGGTTTATTTTGTTTTGTGTCAATTTTTATGAAATCTACATTTTGAATAAGCTTTATTCATCACAGAAGAAATCTTATAGCATTTGCAGTAAAAATAGCAAGCCCATATGTAGCACTTAAAAATGATTTTCCAAGCCAGGTGCAGTGGCGCACGCCTGTAATCCCAGTACTTGGGAGGCTGAGGCAGGAGAATCACAGATTCAAAGCCAGCCTCAGCAATGGCAAGGCACTTAGCAACTCAGTGAGACCCTGTCTCTAATAAAATACAAAAAAGGGCTGGGGATGTGAGCCAGTGGTCGAGTGCCCCTGAGTTCAATCCCCAGTACCCCACCCCCCAAAAAATGATTTTCCCATTTTCTACCCTAAACATTTTCTCCACATATCATAGTTAAAACAGTATAGGTATCACCTAAGTAATTCTGGTTATGGTGAAATCTGAAAACAATTGGGCTTCAGTAGAAAACTATTATGGAATATTTTGCCTTGTGTTTGGAGAACTTTTGTCTCTAACTTAAGCTTCTAGCTGACTCATTTTCAGTGGAAGGTTTTATCACTTGTCTCATATTTTATCTTATTGCTTGACTGATTTGATCTCCTACTTTCTAAATGAAACTTATGAAAAACTCCAGAAGAATTTGTTCATAGAAGCCTTTGGTGTACACATAATTCTCTTGAGCTACAAATCATGTTAATTATAATATTGTTAGATTCATTTTAATAACTCTTACCATGCATTAAATACTATCAAACTGTCCTTATTTCTAGATAAGTTTATTTTCCAAGGAAAACACAATAAGACAGGTTTTGGTTTTCCACTGGCACAGATCAGCTTAACTGTAGTAAGTTTAAAGCCCCTCTTTGTTCCAGATTAGAATTTGGTGCAGTATTTTTTTTTTTCTATGTAGAATCATTTTACCATTTTAATTATGACTTTCCCAAGTCCAGTTGGGTAGAACATCAAAAGAATATAATTTAATTGATGTTTCTGAGATAGAATTGAATGTTTGGGTGACTTAATTAGATCACCTTTGGCAAGATTATTTAATCTTCAGTGTTTAACAACCTATTTTATGTTAACTTCACTATAACACTAGTAGTGTTTCCATTATACATTCCCATTTTGGATAGATTTATTTTGTTCTCCTCTTCCTTACTTATCTTCCCTTGCCCTCCTCTGGCCACCTTTTTCATTCAGTACAGAGAATCTTTATTTAGAGTGATGCTGACTTAATATGACAGTAGCACCAGGGAATAAATAACTTTTCATGCCTTTTGCTTTCTTAAGCAACTCTGGAAAAATGTATGTCCTCATGCCTGCAATCCTAGCTACTCAGAGACTGAGGCAAGAGAATAACTTGAGATCAGCTTGGTCAGCATAGTCTAAAAATAAAAGTGTATTTTCTTTTAAATTTTTTCTCTCAAATAACATTATTTCCTAGTGTTTTTGTAATAGTCCACACAAGAAAGTGTAGCCACTTCTTATGTTAACTAATGACTACTGACATAACAGTGTACTATTTTCAATGAATTTTTGGGTGTAAAAAAGGTGTGAAAACATAAAAGGCTTGGGCTGATCTACCTGTCATCTACCGAAAAGTATTTCAAAATTTGATTTTTTAATAGAGTTGGCAGATTTAGCAAACAAAAATTGGAGTGTCTGATTAAATTTGAATTTTAGATAAACAGTGAATAATCTTTTAGTATGTTGTATAAATATTGGAATTCGCTTATACTAAAATATTGTTTGTTTATCTGAAATAAGAATTTGAATATCCAGCATTTTATTTGACAGACTACTTTCAGGCACCTTTCACCACCTTGAAGTGTGGTGGGTGGGGAGTTATATTAATTGTGTTATTTGGAATACATAGAATTCAAAGATGCAGAGTGTGTGGTCTTGGAGTGGAAACTTGCATGCAGCTCTACCTCTTCACCTAGCAGTTGTCAATAGCTGGTATTGAGAAATTAACTGAGTAAAATCACAATACTGCAATTAGCAGTTAGACTTTTAAAATCAATCTCAATGAGTTTATTTTTTAAGGAGGCTATTGATATGCATTGTTCCATATGATTATCAATATATGTGCAGTTCATACAGTTTAAAAAATTTGTGATTTCATGTAACATGTTTTTGTAAGTGTTAGGTTCTTAGGCCAAAGTAACTCCAGACCTAACAATAAGCATGTTTTTCTTTTTGCCCTAGTTCTTAGGTGAAATTGCTGGTCCTTCTCCACTTTATAGCTTATTATATGAGAAGTTTCCTTTATTCTTAACTATTTTATTTATTTATGTGAGTCATCTTGTGTACAGATCAACATTTCCAGGCTTGCTGAGGGAAAGCGCTATATTATATTGTATTTTAGATATGTGGTAATGTGATTATTAGGTAAGATAATCGAGAGCAATACTTCTCAAACTTTGGTGTTTTGCAAATTGAATGGGAGTTTGTTCATATTTAGTTATTTGATGGATTTGGTGGGGGCCTAAGTTTTTATGTTTCTAAAACTTTCCAGTGCTGATGCTGCTGGTCTGTTGAGCTTGCTTTGACTTGCAAGGCTTTAGCAAATAAACATTTATTAAATAGATGTGTCCTCTTATTTAATAAAATTTACAAACATTGAACATTATCCCTTGATTTTCCTGTGCTGGCTTACATATGAGCTTATTATAAAAATCTACTTTTCCTTGATTTCAGGATACCAAGGTGACCCTTTACCCCTGTTAAAGGACCTGCTAGGTTTCATATTGGCCCAGATACAAGGGGCAAGTTAAAATTCCAGGGGGTGTTAGAGCAAAAGCACTGTTTTCATTGGCACCTGTTGCCTTGTTACTTAAATGTATGAAAACATTTTGAGTAGTGTAACAAAATGACAAGAAGTTGAGGGTGAGGCACAGGGAGAGGAGAATCAAACTTCAGAACATTTTGACTAGTCTATCCTTTCACCCAAACTGTCCTAAAGCTTCCAGTTTCTATTATCATGTAATTGGCTTGATGTTTCCAGAATTTGAGATTGTAATTTGGGAAAAGCAGATGAGGAAGTCAAGGATCTTAACAGGCAGCTAGCAGATCTGTGAGGTGGTTTGGTTTATTTGCACGCATATTGGTATTGTTCCCTTTATCTTTTTTTTGGGGGAGGGAGCTTTTCTGGGGATTGAACCCAGGGCCTTGTGTATGTTATGCTTGCATTCTACCACTGAGCTACAACCCAACCCCTATTATTATTATTACTATTATTACTATTACCACTACTACTATTATTATTTAACACATCTGCATAGTGTTTATCAACTTCATTTTCTTTATCAATGAAGTTGTAATCTTTATTTTAACCATCTAGCTGTTGTGTGGGTTGTCAGATTTGAGCATGAAAACAAAGATCCATAAAGTAGTTTCTTTTTGCAAGGATTTCTAGGTACATGTGGAATGGGATTCAGGAATTTGACCTCTGTCATAAGCAGGATGAAATGTATCTGTCTAATTTGTCTTTACTTTGTTTTCCTTACAGTGTCATTAATATGTTTGTTTTTGCTGTTTTGGGGGACATTTGCTACCAAGAACCACAAAAGAAAATTTTACGATGCTATAGGTAGCTGTTTGATCTAATTATCAGTTATTATGAGTTGCTAAATGAAAAATCATCTAAGTCTGTTGAACCTAAGTATTTTGAAAGTGATAGTGAAAAATAATTCTCTTCAAAAGTGATTTTTCAGATTGAGATGTTTAAAGGAAAGTTCTTTGTAGATGACTTTCCAAGAGAACTAGAAGGAAGGAATAATTAATGGTCTGGAGAAGTGCTCAGAATAATGTTGCTCGGATATAATAAAAACTTTTTATAGAATATGTTGTGAGAGGAAAACTCACTATAGGCTTTCTTTTTTTTCCCTTGACTTAAAGGATAATTAACTATAAACCATATTAGTTTTGCTTATTTCATTATTAGTTCAGTTTATTGATGCATCTATTCTTTCTTGCTTTACTATAAAAGCTGTCTAATTTTCCTCATCTTCCCCTCCAGTTGTTTCCCTTTCAGTTTATTTTCCAATTGTTGGAAAATCTTACTGTGTCATTTCCCTACTGTATGCTTTGGGTAAACTACACATTCCTGCTTAGCATGAAGTTATTTGGCTTTTGTTTACCTTCAGCTTTCCCCCACCCTCCCTTCTGCTTCTCCAAATTTAAGCTGTAGTCATATTGAACTATAAAGGTTTCCCCATCCTAACATATTCTCCTTTGCTTCAGGCCTTTGTTCATAGTTTTCTCTCTGCCTAGAACTACATTCCCTGTAAGATGGGCTAATCTCTTAGGAAAATTTAGATACTTTTTGGATGCTTTTCCTAAGTATCACTACCAGCCTGGCCTCCATGTTAGGTTAGGTCCCTTTCTTGTTTACTCCTTTTTTTTTTTTTTTAATGAAAAAAAAAAAAAAACAAACCTCAATGTTTTATTATGTGATTCAACAGATTGTTTACTCTTAAAGCACTTATATTTGCTTGGATGCGTGGGAGGTATTTGAGATCAGGAATTATTTTATTTATGGAATTATACCTCAATGTTTGATTCATGATTATAGTGCTTACCCAAATATTTGTCTGTTGAATGAGAAATAAATATGTAAAAAACTGCAGGCTCCCAGAGTTTAGATGAATGCAGATCCTCATACATCCCAGAGCCCACTTTCTTCTGAGCAATGCCTTAAGTATATTTTGTAGTCAGTAATCCTGATTCTACCCTTTGATAAAGTTAATCTTCTTTACCTTATTTACCTGTAGCCTAGCATTTGGCCTAGTTCTCTGACTTTAAGGTAATTTTTTTCTAGATGTAAAAGTAGTCCCTGATTCTTCTTACCTAAAAACTTTGGGTTCTGTTTTGGCTACCCACATAAAGTGGAAAAAAAAAAAATCAGTGCCTTACATTTATTTAATAACTAATAGCTTAGAATGCATTTTTACATTCATCATCTAATGTAAAAGAATAGATAAATTCCGTGGAAGGACTAAAGGTTCATTCTGTCATATTCATCATTCAAGTGGAGAGAAAGTGGTAGCTTTTTTTTTTTTTTTTTAATAGTTTTTAGTTGTTGATGGTCCTTTATTTTATTTATTTATATGCGGTGCTGAGAATCGAACCCAGTGCTAGGCAAGTGCTCTACCCCTGAGCCACAATTCTAGCCCCAAAGTGGTAGCTTTTTAAAGTACATAGAAATGACAGTTAACCTTAGAATTGAAGCAAGCTTTCAAAAGAGTTCAGTTGAAAAAAAAAAAATGAATCAATAACCTATGCTAAGCATTTTTCATGCATTATCTTATTTCCTAATAAAAACTCTATGTAAGAGTTCCCACAGCATAAATTAAAAAGTTTTTTTTTGAAACTCAAAAACTCATTAAAGCTTCAGGAGGCTAAGATCACATTGCTGATGGCAAGCCAGTATTTAATTCAGAACTCTTCAAACCTTAAAGTTTTGCTCTTACTATCATTGTGTTTAGGGAGTTCTTGCATCCCTGGGAGTATCTTGAACATATTCTGAGATTTAGAAGTATTTCATGCATGATTTGGTTTTGTATTTTCAATTTTATCATAATCAAAAATTATATACATGTTATAGATCATCTGGATGAATATCTTAATGCTAAGTAAGAGTATTTTCACCCATGTCTATGGTTATGATCTTATTTTTTCAAATATTACTATAGTAATTGTTATGGGCCCATGAGAAAAGGGCAACAGTAGACCTGATGACATAATGTTACTTTTATACCAGGTAGTGTTCAAATGATGTTATGATGTACAAAATGAACTTGTTTTTAGCAGTTTAACCAAAAAAAATCTTTAAACTTTCAATCTCATGGTTTTAGTTTCCCGTGTATTTATAAGTTCCAAATTTAATATTTATATATTCGTAAGAATTATAATTTATCAGCAGGGAATTTAGAAAAAACTTTCCTTTATAATTATTTTATATTATAGTATAATCCAGACTGTGTGGTTTATTATAGCATAAACCATTCACCTCATGAGGATTAAGCATTTAATTCTATTTAGGGGAGTGCTCAAAAGCTTTGCCAAGATACTGCTATTTAACTTTATCTTGAAGAATGAGAGTGTGTGTGGGGCTGTGGTTGTGGCTCAGTGAAAGGGTGCTTGCATAGCATGTGTGAGGCAGTGGGTTTGGTTTTCAGCACCACATAAAAATAAATACATAAAATAAAGTTATTGTGTTCATCTACAATTAAAAAAAAAAAAGGAGAAGTGAGTGCATGTATGCTCAGCAAAGACAGGATAAGGATGAGGACATTAAGACATCTAAAAACACCCAAACCAAAAATTTCAAATCTGGACACTTACTATATGAGGGAACAGTAGAAATATACATGATTATTAAGGAACTTTTATAGTAATTAAGGGAATTTGGATGTTGCTATGTAGACAGTATGAATCAAAACAAATTAAAAAGCAGGGGTTATAAACTGAATTTATATAATTCGATTGTGTGAATACTGAATTTTAGTAAATTATGTTTTGCATACAATCAGGACCCCTTGGAAGTGGAAAGTAAATGTTTCTTAGTGAAAATAAATTGCCCTGTAAATTTCAGATGTATAAGTTGCAAATCTGTTTTTGCCTTTGTCTCTCTCCATCTCTCCTTTCCACCCTCTTTCTTTATTAATTAAATCAGAAATTTATAACTTTATTTTCCCCTCCAACTCACTAGGATACTTTAATGATTAGTCAGTGTTCTGCCCACTTGATTTAATTATTCTCACTTTATGGAGAAAACTGCTTATTAGGTGTTTTTCTGATCACCAACATTTATTTCCACTAAGGGGAAAAAACTGTTTATTATTATCTGCTTAATGTTTTGTTTTTTCAGTTGTAGACAGACATAATACCTTTATTTTATTTATTTATTTTTATGTGGTACTTAGGATTGAACCTAGTGCCTCACACTTGTGAGGCAAGTGCTCTTCCACTAAGCCAACACCCCAGCCCCTAGATCTGGTTTTATTAGTGATTTTACTAGTGCCTTGATTTCCTCAATTAACCTGCAGATATTACTCCTACATTATGCATGTTACAGTGAAATGTCCAAATTAAACTAAGTTTTAAACTCAGCCCTGTGAAATCACAAGGTGAAAAAATATAAATGATGATATTATTTTTGCATGTGCATATTTATATGTGGTTGTACATATGATTACACTGTAGCATTCCCAGCATTCACCATTGGCATAGCCTTGAGGGGTGGTAAATGGAATATTTACAAAAGCACTTTTCAAGTGGGATAGGGAGACAAGATAGCAGGAAACTAAAAGCCATGTTGTCTTTTCATGTTGGTTCATTACTTTTCCTGGGTCTTGGGGTCAGCAATCTCCAAAGGTCTGACTTCTACCAAGAAGGGTTGAGTCTATGGCTAACTCCCAGAGGTCTGAGGCATCATAGCCCCTGCAAAGAAAAAAGAGAGAGAGAAAAGTTAAATGAAGTTGGAATATTGGAGAATAATAAGAAAATTTAGGGAGAAAAATAACAGAGGAAGGACAAGAGGTTATACTTGTTTGGTTCTCTTACTATGAACATTTTATTCAAAAGTGTGAGGTTACATGTTCTGTTTTATACATCGGATTGGAATTAAGATAATGCTTTCAATAAATGGATGTTTTCCTCTGTAAAAAATGCTTGTCATTTTTTTTTTTTTTAATGTTTTTTTTCGGGATGAATAAATCAGGGAGAAATCCAGAAGGAGAAACATAGAGCAGCATTCCCTTCTCCCACACTTTTTTAAAGGGAGAAAAAAAAAGTTAACAATATATTTATTCTGTTGTAGGTCCAAAAAGCCAAGTCAGTATTTTAAGGCAGGGGTTTTTCTTGGTTTTTCTGTTTCCCTACTACACCTTCAGATTTCTTGGCACAATATAAGAATAGTATTGTGTCATATTCTTGGTCTGTTTTCTCAGACTTTATAAATCAACTTTGACTCTACTCAGCAATGCTGGATTCTTATCTTGACATAATTTGGGAAATAGACAATGACTGATATAGAAGGGAAAATAAACTCTACAAATTGTACTGTTGTATATGAGAATAGGTTCCCTGCTTTTCTTGTTCTTCGGTCTGATGATATTCCTAGGCAGTGCCATTTCTATGATTTAGGAGATTATATATCTGTCCTGTCTAGAGTAAAAGCCACTTCTTTCCTTTCCTTTTTAATTAAGTTTGTGGGTCTTATTACCCATCAGAATTCTCCATCTTAGTTCACAATGCTGAAAAATATAGTTCACATCTGGTCACCGTTTCTGTTCCTTTTAGCCTACTTACTCTTATCTTAGCAGTTCTTGTAGCTACCGCATACTTTAAAAAAAAAATTTTTTTTTTGTGCCAGGGATTGAACCCAAGGGTGCTTAACCACTGAGCCCACATCCTCAGCCTCCTTTTTATATTTTTATTTAGACACAGGGTCTCTCAAAGTTGCTGAAACTGGCCTTGAACTCATGATCCGTATGTCTCAACCTCCTGAGCAGCTCGGTTTGGAGGCATGTGCCACTGTGCCTGGCTACTTTTTTGTTTTTAATTTCTTGTGCCTTCATACTTCCTATCTTACCTGCTCAAATATCTTGGTCCTTTTCTGTAGTCACACCCTTTACCTACTTGCTCTCTTCTGTCATATTTGCCCTGTAAAAACCTCAGTTCTGGTTTAAAACAAGTATTTGCCTGTATTGCCTCAGCAGTGAGCAGCTTGCCTGTTACTGGGGTGGGGGAAAGTCAAACAACTGTTCTGTCTGGTGTCATGTTAAATTTATGGCCACAAATTAAATGTACTCCTAATTTTACAGGAAATCCTAATAAAAATGCCTATTAAATTTTACTTTTTCAGAGATGACTCTATCAACTTTTTTCTCTTGTCAAATGTGCAGAATCCTCCCCTCCTACTCAAAAGTTGCTGACTTCATTTTATATAACCTTGAGAAAATTCACATTATTAGATGCTATCCTCTGGATCTTCCACTGTTAAACCTACTTGTCTTTTTTCATCTGTATCTGTGTACTTTGCCTGTTTCTTGGCAATAGTGTCACTGTTCCCTTAGTAAATCTCTGCACCATTTTTGTCTTAGCTTCACCCAAAGCAGATCTCTTGACCTTGCCCACCCTTTTCAAAACCTGTTCTTCATAGCTGGGTACAGTGGCGCACACCTGTAATCCCGGTGGCTGGGGAGGCTGAGACAAAAGGATCCCGAGTTCAAAGCCAGCCTCAGCAATGGCGAGGCACTTAGCAACTCAGTGAGACCCTGTCTCTTAATACAAAATAGAGCTGGGGATGTGGCTCAGTGGTTGAGTGCCCCTGAATTCAATCCCTGGTACCAAAACAAACAAACAAACAAACAAACAAAAAACCTATTCTCTAGTTTTCCCCAGCTCAGTAATGTTCATTATCCCAGCCGATAATAATGAACATTATCATCAGTTGCATTAGGCATTAACCCACCAAGTATTCACTGATATTTTCTCTTTCTATTTCCCATATTAGCTCTGGTAGTAAGTCCTATCACACTGAAAAATAAATCTGAAGTTCAACCACTGCATTTCAACTACTCCTTTTGGTGAACCATACTTCTACAGTTGCTTTCTCACTGGTGTCTCTGATTTAACATCTTGCTCCTCAGCTACTCTAATCTCCATGGCACTTAGATTGAGCTCTTAAAAGTAGATGTTGTTACTCATTGCTTAAAACCTTGCTGTGTTCTCATATTATACTCAGAATAAAATTCAGACTTCTTAGCATAACTTAGAAGACTGCAACATCTGGCTTCTTGCCATCTCTATACCACTACTTCTGTCCATTGCATTCCTCCATATTGCCTGCTTGCTTTCCCATCCTTGTCCCTCCCATTCTAACTAGATCTTTCTGTCTTCAAAGCCTGTGCTTTTGTGATTCTTGTTGCCTCTTGTCTCAGATCTCTGCATGGCTTACTCCCTGGTGGTTCCTCAGCATTGTTTTCCTAGACTGTTGTAGCTAAAATATAGAGTCTCCTGGAACAGTGTTTCTATTAACATTGCTTGTTTTATTTTATTTTTTTCATCGCATATGTCATTGTGCTATGAGATATTTGCTTAATAGCGCATATTGTCTGTTTTCCCCTTTCAAAAGTTTTTGGTAAGCATGAGATGTTGTATTCTTTTCTTTTACTTCTCAGTAAATATTTGTTGAGTGAACAAAAGAAGACCAACTGGAATTTTTGGGAAAATTTTATGAAATAAGTTGAGAGTGCAAACTGGTTTTAACTCTCAGACAAACATGGTGGCGCTTTACCTCAGTTGATTAAAAACTTGAATGTTTATTAGGTTACTCTTATTTTTCGTAGTTTTTATGAGCTATTCCTTTGTATTTTGTGATATCAAGGAATCTTTTTTTTTTTTTTTTTTTTTGGTACTGGGGATTGAACTCAGGGGCACTCAACCACTGGGCCACAGCTCCAGCCCTTGTTCATATTTTATTAGAGACAGGGTCTCACTGAGTTGCTAAGTGCCTCGCCATTGCTGAGGCTGGCTTTGAACTCGGGATCCTCCTGCCTCAGCCTCCCAAGTGCTGGGATTACAGGCGTGCACCACCGCGCCCGGCTCAAGGAATCCCTTTCTAATGCAAGAGGTTTTGCAGTAACCTACAAAACTCTTCAGTAGAGATTAGTGAAACCACTGTCTCCTTTGGGACCCATTTTTGTATAGCTTGCAGATTAGAATGAAAAAAAAAAGTTGTGAAACAGATTGTAATAGTCCATAAAGTATAAAATACTTACTGTCTGGCCATTTACAAAAAAAGTTGGCTTCCCCTTGCTGGAGGATCTGGCCCATTGTTGTCTGTCTAATCTCATCTTCTCAATCTAGTTAGTCACATTGGCCTCCTTTCTGTTCTTCATCAAGTCAGGCCCACTCTAACCTCAGAATCTTTGCCTTTGCTCTTTTTTCACGTGGAATAATCCTACCCCAGTATGTGAATATGGTGACTTATTCCTTTACTTCCTTCACAGCTTTGCTTCACTGTTACCTCCATAGAATGGTCTTTTCTGAACACTTTAAAGTTTAAGTCCCACAACCCATTCCTAAACTCCATGTATTCCTCCCTTTTTCATTTTTTTTCCATTGGATTTATCTGTATCTTACCTACTGTATAATTTACTTATGTTCTTTTTCTTTATAGTAAATTTGGTGAGTGCTGAGATTTATGTCTCTCTTGTATACTGTCATGTCCCCAAAGATAGTACCTGGCACACATTAAATATTTGTTACATAAATGGTAATAAAGTCATTCTGAGAACCAATATTTAAAAAATAGCTTCTTCTAAAACATTTCAGTAAATATTGACTAACTGCTATGAGACAAGACAGGTCTTGTCTTCAGTCTGTGGAGATGTGTAAGTGAAGTCCTTGCTCTAAAGGATATCAGTGTGGTACTGAGAACAAACATAGAAATAAGTGAAGTAAAAGTAAGATGAGATTTATTATCATGCAGTTCCTTTGCTAATTAAAAATTTTAACTTGATAATTTAAAATATTTTTGTATAAGTTAAAATGTTTATATAAATCCCACATTAGTAATGATTTTTATATCTGTATTGGTATCTTTTTTTATTATAAGTTATTTTCTTCAAAAATATTCTTTATAAGGAATACAGTTTCATAAAAATAAAATCATTACTTAAAGTGACCTTGAAAGAAAATTTTAATTAGGCACAGAACCATATGAAGTATGATTTTAGTTTCTTTTATGCATTTTTTGCAGGTACAATAAGAAATTCTTATTTTAAGCCAAGTATAGATATTTATGTGGTATTATGAAATTTTTATATCTTAACTTTTATATTAATTGAATGAGTAAAATTAGGAAAGTAAAACAAGAGGGTGTGTGTATTGTTTTATCTACATAGTTAATGCTTTATATATAATATAGATGTTGATATATAATATGATACTCTAGCAGTATCATTTTACTTCTGATTAGTGTATTTTTTAGTCCTTTGTCTAGCTTAAGTTTCTTTCTCCAGTGACTGTAAGTATCTGTGTCAAATTGGATTGTTAGTATTTCCTTAAATTCAATAATAGCATTCTTTTTCTTAAATATGTGTGGGAGATTGTCATGGTTCATAATTTCACCACCATTATATATCTTTGTTTGGCAAAGCAAAAAAATCCAGCAGGAATACAATCTCTGACAAATGATAATTTCTTAGTAGAATACTAGTAAGTTTTGAAGAAGGAAACCAATTTCTTTTTTTGTTAATTGTACTAGGTGTTTAAGATGTAAGGAAGATATTTATTTTTCAGTGCTTACATTGTTTTGGAACTTTAAACAGACTATTTCTCAGAGTTCTGTTTTAGATAGACTGATCAGTATAGAGGATATGCTTGGTTTCCTTTTATATACATTTGCTTGACTTAATGAACACCTATATACCACAAAGAACTGTGCTAGAAATTATGAACTATGAAAATATGTCAGATGTGGACCTTAAACTCTAGGAAGGCACTTTTGTATGTATGATAGGCTATGTATGTAGATCACCCTAATATAAAGTCAGATATGATACATTTGTTAAACTGGTACAGAGGGTCAATAGTAGTTTATGATCTGATGGATTAAATTTGAGTTTATATTTTAAGACAGAGACTTAGGACAGCAATAACAGAGTAAATAAGGATAAGAACCCTTGTTAAAATTCAGGTTCTAATTTAATAGGTCCAGTGTGCTTCGGAGGTTCTGTATTTCTAAAAAGCTCTCTAGTGATGGCTAACAATGTAAGTTCCTGGATCACATCTTGAATAGCAAGATGGTGGATCACAATTTATAAAACTTTTGGTGGCAGAGACCAGTCCTGATTCAGCTGTTTCCTTTTCCATCTTTTTCTCCTTTCTTAAAATTTATTTACACCGATCTGTGTTATAGTGGAGAAATTGAATCGATTATGCATCACTGCATTGTTTATTATAGTAGTTGGGACCTTAGCAATTGTAAATTGAATTTTAATTCATTTATTAAAATCACACTTATTTCACCTTTTTTTCCTGCTTGAAGAATGATGAAAAATGTAAATTTATTTTGAATTGGACTCATTAGTTCAGCACAACAGAAGTATGAAAGAATTTTTAAAAGTTGTTGAATTTTTTTTTTTCTTCTGGTAGCACCTTAAGGTCTGGGATTGCCAGCATTTGGGTTTTCTTGTGAATATAGATTTAAATCAAGTTACATATTGATCAGTTTATAAGGGAAGAAATTCCCCATTTCACAGATTCTGCTAAAGTCTTACAATATTTGCTTCTAAATGTACATTCAAGAAATGCTCTCCCATTTTACTGTTAACATATATTTTGATTATATACTTCGTTGTGACCCTTGCCAGAGAAAAACTGTATTGAAAAGGATATTAGCAAGGCAAGAAAGTAGTTTTGTTTTCATTTACTCTAATTAGTGAATCCAGAACTCTACATATATTCATGTTCACATGTGCACAATGCACATGTGTTCATGCACACACATATACACACGCACGACAAGGTAAGATAGGTAAAAGATAATGGGAGATGGATTGATTTAATCCTTTCACAATTTTCTATGCTTTTCTTGGTTGTCTGACTAGATAAAAGTATTTTATCTTGATGGTTATTCTTTTGTCTATAGAACAAAAACATAAAATATCTGCAAAACTAAGATAAAGAAGGGAGATTGAAAATATAAAAAGAAGTGGATTAGGAGAGGTCAAGACCAAAATATAATAACAAGGGGACCACAAATATGACATACTGTATTACATTCTGTGTAGTCTGATATGGGCAAATACTCTGTTTTGAGATGCAACACTATTTTACTTAATAACTTTAAGGGCTAGGGCTGTAGCTCAGTGGTAGGGTGCTTGCCTTACATGTGTGAGGCACTGGGTTCAATCCTCAACACCACATAAACATAAATAAATAAAGACATTGTATCCATCTACAACTAAAATAATATTTAAAAGAAAGAACAACTTTAAAATTAAAAAAAAATTGTTTATTATAGAAAATATAGACACTATAAAAAAAATCCAAACAAGAAAAATATACTAATATTCTTTCCTTTTTTTTTTTGTATCAGGGATTGAACTCAGGGGCACTCGACCACTGGGCCACATCCCCGGCCCTTTTTTGTATTTTATTAGAGACAGGGTTTCACTGAGTTGCTAAGTGCCTTGCCATTGCTGAGGCTGGCTTTGAACTCGTGATCCTCCTGTCTCAGCCTCCCAAGTGCTGGGATTACAGGCGTGTGCCACCATGCCCGGCTAATTTTTTTTCCTTTTTAATTTTCTTTAATACATGCATGCCCACTTATATTTGGGGTTATGTTCTGTAATATATTTTACCATGTCCTTTTTGGAATCGGTGGAAGGTAGTCACAAGAATTGTATTACCAGTATTTTTAAGGTCAAAATAGACATCATTTTATTTTGTTTTGGTACTGGGAATTTAACCAGAGGTGGTGGTGGGGTATGCCACTGCATCACATCCCCAACCCTTTTTATTTTTTGAGATAGGGCCTCACGAAGTTGCTGAGACAGGCCTTGAACCTGCTGTCCTCCTGGTAAGCCTCCCGAGTTGCTGGGATTACAGGCATGCGCCACCATACCCAGCTAAACATTAAAAACAAAAAAAACAAACACACACACACACACACACACACACACACAAATGGAGAGTGTAGAGGTGAAGTAGGATGAAAGCAATGAATTTCTTCAGTTGTTCTGAAACACAACTAAAAATACCATGACCTATTTCTTGGACTTGGTGTTTGTGTGTCGGGGGGAGGGGGGGTGGGCGGCAGCGTAAAATTAGTATTAAAAAAATATGCCGGGCGCGGTGGCGCATGCCTATAATCCCAGCACTTGGGAGGCTGAGGCAGGAGGATTGCTAGTTCAAAGCCAGCCTCAGCAATGGCAAGGCACTTAGCAACTCAGTGAAACCCTGTCTGAATAAAATACAAAAAAGGGCTGGGGATGTGGCCCAGTGGTCGAGTGCCCCTAAGTTTAATCCCCAGTACAAAAAAATAAATAAATAAAAAAAATTTTTTTTTTTACTTTCAGATATAATTCCAGTAAAGAGTGCTGAGAAATAAAATTGACTTTGGATCAGAAATTTAGACCATAATATCTGCCTTGTAACCAGAAAAGAGTCAAGTGGTTTTAATTGGGTTCCTTACTCTGTGTGTCATAATGTCCCAAATGACTCACAACAGGTGATAGTGGTTGCCCGCACCATCTGGAATAATTTACAGATGCAAGGTGAAAGGAATTTATGCACCATTTTAAATATTTTTCTCTTTTAAAACAGAGCAAAACCTTTATCTGTAGTAAGTGATCATTATGAGAAACTTAATTTTGGAGAAGAGCAATTTGTTTGATGAAAGCAAACTTTAGCTTCATTTCTTCATCTTTCTTAATGCAAAGACCTCAATCTTTTCATTCCATTAGTTAATATAATTGATGTGAGATTATTAGCACATTAGAAATATTAGCACAGAAAATTATTGAGTGAAGAGACGGCAAATAGAAACATTACTTTTAAATAATTGTTCTAATGGTGTCTGTTTCTTATATTATCTGTGACTGAAATCATCTATAAAAATTCCAGATGGCCAAAAGTGGAATTCTTATATAGAATGAATTACACTTAATGTCATCAATTCGCCATTTCCTCTTGAATATTTTCCCCAGCTTTATGAGGTATAATTGACAAGTAAAATTAGTCTATATTTAAGATATACAGTGTGAACTTTTGATATACCTATACATTGTTAGAGATTACCACAGTCAAGCTAAATCACACATTGCTTTATAGCTACTGTTTTCTGTGTGTGTATGTGTTTATGATACTTAAACTTTTCCTGACTTGCCAATTTTCAAGTATTGTATATTATTAGTTGTACCACACTGTATATTCGATCCCCAAAACTTTTGTAACTGAAAATTTGTGCCCATTGACTAACATCTTCCATCTTCCCCTTCCCCCAGGCCCTGACAACCACCATTCTACTCTTCTTCTATGAGTTCAATTCTTTTAGATTCTACATATAAGTGAGATCATAGAGTACTTGTCTTTCTGTGTCTGGGTTATTTTATACTATCCTGCAGGTTTATCCATGTTTTCATAAATGGTAGGATATCTTTCTCTGAATAATATTCCATTGTATATATATATACACACACATATATATATATACATATATATACTATCTGCCTTGTAATATATATATATATGTATATATATATATATATATATATATGTATGTATATATATGACATTTTCTTAATCGGTTCATATGACACCTAGGTTGTTTCCAGATCTTGACTGTGGTGAATAAAGTTACTGTGAACATGGGAGTAGAAATGTCTCTTTTGAGATCCTCATTTTAGTTCTTTCGAATAAATATCAGAAGTGGGATTGCTGATCATATCGTAGTTCTGTTTATAGTTTTTTTTTTTTTTTTTTTGAACTTTCATGCTGTTTCCCCTAATGGCTATACCAATTTTCATTCCCACCAACACTGTACCAGGATTCTCTTTTCTCCATAACCTCACCAGTACTTGTTATCTTTTGTCTTTGATCACAGCCATTCCAACAGATGGGAGCTGATGGGATCTTGTGTTGCCCAGGCTGGTCTTGAACTCCTTAGCTCAAGCCATCTTCCCACCTCAGCCTCCCAAGTGACTGGGGCTACAGGTGTGCACCACTGCACCCAGAATCCTTTGTCCATTTTAAATTGAGTTTTCTTGTTGTTGAGTCCCTTATATATTTTGGATACTAACTCCTTACCAGATGTATGGTTTGCAAGTATGTTTTCCTGATCTTTTGGTCTCTTCACGCTGCTGTTTGCTTTGCCATGTAGTAGTTTTTTAGTTTGATGTAATCCCATTTGTCTGATTTTGGCTTTGTTCTCTGTGCTTTTGGTGTCATTTAAAAAAAAAAAAAAATCATTGCCCAGACCATTATCAGGGAGCTTTTTTCCACTATGTTTTCTTTATCAAGTTTCAGATCTTAGGTTTAAAAATGTCTTTAATCTATTTTGAGTTTTTTTTGTTTACAGTGTGAGATAAAGGTACAGTTTCATGCTTCTATATGTAGATATTCAGTTTTCCCTGTACCATTTATTGAAGAGACTATCCTCTCCCTATAATGTGTTCCTCCTGTCATCTTTTTTTTTAAAAAATATTTATTTATTTGCTTTAGTTGTACACAATGTGTTTATTTATACATGGTGCTGAGGATCGAACCCAGGCCGCACACATGCTAGGCGAGCGCTCTACCGCCTAGCCACAATCCGAGCCCCCTCCTGACATCTTTGTCAAAAATTCAGTTACTGTAAATGCATAGATTTACTCTATTCTGTTCTGTTGGTGTATGGTGTCTGTTTTTATGCCAGTATTTCAGTGTTTTGATTACTAGAGATTTGTAATATAGTTTGGAAAACCAGAAAGTGTGATGGTTCTAGCTTTGTTGTTACTCAAGACTGCTTCGGCTATTCAGAGTCTTTTGTGGTTCTGTATAAACTTTAGTGTTGGTTTTGTTTGTTTTCCTGATTCCATGAAAAATGCCATTAGAATTTTGATAGGAATTGTATTGAGTCTGTAGACCAATTGGGTGGTATAGACATTTAACAATATTAATTCTTCCAACCCATGAATTTGGGCTATTTTTCTATTTGTTGTGTATCTTGAAAAATTTTTTTCATCAATGTCTTATAGATTTCAGTATGTACACTTTCACTTCTTTGGTTAAATTTGTTCCTAAGTATTTTCTCTGTTTGATGCTATTTGTAAATGAGATTGTTAATGTCTTCTTTGATAGATCGTTGTGTACTATGTAGAAATGTAACTTATTTTTGTATGTTGATTTCATATTCTGCAACTTTATTGAATTTGTTTATTAGTTTTGATAATTTTATGGAGTCTTCAGGGTTTTTAACATATAAGATTGTGTCATCTGCAAACAGATACACTTTAGTTTTCCAATTTGGATGCCTTTTATTTCTTTTTCTTGCCCCATTCACTAGAACTTGCAGTACTGTGTTAAATAGAAGTAGTAAAAGTGGGCACTTTTTGCTTTTCTTTTTCATTTTTGGACTGGGGATTGAACTTTAGGGTGCTCTACAACTAAGCTACATCCCCAGTTCTTTTTTGAAAATTTTTTATTTTGAGATAGGGTCTCTTTCAGTTGCTGAGGCTGATATCTAAGTTGTGATCCTCCTGCCTCAGTCTCTTAAATTGCTGGAATTACAGATATGCGCCTTCACGCCCAGCTTTGGGCTCTCTTTTCTTGTTCTTGATTTTAGAGGAAAAGATTTCAGCTTTTCACCATTGGGTATGATGTCAGCTATGGGTTTGTCATATATGGACTTTATTGTATTGAAGTATATTACTTCTATGCCTTATTTGAGAATTTTTATTTTTTATTATTTTGGTACTAGGGCTTAAACCCTGGGGTGCTTAACACCATCCCCAATCCTTTTTATTTTTCATTTAGTGAGTGAGTCTGTCTTTGTTGCTTAAGTTTTCACTAAATTGTTGAGACTGGCTTTGAACTCATGATTCTCTTGCCTCAGCCTCCTGAGTTGCTGGGATTACAGGCATGTGCCACTATGCCATCTGTTGAGAATTTTTGTTATGAAAGAATGTTTAGCTTTATCAAATGCTTTTTTTCTCAGTCTTTTCAGAGGATCATATAATTTTTACCCTTCATTCTGTTCATGTAGTATATCCTATTTATTGTGTATGTTGAATCATCCTTGCCTACCAGAGATAAGTCCCTCTTGTTCATGGTGAATGATCCTTTTAATATTCTATTGAATTTGTTTGCTAGTATTTTGTTGATGATTTTTATCTATGTTCACCAGGATATACTGGCCTATGATTTTCTTTTTTTTCTGCCCTTATTTGACTTTGTATGGAAGCAATGCTAGCATCTTAAAATGAGTTTGGAAATGTTTCTTCCTCTTCAATTTTTTTTTCAAAGAATTTGAGAAGGAATGGTTATTTATTCGTTTTAATGTTTGGTAGAGTTCATGTGTGAAGTCTTCCAGTTCTGAGCTTTTTTCTCTTGGGAAGTTTTTTGATTACTGCTTCTTTTTCCGTATTCATTATTGATTTTTTAAATCTATTTCTTTTTCTTTCTTTCTTTTTTTTTTTTTTTTTTTTTTTTTTTTTTTTCGGTATTGGGGATTGAACTCAGAGGCACTTGACCACTGGGCCACATCCCCAGCCCTTTTTTGTATTTTATTAGAGACAGGGTCTCGCTGAGTTGCTATGCCTCGCCATTGCTGAGGCTGGCTTTGAACTAGCAATCCTCCTGCCTCAGCCTCCCAAGTGCTGGGATTACAGGCATGCGCCACTACGCCTAGCCTATTTCTATTTCTTCTTGATTCAGTCTTTGCAGGCTGTATGTTTCTAGAAATTTATCCATTTGTTTTGCATTTTCCAGCTTGTTGTCACATGATTTTTCACAGTGGTTGTTTTAGTCAGCTTTTTTCTGCCATCATTAAAAGACCTGACAAGAACAATTAGAGGAAGAAAAGTTTATGAGCTAGAGAGAGAAAGAGGCGGAGACTGAGACACAAAATATATACCGCAAAGGCATGCCTCCAGTGACCCACCTCCTCCAGCCATGTGCTGCTGGTTTACAGTTACCACCAGTTAATCCCTACCAGAGGATTAATGCACTAAATAGTTTTGAAAAAGAGGAAAAATTAGGGAGGCTTGCTTTGCTATTTATTGAGGCTTTTTATAAAAAGCTTTAGTACTTACAGTTGCATAAAGTTGGCTCAGAAACATACAAACATATCATAGTAGAAACCTCAAAATGGGCATACATATGGCAGAGCTGGCAATGTTTGTAAGTATTGCTGGGTCAATTCATTATTAATACATACAAAAATGAAATTTTATTCTTTCACTATACTAAAAAAAATGAAATTCCAACTTTACCTCATGCATACTCAACTTCAATTTCAGGTGGGTTAATGACTTCAGTGTGAAAGACCAAGGTTGTAACATCGTTAGGGGAATATCTATCTATCTATCTATCTATCTATCTATCTTCTATTTATTTATTTATTTTTTAAATATTTATTTATTTACTTTTAGTTGTACACAATGCAATGCATTTATGTTTAACATGGTGCTGAGGATCGAACCCAGGCCACGCACGTGCAAGGCGAGCACTTTGTCGCTGAGCCACAACCCCAGCCCTTTATTTATTTATTTATTTATTTTTGTGGTACTGAGGATTGAACTCAGGAGCACTCAACCACTGGGCCACATCCCCAGCCCTTTTTTGTATTTTATTAGAGACAGGGTCTCACTGAGTTGCTAAGTGCCTCACCATTGCTGAGGCTGGTTTTGAACTCATGATACTCCTGCCTCAGCCTCCCAAGTGCTGGGATTACAGGTGTGAGCCACTGCGCCTGGCGGAATAGTTTTATGAATTTGGAATGGGCAAGAGTCTCATAAAATTGTACTCTATAAAGGAGAAGATTGGTATGTTTGAAGCAATTAAAATTTTTAGATTCTATAAATGCAATGATAACATAAAGCAATCAAAGAAATAATTCATAGTTTGGAAGAACATAGTCCATAACTTGTGACCGTTAAAACATTATTAATGTACATATAAAGTAATCCTATGTCATTAAAGAAAAGTTGTCCTAATTAAACAATGAACAAAAGATATAAGTCACAGAAGTGGAAACAGGAATGGCCAAACACCGTATGAAAATATGTTTAGTTTCAGTAGTCAGGAGCATGCATTTTAAAACCATATTGAGACACAATTTTATATCAGATTGGGAAAAATTACAAAGTCTGATAATATCAAATGTTAGTGGATATGGAGAAATGTAACAAGCATTGTTATGACCTACTAGTGAGAGTATAAATTAATAAATCCTCTTGAAAACTAATATAAGTTGTACCTACTGTATGGACTAAGCAGTTGAGTTTCTAGACCTAAAGCCTTGGAGAAACTTACATAGTTCTATTAGATTGTATCTAGCAGCATTGTTTATAATAGGAAGAAATAGAAACAACCCAGTTATCCATCACCTTGGGAATGGGCTAAAACAGTTGCCATATATATTGTTTTATACTGCAAAAAAATTTAGGGGCTTAAAGAAAGCTAAGTATGACTCCCAAAACATACACTGAAAGGAAAAAAATAATTTATTGGTATATTTTATAAAGCTCAAAAACATGCAAAGTATAAATGAAGGGTCCATGTATATGTAACAAAACTATAATAAAAACAGGAGATTTTAAACCCAGAATTTAAGATTACTGGTGGATGATAGAGTAATAATAGTCATTGGAATATGAAAGTGGTACAGTGGACGCTTCAGAAGCAGATAGAATGTTCTTTTTTTTTTTTTTAATAGTTGTAGCATGCCTTTATTTGTTTCATTTTTAGTGGTGCTAAAGATTGAATCCAGTACCTCACACATGCTAGGCTAGTGCTCTGCCACTGAACCATAGCCCTAGCCCCAGAATGTTTTAATTCTTAAGCTGAGTTCCTAGATCTTGATGTCATTATTTTCAGATACATGTACATTATATATACCATTTGGAATGATTGAAATATTGAATTAATAATGGTAAAATTCATGTTGTATTTCAAAACCTTTGTTAATGAGTCATAATAATATATCTGTGTGACGATGTAAGGAGACTACTTCCATTATTTCCAACATAAATGGTTGACCTTGATTTCTTTATCATTTCAGATCCTCTCACCCTCTTCTCTTGTTTTATAATTTTATCATGCTTGATAAAGTATGTGCTGAAATATATGCTCCTTTAGGGAAAACTGGAACATCATTGTACACAGTGTGTTATCTTTGATAGGAAAAAATGTGAAATTGTTGGAAAAAATCAGGTTTGGGGCTAGGGCTCAGTGGTAGTATATCTGAGGCACTGGGTTTGAGCCTCAGTACCACATAAAGATAAATAAACAAAGGTATTATGTCCATCTACAACAACTAAATATATATATATAAAACGCATATATATGTATATATATAAAAAACCTTTTTATATATATATATAAAAACCTTTTTTTATATATATATATATAAAATTGTTGAAAAAAAATCTTGCACCAATAATTTTTATTGGTTTCCAGATACTACTTTTTGTCACTGGTGTAAATTTGTACATAAACATATTTTTTTTCTGTGCACATATACGAAAAAGCTTGATTTTTCTCCCTCTATCAATAGGCAAGTGAAAGACCAGAATAAGAAAGTAGCAAATCTGAAGCACAAGGAACAGGTGGAGAAAAAGAAGAGCGCACAGATGCTAGAGGAGGCCCGCCGGAGGGAGGACAATCTCAACGATAGCTCCCAGCAGCTGCAGGTCAGAGCACATGGAGTCTGAGAGGATTGGGTGAAGAGATTTGTTCCTTAATTGCATGTTGTTTTTCTCTTCATCTTTATCCTCCTCTTTTTTCTCTTTCTAACCCTGCTTGCTGCCTTCCTGTCAGATCAACTATTTAGCAATAAAGGAATGACTTTAAATAGAAAAGGCAAGTTTTATTCCACAGTTTTGTGAGGACACCTCAGCATAGGAGAAAGTTCATCTTGCTTCAAGTTGATCACACTTAATTGGTAAGTTCAATGTCAGTTTAATGAGTGGGTTATATTAAGCTGTAGGGTTGTTAGTATAACTGTTTGCCAGTTCCATTCATTAAAGACCATTGCTAATCTTAGTTTGTGGCGTTCTTCATTTTTTCCATTTCCTTTTTTTTTTTCTTTCCATATTTCTTTCTCCCTCTATTTTTCCTTCCTTTCCTTTCTTTTTTTAAAAAATATTCAGTTTAGAGAGTACATTTCACAGTCATAGAGAACATTTTTTTTCTCTCTTTGATGGAATGATAATCCATGTCTAAACCTAATTATTCACAGATTAAACCAGAACAAATAACAATAGTAGCAGCTACTATGTAAATGCCAATTAGGTTCCCAGTATTTAAAGTAGGCCCTGGTCATTCATTTCTCCAGTCTTCACAGTAATACAGTGGTATTGTGCACATTTTGCAAATAGGAAAAGAAAAGAGACATTGAATTACTTACCTAAGTACACACAATGTTCTAAGTGACTTGGCTGTGATTTTTATCTAGGACTTCTTATCTGCAGCCTTTCCTCTTTTTCTTGGCAGTAATACCTTAGAATGAAGGTTTAGGTTTTAGGGAATCCCATAAACATGCTGGAATCCTCTAAAACTCTAATCCTCATGCTGCTGTTATGTTGCTTTTCTTTCTTTATAGCTTCTCTTTGGATATAATACAGCATGTATGCTATAACTGCACAGTTACAAAATTTTGACTGGAGAGATAAGGAGGAGTTATTTTCTAGAAACTGAATTTAGACTTTGCAACAAGTGTATTCTAAACATGGAGACTCTAGTTTTTTATTTGTCTTTTTCATTTCTCTTTTTTTTTTTTTTTGGTACCGGGGATTGAACTCAGCGGCACTAGACTGCTGGGCCACATCCCCAGCCCATTTTTTGTATTTTATTAGAGACAGGGTCTCACTGAGTTGCTAAGTGCCTCGCCATTGCTGAGGCTGGCTTTGAATTCGCGATCCTCCTGACTCAGCCTCCCAAAGTGCTGGGATTACAGGCGTGCGCCACCGCGCCCGGCTTCATTTCTCTTTTATATAACTTTTACTGATACACTTCTTATAGAAGGAGAAATTTCTTCAAATCTACCAACTTTTGAAAAGAAGCATATATCAGTTTTTCCTCATCCTTTTCTCTTCTTCCTTCACTTCCTCATTTTTTAAAAAAATGCAAATCTGATGAATGTAAAAGAATTTATTTTTGTTGGAATTTATATTTCTCTGATTACTGGTAATGGTGAGTGTTTTTTTCACGTCTTGAATTTTCATTTATTTGTTAAAGTAATTCAAATCTTCCCACTTTTTCCCCAATGGTAGCTTTTTTTCCCCTATAAATTTTGTACTTAATTTACCCTCATTTTGAGAGCATATATTTAATTTGTCTTAAATATTTTTAAGTTGTTCTGTTATTGCTTGCATTTAAAAAAATACATGTTTGCTTTTTAAATTACTTTAGAATGTTTTGTTTTGTGTCTTGAGGGAGGTTTGTTTGTTTTTTTTTTAATCTCCTAACAATTTCAGTAGCATGTTTATAGGAAATTATTTTATTGCTCAAAAGTTTGAATTGGCATCTTTATGTTTTGTGAAATTGGTTAACAATTAAGTCTGTTTCTAGGGTTTCAATTTAACCCCCCTCTTTGAACTATGACCACATTTTGTAAATTATAGAAAATATCTATCTTATAATAAGGCAAGCCTATCTTTTAGTTCACCCTTTAACTGTATCATTTCTTGTGTTCCCCTGATGCTGATTTAATATTTTTTATTGCCAGTCTGTCTTTGTAAACCAAGGATATTCTAAGCTTCTATCAGTTGTTATAATACCATGAGTGCCTTCATATGTAATCTTTTATATTGTGTTTTTAAGAGCAGATAACTAAGATAGATTGCATCATTTGTATTTTACATAAAAAGAGTAGTAACATAGAAGGGTTGACTGACTTTTCCAAGGTGTGTCTCAGCGATAGCTAATGGCCTTTTTACTAGCTACTAATGAAATGGATGTATTTCATTCAGATAAGAGTGAAAATGTCCTTCAATTAAGATACTTAGGATCTGATCTTGTTCTTTTACTAACTACTCTGTTACTTAAGTATATTTTTAAATTATGCTATTACATATCATAGTGGTAGGGAGTTCCTCTTCCTAGACTAGGAATTCTCTAAATAACAGTTTCTGCCTGAAAGAAGCTAAGGATTCTTGGAGTAAATGGCTGATTCCAGAATTGGAGCTGGACATGTATAATCTAAATCTAGATCTCTAGATCAATGGTTTTGAGATTACATTGTACTTTGAATTCACCTGGAGGCCTTTTCAAGCTTAGATTGCTGGGTCCTTACCTTAAGGTCTGATTCAGTAAGTTTGCTTAAGCCCCAAGAATTTGCATTTCTAGTAACTTCATAAGTGATGATGACTTTCCTGGTCCTTGAACCAAACTTCAAGAAATACTATAGTACAGCATCATGTGATAATAAAGAATTAAGCTTCCAGAAACTACTGAGGTCATGTAAGAAGGTCAGGGAAATGCAAATCAAAACTGAGATTTCATCTTACTTCAGTTAGAATGGCAGTCATTAAGAATACAAATAACAATAATTGTTGAGGAGGAGTCAGAGGGCTATTCTATTCCTTGGTATTTATCTAAAAGAACTGAAGTCATCATACTCTAATGATACATGCATTCCAGTGTTTATAGCAGTGCAATTCATAATAGCCAAGTTATGGAACCAGCCCAGGCTTCTGTGAACAGATGAATGGATTAACACACACACACACACACACACACACACACACACACACACACACACACACACACTGGAGTTCTACTCAGTCCTAATAGGAATAAAATAATGTCAGTTGCTGATAAATGGATGGTTGGAGAACATCATGCTAATTGAAATAAGACAGACTCACAAAGTCAAGGATAGAACATGTTCTCTCATAAGCAGAATCTAGAGACAGAGAAAAAAATAATAAAAAGGCTGGGGAAACCACAGAAATAGAAGGGCAAACAGAAGATCTAGAGAAAGCGAAAGGGAAAGGGAGGAAAGAAAGGGAAGGAACCAGGGAAAGCAGTTAGCCAAATTAAGCTCTGTGCATGTATGAATATTCACAAAAAATCCCATTTTTTATGTATAATTACAGTGTCCCAATTAAATAAATAGAAGGGAGACCATTAGAGTAAAGGAAGAAGGTTAGGGAGAAGAAAGAGGAAAGGGAAAAAGGAAGTAATAGGGAATGAAATGGAGTAAGTTATTGGCATATATGAATGTGTCATAATGAATACTACTATTACGTATAATTACAATGTACTAATAAAAACTTTTTAAAAAGGCACAGAGGAGCAACAACGGAGAGACCATTATTGACCTAGGATGAGCAGTTATAAAAAAGACTTGAGTACAGTGGATTAAAATCAATATATTAAATCCAAAAGCTTTGTATGGAAACTGTACAAATAATTTAGAGATTGCTAAAGCACCAGCTCATTACTCTGAACAAATAGATAAATAAAGAGAAAGAATCAGACGGTTAACTTGCCTTTTATGGATAAATTGTGTTAGGGAAACCAGATAATGGATCATGGTAGTTTCAGTGTTGAAGAATTCCAGCTGATTGATGCAGAAGGAATGATAGAATTTAGAAAATTATCTTCTTGCAGTTAACTAAATAAACATGGATCCAGGCAACTCAGCAGTGACTGCTAAAGTTATTATTGGATGAAATGTCAGTGGAGAACTTTATAATGGGAGGAGCAAATTAATACCCTTCAATAAATCTTTTAAGTTAAGCCTCTGACTATGGTGCATTTATATATGTGTCCAAAGAGTCAAATCTAAATTTAGTTGAGCAGGGTAAAAAAAAAAAAAAAATAGGCAAAGAAGAAGTATGTTAATTATCCATGGAAGTGCTAGCAATCAAACTCAGATTATAATAAAAAATTGTTTTGGTACTGGGGATTGAACCCAAGGGTTCTTAAGCCCTGAGCCACGTCCCCAGCCCTTTTTATTTTTTATTTTGAGACAGGGTCTCATTAAGTTGCAAAGGCCCTTGCTAAGTTGCTGAGGCTGGCCTTGAACTTGTGATGCTCCTGCCTGAGCCTCCTGAATTGCTGGGATTACAGGCATGTACCACCATGCCTGACTCAGATTATAAAAAATCCTACATGACAGATAACTTATTTTCTTCAATTAATATATGAGAATGGAGAGAAAGAGAAGAAAAATGATTTTTTTACAGATTTTTTTTTTAATTAGGGAACATATTTTCATGCAAATCATTTAGAATTTACTGCGATCCTGATGAATAACTGTGAAAAACATTTTCTGGGGAGAGATCCAGGTACTTAATAGGATACCAGATAAGTTTTAATTTTTAGGTATAATTAAAGTATTTTGCTATGGAAGTACCTAAAGAAGTGTTTATAGACAAAATCATGTGGTATCTGGGAATTATTTTTAATTGCAATTATAAGTGGGGGCATATTGGTCAATAGCATTATTGACAGTTATTGCAGCTGAGTTATGGTGACATGGGTTTCATTTTACTACTCATCATACTTTTGTTTGTGTTTGAAATTTTTCCTAGTAAAATGGAGAAAAGCAAAAATCTTGTAGAGTCCTTGACTCTGGCTTAGTTCCTTTTTTCCTTCCTCTTTCCCTCCCTTTGTTTCTGTGATGGGAAACATGCTCCTGGCCTTAGGCAGGTGAGGCAGGTGATCTGCCACTCAGCTACACCCACAACCTGGGTTGGTTTTCTAGCTCTATTCCTTATTTGTGTTTTCCTTCTTACCTTGAGAAACGTTTTTATATTTTCCAAGTAATATTTTATTTCATATTTATACTTTACTTGAAGTCTATTTTATTTTTAAATTAAATTTCTTTATTATTTTATACCTTTGCCTATATTGTTTTAATATTAACTTTTAATTAACATACCAAAAAATTAATACATAATATATATTTATTTTTAATTCTTCTTTTGTAGTTGTAGATGGACAACAAGCAAGCCTTTATTTTATTTGTTTATTTTATTAGTTTTTTGTAGTTACAGATGTACAGAATGCATTTATTTTATTTGTTTACTTTTATGTGGTGCTAAGGATCGAACCCTTGTGCCTCATTCCTACTAGGCAAACGCTCTGCCACGGAGCTACATTCCCAGGCCCAGTACATAATATTTAAGTTTACTTATATCTTTCCAAATCTTCTTCTAAACTTTAATTTTAAAGTTTAAAATTATTATCATTGTAATGATAACATATACAATATTTTAGCTTACTTTTTGAAAACTTAATATTACATTTACACAAACTGTGTTTTTGTAATGATGCTTGACTTATTGAATTGAATCAAAAATTCAGTGTTTTATACAAGTTCCTCTTTTGCCAGACTTTTTTTATTTTCAGTTTTCACTGAGCAAATTTGTACAGATGATTTTTACTGATTTGGGTTATATCCTTAGGCATTCCTCAGAGCAAAATTATTGGTTCAAAGTACATGAAATGTAGCTTTTCCCAAATTTCCTACCCACAAAGGTTAAGCTGACCTATAATGCTCCTAGCAGTTTAGCTGTTGTTTTACCCATTATCACTTTGGTTTTGTTTAAATTTGTGTTCATTTTGCACCCATAAAGTAGTAGTATTTTTTTCATTTCTTTAATGAAACTGCACTTTTCCCATATAATGATTATCATCTGATTTATTATCTGAAATTTCTATGTCAAAATTTAATTACCTCACAAGGATCTCTATTGTGAACTAGTGTGAACTGATGATATGTTTTGTATTGATGCCTGACATATATTTTCCCCTTTTCACTAATTTTACTTTAAGACTGATTTGCTACATTTTATTGTATAAACTAGTTTTTAAAAATATGATTTGCCTACCTTAACCTTTCCGGACAATTCTATTATTCATCTATCCTTTATAACAGGGTTAAATGTATTAGTTTCTTCTAGTTTTTAAATATTTGTACCTGCATGTACATGCTTGTTTATTGTAAATACTCTCTTTTTTTATTTATGCAGAATTTATTTTAATGTATTTTATGAGACAAAGATGTAAAATATTCTGCTAACATTTAGTAAATAGATATTCTTTTAAAAAGTTGTTTTTGGGCTGGGGTTGTGGCTCAGCGGCAGAGCGCTCGCCTCGCACGTGCGCGGCCGGGTTCGATCCTCAGCACCACGTAAACATAAATGCATTGCATTGTGTACAACTAAAGTAAATAAATAAATATTAAAAAAAGTTGTTTTAATCTAGTTAATTATAGGCTAAATGTTATAGAAATTTCCATTTAGTTCTAAATTCTACATTTAATATTTTTGTTTTAATCCACTTTTATAAATATGTTGTTTTGCAGTATGTTTACAAAATTGGTAGGGTAATTGAACCATCACTTATCTCAAAATGTTTTTTCCCTACTAATCTTTGAAATATCATTTGGGACTCTTTAGTTTGTGAAATTATGGGAAGAATTTAAAGAATGTTATCCCTTGTATGAGTTTATTATAATTGCAGCCAGGAGTTAAATTTATTTCTCTATTCATAGCAATATTTATTCAAGATAAAAATGATGAGCAGCAGGAGGAAAATATTTCCTAAAGAAATTTTATATTCAGATTTTACCAAAGTCAATAAAGATTTTTGGTGGATTACAGAAAAGAAAAAATTAAGTGAAACTTTAAACCATAAAACGAATGAAAAAAAATTATCAAATATATCTTAATACACGCACCTGTAAAATGAAGGTAATGTTGTTTCTCTGTATGAAAACTAATGAGAGAAATTCTTTCCAGGGCTCCTATCACAAAAGGTTGTGAGGATTAATGAGATGATATATGTAGAGTCATTTGTAACAGTGAATATTAGGAGTATCCGACTTTGTAGTAGTGGTATAACTAGGGAAACATGAGAGACTCCGTCATGAGAGGAAGCACCCGTTTCATTAGGATAGAATTATTCCCTGTAAGAGAGAGATGTGAGAAATTTGGCTTATAGGATTTCATTTGTTACAGTGGTTCTCACTCAGGGGCTATTTTGATCACTAGTGATATTTGTCAATGTGTGGAGACAGTTTTAGTGTCTCAACTGGAGGGGTGCTAGTGGCAACTGGTGGGTAGAGGTTAGGGATACGGCTAGACATCTTGTAATGCACAGAACAATTCCCACTATAAAGGTTTATTCAGTACAAAATGTTGAATAGTTGTGAGTTTTTTTTTTTTTTTTAATATTTATTTATTTACTTTAGTTGTACACAATGCAAGGCATTTATGTTTACATGGTGCTGAGGATTGAACCCGGGCCGCGTACATGAGAGGCGAGCGCTCTGCTGCTGAACCACAACCCCAACCCCAAGTTGTGAGTTTTTTTTTTTTTTTTTTTTTTTTTTAATATTTATTTATTTGCTTTAGCTGTACACAATGGGTTTATTTGTACGTGGTGCTGAGGATCGAACCCGGGCCGCTGCACGTTCAAGGCGAGCGCTCTACCGCTGAGCCACAACCCCAGCCCCAAGTTGTGAGGTTTTTAAAACCCTGATTGAGAAACATTTTGAATAACAGTTCCTTACTCAATGTATTGCTATGCAAGAAGCCTGCATGATTAGTTTTAGAAAACAGTAGTATATATTGACCATATATTATAGCATTTTCTACACACAGCTAAGATACTGTTAAGACCAATTCTGTGATGGTAGTGATACTGGACCAAATAATAGTCCCTGGATATATAGATAATGCTAGAATTATGGCAAGTAAGTAGTTTACGTTGTATGTACAATTCCAGATTGAAATATTCTCTATTTTTACTAAAAAAGACTTGGTACTCTAAAAATACCTAGTATTTTTACATGGTTATAATTAAATGACTGGTTATATTTTCATTGTCTCAGAAAAATAATTGATTGGGGTTTTTTTATTTTAAAAATTCTGAAATGAGCCAGGTGTGGTGGCTCACACCTATGTAATCCCAGCAGCTCTGGGGCTAAGGCAGGAGGGTTGCAAGTTCAAAGCCAGCCTCAGCAACTTAGTGAGACCCTGTATCTAAACAAAATATGAAAAGGGGCTGGGGATATAGCTCACTGGTTAGGTACCACTGGGTTCAATCCCTGGTACCAATAAATAAACAAACCAATAAACAAAAAATTTAAAAAATAAATATTCTGAAATGAATTTTTAAAATATCTGGATATTCATTTGGATGATCTGTTGATGTTTTCATGAAATAGGAAAAGTAAAGGAAAACATTATTGCTTTATTTCTGCTTTTAGAAGGAATTATTTCCACTATAATCATTCTAGGATTAAGGTGTGTGTGTGTGTGTGTGTGTGTGTGTGTGTGTGTGTGTGTATGGATGGTGCATGTGGTAATAGGGATTGAACCCATGGCTTTGTGCATGAGCTATATATATCCTAGCTAAAGTATTCTTTATCATGTTAAAAAGAAATACTTTAGGGGCTGGGGCTATGGCTCGGCGGTAGAGTGCTCATATCGCATGTGTGAGGCCCTGGGTTCGATCCTCAGCACCACATATATAAAATAAGGGTATTGTGTTCACCTACAACTAAAAAAAATTGAAAGAAAAAAAGAAATACTTTATACTTAATGTTTTAAACTTTGATGAATAATGAATATTTAATCTTTATCAGATGTCTGGTTTTCAAAGATCATTTATACTGATTATGTTAATAAAGACATAGTAAATATGTTTTATTTATAAAGATTAAAACTTAAATTAATCTGGAAAATTGATTTTCACCTTTTGTTTTCGAGTTTCTGCCAATTATAGTGTTAAGTTCATGACTTGCTTCAGTCTTCCAGACAAGACAGAAGTTGCAGTTTGTCTCAAAGTAGGTGCTGCTGTTTAAAGAGCTTCTTTTTATTCTGAGAAATAAAATACATTTTAAAAATACACACACACATAATAAATGAAACAGTGTCTTAATAAATTAGACTATTGCTGGCTTCTCAGAAATCATATGTATGTGGCTTCCCAATCATTTCTCCCTCTTCCTCCAGAGCAAATCAAATGATGATTTTTATTCTTTTTTTTTTTTTAACAGACTGGATATATAATATAAAAAGTATAGTTAGGGCTAGAGGTATAACTATTTGGTATATACATACTCAGCATATACTAGGCCTTGGGTACAATCCACTGCACCAGGAAAAAAAAAGAAAGTATAGTGTGTATTAGTCAGCTTTATGTCTGTGTCCAAAATACCCAACAAGAACAACTTAAGAGAAGGAAAAGTTTATTTTTGGGCTCACGATTTCAGATGTTTATTTGCTGGTGGAACCAAGGTGAGGCAGAACATCATGGTAGAAGCACATGGCAGAAGAAAGCTGCTTATCTCATGGTCCCCAGGAAGCAGATAGAGGAGGCTGGGAGAGAGACACCAGGGACAAAATGTATCATCTCCAACATAAGGCCCCCAGTGACTTCCTCTAGCTACACTCCACCTCCCTACAGTTACTACCCATAATTCATTCAGATTATTAATCCATCAAATGGATCAATCCACAGATCAGGTTACTGCCTTCATAATTAATCATTTCACCCTCATAATTAATCTTTTCACACAGAAGCTTTTGGGGGACATGTCATATCCAAACCATAGCATGTAATTTTGTATATTTTGTACTTTACATAAATGGAGTCGCATATTATTTGTTACTTCTTTTGTTCAATATGTGAGAGTTTTGTTTATGCTAGTTTTAGATAGCAGTCATCTATTCCTTGCTATACTGCATTCTTTTTTTATTTGAAATTCCAGAAACCATTATGTTCAGTAGATAGTTGTTGCACATCTACTTTATGCTTTGCAGTATTATGTGCTAGAAATGGTAATGATGTACAAGACAAGGTGTTTCCTCTCAAGGAACTCATGTTCTAGTAGGGACCTGTAGGAAAGGAGAGTTGGTAATAGGGCTTTAGCGGCTAAAGGGAAAGAGAAGGAAGTATTTTTATTAGTGCATTATAATTTTACATAATAGTGGGTTCATTGTGACATGTATGAACATACATAAGCATAATTTGTTCCATTTTATTCCCCTTTCCCTCATTTTTTCCTTCCTCCTACCCCCTTTTTCTACTCTACTCATCTCCCTTGTATTTATTTTTTAAGATTAGTACATTATTATCATATATAAAAGTAAGATTCCTTGTAATATATTCACACATTCACAAGGCATAATTTGGTGAATTTCATTTCCTCCTCAGTTACCCTCAGTTCCCTTCCTCTGCTTTTCTATTCTCCCCTCTATTTTCATGAGATTTCTTTTTTTCTTTTAAATACCTTTCTTTCTTTCTTTCTTTCTTTCTTTCTTTCTTTCTTTTTCTTTCTTTCTTTCTTTCTTTCTTTCTTTCTTTCTTTTTTTTTTCCTTCCTTCCTTCCTTCCTTCCTTTCTTCCTTCCTTCCTTCCTTCCTTTCTTTATTATTTTTTTATGCGGTGCTGAGGATCGAACCCAGGGCCTCGCATGTGCTAGGCAAGCGCTCTATGCTGAGCTACAACCCCAGCCCTCATGAGATTTTTTTTTTAATTCCTTTGATTTATATTTGTAGGTAGAATGGTCAGGAATTTCTCATGGATTGTAACATGAGCACTAAAAAGAGGAATCCAGCATGATTCCAAGGCTTCTGGCCTGAGTAACTGAGTATATGCTAATCCTAAATACTAATAGGAGGAAACCTGGGGATGATGATTATCAGGCTTGTCTGGGAAAAAGGAACAAGTCCATTTTCAGCATGTTAAGGTTACTGTGACCTATCATAATAGAAATGTCAAGTAAACAGATGTGGAAAATTGAAGTTTAGAGAAGCCTGGAATAAATTAATTTTGGAAATGAGTTTAAAAAATTATATTTAAAACCAGGCACGGTGGAACATGTCTGTAATCATAGTGGTTCGGGAGGTAGAGGCAGGATGATCATAAGTTCAAAGCCAGCCTCAGCAAAAGTGAAGTGCTAAGCATCTCATTGAGACCCTATCTCTAAATAAAAATACAAAATAGGGCTGGAGATGTGGCTCATGAGTTGGGTGTCCCTGAGTTTACCCCATATATATATATATGTGTGTGTGTGTGTGTGTGTGTGTGTGTGTGTGTGTGTGTGTATAATATCTAAATCCACCGTATTATTCGTATTTATATAGATGGTATTATCATACCATCTATAGATAAAATTAACAAAAGAACATGGGATTAGAGCTGAGGCCTTAGGATCCTCAATATTTACAGAAGGGAGATGGTGCTGAGAGGCAGACTGAAATAAGAGGCCAGTTGAAGTGGGAGAGAAAAAAGAAGAGTACAGCATCACAGAAGGCAGGAGAAGATTGTCTCTAGAGAAGGGAGTACAGAAGATCCCCCTGACTTACATGGCTTGACTGAATAATGATATTTTTGCTTTACAATGGGTTTAGCAGGACTTAGTCCCATTATGTGTTGATGAACATGTATAAATACATTGTGTTAATGCAGTCCCATTATGTGTTGATGAACATGTATGAATACATTGTGTTAATGCTACTGAGAAGCTGAGAAAGAGAACAGCACAGTTGAGTAGTCTGATCCAGTGTATCAGAAATAAATGGCCCAGAGGTAGCACAATGACCTTCCCTAGATAAGATAGATACTTTCCATTATGCCTATCAACCTGGGAGGTAATAGTCCCATTTGATCCTGGTACTTATATTGGCTAGTTTTTCTGTCATGTATTCACCAAAATTCAGTGTCTCTTGGATCTTTGTCATACCTTCTCAGGAATGTTTTCTTGCACATGGCTTTCCAGAACTTGACTATACATACAATGGTTATCTAAGTTTTTCTAGCATGGTCCATAGATACATCAAACTTTTCACAATTCTAGTTGAAAATCACTGATATGAGACATGAGTAATAAAGACATTGAGGCACATGTTGGTCATGAGCCTTTCCTGTTATCTGTTATGCTGTTCTATTATGGCGTCTCTTCTGTTGATATTTCACTTGTAATTTTGCCAAATGTTTTGTTTCCCTTACCCAAGAATTTAGCTTTTTATTAATCAAATTCAGTTCTGAGGTTGTTTAACATTTTCCCTAAACCATATTTTATTTTATTTAGTTAAATCAGATTTTAGAATATCTGTAGTTGTCTTTGCTAAACATGTATTAATAGCCTGCATGGAATAGTCATTGTGCTGAGAGCTGTGAGGATAGAAAATGAATAAGAAATGGTATTTCCTCTCTATGAACAGTATATATGTGCATTATATATTTTTTGTGTGTGCTGGATGTGTTAAAAGATGTTATAGTACAGTTGCAGTAATTGTAATTACAGTAATTACAGTACACAGAACTGAAATTAGGTAAATCCCAACCACAGGAGCCTCCCACATGAATATTTATGTGAAGTGTAGTCTTCACTGATTTGACCCATGCTGATTTGGAGATTTAAGAGCTCCCTTACCCATCTGTGTGTCTCTCTCCCAACCCCCAGTGCTGGAGATGTAACCCCAGTAATAGGTAAGTGAATTACCACTAAACTATACTCTTAGCCCATTACACATCTTCTGAGGGTTAAGTTCTCCCTCCTTTGTGAAGCCTGTATGAATCCTTACAGTTGGAATTAATCATGCCTTCTTTTGTAATTCTGTTAGAGTTTGTATCTCCTTTGATTTCAGGGTTTATTTTATCTCACTTTGTGTTATATACTAATGGTTTGTATGTCAGTTTCCCCCTTATACCTGATTTTGGGAACCATGGCTTAGTATTCTGCCATAAATGTTTACTGATGTTAAATTATATCTAAAGAGGTCAGGAATTCTCAGTCACATACATCTTAGCTTCGTGCCAGTCTATTTCTCTTGCTGTAAGAAAATATTATAAGGTGGCTAGCTAATGAACAACAGAAAATTATTGCTCACAGTTGTAGAGGCTGGGTAGTCCAAGATCAAAGCATCAATAGATTTGATTTTCTTGAGGGCCTACTTTCAGTGTCATGGGTGGCAACTTGCTTTTTTCACATGGGATAAGGGGCAAAGTAGCGGTCTCAGGTCTCTTCTAAGGGCACTGATCCCATTCCTGAGGGCTTTGTCTTCATGACCTATAATGATGTTTAAAAGGGCCCACCTCTTAATACCATTGCATTGGTGATTGGTGATGAGGTAGACAAACTTTGAGACCCTAGTACATTTGGAATCTCCCATTGACCAAACATGAAAGTGTTTTTAACCCCATTTTAGGATAAAATGCTCACTAGCATAGCTATTCTGCTTTAGATAAGCTGATAGTGCTTTGAACATAGTTTACTGATTTTCTAATCTGTTCTTATGCTGAATCTTTTTTCTGTGAATTTTCAGTTTTACTGAATAAAACTTCCACCTAAAAATCACTCTTTATTAATGAACTCTATATTTTGTCTTCTTCATTGTTCCTCACCCTGTATGTACACTTATGCTTTATTGTCTTGCACTTTTTTTTTTCTTGAGAACTAAAGAATAATTTTATTCAAATGAACCTAACAGACTTGTATAGAATATTTCATCTATCATAAACCAAATTCACTTTCTTCTCAGCTGTACATGAAAACTTTCCTAAAATACACCAATTTTAGGACCAAAAGCCAGTCTTAGCAAGTACAAAAAGAATGCAGATAATCTCTTGTATACTACCAGAACCTGGTGGAATGAAAAGAGAAATCAATAACAAAATAAAAAACAGAAGCCATTTTAAGGTGTGGAGAATGAATAATGTGTTGTTGTTTGTTGTTGTTGTTGTTGTTGTTTTATTATGAACACTTTCTTTTTTTTATGAATGGTGTGATTCTACTTTGTGTACGACCAGAAATATGAAAAATTGAGCTCTATATATGTAATATGAATTGTAATGCATTCTGCTGTCATATATTAAAAAATTAAAATTTAAAAAGAAAGTATCTTGTACTTCTCTATACATTATTTTATAAATTATCCCTGTGCGATTTAGCCCGTTTCCTTTCCCTTCTCAACTAGTTTATATCTACCATAAGTTAAGGGTTACTTTAAAAAAATTTTTTTTAGTCTTAAACAATGTTTTACATTGCTTTACTACTTACAGTTATAATTATTGAGTTATAAATAGTAAAAATGTAAAATTTAGGTTATAAAATTTAAAAAGAACTTTGAATGATGGTATGACATTCAACATTCAAATGCATATTCTTTAAAATTTTATAGGTTTCAAGGCCCTTTAAGGGCCTTGCATATTCTAACAAAAGAATGTCATCTTTCTTAAGTTGAGAATATTTACTTATATGTATTTTTTCTTTGTGTAGTACCATTCAAATACATCTTTTGACAAAGCTGTAAGTTCCAGTCCCATTCTAATAAGGCCAAGTAGAGTGGACTAAAGGGACTCAAATGAGTTGTGATTTGGAGCTTTGTTTTTATTTAATGCAAAGATAAGTATCTGCATTTAACCTTGAGGAGGTTGCTGTCAGAGAGATTAATGGGACTGCTGAAAGAATGCTGTAGCTCTTGTGAGTCAAATCTCCTGAGACCAATGAATATTTTGAATAAAGTTCAAAGAAAGTGAAAATGATGGAGATAGAGGTGGGAAAAATCAGCTTTACATATAGTGGGCATATTCTTTTCTTAGATATAGAACCAGTGAAATATTTGTGTTTTCTCTAAAATTTGATTTGATATGTGCTATCTACAAAATAGTTTCTTCCATTTTGATAGAGATTTTTTTCTTTCTGAATTAAAGACTACTCAGCCTTTCTTTTTAGATAGTCTATGGAGATAATTATTTACCATATTCATGTTCTTGTTTTTATAAAAATTAATTTTGACTTCCTCTTTCTAGACCTTTTTACCTGCTTAAATGTTTAATTCTATATCATTTCTTCCTTTTAAATTACTTTTTTTTTCTTTGCAATAGAAGGTGAACATAGGTGAGTTTTTATGGTGTTCTTGATAAATATTAAATGGAGTTGGGGATTACTTTGGAAAAATGTACATACAGTTAGCACCTATTCTTACAACTCCATGGATAGTTGTTGAAATGACACATAATAAAAATTCTCTTCCTGCAAAGGAAGTGCTACTCAAATTGTTGGTAAGTTTGTAACTAACTTTTTAAAGCCCTTTACTCAAATCGTGCCACTTTTTACCTAGTTAGAAGAAAGCAAAAGTAGGCTTTAAAATTATTTGAAGAAACTGCAGTGTTTGAAATGACTTTAGATAATTTTCCCTCTGGCAGAGATTCAGTTTCATTTGATAGTCATTTGATAGTTTTATTTGAAGTTTATTGAAAGATTGTTTATTGATAGGACTTACCTATCACTTTGCTGGGCCATTCCTTACAGTTAGGGTTAGCCCTATTTTGTGACAATATTTAGCCACATTCTTTGAGCTTATTAAAAGAAGGCTCCCTATTAAATGATGAGTAGTTACATTTGACTCTAAAATACTTTCAAGTGGACTACTATGTGTGGCTTCAGTGAAATGAATAGTTTTACTCCTTTCCTGGTGGTATCCTGAAAGCTTCTCTCCGGTTTGCATTTGGAAGGTGATGTTTCCAAAAGGTTCTTTTTATTTTTAAGAGAGCAGAAGCAGGCAGGCATGTAGTCTGTTTACCAAGACCTCAAAGGCTAGCATCCATCTTTTATGTATCACATCAGTTGTTTTTTATTACTATTACTGTTATTATTGTTTTGATGATGGGTATTGAACCCAGGACCCTGCACAAACTAAAGTACACATTCTACCACTAAGCTGTGCCCCCAACCCCTGTTGTTGTAAGTAAAATTAGGATATTTTTCAAATTTTTATTTGTAAAATGTATTATTGCTCTTTTTATAAGCATTGCACATGTGTAGTGCCCTACAGTTAGGTAAATCCCATGTCCTTGTCCACATTTCTCATACCCAGCTACCAGAATTTTCAAGATGAGACCCTAGTCAATCTATATTTGTACTATATGCTTTGTAAATGTTATTTATATGAAAGATCATTTTATGTGTTTATTTTTAATTTTCTTAATGAATTACATCTGCTTTTGTTTTGACTTTGATTTTTAATAATTGATATTATAATAGCTCTATTATAATGAGGGAAGTTTTTAAGGAGTATTACAAAGAGAGGGGAAGACTTTTTTAAGTTATGAAAAAAATGTAGCTGGTATGTTACCAAATTCTCTTTCTGTATTAGTCTGCCTTTTGTTTCCTAACATTGACTTCATCAATACATCTGGCTCCAATTTTTTTCCTCACTAAGTATCTGAGAAGTTGGTAAATGAGTTCTGACATGTTGAATGATTTTAATGAAATCTTCTGCATATGTATACATGCTTGGGGGTGGGGAAGAAGAGGCAGAAAAAACAGTGGAGTTGAGGTAGAAAAGAATTACTGTCTCTTTACATTAAGCATAATGGATAGCAGTTAACATTATCATCTTTCAGAACACATTAAAGTCTATCTTGTAAGTGGTGTTTACTCCACAGGAAGCAGCTCTTAATATTAACTCAAATAAATGGTCTTTATTACTGTGTCAGTGTCAGAGTTGGAAATAGGAGGAGAGAATGAGGAACTATTGCTTTGAATAATGTATATGATATCCTCCTACCTGTGATAAAGGGAAATGCTTAAAAGATCTGTCATTATCAAGTGATTTATATGTATTATTACACCTTTTTTTTTTTTAAATTTGATGGAGATGTTTGAAGGGAACAACAAAGTATTTATTAAATGGCTCTTTTTCCTTTTTTTATGTTTTTCTTTGTTTTTGCTTTCCTTATTGAACATTTGATTTTAGAGAAACATGGTGGAGGCTAGAGTAGTATAGCAGCAATGAAATGCAGCTTGACATTTACAGAGCTGATGTCAATAAGCAAAGTTCAGACAATGTATTAATAGGTTGTGTAACGGGAATTGCTAATGGGTTCAGACTTCTTGTTAATTTGCTTCCTTGAGGTTGTAGTTACAACTGTCACAACTTTTGCCCTAATCTCCTTTGAATATGGGAGTCTTTTTACTTAAGGAGGTGAGAAATTCATTGATAGCCTCCCACTTCTCCCTCTAATGGACCTCCACTAGTAGTTATACAAAACTCCTGCCTTGAACCTTATACTTTGTAAGTGAAGTGTTCTAATTTTTTTTTTTTTTTTTTTTTTTTTTTTTTTTTGTACTGGGGATTGAACTCAGGGGCACTCAACCACTGGGCCACATCCCCAGCCCTTTTTTGTATTTTATTAGAGACAGGGTCTCACTGAGTTGCTAAGTTCCTCGCCATTGGTGAGGCTGGCTTTGAACTCCCAATCCTCCTGCCTCAGCCTCCCAAGTGCTGGGATTACAGGCGTGTGCCACCGCGCCCGGCTGAAGTGTTCTAATTTGACCTTACCTAATAGGCATAGTTGCTGAAAGGAGGCTTATGTTACCCAATTTAGTGATAGGAAAACCCATTTGTGTTAATTCTGATGAGTACAACTGTAATTAGTAGTACTTAGAATAAAACTCTAGAGATACTGTTTTCATCTTAAGTGATATGAACTATTTAAAATGGCACATCCTTTTACTGTCTTCAGGTGGCTATTAAGTGCATAGAGTACATGTCTAGATCTTGGGCTACCTGCATTGGTTAAACAGTTAAATGTCCGAGTTAGAGCAGGTAAATGAAATTGTCTTGTTCACCTAGATTGCCACTTTAATGCTTTTTCTAATAATGAGTGTTATAAAACTGAATAACTCCCAATAGTTCACATAATTCTTATATTTGTAGTTTTAGTTTTGATTAACAAATAATTGTATATATTTATATTGTACAGTGTGATGTTTAAAATGTGTATACTTTGTAGAATGATCAGATCAGGCTGAATAGCACATTCATCACTTCACATCCTTATTTCTTTGGGAGTAAGAACATTTAAAACCTATTCTTTTAGCAATTTTGGAAATAAATAGTATGTAATTTTGAATTATTATTTTCAGTTAAATGTTTTTGACTTTTCTTTCCGTCTACTTGTAGAAACACTTGCAATGAAGGTAGACCGATTTCAAGAATAATGGATTGATTTCCCAAACAATCAGATAAAAGAACTCATTCAGATGTTAAATTAAACTTTTTAGTAAACCTCCATTATATATATCTTTCAGGGAATTTTCATTTTTGGCATATCATTGTGTATTCTTTTTTTTTTTTTTTTTAGCACTGAATTAATAAAGAATGGAATTGAACGTGACTGTGTAGTAAAGGTATTTTTTCTCTTAGGAGAAATTTTGGCTTAATTAATGATCCAGTTTTATTGTACTGGAGCTACATGTTCAAATATTATGATGATGATCCCGCAGTAATGGCTCCAAACCATCTTTATCTGCTGGTACTCATGCCCTTATATAGTGCTTTTCTACCAGGGTTGGATTGTGTGAACAACAGAGGAAGGCAGGAGTAACAATATGTAACTTCTGAAGCTAGGTCATAGAAGATGTTGATGCTCCTGCCTTCCTTTCTGAGAATATTTGTTCTATTAGAAGCCAGCCTCCATGTTGTAATAAAACTCACATAGCTCCATGGAGAGGAACAGAGGCCCCTCGTCAATAGCTACTCCAACTTGCCAACCATGTAGGTGGAAGCTCTGGACTAAGTCCGGTTGACATTTTGACTACAATCCCATGAGAGATTCTAGAACCAGAAATATTCGGTTAAGCTATTTTTTAATTCCTATCAAACAGAAACTTGGTGAGATAATATGTGTGTACTTTTGTCTTAAATTGCTAAGTTTTGAGGTAACTTGTTATACAACAACAAATAACTAACAAATGATCTTCCACAGCCTGAATATTTTCTTCTAATTCCATGGTTTCATTTTCTCTCCTGGAAGATGAGTAAATATTATTTGAAATTGTTTTATCAATGTTACCACAGTGGTAATTATTAGGGCCAAGTATTGTTGAAGCTTTTGGCGGTGTTTGTCATACGGACTATCACCTTTGTAACTCATTTGTCTGCTAATAAGTGCCAGTTAGGAAAAGAGTCACAAACTTTAATGTATGAGAGTTTTTAATGTATATGAATATATTCTTTTATAGAAACATTACATATGTAAAATTGCTGTAGTTAACACAGCCTTCTCTAGTAAAAATATAATGTGAGCTACCTGTATAATTTTGTATTTTCAAATGCCTCATTAAAAGAAAAAGATATCAATTATAATAATGTTTTATTTAATCAGATATATCTAAAATATCACTTTGGCATATCAATACAAAAATTATCAATTAAGTATTTTCCTTTTGCTGAAGACTCTTTGAAATTTAATGCATACTTATTGCACATCTCAGTTTGGACTAGCCACATTTTTTTTTAATAAGATTTTTTATTATTTGCTTTAGTTGTACACAATGCGTTTTATTCAATACATTTTATTTGTACGTGGTGCTGAGGATCGAACCCTGGTCGCCCACGTGCTAGGCGAGCGCTCTACCACTGAGCCACAATCCCAGCCCTTGACTAGCCACATTTTAAGTGCTCAGTAGCCCTTGGTTTGTAGTGAGTACAGCATTGGACAATGCAAATACAGATTGAATATCCTTTATCTGAAAGTTAAAAATCTGAAATACTCCAAAATTTTAATTTTTCCTGGCCTGCTTTAGTTTTTAGCTTCACTTTTCCCTATCTTGGGTGTTTTGTTTTATTAGTTGTTTGTACACACATCACCAGTTCATTCCCAGTTTTCTTGCTAAAACTGTAAAATTCCTCCCAGTGTTGTTGTTGTTACAAAAAACATTATCACTTATTAATTATCCTCAGGTAATCTAAACATCCACTTTATTCTCTAGGTGTCTGTCATTCTCAAGGTTCTCTTCACTGCTCATCTTTTTATCTGGATTCCTGTGTGTTCCTTTTCCAGGTTTATTTCTGTAAGTTGGTAGATCACACCCTGGTATCTTCCTGAAAGAGTCTGTGATTGAGGTACATTTTATTAGAGTTTGCATTCTACCATCATATTTGATCAACACTTTGGAAACAATCTAAATTGGAAATAATTTCTTTGCCTCAGGTTTTGAAAGCATTACCCAATTGTCTTCTGATTTTTTAATTGTTTGGAGGTAATTATTTTACGTACAGAAAAATGTATTCAATCTTCTAAATGAGTGCGGACATGAAAGAATGATCATAAATTTGACCTAACAGTGTGTTTGGTACTGCAGTATTTGTGGAACTGAAAGGTTTTCCTATTAATTTTTGGAATTAACTCAATATTTTATTAAATTTAATAGGAGATCCAAGATTTAGTTAGAAACTTTCTAGGTTTACCTTACCAGATTTGTAGCCAAAATTTGTTCACTAGACAAGTAGCTGTGGACTTTGTCAATGAAGATAAAAGGGTATTTGCTATCTTCATTCTCTTTATTACTCCTTCTACACAGTGTACAATGGTCAGATCAGGGAAAATAGTATATCCATGACTTTAAATATTTATCATTTCTTTCTGTTGTGCACGTTCAGGATCCTCTTTATTAGTTGTTTTGAAATACATCTTTGTTAACCATAGTTACCCTACAGTGCTGTAGAACATTAATTATTTCTCCCGTCCAGTTGCACCCAAGTAGCTATTAAACGTCCTCATTTCATCTCCCTTCCCCAAGTTCTCCCCAGCCTCTGCTAACCACCATCTTGCTCTATACTCCTATGAATTCAACTTTCTGGATTCTACATGTTGTTACAAATGACAGGATTTGTCATTTCCCTTCTTTTTATGGCTCAGTAGTATTCCCATGTGACTATATGGCACATTTTCTTTTTTCTTTTTTTTTTTTTTTAATATTTATTTATTTACTTTAGTTGTACACAATGCAATGCATTTATGTTATGTTTACGTGGTGCTGAGGATTGAACCCGGGCCGCGCACGTGCAAGGCGAGCGCTCTGCCGCTGAGCCACAACCCCAGCCCCACACATTTTCTTTATCTGATCCTCTATTGGCATACTCTTGAGGTTGATTCAGTATTTTGACTATTGCAAATAATGCTACAATAAAGGTGACAGTGCAGATGTCTCTTCAAAATACTGATTTCCTTTCCTTTGGATATATACACAGTGGTGGAATTGCTAAATTATATGGTAGTTCTATTTTTAATTTTTTGAGGAGCCTCAATACAGTTTTTCATATTGGCTAAATAATTTACATCTTTACCAATGGGGTATGAGAGTACCTTTTTTCCTACATCCTTGTAAACATTTGTTATCCTTTTGCCTTTTCTATAGTTTTCCGTCTAACTGGGGTGAGATGATATCTCATTTTGATTTTGATTTGCATTTCCCTAATGATTGGGGATGTTGAACAGTTTTTTTTCCCCCCCATATACCTGTTGACCATTTATCGGTTTTAAGAAATGTCTATGCAGATCTTTTTTTTTTTTTTTTTTTTTTTTTTTTTTTGGTACCAGGGATTGAACTCAGGGGCACTTGACCACTGGGTCACATCCCCAGCCCTTTTTTGTATTTTATTTAGAAACAGGGTCTCACTGAGTTGCTAAGTACCTCACCATTGCTGAGGCTGGCTTTGAACTCGCAATCCTCCTGCCTCAGCCTCCCAAAGTGCTGGGATTACAGGCGTGCGCCACCGCGCCCGGCCTATGCAGATCTTTTGCCCATTTTTTTTTCCTTTGTCAAATATTTTTTTAGTTGTAGATGGACATAATACCTTTATTTTATTTTTTTATTTTTTTTTTTTTTTTATTTTTTTTGGTACCGGGGATTGAACTCAGGGGCACTTGACCACTGGGCCACATCCCCAGCCCTTTTTGTATTTTATTAGAAGCAAGGTCTCACTGAGTTACTAAGTGCCTCGCCATTGCTGAGGCTGGCTTTGAACTCGCGATCCTCTTGCCTCAGCCTCCCAAAGTGCTGGGATTACAGGCGTGCGCCACCGCGCCCGGCTCTTTATTTTATTTTTATGTGGTGCTGAGGATCGAACCATGCGCTTCACCCATGTGAGGCGAGTACTCTACCACTGAGCCACAACCCTAGCTCCTTTTGCCCATTTTTTAATTGGTTCATTTGTGTTCTTGCTATTGAGTTCCTTATATATTTTTAGATATTAACTTTTTGTCAGATGTATAGTTTGCAAATGCTTCCTCACATTCTATAAGTTGTTTTGTCATTCTTTTGGTTGTTTGCTGTTCTATGTAGAAACTTTTCAGTATGATGTAATCCTATTGTTCTGTTTTTGCCTTTGTTACCTGTACTTTTAAGGTTTATTAAACAAACAACAAAAAGCCCAAACTTTGCCCAGCCCAATGTCATGAAGATTAAGTCTTGAATCCATTTTGAATTGATTGTTGTATATGGTGAGAGAGGGGGGCCTAATTTCATTCTTTTTTCTGTGAAACTCCTTGTTCTTTTGTGTCATTTTTATGAAAATCACCATTTTATTATTATCCGGTTTTATGAGTTTAAAGAGGACGTGCTTATAATAAACTGATGAATCCAGTTCTTCATTCTACTTGAACTTTTTCATTTTTTCTTCTTATTTTAAGATTTTTACTATCTTACATGATCTTAAAATTCTGTAGGATTTTGTGCATCCTTTTGATAGATATATATTCTCCTTTGCAGAAGTTATACTTTAAACAACTTGCATAGCATATCAGGGCTACTGAGAATTCCTTGGCTAAATAAATTGTTCATTCTTAGCCAGATCAGTTACTTATATCTAGTTATTTTCAGTTTTCTCATATGAGATGAAGAGAAAACTTTCCTTTTCTGAATTGTTAGAAGACATCATTTTCTTTTCAGTTTTTTAAAATTAGTTTGCCAACAATTGTCTCTATGAAGAATACAGTAGGAAAGATCTTGCCACTTACTTCACTTTTTTCATCTGGCCCAACTTTCCAGGGAAAGAAAATACTTTGGTATTCAATCTAAGGAGATATTTCATCAAAGCTGACTTTCAGCTCAGTTTCAAGAGTAGTTCCAAAACAGCTTCATGTTTTTAAATAATCAAGCTCTTAATGCCTATGTTGTCTAACACAAGTAGTTTTATCTCTGTGTTGCAGAGAGTAAGTCTATCATGTCTGTCTTACTTAACTCACTTGGCCCTTTTCTCTTAATATTAAATTTCTTCAACCTCCTTTGCTTCTTTTCTTCCCTTTTTAAATTCTTTCCTCTATGAAAATATCTTTCTGGCCTGGATTTGATTCCAAAGGGAAGAACATTTAAAGAACAAATAGTCCTTTCTTGGCAAATGGGCTCTCCTTAGGTTAACTGATTAATTTACTTCACCTAGTCTTCCATCGTTTTCCAGGACAGTCTCCGTAAGAAGGATGACAGGATTGAAGAGCTGGAAGAAGCACTGAGAGAAAGTGTACAGATAACTGCAGAGCGGGAAATGGTGCTGGCACAAGAGGAATCAGCCAGGACCAATGCTGAGAAACAGGTCTGCAATTTTATACAGTTACTAGCAATGCTGCTGGTTAAAAACAAGGTAAAACCCAACCAGTGTAGTTTAGGTAAACCTAAATATTGTATCTTCAAAAACACTTCATCAAGTGTAAGTATTTAGACAGAAGTAATAATTGAAATATAGCTGTGCATATTAATTCTTTAACTCATGTTAATGTAGAGATATCTGCTCCAATAATTTTAGGATTCATTAACATAGTATAAGCAAATATATCTGGTGAGATGAAATGGAACTTGTCTCTGCTATAAGACTAGACACAACCTGGCTTTTGAATGGAATGAGAAAACACAAGTGTTTTTGACTCAAAGATGTTAATAGCAAATAGTTTATTTCATACCTTGCTGATGAACACAGCAAATAGTTTATTGCATACCTTGCTGTGTTCAAAAGAGCAATAAGATCATAACAATGGCTGTGGTTGTAGTTCAGTGGTGGAGTGTTTGCCTAGTGCTTATGAGGCACTGGGTTTGATCCTCAGCACCACATAAAAAATAAATAAATAAAATAAAGGTAATGTGTCCATTTACAACTAAAAATACTTTTTAAAAAATATAACAAATTAATGTTGGTAGGAAATATGAAAGACACAGATATCGTGGTCTTCAAATCCCATATCAGCATGTCTAAGCCTTGAGAGGACTTGAAGAATTCTTCTGTTGCTGTTTGTGGCATTTGTTTTGTATATTTTCTACTTTTTCCTTTTAGATTCCTGAACCTTTGCTTTTGACCTTTTATTGGAAAGAATAACTAAAACTGGGAGGTGTGGATGGAAGAAATAGTTTTTTAAAAAAAAATATTTATTTATTTGTTTTAGTTGTACACAATGCCTTTATTTTTACATGGTGCTAAGGATCGAACCCAGGCTGCGTACGTGCTAGGCAAGCACTCTACCACTGAGCCACAACCCCAGCCCTGGAAGAAATAGTTTTAACAACTAAGATTGTAATCTCCATTCCCATTCTGAGACTATGATTTGAGATTTTGAATCTTTTTTGAATCTACCTCACACAGATATTGATAACATTTAGTTTTTGTACTAATTGTTTCCTTTCCGTTTCCTTGTGAAAGAATAAATGTCATACAGTTAAAAAGAGTTGAACTAGAGGATGACAGGATCTGTTGGGAAACCCCTTCCATCAGACCAATGGTGTTATTGAGTTAAGGTAGTTGGGTAGAAAAGAAGGGTTTGTTTCAAGGCAGACATAGTGTAGTGTGTATCATATGGTGTCCTTTCAAAGCCATGTTAGCTGCAAGGATATGGTTTATTCAGTGCCAAGTGTAAAACAAAAGACCAACTGATATTTCTTAACAAAGGTGAGGGAAAATTGATCGTTTGCAGAATGAGTATCTTTCAGTGTCCTATTCCTAGATAAATGTCTTGGAATACTTTCCTAATGCACAAATAGATCTTGAGTAGTAGAAGGCTTCAAAGTGGGAATGACCACAGCCGTTGTCCAGGGCATGAGGGATTTTGATTTTACCCTTTTTGTATTTTCTTCTTTATTTTTAACTCCTGTCCCCCAACATACACACGTTTTCTACAAAGATTTCCTTCTGTTCTGGTCTTGGTATTTAGTGACAAGTCTTAAATATCAGAGATTGTGTGGAAGTTTTGGCAACTGACAATAGATCTTATCATTATTTTACATCTACTTCTGTGTTTTTCTTTTTAAAATATTGTGTGAGCTAATTGTAATTGCTTTCTTGGAGTATGTTTTATTAACTTGTTTAAATTTAGACTTTATTTTTAGAGCAGTTTTAAATCTGCAGAAAAATTGCACAGAAAATAGTTTTCACTTACTTTTTTCTCCACCTCAGTTTTCCCTATTACTAATGTCTTGCTTTAGTGTGATTATATATGGTAAAAATCAATGAATTAGTGTTGATACAGTATTATTAATGAGTACATGGTTTACATTAAGATTCACCCTTTATGATATGCAGTTCCATGGGTTTTGCCAAATGTATAAGTCCATGTATTTATTATTATAGTATTTTACAGTGTCTTCACTGCCCTAAAAATCTCCTGTGCTGTACTTTCTCGTTCTTCTTTCATCTTTGTAGTATCTCCACAGTTTTGCCAATTTCTTTACTGGGTAGTTGGAACCATACAGCATGTAGCCTCTTCACATTAGCTTCTTTTACTTAGCCTTTGCGTTTAAGGTTCCTCCTCATCTTTTCATGGCTTGATAACTCATTTCATCTCTGAATTATAGTCTATTGTATGGGTTTGCCAGTTTGTTCATCCCTTCACCTATTGAAGAATATCTCATTTGTTCCAACTTTTCACAATTATGGGTAAACTTGCTGCAAATTTTCGTGTGCAGGCATTTGTGAGGACATGAATTTTCAGCTTATTTGGGTAAATATCTAGGAGTATGGTTTCTGGATTGCAGGGTAAAGTCATAAGGTAAGATAATTAGCTTTGTAAGAAACTGCCAAACTGTCTTCAAACTGGCTATGTAAAATTTGCCTTTAATTGCATGCTTTTTTTCCTTCTCTTTCCTGTTCATCTTGTTTTCCACCATTCTGCTACTCACTGCCTATCTGAAGCTGTTGAGTGAAATATTGCATGAGACCAGTCATTTGGGCTTTAAGTGGTTCAAGGTATGAAGAAATTGCTTTTATGTTTGTTCTAATGAAGCATTAAAACCTTACTGTTCTCTCCTCCCCCTCTTCTGTTCTTCTTATCCTTTTCTGTCTTCTAACTGCACCGTTAATTTTACTTACATGTATTAATTGTGTGCACTATAATCTATAGATGATTTTTTAAACACTTTAAATGGATGAAACTTTTTTGGCTAAGAACATTATTCTGATTATCTTTCTTAAGTCAAAAGTTATTTGTTTTTTAAATTTAGCCTCTTGAGATGAAATGAATCCCACTAATAGAGATAGGATATCTTCATCTCTTGATTCCTAAAAGTGCAAAGTAGAACTTAGGGGAACCATGGCTCATGTTAAAATAAGACATAGAGCCGAACCTATTGCCACACACCTTTAATCCCAGCTACTCAAGGAGGCTGAGGCAGGAGGATTGCAAGCTGGAGGCCATCCAGGGCAATTTAATGAGATCCTTTCTCTAAATAAAATAAAAAATGGGATGGAGCTGGAGTTCAGTGCCAGAGTTCTTATCGAGCATTTGTGAGTCCCTGGGTTCAATCCCTAGTACCTCAAAATAATATAATAAAAAAAGACAGAACTGTCTGAAGTTTGAACAGGGAAAAACATCCCACTCAAAAGACAGAGCCATCTCAAGTTTGAAGAGAGAAAAAAAATCCCAAAGAAAAGCATTTTTTTTTTTTAATGATTTTCCTATATTCTTACAGAATCTCCTTGTAGTTTCTTTATTCCTAGTACAGATGTACATCGCTTAACCAAGGGGATGTGTTCTGAGAAATGCATCATTAGGGAATTTCATCATTGCGTCTACATCATAGATTATACTTAAACAGACCTAGATGGTATAGGTCAGTCACTTGCCGTACTCTCTTGATGTAGTCAAGAGATGGGTAAAGCATGGGCTGTGTGAGTCTGCTGCCTGCATAACAGGGCATGTTGTTTAACTGCACACTTTCTTTTAATAAGTAGGACTACACTGTAAAACAACAACAAAAAGTATACTATAGCAAATAAACCAGTAACATAGTCCTTTATTATCATATCAGTTATCATATACTGTACATAATTGAGTTGCTGTGCTTTTATATGACAGAAATGCTGTAGGTTTGTTTATACCAGCATCATCACAAACATAAGAGTAATGCCTTGCAGTGTGTTTCAGCTTATTGTAATCACAGTTGTATAAGTGGTTTGTTCTTGAATGAGGCACCATTATGCTGAAATTTAAAATTCCAAATGCCAGAAATTTAAAGATATTGTGTAATAAAAGAAGATGCCCACCTACCAGTGGTGGCAAATTGAAAGATTTAAGTAAAAAACCCAAGGGAAAAAACCTAAGGACTCCTTTTCTTTTGTTTTATCCTTTTCCACATTGGGACTTTCCCCCAAACCTTTCTCTGTTCAACTTTTGGTGAGTTTTGTGTTTTGTTGACTGTGAGAGTCTGTTTACTTAAAATTAGGACAGACAGGTTCTAAAGAAGTCTCCGAAAGGCCAGGATGAATATCCTGTGATATCCTTAGTTCAGCAATGCTTGTGTGAACTTAAAAAAAAATTTAAGTATTTTCAGTGAGCTTCTTTGTGGTTAAATTTATTTTTTGAAGAAGTCATTTGCAACTTAACCTGCTATCTAAAGTTTTTTAAAAATGCTTGTAACGTAATAAGACTTTTATTGTAGTTTAGTAAACTAATTTTATGTCTGTTCCTAAGGAATATTTTACTCTTTTCTGTAATCACAAAGGTGTATTCTATCAAAAAAAAAAAAAATGATATTTGCACATATGAGTTCCGATTTTTATTTTAAAACTCAGTTTTTAATAGTGATACTCATTTTTTCAAATGGTTTTTTGGGGGAAGGAGGCCTGAGGATTGAACCTAGGACCTCATACATGCAAGAACTCTTACCACTGAGCTACATTCGCTCCAGCCCTTTGTATTTAGTTTTTTTTTTTTTTTTTTTTAAGTTGTTGATAGACCTTCATTTTGTTTATTTATTTATATGCGGTGCAGAGAATCAACCCTGTACCTCACATGCCAGGCAAGTGGCTACCACTGAGCCCCAGCCCCAGCACCACCCCCATATTTAATTTTGAGGTAGTTTCTCACTAAGCTGCTGCTCAGACTGACCTCAAATCTGCTTTTCTCCTGCCTTAGCCTCCCTAGCAGTTGGGATTACAGGTGTGCACCACCACCCAGCTTCAAATGGCCATTTTGACATTATTTGTAATTTTATGTTTAGTATAAATTGACTTTCAAAATTATAAGATTTTATCTGTTAAGCATAAATTTTTGATCTTCAAGAACTTACAATTTTCTGTATGGTTTGCTAGATAATTACAGTCTGTCCTCTGTCTCTGTGGGCTTCACATCTGCAGATTCAACCAACTGTGGTTTGAAAATACTTTTTTTAACAAAAAGTGTCGGTACCAAACATGTATACTCTACTCAGTTTTCCCAAAATAACACTGTATAACAATTATTTATATGGCATGTATGGCTTGGGTATTGTAAATAATGTAGAGAAGATTTAAAGTACACAGGAGGATGTGAGTAGGCCACGTGCAGATACCCATGTTATAGAAAGGATTTGAGCAGCCACAGATTTTGGTGTTCACAGGAGTCCTGAAACCACTCCCTTATGGATAATTTTCTGCACTAGGCAGTAATTTGGTGTAAATTGACTGGATTAGAACCTGCTTTAGATTGAGCACTCTGAGAGGTCCTCAGAGAAAGGGACATTTAACAAGAGCCCTGAAAGCTGAGAAGAAGCTTGCCTTGTGAAGAGTGGAGAAGAATCAGCAATTATGAGGGTAATCAGGTAATTATGATGGTAATAAGAACTGGACATTCCTGCAGAAGACTGCTATTACTTTTGGGAGCTATGTGTGGTATGCAGTACCTACCTAGTTTGTGTAGAACTTCTTGTTTGCAACAAGTTTGTGTTTTTTTTTTTTTTTTAATATTTATTTATTTGCTTTAGTTGTACACAGTGCTTTTTATTTTTACGTGGTGCTGAGGATCGAACCCGGGCCGCGCACATGCTAGGCGAGTGCTCTACCGCTGAGCCACAACCCCAGCCCCAAGTTTGTGTTTTTTAAGAGTGGTGGAAGCCATTGAAGAGTTTTAACAAGACATCATCTGATTTGTGTTTTTAAAAGATCATTCCATCTGCTAGGGGAGAATGAATTGGTGGATGATAAGAGTGAAAGAAAGGTTAGATGGATTATTAGAGTGCTTAGGCCAGATATCTTTAGACTGAAATATCTGTACTGGGAAATCAGGAATGCTCTCTCAAAGGACTGCAGTTTTTTCAATTTCCAAACATAGTTTTCCCTCAAATTGGTCTGCTCTAACTGCACTTACAGTGTGTGGAGTCTCTTTTTCTATTTTTCTTTTCACAACTATGCACCCCTCACTTTTCAACAGGCACCTCTCCTGACTTTCTAACCTGTATTTTCCTTGGGAGAAAAAACTCTGCAATGTAACAAAGGGACAATTCAAAATATTAGCCTCAATAAAACAAAGAGGGCTGGGGCTGGGGCTCAGTGGTAATGCACTTGCCTGGCATGTGTGAGGCACTGGGTTCGATTTTCAGTACCATATATAAATAAATAAATAAAAATAAAGATCTACCAACAACTAAAAAAAAAAAAAAAGAAAGAAAGAAAACAAATGATTATGTCTGGTTGTTTGTTTCCAGTTCTTTGTTTCCTACAAAATTGACAGAGGACCTAATTAGGTTACCAACAGATAGGGTGTTATAAATAATTGTTGATGATAGGTAAATGTCGCTTCGAGTATATAATTCTAAAGAAGTGCAAGGAGTACCATAGATTTTACAAAACTCCTTCTATTCCTCTTTTTTTTTTTTTTACATGAAAAAGGTTTCTGTGCTTATGCTTATGAAAGTGAAACATACTAATAGAATTGATGCTGAACCCTGTGTCTTTCTAACAAGTATTATTTATCAAGGGATATCTTTTTTTCTTTTCTTGTGGTGCTGGGGATTGAACCCAGGGCCATGCACATGCCAGTTATCAGTCTACTATTGAGCTATCCCCCCTATCAAACTAAAAATAACTTATGAGTTTCATTAGTCTTATTAAGATAAATATGTTTAACAAGACTTTTTTAAAAATTTATTTTAATTGTTGATGTATCTTTATATTAGTTGCTTATTTATATGTGGTGCTGGGAATCGAATACAATGCCTCACACATACCAGGCATGCGCTCTACCACTAAGCTACAACTCCAGTGCCAACAAGACTTTTTTCTTTTTTTAATATTTATTTTTTAGTTGTATGTGGACACAGTACATTTATTTTAATTTTATGTGGTGGTGAGGGTGGAACCCAGTGCCTCATGTGTGCTAGGCTAGCGCTGTACCACTGAGCCACAATCTCAGCCCTAACAAGACTTTTTAATAATTTTTGTATTAAATGTTCATATTATTTTTATCATATATTATTAGTGATTGTAATGATAAATCAATTTATGAGTTTTTTTAACAGTCATGAGTAAATTTTTAAATGATCAATTTTAAATTTATACTTTTTTTTTAATATTTATTTGCTTTAGTTGTACACAATGCGTTTATTTGTACGTGGTGCTGAGGATTGAACTCGGGCCGTGCACATGCTAGGCAAGCGCTCTACCACTGAGCCACAACCCCAGCCCTATACATGTATTTTTGTTGAGAAAAATGTGAGGGATTGTCCATACAAATAGTCTAGTGTAAAATAAACTAAATTACTATAAAATTCTAGGCAGAAGAGAATGGAAACAAAGTCAAGAGAAAAGGGAAAAATCTAAAGAATAGTTTGACCTCCAACTTTTTAAATGGGTAATGATGGATGTCACTCACTGTGGTATTTATGTTTCATTGGATACTTTTTTTAAGAAAGAATGGTCCTTTATTTCTTAATAAACAATTTTTAAAGAACCCAAGAAAATACATTTTTTGCTTCTCTTTAAACATATGATATAAAACATTTATATATTATGTTAAAATTATAGTTATATAAACTCTTTTAGGAGGTATATAACAAAAACATTTAAAGACTTCTACTCTAAGCAAGAGGTTGGGCACATTAGGTAATTGTGAAATTGACTCTTTAGTTAATACGTAGATGTGGGAAAGTGGATGGATTTAGACATTCTTTTGGAAATAGAGCTAAAGAGATTTAGTGAGTTACATGTATAGATAAAGGCAGAAGAGAAAACAAAAATGGTCCTCACTTTTCCTGCCCAATCAGTGTGAAGAATGGTGGTATCATTTTGTGAGCCAAAAAAGCCTGAGGAGGGAAGAATTTGAAAATAAGAACCAAGACGTGGTGCTAACAAAATGTTATCTACATTATCATTAATATAGTAGCATAATTGTTATCACATCAGGTTGTATTTTTAGCCCAATTTTCTCTTCTGAGATCCATTCACATTTACTCAGAATTACTCTGATATTTCATTGACATCTTAACCAGAAGCTATCCACATATGGAATACTCTCTCTCTCTTTTTTTTTTTTTTTTTTTTTTTTTTTTGTGGTGGGGGCTGATGTTGCAGGGAGGGGGTACTGGGGATTGAACCCAGGGGCACTTAACCACTGAGGCACATCTCCAGCCCTTTTTATTTTTCATTTTCAGACAGGGTCTTACTAAGTTGCTTAGGGGCTTGCTAAATTGCTGAGGCTGGTCTCAAATTTGCAGTATTCCTTTCTCAGCCTCCAAAGTTGCTGAGATTACAGGTGTATACTACCATGCCCACCTAAAGATCCGGAACTCTTGATTTATGCCCTCAAGCCCATTTTTTAAAAATGAGAATTTATATTCTTTTTTTTAATGTATATGTTTTAATTGTAGATGGACACAGTATCTTTATTTATTTTTATGTGGTGCTGAGGATTGAACCCAGTGCCTCATGCATGTGAGAGGCAAGTGCTCTACCACTGAGCTACAACCCCAGCCCTCAAACCAATTCTTCTCCCCAGGCTTTTCCATCTGGAAAAAAAAAAAAAAAACATTCTAATCCTTACAAAGCTAAAGTGAGGCTTTGTAGGATTTTTAAAGAGTCAAATTGAAGAAAGGCAGAAATGATAAGTCTAGGTACAGAGATTTTTATGCTTTGGTTCTCCAGTTCAGAAGGCCATTCCACAATTTAGGGAACTTGTATTACAAGATAGTGAAGCAAATAAGCACTAGAGTTAGAAGTCTTAGTTAAAATTATGGTTCCTTTCACTTCAAGATTGTGATCTCAGGAAGGTTGCTTGTAGGTCAGATCCCTGAAGTTTGTATCATTATATATGCCACATTGAAGAAAGAATATGTATAAATCACAAATAACAGAGTTAGGCACAGAATAGGCCTTCGTAAACATTAGCCATTACAGGTACTAATGTTGTTATTACTATTACACTCTATAGGTCCCATGGGATGGGTTAATATGACTGGTAGGTCTAAGGCTCCAAAGAAGCTTATTCAGTACCAGTGATGACATTCTTATTGCTAAAAGTTCTGATTCACATATATCAAGTTTTAATCCGTATGACTCAAGGAAATTCTTGTTTCCTCTTCTTGCATAGCTACATCTAGAGTCTGTATCAGGTGGGTGTGGTGGTACACCCCTATAATCCCAGCAGCTCGGGAGGCTGAAGCAGGAGAATCCCCAATTCAAAGCCAGCCTCAGCAAAAGTGAGGCACTAAGCATTCAACTCAGTGAAGCCCTGTCTCTAAATAAAATATGAAAGAGAGCTGGGGATGTGGCTCAGTGGCCAAGTGCCCCTGAGTTCAATCCCCTATACCCATGCTCAAATAGAGTCTGTATCAACTGAGAATTACACAGCCAACTAATGTTGATATTGATCAAATGGGCACTCTGAGAGACTGCTTCCTCATAAAAGTAGTTTGAGTAGTTTTAGTAAGTGGCTAGAAAATATATACTGTGAAATCGATCCTAATGTCATCTTTTCATTTTACTAAGCCATGTGTTCTGTGGTTCCTGAAGGAAGGGAGGGAGGGGAAATTTATTTAGCACTATTTAAAACAAAATACTGGTTTTAGAGTATTTCTTAGATCTGATTCCTAGAAGTAAGCAGATACAGGAAATTTAAGATTAAAAAATAATTAAGGGTTTGACTCATAAAATCTTATATTACAACTAGCAATATTTGTTTTATTACTTTCTTCTCTGTTTTAAACACCACTATGGACACATTACCCATATACTGAAAATAGAAAATAATGATATTCTCTGTAGCACTCTTATTCCTATTGGACTAACTACTGTTTTATATTAAAGGACTTGAATTCTGGATGGTACATGCTTGCCTAGAGCATGTGAGGCTGTGGGTTTAATTGCCAACACTCAAAGAAAAACAAAACAAAAACAAAAATAACTTGAATCCCTAACAGAAGTTACCCCCTGTACACACTTTCAACATAGAGTAAATACTGTGAATGTACGTTTTTTTCCATAGTTGTTTATTGGTTACTGAAGCACTTTTATAGATTATAGCAGCACTAATAGAACTTTCTAAGACAATAGAAATGTTTAATATCTGTTCTTCTAAGATAATAACCTCTAGCCACATTTTTCTGTTAAACACTTAAAATGTAGTTAGACCTCCTACAAAACCATTTTCTCATTTATTAAATGTTAAATAAGTTTGAAAGACCACATCTGGCTAATCCCTACCATATTGGGTAGCTCAACTCTACAGTGTGTTGGACGGATGTATACTTATATATCACATGTGGACTTAGCAGATATTATTTTTTTCTTTCTGAGCCTGACAGAGTTGTACTAGCACCAGAATATACAACTACTAAAATTTCTAGTACTAACACTTTCTGATATAGTTGGTGGTGGTCATTTTTGTTTTGTGTTTTAGAAAAACTTTTGTTGTATATTGGTCAAAAGTAATTTTTCCTTTACTATTTTTAACCATTATATTTTAAAAGGAGTAGGTCACTTTCAAGAAATATCATAATTGTTTGTTCATATTTTGCCACACATGTATATAATACTGAACACCTAAATTTATAACATGAGTGATGGAATTAGTGGAGGAAGTAAAATAGTTGCAGAAATGAGAAAGGGTCATCTATATCAGATGTACCTAATGGGAATGTTTTACTTGAGCATGGTTAAGAGTTTAGTGACTTCAGATAGTATTCATTTATATTGTTATTCATTCTGTTAATATTTATGAAGAGTCTATGTTCTAGAAATTGGGAATACTTAGGAGAACCAAATGAATATGGTCCTTTTCCTCATGGAGTTTTTTTGTTAGTGAGGGAGATTAATCAGTTTATAACAAACAACATATACTTTAAAATTTGGCATATCCAAATATATATAGTATGTAAAAATATGTAACAGGAGACTTTATTAAAGTGAATGGTCAAGGAGGACCTCTCTAAGACATTGACATTTAAAATGAGATGTGAAAAGTAAATAGGGATTAATGAGATAAAGAATGGCAAGTAGTTCACTTCCGCCGGGACCACCTGTGTGGAAAACCTAATAATGAAACTAGCTTAGTATAGTAAACAAACCTAAAGAAAATTTGAGTTCATGGAGAATGCTAAGTAGAAATGAATTGGTAGTTCCATGCAGTGTGAATGAATGACTAAACAAGTAAAAGAGTAGATCATGTAGAACAGAAGCCAGACTATGAAGAGTGGTTATGTTAATGACTTTATGCTTTATTTGAACCATAGTATTTAGTATTTAAGTCATTTTATGCAGAATAAAAGTAAAATCTATTTCCTGTTTTAAAAAGATTATTCTGGCCGGGCGCGGTGGCGCACGCCTGTAATCCTAGCACTTGGGAGGCTGAGGCAGGAGGATCGCGAGTTCAAAGCCAGCCTCAGCAATGGCGAGGCACTTAGCAACTCAGTGAGACCCTGTCTCTAATAAAATACAAAAAAGGACTGGGGATGTGGCCCAGTGGTCGAGTGCCCCTGAGTTCAATCCCCAGTACCAAAAAAAAAAGATTATTTTGGATGTTATATGAAGAATAACTAGAAGGAGAGAAAAGAGAAAAGGTTGCATAATCCAGGGACATGGTAGGGTAATGGCAGTGGAGATGGCATTTGGAGATAGATTTAATAAGTCTTGTTGATCGATTACATGTGGAGGGAGAGGGGTATGACAAGAAAAATCCTTACATTTTCTATTATGCAGATCTGTGGATAGTGGTGGTGTTTATTGAACTGTGAAAAAAACTGGAGGAGGAAAAATTTAAGATAGGAATTCAGCTTTGTAGATGTTAAATTTGAGATCCCTATACACTACTAGGCAGGTGGATATGTGGATTTAAATCAGACGAGTGGGGCTGGGGATATAGCTCAGTTGGTAGAGTGCTCACCTTGCATGGACAAGGCCCTGGGTTCAATCCCCAGCACCACAAAAACCTGAGTTCAATCCCTGGTACCATAAAAAAAAAAAAAAATCAATCAATCAATCAATCAGAAGAGTGCTCTGAGCCAAAGTATAAACTTGGAGATAACATGGTTGGTTTCTCTTTAGCTTTGTGTTAGCTATTTACCACATACAGCCTTCTTCCAGTTAATTTCAAACAGAAAATGAATGCTTATTCCCTGTCTATGTAATGATTAAATTTTGATGACTCCTTAACAGTATAATTGTCCTTTTATTAGAAAATGTGACACAGGAAGTACATCTTTTGATATAAACTCCCAGACTTGAGAAACTGACATTTATTATTTACTGCCTGCCAGTTATTGTGATTTTTTTAATAGTATTATTTACTCATTTAAACAACAAATTCTTAGATGTCTTTAATGTTTCTGAAAAGAAAATAAGCATTAGTACTCATTGGGTTCTTATTTTCAAAAGAATAAGAGAATGGCTTAAGAGTTTTTTTTTTTTTTTTTTTTTTTTGGTGGTACCGGGGATTGAACTCGGGGGCACTCGACCACTGGGTCACATCCCCAGCCCTTTTTTGTATTTTATTAGAGACAGGGTCTCACTGAGTTGCTAAGTGCCTCGCCATTGCTGAGGCTGGCTTTGAACTCGCGATCCTCCTGCCTCAGCCTCCTAAGTGCTGGGATTACAGGCATGCGCCACCGTGCCCGGCGGTTTTTTTTTTTTTTTTTTTTAATTTTTAAATTTATTTAAAATTTTTTTTAGGTGCTGGGGTTGGTGCTCCATTGGTAGACAGCTTGCCTGGCACTTGTGAAGCACTGGGGTCCAGCCTCAGCACCACATAAAAATAAATAAGTAAATAAAGGTATTGTGACCATCTGCAAGTAAAATATATTTTTAAAAAATTTTCTTGGTGCTGGGGCTGGGGCTCAGCAGTAGTGCACTTACCTGGAATGTGTGAGGCACTGGGTTCGATTCTCAGCACCACATATAAATAAATAAAGGTCTATCAACAACTAAAAAAAATTTTTTTTTAAATTTCTTGGGCTGGGGTTGTGGCTCAGTGGTAGAGCACTTGCCTGGCATGTATGAGGCACTGGGTTCAATTTTCAGCACCATATGTAAATAAATATATAAATAAATGAAATAAAGGTCCATCGACAACTAAAAGACATTAAATTTTTTTTTCTTAATTGGTGTTATTAATGTACATAGCAGTAGAATTCATTGTTAGGAATTCGTACATGCACCATAACTTAATTTGGTCAGTTTCATTTCCCACTTTCTCCCCGTTCCTTCTTGCCTCCCTCCCTAGGTCTCCTTCTTTTATTATACTGGTCTGATAGCCTTTCTACTTTCATCAACCTTGCTCCACCTATTTTATCCCTTTTTTTCTTCTAACTTATACATGTGAGAAAAATATATGACCCTTGACTTTTTGAGTCTGGTGTATTTCACTTAATGCTTTCAAGTTTCATCCATTTTCCAGATACCACAACTTCATTCTTCCTTATGACTTAATACAATCCCATTGTGTGCATATACCACATTTTCTTTATTCATTCTTAAAACATGGGTATGCATATATCACTATAATATGACAACTTTAATTCTTTAGGATAAATGCCAAGGAATGGCATAGTGGGGTCATATTGTGGTTCCATTCCTAGTCTATTGAGGAACCTCCATACTGATTTCCATAGTGATTGAACTAATTCATAATCCCACCAACAGTATACAAGTGTTCCCTTTTCCTCCATATCCTTGCCAGCATTTATTATTATTTGTATTCTTGATGACTGCCAAGAAATTGTTTCAGTGTTTTGAATTACAGTGTTCTCTCTTCATGAAGCACTCATCATCCTTATTTCCTAGTCTGGATAAGTCCTATTTCTCCTTCCATAAAACCTTCTGTGACTTTTCAAGTCTAACTTATGTGTCCGTCTTATGTTTCTAAACAATGCCCTGTAGTTATCCCTAATTGTTTTATAACACTGGGTTATTGTTACGTATTTATTACCTATTACTTTGAGACCATTGCTATTTTCTTTAATAGAACACAATCTCTTTGAGGGCAGGAGCTGTTTCCTTAATAGCTACCATCATGCCTGGCACATGCAACATTCAATAAATATTTACTGAGTGAACAAATGAGTGAATGAATCAAATTTTATTTTGACCTCCTGAACATTTGTGCATATTCTGACAGCAATGTTACTTTACTAACTAAACAGCTTAGCTTTTAATAGTAATTTTATGATTTTTACAGTAGTCATCAAAATAATATTTTTAAATGTTTTTATTTTCTATTGCAACTTCTTTTCCACTGGATTCAATAAAGCACCTTGTCATCTTAACTAAAACCCTCAAAGATTTCAGAATTATACATTTAAGGATTTACAATACATATAATTTATTTAAAAGTATTTTACATTATTTTAAATTATTAATTCTAGAGGATTATAGTCAGAAGGAAACAATAAAATTTAGAAATCATTGTTATCCCTGACCTGCTCTTCACTGGGAAAATACTAGACTTATGTGACTCAGACAATGAATGTGCAAAATTGTAGCCCACTATTTTTCATATTTGGGCTAGTGGGAGCTAACTGAAAGTCTTATAGAGCAGTTGGTTTTCAACTCTGAACTAGCAGTGAATTATGTTCATAAAAACATAAAAATTCAGAATAGCCTTTAGAGAGTATATGATTTTCCAATTAGTATGAAAATCTTTTGATTCTACTTTATCTTCTTTACTGGGACTGGTACTTCTCTTATCCATCACTGGTAAACTTAACATTGGGTTCTTCAAGATTTGTCTTATCTTTCCCCACCCTGGAAATAGGTTTATAATACTGTTAAGACTGATTCCTTTATATAGTGCTACAATGGGCTACATTTAATAGTTTATAGAAGTTTCTTCTTAACATATCTTATTTTTTTTTTTTTTGCTTACCCTTATAAAGTCTTAAACTGATTTGTGTCCATAGAGATCCTTGAGATGAGTAGCTAAGCCGTCTAAATGTACTACAAATAAAATCATGTTTCTCAGAACTGTATAGAATCGTTCAGTCATATAAGAAAGTTCAGTTGTAAGTTAACGACATAACCATGCTTGTAAAACAGTTTACTGATTTCTCCAGAAGTTATCATTTTTGATCAATGCACAGATCAAAGATAATGTTATTCAAAGATACTTCATTTTTAAAAAGTAAGATATGATTTGAAATGTCATTGATAAGCATATGGAAAGTACATTTTAAACAGTTCCAGGAATCTGGAGAGATATGACAGTTAAGTTCACAATAATTTTTTTTCTTTGTCATTGTGTAATCAGTTCAGTATTAAAATCAAGCTTTGTCAAGAGGAACCTAGTAAGTTTCATTATAGACTCTTGCTCTAATGTCAAGGAGTTTGAATCTCTTTTGTTATGGTGACTGGTTATGAAATCAGTCACTTGACAGACCCTGAAGTGAGACTGCTGGAAATACGTCATGTCTGCCTTCATGGTGACAGCTGGCTACAAAACAAACCCCACCAGAGCCATTCTGCAATTGACAAGGGACTTCAAAGGCCAACAGGGCTGCCACTTCAAAGAGAATTCTGCCATCTCTGGCTTGTGGAAAGAAGTTGTTAAATGGCTGTGCCCTGCCATAGCAGAAATCTCAGTATTTAGACTTCTTTTGATCTGAGAAAGATGTATGAAATGGCCTTAAGTTAGAGGAATGATAATAGTCTGTAGTAATGGCAACCAAATATTATCCTCCATTTCAATTCATTTATTAATTGAAATAACCCAAATACTTCCAAATAACAAGTCTGAAACTCAGTGTCTTAGAGAATGAATGTTCAAAAGAAGAATTGTTGTAGCCACCTTCAAAAATGTAGAATAAGATGGTGAATAAAATGAAACTATATAAAAGTCCCTTCCATTTTTTCATTGAAATTTTTAGCCCCTTCAGAATATCAGATCTTGAATGGTGATAGTAAGAATGGTACAGAATTCATATCTAGAATTTTAAGACCAGTTTCCATAGTTGAAACAGACATTTCCTCCAGTTTCAGATCTGTCTTAAAATTTGAAACTATCTCCTACTATATTTCTGGGTTATTTTGTTTGGGCTTCTGGTGATTGAACAAAAGGCCTCACACATAGTAGGCAAACTCTATACCACTGACCTAGATCCCTAGCCCCTCCTTGTAGAATATTTAAAATCATATTCATCCAATTATGCTGGAGACAGTTTTGAAGGAATTAGCTTTGTCTTTGTATTAAACAACAAAAATGATCTCAGAGTTTTAGTGTAACTGGGTTTTTGTTGTTGTTGTTTGTTTTTTTAAAGTTGTTTTTGGGGTACTAAGGATTGAACCTAGGGCACATTCAAGGCAAGTGTGCTAGTGCTGAGTTACACTGCAGCCTGCTTTTTTTTTTTTTTTTTTTTTTTAAGCTTTATTCTGAGTGTGGGTCTCACTAAGTTGCCCAGGCTAGCCTTGAACTTGAGATTTTTTTTGCCTTAGCCTCCCTAGTAGGAAGAATACAGGCATGTGCCACAGTGCCCAGCTTAATAAAACTAAATAAAAAAGATTAAAATAATAACAAGCATCTTGAAGATTAACAAGGGAAAAGACAGCAACTTGAATATTATTTTAAGAATGCTGATAGCCCTAAATGATATCTTTGTGATGGAGTCATATTTAGTAAACTTGCAAAAGAAAACAGAAAATGTACCAAATAATATGGAAGTAAAAATGTGGACATTTAGTATGTGATGGGAATTGGAAATGTGCATTGGTTGGAACCTAAAACTCCTACAAGTCAGTGGCTTGACTTTTTCTTAGTTATACATATTTTTTCTCCTATCCTATGTATTCTAGGAGGATAAAGCTTGGAGAATCTTTAGAAAAGTTTTCTTTACATAAAATGTAAAAATTGAGTTGGCAGTAACTTTAGCCACTGTAACTTCCTCAATACTTTTGCCAGCTGGGGTCAGTAGACAGCTACTGAAGAAACTCTGAGACAGAAATGAAGCCCCTAGGAGTTGGAATAATGAAAAAAATCTCTAGAAACATGAGTGGTTTGTAACAATTATTCTAAAACTCATGCATTTGGCTTTTGTCCTTTTTGTTATCATAATTTTTTCCTTTTGAAAAACGTTTGACGAAGTAATAAATGACTATATTTTCATGGAAATTCAGGGACTGTCTCTGCCTCTAGATTTAGGCTTCAAGTTTCATTTTTATTCAACAGAAGGGCCACATCTCTACTTTCAACTGCTAGGACCAAGTGAAAAAACTGTGTGCAGTGGAAATAACATAAAATGGGCACATTCCAAAATTGAACCTCAAAGATCATGAGGAGGCTTTATTGAACTGGTTTTTGCAGTAGATGGGTTTTTATACTTCCATCTAAACTGTCTGACGTCTACACAAGGAAGCACTTTCGGAATTTATGTGCAGATCTGTAACAGATGATATATACTTCGCTTGTAATGAGTTCTTGGGGTGTTTGGCCCTTGTTCTGTTATCTCCTGCAGAGAGTTTGATAAACCCAGTTATTGATGATAGAGGCAGTCATCCAAGATATGGCTGGAGGTGAAGCCACAAGAGTCAAATGGCCTCCCACTGCTTTTTATATGCAGTTTATGTTCTCCATGGCTGCATCTTCCTGGATGTTTTCAATGAAAGACGTTTTCCTAGAGAAAATGTGCACAGTAGGGTTTATCCTATTCAACAGATAGTTTTTGTGAGTGGCATGTCCTAAGCTCTAGTTTGGCACTCATTATCTCTTTCTCTTATCTCTCTTCTTTTTAGTAAACAAAAGTGCAGTAAGGGTTAATGTAAAGTGCATGGGATCAGGAGTCAAATGGTGTGGATTCCATTTCTTGTTCTGTTCATTAGTTGTGTTTTAGGGTAAGTTCCCTCCTCTTATCATAGCTTAACCTAGGTGGAAGAAATTATGAGCATCTATTCACTACCTCATATTCAGATTAATTTGCTATTGTGGAGGACTATAAAGAATGCATACAAATGTTGAGCCTTATTACTCTGACCAAAATAATCCTGTGTGTCTGTGTATACGTGTGTGTCTTTACATATGTCATACACACACTCGCATGATGCTTATGGGTTCCCTCTTGATGTCCTTGGGTTGCCACACATTAAATTATTATTTTAACTTTTCTCCTTCTGCTAACAGTAAGCTTTTAACAAGGGCAAACAACTGTCATTCTATTTGCTAGCATTTTATTCACAAATTATATTGAAATAAATTATTTTTTTCACAAAATGTATCTTTCATTAATAAAATAACAGTGTTGTTTACTTCTAGATAGTGGTTTGATTTTTCTCAGCATTGTGAATGTGGATTAACATTTTCAATTAAAATGCCACTTAACTTTTGTTTTTATTGAAAATTTAAGGAAATAATATAAAGCTGTTTTACTCAAATCATTTCAGTTTGATCTTTGAAGAATGGATCTTCAGGTTCCATTCTGCATTGTTGATTTTGCTAGTGAAGGAATTGCTGGTTTTGATAACAAAATGCAAATATGAGTTTTTCCATTTAAAATGTCCAAATCATTTCATCTAAGAGGGAAATTTCTTTCCAAAATTTGGATGTTTTTTTATACACATTTAAAACTTATTCTGTTGTCATAAATTATAGCAAAGCAAGCAAAACTTTTTTTTTTTCCCAGAACTTACCAGAGCTTGAAGTTGAAGGGAAGGTGTCATCATTCTTCCTTTATTTGTATTTCCTTCCCTAAATTACTTTATTTGTCACAAACCCTAATGAACTATAAAGAGCTCTCAAGACCCAGGTACAGAAGAAAGTATAAAATGATGGTTGCCACATCTTCTTTGCTATTGCTACTGGAGAACAAAAGCATGATCTGTTATTTAGATTATTTCTTCTTTCTTACAGTAGTACAGAAGGACCATGGAGCTTATATGGACCAGGAAGTTATTAATTTTTTATTTTACTTGATTCTGGTGCAATCTGTGTTGCTAAAATAAGCAAATTATAGGAGAGGTTTAATCAAATAATAGTCTGCTGAAATACGAATTTGTTTTCAGTACATTAATTTAGATATTTAAAATTTTTAGTTTTGAAATCATGTCTCCAAAAATCACCTAAATAGAATTGGTAGTGATTAAAGCATTGGTATTTCTTAAGGCCTTTTTCCAACTTTGGTGACTCAAGATGATGAGAGACATGAGGGTGAAAATTGCTTTGAAAATGTGCACCCATGTTTTATTGATGTCTGATTTTTCAAGTTCTACTTAGAATGATGAGTACTTATTATAGGATTTATGTACCTAAGCCCTCTGACTTGAGTTAAAAAAAGAAAAGGAAAATTGAGATGGCTTGAAAAGGAAGCATTTCTTTCACCCTAACGTTTCCACTCTCTTTTTAAAAATTTCTTCAGTTGCAGAAGATTTGTTGCCATAACATAATATTACTGGAAACATAAAAACAGTGCCAGTAAAAGAATACAGCCAATTGGTATGAATTCACCTCCTCTGCAGTCAGTCTCAACTCTGTGGATACTTACAGTGCACATGCTTTCATAGAAATACCCAGCATTGTTAAGTGTCCTTTGGGAATGTGAACTATATTTTAAGAGACAGTAAAAACATTTTGAAAATTCCCTACTCAAGAAGCACATCAGTTATTTAAAGTGTCATTTACTGATTTTATTCATTCTCACAAGTTTCTGACAGTGTTGACTTAATGGAAAAATGCAAAAATGTATTTAAAATTCAAGAAACCTACTAAGACCCAAATCTGAATTGTAGACAAGAGGTGTCTTCTTCAGTTCTGTATCTATGACTCCTACCTACACATGAGTCTGTCATAAGATCAGTAATAAAAGATAAAGCACATTAAGCCTAATGTAATGCATAATTCATTGATATCTGTTATCATTGATTACATCAGGAATAATATATAAACATACACACATATACATGCATACATGCACACACACAAAATACACAAACATATACACACATACACAAACATTTATATAAAAGCATGCATAAGCATACACACAAACTTGTATGAACAAATATGCACGAACGCACACATAAACAGACACAAATATACGGACTGACATGTATGGACATGTATGTATGTATGACACCACAAACGCACAACACCACGAACAGACACGTATGTTTGAATGGACACACATGTCCAGACACACATGTCAGAAAAGACAAACCATGTCAGAACAGACACATATTATTGGAACCGACGCCCATGTCCAAACGGACACATATGTTGGAATGGACATGTGTTCAAACAGACCCGTGTGTTGAAACGGACACTCATGAATATGTATGTATGTACAAACACATATGTATGAACTTGTGTGTGTGTGTGTATGAACATGTATTTTTTTTAAGCTAAGTCCTGAATTTTGATTTTGTCCTGAACCCCTCATTTTATATTTTAAGGGGAGAGATTTTATGGAAGATGGGGGATAGAGGGTATGTTTTTGGGTAGGCTGTCTGCTGTCAGAATTTTCCAGTTACTTTTAGGTACAATTTTTCAAGTATTTGTTGAGCTCGGTAGTCTGAAATGCAAATGCTATAAAATTAGAAATGTTTTGAGCACTGAAATGCCATGAGTAGAAAAACCCACATGTAACCTCACATGACAGGTTATAGTTAAACTCGTTAGACACATTGTGTAAAATTATTTTCAGGCATGTATAAGGCATATGTAAAACATAAATGAATGTTGTGTTTAAACTTAGGTCTCATTCCCAAGATATAGCATTATGCATATGCAAATATTCCACAATCTGAAAAAATAGGAAATACAAAACACTTGTGGTACTGAACCTTTTGGATAAGGGAAACGCAACCTATGTTACCAGTGGAACCAACTGCTCCTCAAAGGAAAGAGCAGTGAGTAGGCACCACCAGAGGCAGATTTGAATGAAGGGATGCTTGCTCCATGTCTTCACATACTCACCTCAGCATGTCACATTCTTGGAGTCCAAACCTGAACTGTATTTGAGGTTAATATTACTCGACTTCAAAGGAAAAAATGGTTTGCTGACTCAACATGAACATGCCCCCCTTCCATCCCCGCCAACACCACCACCACCACCAAAGAGAGAAAGAAACCAAGACCTAGATTTTAGTTGAAGGTGAAAGTTTATTTCTGTATGGCATTCATTGTTTTAAACTAAACTGCAGGTTTTCCTTACAGCCTATGATATTATGAAAGAGCAGACTAGAAATTACAATCAGCATTGTTATACAAGTCATATGCATTCAAATGGGTAGTGCAACAAAAAATAAAATTTATAAGTTCTTTGGTGGCATATGACTTATTTTGATGTTATGATCCATTGAGACCAATGTCTTCCATCTTCAGAGAAACTAGAGGAGCTATTTTCACTGTGTCTCTCATCCTGGATTTCATTAGACATTGTCTAAGAATTAACCCCCTATCCTCTATGCTTCACTGCACTGGTATCCCTCTATTGTTCTGTACTTTCTTGCCTTAACCCAATCCTTCAGTTCCTCTGATCCTTCTGCTATTTCCCTTCTGAGTCATCAGAATTCACAACTTTATTTTGTCTTCATTCATTAATTTATTCATTCAACAAATATTCATTAAGTTTCTACTCCATGCCAGGCCTTGACAGCATTCTTTTTTGAACTATCTTTCACCTTCTTTGCCTAAAATGTAATCTTATCTCTTCTCTGGCTACTGCCAACAACCCTTTCTTGTGATGAATAAATAGTTATACTTAACCTTAGTGGCTAGATATAGATTCTCATCCCATTATACCTTCAAATCATTGTTCCATCACATTCTTATAAGAATCCCTGCTTCTTCAAGGCTCATACCATTCAACTATAGCACTGAAGCTTTTCCTTTGTAGGGGGATTGAATTCAGGGGCACTTTACCACTGAGCTATACCTCACTGCACTTTTTTGGGGATAGGGTACTAAGGATTAAACCAGGGATGCTGTACCATTGAACAACAACCCCAGTCCCCTGCCTTTTCTTTTTGTATTTTGAGACAGGGTCTCATTTATTTGCCCATGCTGGCCTTGTGCATGTGATCCTCCAGTCTCAGCCTTCCGAGTAGCTGGAATTACAGGTGTATACCACAGCCTCATGCTATGCTGAAGCTTTTCATTGAAGACTTTTGCAGTCTCAGTGATTTCATGAGTGAGAAATACCCACGTTGATAACCATTTGTGACTTTGTTTTCTAAGTTTCTTGGCCAGGAGCCTTTGTTTCCAGTGTCTTTCTTCATTTCATCTCAAGCATCACAGACCTTGTTTTAATCTAGTCTACCTCCCTATTCATTGTTAAAGCATCATTTCTAATCACAGTTTCCTGTTATTTTAGCTTTCTTGTCAAGTATTTCTGCTACACCACCTTTCTATATCATTTGAAGTTTTAGATCTTTGTCGCTTTTTGCTTTATCCTAATACATTAGCCCTTTCCTTGTTTCTCTCTCTGTCATGCTTAGATTCCTTGGTCCATTATTTTAGTAATCCTGATTTTAACATTCTAAATCTTCTTGCTCCTCTATTTAATCAGATTCCTTTGGTACCCTTCTGTTGCTTTGGCATAAACACCAAAATCCTTAATATGGCCTAAGATCCATCTTCATCTCTTTCTTCCTTCTTCAGCCACACTTGTATCCTTATTCCCCTTGTTCCAGGGTTTATGGTAGATATATGCTTTTTTTTTTTTTTTTGGTCTTCTTTGGTAGATATGTGTTTTCCCACCTCAGAGCTACTATACCTGTGGGACCCTAATTGGAATGCCATTTTCTTCCCCATCTGCTCCTTGGCTATCTTGGGGAAACATATTAATTTATATAACATATTCACTGTGATTATATATTCATAAATTTTGTTAATTAGATTGTATCTCTAAGCATAAAGATAATATGGATTTTAAGCTTTAGAGTTGGAGGCACATGTCTGTTTTGCTTTCTAGTATGCCGTCAGGGCATAGCACTTAGTGTCCGGCACATAATATGAGAAAAAGGAGAGAAAGAAAGGAAAGAAAGATGCAAGAGTGGGCATGGGAATACTCCCCAGAGTGACTCATTAGCTATAACGTAGAAAGCTTTTTCAGGTTTTTGTTGAACACTGATACATTGAAGCATAACAGCATGAAATGTGAATACTGTGGAGTCAGATTGCCTAGGTTGGAATCTTAACCTTGCTTCTGTGTGATGTTGGACAAGGTACTTTACTCTCTAACCCTGTTTTTTTCTGCTACAGAAATGAGAATTGATGGTTATGGTGATGATAATAATAATAATACCTAATACCCACTTCATAGGTTCATCGTGAAGTTTTAAACACTTAGAACAGTACCTTTCAAAGTGCTCGTATAATGTAAGTTATTGTTATTATTGGCAAAAGCTATAGTTATTCCATGCCCATAAAATATTGTATTAGAGATGTGTATTTGGTTAAAGAATTACCATGCATTGGCAAAAAGAACATATTGGAAAAAAGAGATTCCTAGAGTAAATACACTAGCATAAAACTCTCTTAGTAAATATACATTCAAATTCTCATTGGCAGTGATTATGAGACACCTAACGGAGTCGGGTAAAATATGTTGATAGAATTTATGTGTGTAAGTAAATATATATATATATTTTTATATATGTACATATATACATACACACACGTGTACATACATATATACTTTTCTCACTAATATTTTATACATGCTTCTTGGCCCAGAAGAAGCTTGATAACTTTTTTTGATACTTGTAAAACAAGATAGGTCTTAATCTCAAATTTTGTTTAATTGAAGAAAACTAGTAAACTCAGATGAACAAACTGGCTTACATGGTGATTGCTTAACCTGTAGATAAAAAATTTTTTTTTTAAATTTTAACCACTCCCTTTTTCTTCTAATCGTTTTCCTCCTTTGTAAACTTAGGCTTCTTACCCTCCCAAGAAACAATAACAAGATTTTCCATAAGCATCTTGGAAACTACAACAAGTATTTTGCTATCTGTTGTGGAATAGAAAGCAGTGAGAAATGAAGATGTGGGCTTTGCCAACACCTGAAGCACCCCATTGCTTTGATTTCTTAAGGAAAATAGGCCTGTGGTGGAGTCATAATTTGTTCCTTTCTTATTCTGAGTAAAAGTTTATTAGCTTGTGATTTAAGCAAACCATCTGGTCCTGCTGGCACTGCACACTGTCAAGCCCTGAGCTTTCTCCATAATATGTTACTAGAGGCAGTTAAGTTCCTTGAATCTCAACTCTGGCCAGGGCTTTTTTTATGTGTCTTAAAACTTCTGCTATTAAAAATTGTGCTCTGACCTGGAGCATATTTTAAAATTATAAAGAATTTCTTCATTGTTTAGTCTAAGATATATCTTTTTTTTTTTTTTTTTTTTGTCCTTCTACTTAGTTTTCGTTACCTTTATTTCTCAGTGATGATACTTAGAATACTATGCAAGGAGGGCTGTGGTAGCATGTAATGGTGCTAGCTGGGTATGCCCTCCTGGATTGCAGAAGAACAAAAAATGAAGTAATTCAAATTGACTTTGAAACTGTTTTGTTGGCTTGGAGCCAGACAGCAAATCAGGTGATTAATTGGAAATCCTGGCTTATGGTACCATTCTTTTGTGTGTGTGGGGGGGGGTGGTGGTGGTGGTGGTTGTTTTTGTTTTTAATTTTATACAGAGTTTGGGATACAGCTCTGCAGTAGTGTGTGTGTGTGTGTGTGTGTGTGTGTGTGTGTGTGTTGTTTGTGTGTTGTTTTTGTTTTTTTTTTTTTTGGGGGGGGGGGTTGGTACTGGAGATTGAACTCAGGGGCACTCGACCACTGGGCCACATCCCCAGCCCTGTTTTGTATTTTGTTAGAGACAGGGTCTCACTGAGTTGCTAAGTGCCTCACCATTGCTGAGGCTGGCTTTGAACTTGTGATCCTCCTGCCTCAGCCTCCCAAGTGCTGAAATTACAGGTGTGTGCCACTGCACCCGGCTAAAACATATCTTTAAACATGGCAGACTATGTGCCAGGAAAATGACTTCCTCAGAAACAGTTGAAGATGCTTTATAAAATAAGCTGCCCCTCACCACACCCCCCAAAAAAGAAATCCTCAAGCCAAGAGAAGAAAAGTAAGGAATTCAATGATAAGTACTTAATAAGCTGTTGAACTTGAACATTGAGGTTTGTATTTTGTTAAAAATATTTATTTATTTGCTTTAGTTGTGCACAATGCAACGCATTTTATGTTTAAGTGGTGCTGAGGATCGAACCCGGGCCGCGCACGTGCTAGGCGAGCGCGCTACCACTGAGCCACAACCCCAGCCCGAGGTTTGTATTTTGGCAGGATAAAGAACATGGCTCAGCGGCACAGTGCTTGCCTAGAATGTGTGAGACACTGGGTTTGATCCTCAGCACCACATAACAAAATAAAGGCATTCTGTCCATCTACAACTACAACTTAAAAAAAAAAAAAGGACGAACGAAAGAAAAGATCCAGGGCAGCCAAAGGTGTAGAGATTAATAGGCAACCAACCCTCCATTTAAAAAGAAAACAAGGGCTGGGGTTGTGGCTCAGCGGTAGAGGGCTAGCCTAGCACGTGCGCGGCCCTGGTTCAATCCTCAGCACCACGTACAAATAAACGCATCGTGTACAACTAAAGCAAATAAATATTAAAAAAAGAAAAAAGAAAACAAATTTATTAAGTTCAAAATTGGCTTTTTTATGAAAAGGCTAAAAAAACTGACTGGCCTTCAATGAAACGAAAAGATAAAAAGAAAGACATAGAATGGAAAATATTTAGAATGATTACAGGTTTATAACTACTAGTCCTAGGACAGGAGGTTAAAAAGATACTAGAGTATCTTTTCCAGTAAATTCAAAAACTTTAGATTAAATGACCAAATGCCAAGAAAAATGGAATTTAGCAAAGCTAGCTAAATATGAAAAAGAAAACTTGAACAAGTAAGCATAAAAATTTTCAAACCCAGAGATTTATATTGATGATGTTTAGTAAACTTAGCAAATAATCTCATTTTACAGAAACAAGTCTAAAAAATAAAAAGGGGTTGCTCTGCTCTACTGTGCTCATCCTAGGATACAACTAGGGGGCCACAGCTACTTTGTTTGTTATTCTCTTAGCAGTGGTAGAAATGCAATCCATTTACACAGACTATAAACCTTAGCTTATATCAGAAAAGTGAACATCCCATTTCCCAAAAGAAGCCACATAGCCTAACCCAAATCAGTGTCCTCTGCCTACCATGAGGCCATGGCAAGAAAGTGGATGGATAGTACTTATGAATAATTGAGATCACTAATTTAGTCTACCAGTAAAGCTCAATAGAAAATATGTGATTTGGGGTATAAGGAAAGATTTTTAAAATCAGGTTATAGTAGTCACAAATCCTAAAACAAATGCTCAGTATATTAAATTACATTTATATATTTGAGATTATTGCAGAATACCATAATAAAAGGAAAACATAAGCTCTAAACTGGGAGATTTGCTACACACATAATGAAAGGTTGGTGTCTAGAATATATGTTGATTTATATTTTTATGAATATCAAGCCTACAAGAATAACAAATACAAGCCAATGGTGGTGTTAGATTTGGGAGATAGATTTGACTGGGAATTTACAAAAGCAGCAGTAGCGCAAGTGGTCCAAAACAAAACATTGTTTGACCTCACTGATTATTACTGAGATGACATAAGAATTTGTGAACGATTGAGAAGCTTATAATGAAGAAATTACTATCTGAACCCACTCACCAATGTTAATGCTAAAAATGGGACAGGTAGTTATTACATGTCAACTCATATGATGTAATCTGAACTACATAGTCTTACCCATGAAGTAAGCTGTCAAAAAGACCAAAAAAAAAAAAAAAAATTCAAACCCAATCTGTTTATGTCTTTAGATCTTTTGGTTTACAGAAAACAAGAGAATAGGAGGAACAAATTAAGTGGCATTCCCCCCACCCCCAGAAAAAAAGAAACAGTCAACCAGAATATTTTGCATTGTATAGGGCAAGTGATCCAGCTTTGTTAAAAGAGTTAATCACATGGGAAATTTAAAATGTGAAGAACTGGGGCATTTGTCCAAGCACCATTTGTTTAAAAGAATATTCTTTCCTCATTGAATTGCCTTGATAGCCTTGTCAAAAATCAGTTGACCCTAAAAGATAGGGGTTTTTTTTCCCCCTGGACTGTGAGGGTTTGTTTTTTTTCTTTTCTTTTCATTAATCACTTGTCTTGTTAAAGCAGTGTCAGCCATGTAGCTTTTTAGTAAGTTTTGAAGTCAAGAAGTATGATTCCTGCAACATTTTTTTTCCCAAGATGATTTTTGTCTGTTTCTGAATTTCTTTTATTCCATGTGAACTCAAGGATCATCTTGCTGATTTCTGCAAACAAACAAAAACAGCTAAGGTTTTTATAGGAATCATTTTGAACATGTAGATCAATTTGCAGGGTATTGCCATCTTAACAAAATTAAGCCTTTCTATCCAGGAACTTGAATGTCATTCCATTTATATGTCATCTTTAATTTCTTCCAAGAATGTCTTATAACTTTTTGTATACATGTTTTGCATTTCTTTTGTTTTTAAATTTATACCTACACAGGTATTATGCCATTTTAAATGGAATTTTTAAAAATGGTCACACAGTTGATTTTTGTTTAGTATCCAACAACGTTCCTCTTCTCATTGATTATAATTGATTTTTAGTAGATTCCTTAGGATTTTTCTCTATACAACAGCATGTCATCTTTTTTTAAAATATTTATTTATTTACTTTAGTTGTACACAATGCAATGCATTTATGTTTACGTGGTGCTGAGGATCGAACCCGGGCTGCGCACGTGGAAGGCGAGCGCTCTGCCGCTGAGCCACAACCCCCGCCAGCATGTCATCTTCAACTAGAGGAAGTTTTATGCCTTCTTTGCAGTATGGATAGCTATTTATTTATTTATTTATTTATTTATTTATTTATTTATTTGCTTTAGTTGTACACAATGGGTTTATTTGTACGTGGTGCTGAGGATTGAACCCGGGCCGCGCACGTGCTAGGCGAGCGCTCTACCGTTGAGCCACAATCCCAGCCCCATGGATAGCTTTTAAAAATCTTTTTTTAGTTGTTAATGGACCTTTATTTTATTTATTTTTATTTATGTGGTGCCGAGGATCGAACCCAGTGCCTCACACATGCTAGGCAAGTGCTCTACCCCTGTGCTACAACCCCAGCCCAGGATAACTTTTATTCTTTTTGCAAGGCTTAATTTTTTCTGTCTCTAGTACAATGTTAAATATAAGTAGTGAGAGCAAATATCCTGGTTTTGTTCTTGGTCCGTTGGTTTAGGAAGTTTCTTCTATTTCTAGTTTTTAAAGTGTTTTTATCATAAAAGGGTGTTAGGAATTGGTAAATGCTTTCTCTACATTTATTGAAATGATAATGTGATTTTTGTACTGTATTCTTTTAATATGATTTTAAATCAACTTCCATTCTTTGGATAAGTCCCAGTTTTTACATGGTACTGGTTCATGGTACGGGTTTTACATGGTTTACTATGTTTGGGTTTCTAAGTAGTTCAATGAGCATTTTTGTATCTACATTATGCTTTTTTTCATTTCTCTCTCTGTAGTCACACCCCCTCCAAATATGATATCTTAAGCTGGTTTTGGCATCAGTTTTGGTGTCCTTTTACCTTTATCCCTGTTTTTCTTGCTTTCTAGTGCAAGATGTGCAAAGATGTTTGTATATTTCTAGCCCCAAATCTGGAATCAGCCATTTTTCCATGGAGCCTGTTCAATTTAGTGGTAAACCATAATCTGACTGCCACAGTGGTTAGTATTGCTGGGCTGTCATTGCTTCTCACTTCCCAAAGGAAGTGGGACTGTTTTGCTGTTGGTTCTAGAAAACACACACATGGCAGGCCTTTAAAAAATATTCATGAAAAAATAATTTTGGATGGATAAAGTAAAAAAGATTTTATTTATACAAGTTCATAAACTGATAAAAATGAGTAGTGTTTTATTTGGGTGTGTATATGTGTGTATATATATAAAATACATATATAAGGTTAGAAAGAGAAACATAAGGGAATAAGTAACAAAGTGTGTGTGTGTGTGTGTATAAAAGAATATACATATATGAGGTTAAAAAGAGATACATAAGGGAATAAGTAACACAAAATCACCTTTCACAAGAGATTTAGTGGCATACATACAGTTGGATAACTGCACTTTCCGTGCTCCTTACTAGTAATTACAGTGGTCCCTTCTTATATTTGGGAGATACTAAGACCTGCCCCTTCCATGGATGCTTAAAACCACAAATAATACTGAATTCTCTATGTAATATATTTTTACTCATTTGCATGTATATCTATGATAAAATTTAAGAATTGACACAATTAGCAACAAGAACTAAAAATAGAACAATTCCAACAATGTATAATAATAATTATGCGAACATAGACTTTCTCTTGAAATGTCTTATTGTACTTTTCTCTTTTTGTTTAAAGGAAGCACTTTACTTCTTTTTGGCATATTTGAATTGCCACTTAATACTTCAGGGCCATTATTAAGTAAAATAAGTTTGCTTGAATACAAACCCTAAAAGTCCAAGGCAGTGGATCTGATAACTGATGTAATTACTAAATGATTGATAGGCAGGTTGGATACACTGAACAAAGAAATAATTCACATTCCAGGCAGAATAGAGGAGGACAGTGTGAGATTTTATCATAATACTCAGAATAGTGCACAATTTAAAACTTACAAACCATTTATTTCCAGACTATGGGTAACTGAAAACTGCTACAGGCAAAATCATCAGTAAGGGAGGACTCTTGTATGTAGATGTGTGTTTCATTCTTAATCCTAGAACATATATACATATGGAGGACTTTTTTATGCATATGCATCTGCAGTATTTCACATTGCTCAGGCTGGCTTTTTATGCCTCCCAAATTTAAAATAAAATTTGTTGTTTACAATATGAAGTGTTGTTGAAAACATTTTCTTATACATCCTACGTCATCTTTAATTTCAGATATTTTACAAAATAGGTGGAAATTTCATTTTAATCATGACTATTGAAATCTCTGCTGTTTATAGTTCTCACGTATCTATATTAGCAAAAAAAAATAGAGTTTTGACCGTTACAATATGTACAGAAATCAGTTGCATATATATATGTATATATATATATAGTAGATCTAAACATGAAATAGTAAATGATTTATAGAAAGGATATAAGAATATCCTTATGACCCTGAAGTAATAAAAATATTATTCAGTGTACAAAGTGCTCTAAACATAGAAAAATATAAAGAAAAATTGATTAAACTCAATGAAAGGTAAAATAATTCTCTTTATTCAACTCTCTTAAATAAATTTTAGTATTTTCACAGTGTGATAGCATAGAATTATGAGAATTACAGAACTGTATTTATACCTAAAAATATGGATGAATCTCACAGATGTAACACTGAAAAAAAATCTATAAAATGATACGCTTTTTCAATTCATTTTGTACAAAATTAAAACAAAACATGCAAACTAGTCTAGAGTCTGGAAAAACAGAATAGTGATTACTCTTTATCTGGAAAGGGGATATAAGGGCTGTTTCTATGGTACTGATAGTGTTCTGTTTATGGATCTGTGTGCTGATTACATAGATGGATTCACTGAGAAAATTCCTCAATAGGTACATTTATTGACTGAGTATTTTTTTGTATTTATTTTGTATTGAAGTAAAAGATTGAGCAAAAAAGTTTAGATGATCGAGAGTGTGTATAGAATTAGCTTCCTTTTGGGTAGAAAAAGGAGGAATCAACATTATCTATGTATGCCTGCTTGTGTATATGTAAAATATTTCTCCGGGTTATTAAGAAGCTAATACCACTGGTTGCCTGAAGTGGTGAAGAATAGGGTGGGAGGGAGACTTTTTGAGCTCTGTTTATGTAAATCCATAAAAGAGAGACACATTCTGTGCTTCTTGCTTTAGAATACCTACAAATGGTGATTAGTACTGATTTTGTGTTATCATAAGAACTTTAAGATTTGTACCCTATTTTAGACAAAAATTTACGTGAGTTAAACTGATAAAATTGAATCATTTTTTTCAGCAGTTCTTACAAGGCAGAGGGTGATATATATTCATGTAAAACTTTCAGATGTTAATACATATCCAAGGAAATCTGCATGACAGTATATTCTCATGGCAACTTGGACTGTGAGGATCCCATTAGCTGAGGACATCAACTTGATTACTTCTGTAAAATAATGCAGGTACCAAAAAACAAAATGTATCTGCTTCTATGAGTGTTTAGCAGCTGATACCAGTCAACACCGAAATGTGATTATGTATGAGTAATTTCTAGGGGTCAGTGAACAACTCTGGTGTATTATATTGCAGTTTTTTCTCCAGACAGTACTCAGTTTCAGTATCACACGAATTAGTTTATGTAGGAGTCAAGCAATGATAAATGCCCTACCTCTCCCTATCATAACTTCTGAAAAGATTTGTTGTCACCAAGATTATTTCTTGAAAAGCAGCACCCTGATGTAAACTCTCATAAACCATGCAATTGGCTATTTGCTTACCTGGATGAGGTTGTTATTTGGTGATAATACACATTTCCATTAGCAATATTTTAACTTCTGAATTAAAATGACTATGCTTATTTAAATAATTCTGATTAGGTAAGCACCCAGAGTAAGTAGAAAAGTACATATCTTTCTCTCTGAGTTTCTTTTCCATGGAATTTAGCATCTCCCCCCCACCCCCTGTCCTCCATATGCACCTTGGGTGTTTTTGTTTGTTTTTCAGGTTTGTTTCTATCAAGGCTCCTCTACTCACCACCCCAGTGTATTTAAAGCATTCTCTGTCTTTTCTGCCTGGTTTTATATATTCCCCCTCTCCCCGTAGTCTTCCTTTGTGAAAAAACAAACTCTATTTACCTGGCTTTATAGTAAGCAATTGTTTGGTTGAATTATGACTTTTTTAGTGCTGGGGGAGGGAGGGGTGCTATTTAAAAAGAAATTCTTAATGGTATAAACAATAAAGATGGTTCTTTAGGTGAGTAAAAACTATATATATAGGTAACTATGTATATGCTGAATCTTTTTAAGTTTATGTTCTTTATTTTCTAAAATTCTCCTATAAATATTTATTCTGATTTTATTCTGTATATTTTTGTGTTTTGTTTATTTCCATGGAAATTTCTGGACCATTTCCAAACAACATTCATATAGGGATTTTCTGTGGTAAAGTGTGACTTCTTTTTTTTATGTATATATATATTTTTAGTTATACATGGACATAATATCTTTATTTTGTTTATTTATTTTTATGTGGTGCTGAAGAATGAATCCAGTGCCTCACATGTGTGAGGCACACGCTCTACCACTTAGCCACAACCCCAGCCCAAAGTGTGTCTCCTTGAAGTGATGACTTATGTGCATTTGCCAAAAAGAAAATTACATAGGTACATACCAAATTAAGTTCTTTCTGACCTAAATTAAAAAGAATTATAGTGTCAGGAAGTCATTATTCACTATATCTTGATATGTATGTCTGATCAGAAAGAGTACAGAAATTTCTGTGTATTCTTGTATACCCTCAGTTTTATGGGCCCAGGAGTTGCCTGTGGTGCAGCTTCTCTGACTCTAATTGATCAAGATGTTCTCTTTTTCTCCTTTCCATTTTTGTCATAGGTGGAGGAGCTATTGATGGCCATGGAGAAAGTAAAGCAGGAACTAGAGTCCATGAAAGCAAAGCTGTCTTCCACTCAGCAGTCTCTGGCAGAAAAGGAAACTCATTTGACCAACCTTCGGGCAGAGAGAAGGAAACACTTAGAAGAAGTTCTGGAGATGAAGTAAGTGTTTGTAACCTTGTTCTTTAAGCACCTGCTTAGTAAAAATGCTTTTCCTTCTGACTTTCATATTGTATCTTTATTACCCTTACACTTAGCCTAATCATCATGCTAGCTTGCATTTCTCACTCTATAACGAATTTGGTGACATGTTGCACAAATCCTGTTCAAACAATTATTTTGGGCACTTTTTCAGTGAATTATAGAGTATTTTCAAGTATATGTTTCTGTGTCTGATTACCTCTCTGAAATTCTTAAAATCATAGGGAAAGTTTATGTAAATTAGTCAGATAATTAAGGAAGAGGGTTATTGGTTCTGAGATCATATGACTACTACCAGACTTTTCTTTTTTTTCATGGAATAGGTTCAAAAGCAGGCCCTTGTATATGCTAGGCAAGTTCTTTGCCACCATCCTCAATACAAGTACTAGGCAAGTTTTTTTTAATACTTACTATAAACATTTTGAAAGTACAGAAAAATAGAGTGGTCTAATGAACCTCCATTTACCTGTCCTTCAGATTCAACAGTTAATATTTTGCCACACTGGAAGCCAATTTTTTTTTACAAAATGGTCACTTTTAGCAAAAGTTTGCTGTACCTCATTTTCCTATTTGCTCCACATCTGTGGATTCCTGAGATTATAATTGTTGTGAAGTACGTATACATCTTACTACATAATAGATGCTTCTTTTTCTCCTCCATGACCTTCTGTTTAGAACGCATATCTCTTTTGGATATCCGATAATAATCCAATAAAAGCCATTTACCATTGACAACCTTCATCCTTACCTAAAGACCTATTCCTGCTTTAATAAAACCAAGTCTAACATGAGATCTCTTAGTTACCAGTTGTCTTGTGTTTTTGCTGTCTTCTGTCTTAGAGGAGGTGTTCTTTTTCCTTTATAGGGCCAGCTGCTTATCCTTGTTAAGAAATTTTAGGCACTGACTGGTTCCTCCTCTGCAATATTCCTTTATTTGTATTCTCTCACATTTATGTTTGCTTCTTTATTTTAGTATTTATCTTTTAGTTATAGGTAGACACAGTATTTTTATTTTTATTTTTATGTGGTACTGAAGATTGAACCCAGTGCCTCATGCATGCTAGGCGAGTGCTCCACCTCTGAGCCACAACTCCAGCCCCTATGTTCACTTTCTTTCATTTCCTTCTTTGTATTTTCTTTCTTTCTCTCTGGCTAAAATAAATACATGTTTTCAACCTAATTCATTCTTTAATCTGTCATCACCTCTTCTTTTCTGCTACTTTGAATTATCAATAAATTTTGAACACCTGTATAATAGAGTAGACAAGGTTCTTGCCATGGTAAATAGTTTAAGTTTTCATGGGACATGATTACTATGATACCGTGATAGCAACTCAAGGGTTGAGGAAGTGAATGTTAGGCTGTTACCTGTGATTATGGGTTGGAAGGGCACAATGCAAGGTTGAGAGAAGAGTGTTACAGATGATATGCTTTTGGAAGAAATGAGTAAATGAAGCCAGAAATAGACTGTTGGACAATAGAGGTTATGGTTCTGAGTATTGCTGTGAGAAAAATATTGCAGGTAAGCTTCTTAGGAACAAGTTAGTGAAAGAGGTATTAGATAATAGATTTTTGTCACTGAAAGCAAAATTCAAAGCTTAATGTTTTGGAGGTAAAGTAGTAGAAATAATGATTTGGCCATAGAGAGTGAAATCATTAGATTTGATTATGTCTGGGAATCATCCTAGAACATCTTAAGAAACAGAGGTGAGAAAAAAATTGAATCAGATCTCTATGCCTTTAAGAAAATGGAGGCAGGATGGAGATAATGTTGGGAAAAACAAGGTATCATTTGTGATATTCCTATGGAGAAACAGGCCTTAGTAAAGCAACAGTATAGGAATTTTGTTCTGTTTTCTCTAAGCACCAACATATGGCTTGTCAGGTCTTTTACCCTCAGTTTAAATAGCTACTTTTATACAGATAGATGTATATCTGTATTGGAATTTCCCTTTATCATTAGGACTTTGCGATGATATGAAAGAACTTTAAGAATACTTAAATAAAAAGAGAATTGTATGTGATTTATTTTTGTATCACAGTACCAAACTTTATTTCTTGTTATCCTAGGTTTTATTTCTGGCAAAATTGTTATTGGTAAGATCATACACTCATACAATAAGCCACGGGATAATGAAAGGATATAGAGAAATGTATAAAATGTATAGAGATTTTTTTTAAATAAATAAAAGTTCTAGAAATACAGTGTTAAAACCTGTCTCTGAGGTTTTCTTAACTCACTTTCTTCAACTAATCTTCAGTTGCTCAAGATGCATTAATTTGGCATCTTGATGTTCTTAGGCAGATTTTTCACAAATTTTGTGTCATGCAGATCTTTTTAAGTTTTTAAAAGTAGTTCTGGCTTTAATTTCACCTTGTTGCCTTTTACTTTCAAATTTTATTAAGATGTTTGTCCACTAACTTCCTTTTAATAAATTACATCAGGGCTGGGGTTGTGGCTCAGAGGTAGAGCGCTTGCTTAGCATGTGCGCGGCCCTGGGTTCTATCCTCAGCACCACATAGACATAAATAAATAAAATAAAGATAATGTGTCCAACTACAACTAAACAATAAATATTAAAAAAAAAATACATCAGGGCTGGGGTTGTGGCTCAGCGGTAGAGCGCTCGCCTAGCATGTGCGCGGCCCTGGTTCGATCCTCAGCACCACCTACAAATAAATGCATTGTGTACAACTAAAGCAGATAAATAAATATTTTTTAAAAAATTACATCAGTACATTAGGCCTAATCCTCTATTTAATAGTTTCTCTTTGTTCTACCCTATAGACTAATACCAGGGGGTAGGGAGCATCATTTGTTCTGTTCTTTCCATCTGTAACAGTAATTTGAAATTCCTATACTCTTTTTTAAAAAATGGATTTTTAAAGTTTAGCTTTCAATATAATGATTCATAGAGCCTCTACTAAAAACTATGCAGTTACTCTAAGTGTAATTATACTAAAAACACTATAAATGACACAGTATGGGTTCCAAATACAGTAAATTTTCAGTTCCTTCTCTCTATGTAGCTGACTGAGGAAATAGTCTTTCCTCTTCTAAGTTCTGATCTCCTGCTCTCTGTATTTTGACCAAATTCTAATCAATCATCTGGCCCGGGCTAAAGGTGTCTCCATTTCCAAAAATTTCTTCAGTATATATTCTGTTGTTAATTTTTTTTAAAATATTTTTATTTATTTGCTTTTAGTTGTACACAATGCGTTTTATTTGTATGTGGTGCTGTGAACCTGGGTCGCCCGTGTGCTAGGCGAGCACTCTACCGCTGAGCCACAATCCCAGCCCCTCTGTTGTTAATTTTTAAGGAGGTTTTTACCCTGAGTACTTTAGGTAACTAGGAAAAGCAGAGTTCCAAGCCGGGTGTGGTGGTACATGTCTATAATCCCAGCAACTTGGGGAAACTGAGGCAGGAGGACCACAGGTTCAAAGCTGGCTTCAGCAATTTATGAGACCCTGTCTCAAAAATCAAAAGGACTGGGGATATAACCCAATGGTAGAGCCACCCCAGTGTAATTCCCAATTCTGGGGCAGGGAGTGGAGAGGGAAAGCATACTTCTTACAATAAAAGAATCTGAATCTGAGTTCTGTCTCTGCTACTTGTTAGCTCCATGGCCTCAACAAGTTATTTAACCTGTCTGTAAGCATTAGTCTTCTCATTTTAAAACAGCAATAATAATTCCTACTTCATAAAAGTTTTCCTATGAATTAAACAATAAATTACTAATATATAGAATTAGGGACAGAAAGTACTTAATAACTATGCTTTTACTGTAAGTTTTTCCTGCTGATGATTTATAGGAAAACAAAATTATTTAAGTAGAGTTTAAGAGGAGAAAGGCAACATCCTTCCTATGGCTATTGGCAACAACAGATTCTTCAGTCTGTAGTCAATGGAGGATTCACCATATTTTTAAAGGCTTAATTTATTTAAATTATTTAATTATTGATAAAAATCAAAAGAACTTGCTCAGTGTAAGTAGAGAAATTGAGATGTAGAAGAAGTATGAGGAAAATGCAACATGCAAAGAGCCTGATAAATGGATACGTATGACTGGATCTAGAGTAACAAATAATCTTCCCTGAGGAAAAGACAATTGGCACATTTCTGTAGGGAATTCTTCAGCAAAGCACTAGAATACTCCATTTTTCTGTAATAATTCTGACCTCATCAAACCAAAAGAAATGGCCTAATAGTTCTTTTCCATACCTACCATTTAAGATTGCAATTTTCACGCGTCTGTTACAGATAAATGGTGGTTACGAGTTTAGAGATGTAAAACTGTGCACTTGGTAGTTTGCTAGTGGTTCATTAGAAACATTTGACTTGGTTAGCCAGCCCTGAAAAGAAGGAACATTTATATTGGCAGATCCCACCATGGTTCTTCTTTTCTGTATGCTATGGTTTTGTTAGCCATTATTTTTTATTCCACTTTTCTGGTAGCTCCTTTTCCTTAAGAAAGAAAGGACAAAAGAGAGTGAGAGAAAAATTATAAAATAACAGCTGTAATAAGTTTTTAGTATCATTTGAGGCCATAGGGTTCACTGTTAAAAATTGTGGATGGGCTGGTTTATTCTCCATTACCTTGGCATTCAAACTCCTTCAGTCCTACCCTATATGGGCATGCAGAGTAAAGAAGAAAAGACTCATTTTTTTTTTTTTTTTTTTTTTTTTTGTGGTACCGGGGATTGAACTCAGGGGCACTCGACCATTGGGCCACATCCCCAGACCTTTTTTGTATTTTTTATTAGAGACAGGGTCTCACTGAGTTGCTAAGTGCCTCGCCATTGCTGAGGCTGGCTTTGAACTCGCGATCCTCCTGCCTCAGCCTCCCAAGTGCTGGGATTACAGGCGTGCGCCACCGCGCCCGGCTCATTTTTCATTTTTGATAAAATTTTTATCAAGCTAAGAATTTGATTTCCTTGGAAGCCAGTTTGTTCAGGAAAGGGGTAGAAGAGTATTTTAAGTTCTTTGAGAATCCAGAGTTGTTCAGTAAGTAGCATCCTGTATCCAGATTACTGGTAGCTGTCTCTACCCTGAGCCATTGTTCTCATTAACCACATGTACATGTGCTGGCTCTCCTGTTCACTCTCTGCCTGTGAGCCTGCATTTAATACTCTTTAAAGCAAAGAATGAAATGAATTGATAGAATTAAATAAATCACTATGTTGACTGGGAGCTTAAATTTTCAAAAATAGTTACTTAAAAGATAATCTCAACACCTGGGCGAAAATGGAAAACATTAGAATCTCCTGAACCAATACTATAGACATGTTCAGAAGACCATTCTCTCTCTCCCTCTAATTTTTTTTCTGTGTTTTCTTATTATGCATTATAGTTGTTCATAATGACAGGATTTGTTACATATTTGTACACAATATGACAATATAATTTGGTCAATATTACTCTGTAGCATTTCACCCTTTCCTCCCTACTTGCTTGGTCCCTTTCCTCTCATGACTTCCCTTTGATATTTTTAGGGGATCCACCCCATCTTTGTTTTTATTTTTCCTCTCTAGCTTCTGCATATGAGAGAAAAAAAATGATCCTTGACCTTCTGAGTTTGACTAATTTTACTTAATATGATGGTCTCTATTTCCATCCATTTCCTGCGAATAACATAATTTCATTTTCTATGGCTGAATAAAATTCCATTATATATATGTACCGTAATTTCTTTATTTATCTGTAGATGGATATCTAGGCTGGTTCCACAGTTTGACTGTTGTGAATTGTGCTACTATAAACATGGGTGTACATGCATCACCAGTAAGATGACTTTATTTCTTCAGGATAAATACTGAAAAGTGGTATAGCTGGGTCATATAGTGGTTCCATGCCTTGTCTTTTGTGGAGCCTCCATACTGAGTGGTCATCCTCATTTATAATCTTACCAACAGTGTAAAAGTGTTCTTTTTCCTCCACATCTCCAGTATTTATTATTATTTGTATTCTTGACTGCCATTCTGACTGAAGTGAGATAAAAATCTCAGTGTAGTTTGATTTGCATTTCCCTAATTGCTGATGATTAACATTTTTTCATGTATTTGTTGACCATTTGTATTTCTTCTTTTTTAAAAATTTTAAATGTGTTTTAATTAGTTATACATGACAGTAGAATGCATTTATACACTGTGATATACATAGCTGGGATATAATTTCTCATTTTTCAAAGTGTACATGTTGCAGAATCATATCGGTCATGTAGTCACATATATACATACAGTAATAATGTCTGTTTCATTCCACTATTTTCCCCATCCCCACATCCCCTCCCTCCCCTCCCTTCACTTCCCTCTACCTAATCTAAGGTAAGCCTCATTTTCCCTAGTGTCCCCCGCCCCCAGCTGCCTTATTTGGAATTAGCATCACATATTAGAGAAAACATTTGGCCGTTGGTTTTGTGGGATTGGCTTATTTTGCTTAGCATGATATTCTTCAACTCCCATTTACTGGCAAATGCCATAATTTCACTCTTCTTTAAAGCTTAGTAATATTCCATTGAGCATGTATACCACATTTTCTTTATCCATTTATCTATTAAAGGACATCTAGGTTGGTTTTATAGTATAGGTATTGTGAATTGAGCCGCTATAAACATTGGTGTGGCTGTATCACTATAGTATGCTGATTTTAAGTACCTTGGGTATAAACCAAGGAATGGAATAGCTGGGTCAAATGGTGGTTCCATTCTCAGTTTTCTGAGGAATCTCCACACTGCTTTCCATAGTGGTTGCACCAATTTGCAGTCCCACCAGCAATGGAGTGTGCCTTTTCCCCTACATCCTCGCCAGCATTTATTGTTGCCTGTATTCTTTTTTTTTTTTTTTTAATATTTTTTTATTTCCTTTAGTTGTACACAGTGGAATGTATTTACGTTTACGTGGTGCTGAGGATCGAACCCGGGCCCGTGCACGTGCCAGGCGAGCGCTCCACCGCTGAGCCACAACCCCAGCCCATGTTGCCTGTATTCTTGATGATTTCCATTCTGACAGGTGTAAGATGAAATCTTAGAGTAGTTTTGATTTGCATTTCTCTAATTGCTAGAGATGTTGAACACTTTTTCATATATTTGTTGATTGATTGTATTTCTTCTCCTGTGAAGTGTCTGCTTAGTTCCTTAGCCCATTTATTGATTGGATTATTTGTTTTTTTGTGTGTTAATTTTTTGAGTTCTTTATATATCCTAGAAATTAATGCTTTATTGGAGGTGCATGTGATAAAGATTTTCTCCCAATCTGTAGGCTCTCTCCTCACATTATTGTTTCTTTTGCTAAGAAGAAGTTTGTTTTTTTTAATTTGAATCCATCCCATTTATTGATTCTTGATTTTACTTCTTGTGCTTTAGGAGTCTGTATTTCTTCTTTTGAGAAGTGTCTGTTTAATTTGCTTGTCTATTTATTAATTGTATTAGTTAATTTTTTGGTGTAAGTTTTTTGAGCTTTTTATATATTCTAGATATAAATCCTCTTTTAGACAAGTAGCTAGCAAAGCTTTTCTCCCATTCTGTAGGTTCTCTCTCTTCATATTCCTAAATGTTCCCTTTGCTGTGCTAATGATTTTTTAACTTACACTTTATTTGCATAGGTAGCACTTAAAGTATGTTATGCATTTAGGGTTACATTTTCCACAATAAGCATTAAATACCGGTTTGCTCTCTGCCCAACTGTCTGCACCACCTCCCCATCAAAACCAAGTAAACAATCAATGTAAACTCTTCTGTAACAGCAACTTTAAAATCATATGTTGCACTTGTTCCTGGTTTCCAAGCCTGTGGCATTGCTACATGGTTTACACAAAATAATTTCCCAGTTTCTACACTGGTAGATCAAAACTGCTGGTGTTTTAAAATCATGGCAAAGTGTTTTACAATGCCTGCACTTCCAAGAGGACAAAAGAAAAAAAAATAAATAGGAACAACAGATCTTCGTGTTAAAAAAAAGAGGTGGGCTGGGACTGTGGCTCAGTGGTAGAGCACTCGCCTGGCAAGCATGAAGCACTGTGTTCAGTCCTCAGCACCACATAAAAATAAAGGTATTGTATTCACCTACAACTAAAAAAAAAAAAAAAAAAAGGAGGAAGGCCCTGAGAGGGAGCATCCAGGGAAGAAGTTAAGGCAACTAACATTGCTCAATAAAAATAACAAAGAAGCCAGCATAGTGGCATATGTCTGCAATCCCAGTGACTCTGGAGGCTGAGACAGGAGGATTGCGAGTTCAAAGCCAGCCTCAGCAAAAAAGCAAGGTGCCAAGCAACTCAGTGAGACCCTGTCTCTAAATAAAAATACAAAAGAGGGTTCAATGGTCGAGTGCCCCTGAGTTCAATCCCCAGTACCCTCAACTCAAAAAATAAAACAACAACGAAGCAGCACATCTTAAAATGAATCAGTTTTAGGAAGCTGGTCATCGTCTTAAACTATAATTTTTTAAAGGGGCTAATGTTTGCAACCTGAAATATTCACCCAATTTTTCCTAAGCACAAGAAAATGGTATTGCTGACCAAAAACAATAAGTATAAGGAATGATTTAATGTCTGAGGTGATTCTTAATGGTCTGTGTGTGTGACCAGATTGCCCTAAAGAAAAGTTACACTGGCAGACATGTTTCAGTGTGTTATTTATGTTATCTTTAATTTACATTTTTTAATTAGATTCTAATTTCAAACACTTATGCCACCATTAGGAAAGAAAGTCATTTCACAATCATATACTCAGTTACTTGTTTATACTTGTGTTAGTCAACTTTCTGTGACTTTAACATATGCCTGAGATAAATAAATCAACTCTACAAAGAGGAAAAGTTTATTTTGGCTTGTAGTTTTAGAGGTGTTAGTCCATGGTCAGTTCGCCCCCTTACTTTTAGACCTGAAGCAAGGCAGTACATGACAACAAAGGAGCATGTAGGAAAGTAGAGCTGTTCTCCTCATGGCCAGGAATGAAAGAGAAAAAAGTAAGAGACTAGGATCCCACTGTCCCCTTTGAGTGCCCACTCCCAGTGACCTAAAACCTCCCATTATGCCCTACCTCTTAAAGTTTCCATTGTGTCCAGTAGGCTGAGCCAGGGATTAAGCCTTCAACACATTGGCCTTTGGAGGACAAACTATAGCATTACCTTACTGTTAGAATTTAAATATAAGGTGTCCCCCAAAAGCTCATGTGTGAGACAATGCAAGAAAGTTCATTAATCCACTCGAATGGATTAACTGGTGATAACTGTAGGCAAGGAGGTGGGTCACTTTGGGTTTATATTTTTGTCCCAGGTGAGCAGAGCTTCCTCTGCTTCCTTGTTAACATGTCCTGGGCTCCTTTCCTCCCCCACACTCTTCCCCCTGTGATGTTCTGCCTCACCTCAAGCCCTGGCTATGGAGTTGTCTGTCTGTGGACTGAGACCTCTGAAACTATGAGCAGGAAGATGGTCAGGCTATTTGGAGATATGATAGGTGATTGATCCATTATGCCTTAAAAAATTAAAAGGAAACTATATTTTAAATTATATTCTCCTGGTAACCTGTAGCATATCATTTTTAAAATGTTTATAAGGTTGCTGACATTTTTTAAAAATCCCATTTGGGGATATATGACAACATAATCTTCTAAATTAACCACAACATTGTAAATAGTCAAGCAGATTATATGAGAGAAACAATTTGGGGGAAAATTCAAAATTGAAACGCATTCTAAGTTACATAATGATGTGCATACTTTTTGCAAAACCATATGTATTTATACTTTCACCAAAATCCGCCCCCCCTTTTGTCATTAGACATATGATAAAGAACTTTTAGTGGGATTGGAAACATTTGTCACAGTGGGCTAAAATACTGAGGTTTTAATATGCTGTAGGAAATCCACATAAACATAAAAGTTTCCTATACTTGGGGGGGAAAAAAAGTGCCATACAGAATAGCTATAAACAGAAAGCACTGGCAGGATTAGTGCTAGTTAAAATCATAAAGCATAGTTTAGATCTGTAATCTGTACCTTGAGTCTTCTGCCCTAGCCTTGATGAACTTTCTGATTCTACTTCTCTTTTTTCCACCCTTAATCTCCAGCTATCTTGCCTGCTCACTTTATAGAATCTGTGCTCTGGACTGCTCCTAACTTTTTTACATAAAGAGAGCTAATAGTTCATTTAGGGCTCTGAGTTATTAACAGTGTGGTGTTGGATATGGTTTCTTAAATACAGTTATTGGAATTCCCTATTTCTTTCTCCCCCTAAATTTTGACCATGATGCTCTGCTTCCTACAAGATAAGAACATTACAACTCAATGTTTTCCTTAAATCTTTTTAATTTGTTACCTAAATTTGAATTAATATATATATATAACTCTAAATGTCCTTTGTCTCTCTCTTCCCTTAAGCCTAAAACTGTTACATAGTTTAGCCATTCAGCATCAAATATAACTTCAAATGAAAGAAACCATATTTAAAAAGAAGTCATGCTTCCAAATCACCTTTTCGTGTAGAAAGCCTCAGATGGCTGGAGAAATCTCTACATAGCGAATCAAAAATTGAAAATAAAATTTTCCAATTAAACCCCCCTCCCAAAACCCTTTCTCTTTAAACTCTTAAAATTATTTATCAATATAGTCTGTGTGCACAAATGTCCTCACCTGTGCAGGAATAAAATTAAGGATATCTGTCATTCTCTTTCTCCCAATGGGAAGGAAGAATGGTTATTGTCCAGCTTTCTTCCATAGCTTTTCTGCCCTGCTCTGACTTCCATCTCATTCAGAAATGGAAAGGTTTTTTCTAAATTTTAAGATCCTTTGGATTTAAAAATTAGGTAGCTCTTTGACCAGATAACTTTCTAAGGTTCCTACATCTTGTAGTTGCACATTCCCTGTGTGAATCAGGATGGTAACTCATGTACAAACAGTCTACTGAAGAGAAGTTGGGGGCCAGATATCCATAAATTTTTAGCTGAAGATGAAGCTGCACACTCACTAGGTGAGATTATTCAAGGTTTATCAGAGATTACATGCTCAGAGGTGAGAGTGGAATTGTAATGTTAGAGGTAAAAACATTCTGGAGAATTTAGAGTCCCAGCCAAGCCATTGTGGAGAAGTCCTTGTTAAAATCTAGCAGAGTAGGGGCAAAGCTAGATTTTAGGAATAGGGATCATGACCAAATATAAGGACTTTGTTTAACCCAGGCTAACCAAACAGCCCCAATAAAGTTTATAAGATTGACAGAATTGAAGGATGAGTTCTACCAAGCAAGAGCAGTGAGGGAAATACCCTGAGCTTTCAACAGATCATCCTAAATATGGATAAATCCAAGCCTACACAAGTTCATTCAAGGAGTCAACCGTTAACTGAGTTTGATACTAGAATAAAAATCACTGCTTTTCAGAAGATAACAGAACCCAGAGTCATAGCACACCAGTTATAGCATGCCTTTGCAGTAATCTATACTGAATTTTTTAAATTACTAGACAAAGAAATAGTACACATAACCCACAATGAAGAAAAGAACTTACAGTAGAAATCGCCTCGGACTTAAAGTCACTCTAAAAAACATGCTGCAATGAATTAAAAGAAAATATTATATTAGTGATGAAGCAGATAGGAAATTTAGTATAGAAAGGAAAACTATTAAAAATGAAAATTTGAGAACTAATATAGAAAAGTTTACTGAATGGTCTTAATGGCAAATTATACCTGTCAAAATGAAGTCAGTGAACTTTGAAACAGATCAATTAGAAATTATTCAACTCAAAGAACAGGAATAGAAAGATTTTTATGAAATGAACAGAGAGAGCCTCAGTGACCTGTGGGACAAGTTCACATGTGTTGAAACATATGCAACGGGAACACTAAAAGGAGAAAAATGGCCGGGCGCGGCAGCGCATGCCTGTAATCCCAGCACTTGGGAGGCTGAGGCAGGAGGATCGCAAGTTCAAAGCCAGCCTCAGCAATGCCAAGGCACTTAGCAATTCAGTGAGACCCTGTCTCTAAATAAAATACAAAAAAGTGCTGGGGATGTGGCCCAGTGGTCGAGTGCCTCTGAGTTCAATCCCAGGTACCTCAAAAAAAAAGGGGGGATGGGAAATGAGACAGAAACAAATATTTGAAAAATCATTGGCTGAAACATTTTTTCTTAATTTGATTTTAAAGCATGAATCTTTGATTTCCACATCCTAGAAACACAAACTAAACAGGATAAATACAAAGCAAACTAATTTAGAAACATCATAATCTAGCTTCAGGAAACAAAATATGTAGCCAGAAAGGAAAAAAAAAGGAACAGTAGATAAAAGAGTATCAAAACATTGGTGATCTGAAGGAAATAAAACTTCTTTTAAAGTACTGAAAAAAAGATCGTCAGCCTAAATTATCTGATCAAATAAAAACATCCTTTAAAAAACTAGGGCTGAATAAGGACATTTTTAGATAAATAAATATGAAAAGAATTTAATTCTGGAAAACATACTCTATAAGAAATGCTAATGCGTGTTCTTTTACCTGAAAGGAAATGAAACCAGATGATAGCATGAATCTACAGGAAAGAATAAAGAACTCCAGATTTTGTAAAAAAAAAAAAAAAAAAAGTAGATGTATTAAAAAAACTTATTTCTGTCCTCATAATTTCCTCAAAAGAGAACTTATGAGTGAAAGCAAAAATAATAACACTGTAAGGTAGAATTTATAGTGTGTATAAAAGTGAAAGATGACAATAGCACAAAAGATTAAGTGGTGGAATTACACAGATGCTTCTCAACTTGCAGTGGGGTTAGGCTCTGATAAACC